>JAMJFZ010001286.1:0-600000 GCA_026225945.1 Cricetomys ansorgei
CCCCAATATCAAGGAGTTTTTCTTTTGACTAAAGATTTCAGCCTGGTGAATGGACATCGTATTCTCTTACTGCTTCCATGTTGAGATTGTGGCATTGTAAGTCAGGAGCCCCAGGAAGCTGGTAATTTAGTCAAAACCTGGGGGGAGGGGGTCAGGCAATGGGGTATTCATCAGAAGCATCCACTTCACTGATCCAGCTGAGTGGACAGGAATGGCATCTGCTGAACTGGTCTGGTCTATATCAGCTCTCAGCAAGGTCAGGGCTTGTAACTTGAGCACAGAGCTGATTTGAGGCAGTGTCTGTCAGCTGAGTAGAAATTTGTTAAAACATATGCTTGGAACAGAGATTACAGTTTAGGAAACTTAAAGGAAAATCTTACATTTGGAACTTTTAGGTCCATGGTCTTGGCAGTGGGGAGGGGAAAGGTTCCCAAGCCCAGGGAAGAGAGAGATAAATCATACTCTCATGAGTGAGCAGATAGAAAAACTTAAGTCTGGAGTCTGACCTGGGGGAGGTGGATCCAAGTCAACTTCCTGAAGCTCACAAGAAATTTAAGATTACAACAAGAGGTAGATACTTTAGGTTACCATTGTTGTCTGTACTGAATTGCAGACTATATCTTGAAGTCATGTTCTGAGATACATATTATAGAGAAAGCAGCTAGTAAAGCAGTTGGAACAGACTTATGAATGGAGCAGATCCATTCCTTTAGAGTCATCAAAAGCCATGACCGTGGGCCAAAAGCATGAACATTCTGTGTATCTAGAGAGTGGGGTATACAAACTGGACAGAAACATTATAGCCTGGTGAGAAGAATCTCCAAGTCTACATTTTGAAGACAAATAACCAAAGGGAATTTAAAATTCCCACACGTAAGAGTGGTACCAGTTTATCAGAACCATTAAGAACATTCATCCAGAGTTTTGTCAATGTTGAAACTCTAAGCCTTTGATATCCAAATATAACCAATCATTTATATATCTTAATACCTTTACAACTTGTATCTATAGATCTTAAATTGTATTTTAGATCCTCAGAACTTGCATAGGCTTTTGTCTAATCATTTACCATGAGAGAGGTATAGGCATTGTAAGGCAAACTCCTTTGAATACCCAATCTTTTGTATCCTAATACCTTTACAAATTGTAGCTGTATATCTTCTTTAAGATCTTTACAACCTGTACAGACCCTTACCTAATCATGGAACTGGTAGATGCTTGTTACTCTTAAAACTATAGTTAGTTATCAAGCCATCAGGGATCTGAGGAAGGATAAATTATGTAATCTAGATGGTCTGTGTATCCACTACCTAGTGGTTCCCTGGGGTCCTGGAGTTCACTGGGGACAAATGTCATCTGACGTGCAGAAGTAGAACAGTATTTCATCTTCAGTTGTCATACAGAAAGGAGCAGGAGCAGGCCTCTGGCTGCCCAGGTCTGAAATGTTTTTTCCCTATGGGAAGAATTAGGGGAAACTGGGTCTAACCCTGGCTAGGTAGAGTAAAGTAGCTAACCCAAATGTGTCCGCAGTTAGTGCAGAGCACGGTGGCAGGTGAGACATAAGGCAGTTTCACCAAGTGGTTAGTTTTACCACAATCCAGGTGGATTCTTCACTATAGAGCCTTGTCAACTTCTTGGAGACCTCAAGGGTTATCATTAGGAATGGCCACTGTTTATTGTGGAAAGCTTAAACATTTAAATGCCATATTCAGCAGATCTCTGGGAGATTTGAGGACCATAATCTATCTCTTGAGCGTATCTGTAATCTATTAAGTATATCTACATAGATATATGTAGATACACACACACACACACACACACACACACACACACACACACATATATATATACACGTATATTAACCATATATTGTTTTTTGGTTACTTGTTTTAGATTTAAATTTGAAAACACATATGGAGTTAAATGAGGCTTACTTTTGGAATTAATTAGTATTCTGCATGACTAGAATATATCACAAGAGACCAAATAAAACTTATTTTTGGAATTAATTGTATCAGTACTCTGTATTATTTAAGTATGTATCCGAACATATTAAAAAATCTTAGCACTCTGCATGGTTATAGGTACATGTCTGTGTCTGAACACATTAATGAATCTTAGTTAGCACTCTGCATGATTATAAGTATATATAATCAATTATAAATTATATTAATAGCCATTTTAGTCACTATTATTAATTATTATTAATCAATAATAATTAACTACCATATAGTATTATAAAACCAATAATTATAATACCAATTAAATAACATAATGCCCCATATCAATGATTCATTAAGTATATATATGAGAGATAATGTGGCAATTATCTAGTAATTATTATATATTAAATAGCATAGTCTTCTAAAGAATAGAATTAGGATGTCATGAATTAGGATGTTATAGAAAATATCAATTTAATTATCACCCACATAATACAACAGACAATGTATACGGGATAGACAACCAATATAATACAATGGATAATGTATCAATTATCCAGTAATTATTATATACTTAAAATAGCATATAGTCTTATGAAGAATAGAATTAGGGTGTTACACATAATAATATCATTTTATTATCACCAATATAATACAAAAATACTGTTTATAGAGGAACTGGAAGAGTTACCTTCACTATATAGTGCACAATTATAGAATATCAGGTTTTTATAACTCAGATTATAACCTGAATAAGAATTTATAAACTTTATTTATCAAATATACCTGTTTTTTATCATATAATTTAATGGAAGCTTGATTACAGAATTAGTAAAAGCATAAGTGGTTATAAACATATTTTTAAGGATGACCTTAAAAGTGAGAAGAGATTAATAAATGTATCATAATATAAAACACTTTTAAAACAGTTTATAGATTTAAAATGTCCCATAGTTTTATAAATTTAAAAGCTGTTAATCTTTAAGAATATTCATTTCAACATGTACTCCTAAAACCTAAAATCTCTCAGCTGTGTTCCTGCAATATCAAAAGTAAAATACCCTTTTACTTAAAGCAAGAAACAGCAATCACAATCTAATAAGATTCACCATCTGTTGATTCTTACATTAAGCACAAGTTGTTTCTTTAAGAATATTAATTTCAAAATTTACTCTTAAATTCTAAAATCTCTCAGCTGTGCTCCTATAATATCCAAAGTAAAATACCCTTTTATTTAAAGAGAGAAACAGCAATCACAATCGATCCAAACCATCTGTTGATTCTTACATTAAGAGCTCATGGCCTTTTTTTTTTTTTTAAGTGGCCACCCAGTTCTCCATATGAAGAGGACATTCATAACCTTAAGGCAGATGAAGGTTAGGCTCCATTCATTTGTATATTGGAGGGCTGGGTGGAGTTCTGATAGTACAACCTTGTGTCAATATTTTGTACAAAAGCCACTGAATATTAACATCTGGTGCGATTCAGATTTAAACAGTCAAAAAGTTAACAACAGCAGAAAAGGAGTCAACTCAGGAAGAAAGCAGATTACAGAATGCATATGTAAATTACCTAGACCCAAAGCTTGATTATATGCTTTCTGATCATTCCTCTACTGAAAGGGTTTAAGGAATATAAGTCTAAACTGACAAAATAGTCATAAGCAGGAACCAGGACTCCTAGGAACTCGATACCTCCCCCAGCCTCACCGCCCAAGTGCTAGCAGACATACCAAGAAGACGTTTCTCAAGAATGGCCATTAACAGCCCCCTTCCCACCCATAGGGAATGACCATTAAGTTTATCATCCACCTGCAGGAATTTCCTCTCCCCAGGCATCCCAGGCACCGTCCTGTCTCCAGGCCAGCTAGTCCAAAGGTCACTGACCAACTGCTCCCAGTTTCAGTACGCACGAACTCCTAACCAATTAGTTTTGTAAGACGTAGTGAAAGCATTTAAGAAATATAAAATGACAGAGTAGTCATAGGCAGGAACCAGGACTCCTAGGAATTCAATACCTCCCCCAGGCCTCATTACCCGAGTGCTAGCAGTCACCAGGAGGATGTTTCTCAAGAAAGGACATTATTGGACCTCCCCCACCCTCAGAGGACTGACCACTAAGTTTATCATCCATCAGCAGGAGTCTCCCCTCTCCAGGCAGTCCAGGTGCCATCCAGTCTCCGGGCCAGCTAGTCCAAAGGTCACTGACCAACTGCTCCCAGTTCCGGCACACGCGAACTCCTAACCAATTAGTTTGAAAGATATAGGACTTGAGGAGTGCTGAGCCAATCAAAGCTACGCAAGCCCTACCCCCTATCCCAGCTCCCTTGCACTCCATAAAATACCAAGGGACACGGGATTGGGTTCGCCTTCTCCTGCTCCCTGCGTGGAGACTTGCTGAAGGTGAACCCCGGTGCATAGGACAGTTTGCAGTTTGCATAAATCTGGAGTCATCCTCTTGGTTCCTTGGGAGTTGTCCCTCTCCCAGAGACCCCCCTAGACGGGAACTAGGCCAGCCGGTTCTTTCACTACATGGTATAAAAGGACAATATTTTAAAATAGATAGGTGCACAAAGCAACTCAGTGAGCTTGGGCAGAATCTACACTGCCTGTGTTAGAGTTTTTCTCTCAGTAGCCGCTTGGCTCTGGTTGTTAAATAAACAGCCCAGATATGTTGAGGAGTTTGGACCAAAAATTCAGCCAACTGGTCCAGATCCTCCAGGGATTTGGTGTCTGGTTTTTTTCTGGCTGGTAAAAAAGATTTATTTTACCTGTGATTGGAATTGTGTTTGTAGCTAATATTGGAAAAGTTACATTGCGGTGGCTAGATGTTCCTGTTATCAGCCACATCTACAACTCTAGAGGCTGGCATGCTAAATGAGTGTCCAGCAAAAAAGGGACAAATTATTGGATTTTAAAATTATACATGGTAAATAAAACTTCAGCTTAAATTTTAAACAGGAGTACAGGATGTATGTATAATTGGCTATTTTAACCTCAAATAAGAAAAAAATTTAATTTTGAGATAATGTTTAAGCATTTTGCTCTAATAATAATAGCCTGGAGTGTGGAGATTCCACCCCATGTTGGGGAAAGGTTGTGTTTTTGCTTTTTCAGAAATGAAACATTCAACTAAGAGTATCCAGAGACCACTGGGCTGAAGAGAGACATCAGAGTGTGCGGGTTACTATCCAGCCTTCAACCTCCATAGTGCCACGAAAATGAACCATTGAAGGCCTTCTTAGCTGCCTTGCTCCTGTGCTACTTAAAAGGTCTCCTTACAGCATTGTGAAAGATCAGCGGCCATGGACTACAAAGAATTGAATTCCTTGGCTTCATACAGAGGTTGGTAGTCAGAGACGGGAATGAGAA
This sequence comes from Cricetomys ansorgei, assembly GCA_026225945.1. NCBI lineage: Eukaryota > Metazoa > Chordata > Mammalia > Rodentia > Nesomyidae > Cricetomys > Cricetomys ansorgei. The sequence continues at coordinate 5,315 of JAMJFZ010001286.1, forward strand.
TAATGACATGAAATCTCCTAAAACAGGGTGATCATGCTATCAGTAATCCAAAGACAGGTCAGATACATTGATCATATTTCTCTCCTAAGCCAGGCACATTCTTTTTGAAAAGGGGAAATATGGGAAGCTATTGGCTTCATAAAACCATCTTGTCCTCTGAAATCATTTTGGAGATGACTCTGCAGCTGACAGGGAGCCTGTTTTGAAAATTGAGGCAGCTTTCACAGTGCTTAACTGTGATGATGTAGATGCAGATACCTGCTGATTATCACCACATTGTCTTCTGCTATAGCTGATTTTCGTCAAAGACATTTGAACTGCATGAGCATTTTGCTAAACATTGAACTTTTATGAACTGGTGAACTTTGGACTTGATACTTGATGTTATGGGACAGTCACAATCATCAAAGACATTTGAACTGTGTGAGCAGTCTGCTGCTTATTGTAAACAGAAACGGTGAGATGTTGGGGGATATTTTATAGTCCTTGTAGCACATAAAGGATTCGCTTCCTACCTGTCAGCAATGGAGTGGCACCCACTTCTCCATATGAATAGGACATTCCTTAACCTTAAGGCAGATGAAGGTTAGGCTCCATTCGTTTGTATATTGGAGGGCTGCGTGGAGACAGGGAGGATTTGGAATGAAAAAGCACCTAGGGCTGGGGCAGGGAGGAGATGCAGGAAGAGAAGCAGGATAGGATGATGGAATGAAGTCTTTGCCTAGTCGCCCAGGTACTAAATCCCTAAGAACTGACATGGCTTGTAATTAAAACCATTGAGAAAAACCAACGATAGACTATTAAAAAACTGCGTGGCCACTGTCTGCTTTACGTGTTGTGTGTCTGTCTCTCTGTGTGGCATGTGAGATCTAACATGGGCCAAGTCAGCTCCACTCACAAACTATGGCTGAGTGGCAGTGCTGCCACTCGCTCACCAGGCACCTCAGCAGGACCTTCGGCTGGGAGCCCGAGCCTCGCTGTATGCACAGTGTGCATAGAGATCCAGCCACGGTGGCGGGTAATGCACTGAGCAGACCTCTGGGGCCCAGCCCCAGCCACAGCTGATTCCAGGTGGACCTGGTTTTCGAGACTGCAGGGCAGGCCACAGTTGCTACGGCAATTGCGGCTGTGGCCATAGTTGGGGCGGGGGACCCTCCAGCTTTGCACTCTCCCTGGATGATGCTGTCTAGGTGTTCCTGTGGTTTCTGTTTCATGTTTTGTTTTATGTATGCATGAAGGCTTGTCTTATTTGTGTGCGGATGGTGTCTAAATATATGAAAATGTATGTTCTGTGTTCATTTAAATATAAAAAAAAGTCTTTTTATGATTAAATACTAGATCGCTGTCCTGGATGCTGGATGACCAGATCTGGGGCAGAGGGGAGACTTGCAGTAACTTCTGCCGCTACCCCAGCCACTTCTGCTGCAACATGCAGTGGCTTTTTGGAGGGCACAGTGCAAAATTGTCCCAGATTTTTGCTTTTGTCTTTCCAGAAAAAGCAGACAAACTGTAAAAAAAAAAGGCAACAAGTCATCTCTGGAGAAGTTCTGATGTTTCTCCGTTCTGTTCTTCCAGGCCTGGTTTTCGATGTCTCTAAAGGTTTGTCTATCTGTGTGTATAGGTGATGATGCGCTTTCTGGCGCACAGTGTGGATACATGGGTAGCTACCAAATTTAAAAATTTGTAAAATCTAAAAAGAACATTAAAGCTAAAGCTTGTAACGTGGTTGGTAATAATCTTGAGTATGGCATGGCATGACTCCATTTTGGGATGTGGACAACATGCAACTTGCTGACTTGTGGTTTGCAACCATCTTGGCTGCCTTCCTACTTGGGGAAGATGGCGGCCACGTGGCTGGCGGTATCTTTACTAGGGTCAAAGAGGACAAATGACACTTGACTTCACCACCATCTTAATGGAGGTAGCCACATGTTACCCATCAAAGAGACAACAGATCTAAGATATTCTAGAATAAGCTAGTTTTATATAGTGTTTTTCTATCCTAAAACCTTTATAAAGTTTATAACGATACAATTTTTAAGTGTTTAATAAGATATTAAAGCTATACCTGTGTGTAATCAATAAGGAATGTACCTTGTGCTGGCAGCCAAATTTTTCAGTGTAAGACTAAAAGGATTAAAACAAAACAAATAGAAACAACTAAAGTTTGTTTGTAAAAGAACCTGCAGTTTTAGAGACTGAGGGGCCATGTGATATATGAGCTCTAGCCGTGGCAGCTGGCTTAGGCCTACAAGACAGAATGAGGCTGAGAGTAGAACAAGAGGAATGTGCATTACACAATGGGACTTAGTTTTGCTTTTTAAATTGTAAAAGTTAAAAAAAAGGAGCTGTATTTTTGATATTACAAGCAGCAATAGTTGGGAGATTTTAAACTACTTGAAGAAGTTCGTAATTTTACAAAAAGCTAAAATTTAAAACTGGATATTTTTAGAAACAGCTTTTAAGGTATTTAAATTTACAAGGCTATAGGACATTTTAAGTTTCTAAAATGTTTACAATGGCCTAAGTAGTTTGGCAAAACAAAAACAAAAAACTTAAAACAACTGTTCTCAACCCTTTCTGGTGGGGATGATCTGGGACCATCTAAATATTAGATGTTTACATTTCAGATCATATTGGAGTTGTAATTTTATGACTGGAGATCACTGCAGCATGAAAACTGAGTTACAGGGGTCACAGCATTAAAAAGTTTGAGAACCACTGACTTAAAATATGTCTCTGCTTATGTAAGGTCTACTCAGATATAAAGATGTATGTTTATCTGCTTGTCTTTGCTAACTTTGTTAAGCCTTAGTTATTTTGATAATTAAAATAGGATAAAAATTATAATGCTCTGTAATGGTGTTTAAAAAAAATCTGTAATGGTACACTATAAAAAGGACAGGAAAGTTCCCAGTCTCTCTGTAAATTATAGTTAGAAGTTAAAAGTTTTATTTTCCACAGGAGCTTCAATTCAGAAATTACTTTTTTAAGGCTAAAATCTAACAAGGATAGCTAAAAAGCCACTAACTTATAAACAACAATAAATTGATAATTAGAACATACAAGTTAATGGTCAGTCACCTAATAGATATTCTAGTTCCTTACAAAAATAAGCTTTACTTGGTCTCCTGTATATCTTTTCTTTGTTAGGCCTGAGACTGGCATCTATAAAAATAGACAAAGTTTGGTTAACATAGAGATACATAGTAGATGGTCCTCACCCCTCAGAGATCTGCTGAATATGGCTTTTAATTGAGTTATAACAAGCAGAGACCCCAGATCCTAACAGTGAACCCCAACACCTCCAGAGAAGACAGATGTGTACAGAACAACCTCACCAGTATTGTGATAGTGCACCACTGGGCAAAACTGCCCAATGCCTCACTTGCCATCTACCTGCCTAAACCGTGGACAAAATAGGACACTATAGAGTTGATCGCCCTGTTTTGGATGGACAGAGCAGAGACGGATCCCTCTGAGTCTTTTTCTACAAAAAAGGTACCTTCTGGCCTGGCAATTGAAAAACTGGCCTGGCAATTGAAGACTGTCATTGCCTTGAGGCCTCTGTTCTCCATAAGGTTGCAGAGAACACGGAAAGTCTGGGATCACCCGTCTAGGTATGGGTAAGTCTCTGTCATTTTAATTGACACAGGATAATTGAGCTATACTTTTTGCTATAATTTAGTATTCCCAGATCTCTGGTGGCTTTGATGGCTAACTGTAATTCTGTTAGTTTAACAGCAACAGACAACCAGCTCCTCCCTCTCAGGCTACAGACTGACTTGCCTACAGGCTCCATATTAAAGGACAAACAGGATTTAGATGTAACTTTTACTGTCCCTTCACTTAAAATACCTTGCCTTAAAGTTACTGCTCTCAGTAATAACAATTCTTGTCTCCGGTAAATGGTCAGATTTGAAAAAAAACGTTGAAGGTCTTAAAAAAAAGGTATGAGGGTTTAAAAATGTTTTGAGGTTTAAAAAGATGTGGAAGTTTAAATGTCTGTGGATGTGAAAGCCTAAGTAAGTTGTGATGGTCTGAAAAGGTAGTTTAAGATATACAGATAAAAGTTAAAAGGTGTAAGAGAGTGTTGGGGCCCAGGTTACCCAGGCTATGAAATGCTTTAGCTTGACAAGGTTTCTGAAGCGAATTCACTGCCGGGAACTGGAACTCCCTAACTGCCTTGCCCCTTTTTTGTCTTCACTGTACGGTGGCATATGCTCTCTCATCAATAATAAGATCTGTATAAGCCAACAGTAATAACAAAATCAATCCCTGAGCTGGCTACTGTGGGCTGGAATGAAACACAGCCATGCTATCCAAAAGTAAATTACAATAAAGCAACCCAGGTTTATTGCAAAGATTTAAGAAATATAAAACCCAGAAAATTCCCCTAAGTTAACAGTTATTAGCAGCTTCTCCCCACCATTTATCAGCAGGGATTCTTTCTTCCCCGGAATACCCAGGCACCATTGCGTCTCAGGTGCAGGTGGCTACCCCCACACCTGACCTACAAGGTTGAGCAACCAATCAAAATAGCCCAAGACCAGGGCTCCGGGGACCCCAGTAAAAGCCCTGGATTGGGGTTTCTCTCTCTCTTGCCCTCTCGCCTCTTGCCCACATCTCCCGCCCGTACGTGGCGCCCGCCCCAAGCCACCGCGCCTGTCCCAAGCCGCCACTGCTCAAAGTTCATTTAATAAAAAGGCCTCGTGTGGTTTTAGCTGCCACCAAGACTGTCTTGTGTTTCTTTGAGGTTTACCCATCCTTCGTGGAAGAAAGAACCCCCATTTCCGCGGGGGCCAAAGCTGGACCGCCAGGACCCCGCAAGAGAGCGATTTAAAAATTTTAAAAATTCAGAGTTATAACATTAAAATCCTGGATACATCTGATAAGCTGACATATTTTGTTTTTATCCGGATTAATCCAGGTCTAGAGGCTTGCTTGGCTTCCCCTTTCTCTTCTGAATATATAAAATCATACCTTGTTGTTAGAGGAAGCCAAGAACCATTCTCTACATTTAAAAAGGACAAATTTTGTCTACGTGGTATATAGCATGTTTTTTGTATTTTATTTTTATTAACCTGGTTTTGGTTATTTCAGAACATTTTATGATATTGTACTCTGTAAGAAAATATTAACTGACTAACATATGGATTCTGTGTTGTGTAATTTATGGTCCACTGTAAAGTCCCTAAAAAACTTATGTTTTTAAGTGCCTTCAGAGGCTCAAGTCTAAGGTGTTTCTATTGGCTGTTTAACAGACATCTGGTAGCTGTTTTTTCTACATATGAATTTCAATACTTAAAGTTCCAAATGTAAGCTTCCTTAAACTTTAACTTCTGCCTCTAGTTTTTACAACAGATTATCATTTGGCTAAGAGGCACCATCCGGGAATCAAACTGCTTCATGTGCTGTGAGTCCTGGACTTGCTGAGAGATGATGGCCAGTCCAGCTGATGTGACCACACCTATTCACTCAACTGGATCAGTAAACCAGATGAACGCCACTGATGAAACCCCCCAGCTTTGAACAAATTCCCAGCCTTTTGGGGGCCCCTGACTACGATGACCAGTTTCAGCAGGAAGCAGTCTAAGAGATTACAACGCCCCTTTTCTTCAGGCTGGAACTGTTACTCAAAAGAAAACTCCCTAGCACTGAGGACATGGCATTTACCGTGCCTATTGGGATACCAAAAAGTTACCTGTTGAGGACACAGACTCAGATTCATTAAGTTGGCAATATGACAGAAAACTTGCTTAAAGAAAAATCATTACAAAGAGGGGAGCATGAAATAAAATTAATGATTGGTCCCTCTGTCATTTGAAGACTTCCTCTAGATAGTAACTATGTCAGCCAATACAAGGCATTTGAACTTTCTCTTTACACTAATTATTGTGGGACCTTACATCACTGATATCTTCAACTAGATGCATGAACCTGATGGATATTAAATCCCAGTAAACCATATCTATAGAGTCAAAAGATTTGACACAGGATACAATACCAGGTAAGAATGAAAAGCGCAAAGCCCCTAATGGTGAAGGCACTGACCGCTCCTCCATTCAATGTCGATTACTGGCTATTCCAGGAATCTGTTTAACAGCAAGTGCTCCCTTTCCCAGAGGTTTTTGTTACATCTTAGCATTTAACCAGCCGATCCTGTACCTAGGTTCGGACCACTCAAAGAGATCCACTGCATCCTTTAAGAACCCACAAGGGGAGTTATCTCAGTAACTCAATCTCTTGGAAAGTGCCAGACACTAGGGAGCTGATTTCCACAGGAAGATAAGGCTCCTTGCCTTTGGGAAAAAACTGGTCTCCTACTTGTACTAGATGAGGAGGATTTCGAAGACTGTGCAATACAATTGCAGAACCAGCTGTGTGCACTTGGGAGGGCTCTAGATTCTTAGCTCTGAGTCCTGACCATTATGGGAGATGAGAAGAGCCGCCCAAAAACTCGACTCTTCATGACGATGGATGCAGGGAGATGGAATAGGTACCATGCCGTCAGGGTTCACATGCAGGCTGAGACCATCATCCCCAGTAGGGATCACCAGAGCCTGGGACATCCATAACCTCGCCGGCAAAAGCAGGCCACCTAGGAAGGATCCTGATGTGGAAACAAGGACATATAAAAACCAGAAACATGCCATCTAAACTGCCGCCTTGCTACCAGACCCCGGCAGGGGGCACCAGCCTACCCATCTCCTAGGCATTGCCAGGCAACCATTATGAGCTCTCTCTGGTTCTGTCATGACTGCACTCCACCCCTCAGGCCCACCCCCTCAACCCCAACCAACCCCAAAAGCAGGCAGCCCTCAGGATCCTGGTTTCTCTTTCCTGTCTGCAAACACCCAAGTCACTCTCAGGCACATACATATGTATCTTTCACGTGTCTGTGGCCGGGACTAGGCACACATGCAACTCAGAGCTCTCGGAAGACCCTCGAGGGGCCCCACGGGCAACTAGACACAAGGCAAAACACACTTCTCACTGGTCCCACCAGGGTGGCCCTCCTCAGTGACCTCATCACAGGAAGCTCTCTCAAGATGCCGTCCTGTTTTCTCTCCAGGGGCCCACGCACAAGGCCCAGGAACCAGAGCCCAGAGAGCAATCATGTGAATGAATGAGCTTGACCACCAGGCTACATGCAAAATCAAACACAGCAACCAGCCTCACAAGCAGGGATTCTACACCCCAACCACCATCTGTCTCTATCTCTGTGTCTCTCTCTATCCTTCTCACTTCCCTATACTAAGATCTCTCTCTCTCTCTCTCTCTCTCTCTCTCTCTCTCTCTCCTCTTCTCTTTCTCAGACCCTCGCCCTTTATCTCCTTTTCCCTCTCCCTACCTCTCTCCTATAAACAGTGCTAGCCAGAGAGTATCCAGGGCAGACAGGCCTGTCTGATGCCAGACCATACACCCTGTTCCCTTGGGAAAGGCACATCATGACCCAACAGGAATCTTTCCTTCCTTATAGGAGCTGAGAGAGTGTCCAGGGACCTGCCTCCACAGGCCTGAGAACTTCCAAGATGCCCTCTAGAAACAGACCTCTTTGGCTCCCTCCAGGAGTAGGCACAGTCCTTGCCCAACTCTCCCTCTCTGCCATGCCTCACCTAGGCAGTCTCCCTGATGGTGCAAAGGGAGCGAGCCTCCTAGCTACCTTGGGCCAGGCGTGTTCCGAGTTCTCAGAGGTGCCAGATCTGCCACTCAAGGATGGGTCTTGCCAAATCCCATACCAATGCCACGCCACCGATCGGATCTGCAGACCAAGCCGAGTCACAGGCACTCACAGCCATCCCGGCCAGGAAAGGCCCTATCTCACGCCCACCTGACCTGCTGCTGAGGGACGAGGCCTAGGGTCTTCCCCTTCAAACTCACCTGTTACTTCCCCCTTCACTCTGACCTGACCACCATGACTGCCACACTCCTGGACCTCTATTATGCTGCCTCTGCGCTTCCTGGGGCCTACCTTCCTCTCCAGTGGACTCACCAGGTATAAACACAAACACCCACAAGCATGGCCCAAACTCCCAGGCCCACACAAACACACACAAATACACACACACTCACAACACCCTAATACAGACACGGGCTTCTTGGACCCCAGACTGCCGTCTGTTCATTTTAGAGTGTCCTCTAACTAAGCGTTCTTCCACCCCAGTTCCCTGGACAGGGAAGAGCAGGACAAGGGGCTTGTCCACCCTTCGACCTGGGTGTTAGTTCTCCCTGGCGGTTAGGCAAGGTGACCTCGTCAGCTGAACCCGCAAGTGGGCTGCCCGCATAGGTGCTGGGCATCGCAGGGAGGGGGTTGGTTAGGGGAGGCCGGGTGCCCTTCAGTCCACACCCCACTCTGGCTGCTTCTACTAAGACTCACGCCGAGCCACACACTAGCCTGCCTTGGGCCCACCAACTACACACAACCAGGTGGCCTCTGTCCTTGCTGTTGCCTCCCAGTCTGCTTCTAAGACTCTGGGCATGTGGCTGTAGGGTAGATACATTTCCTGACAGGGCCTTGCCCCTCAACTTCACCTGCAGTCCTACTCAAACAGAATCCCCAATGTCCAAAGGACAAAAAAAACCCAAAAAGCAAACCAGCAATATATAAAAAATAAAGGGGGGGGAACAAAAATGAAATGCAAAGAAAAAATTAGGAAGGCAGAGAGAATGTGATGCAGACGGAGGAGAAGAGAGAGGAGAGGAGGGAATGAGGAAGGCAGGGATGGAGTGAAATGGATAGATGTCCTTTGGTGACATTGGCTGTGTGGCCCTGACAGCCTGAGAACAGCCCTGAACAGATTCTGGGGTGGGGTTGTGCGGGTGAGGGCTAGGGCAGTGTGTGAGCTGTGGGTGCTGCTGGCGAGCCTCAACCAAAAGGAGGTGCTTCCCACCTGTAGCAGGCCACACCCTGTGGTTCATGGCTAGCTCTGGGGAGTGAGGTGGCCCACCAGGCCACGGGTCACCCGGACACTGATTTCTCCCACGGCTCTCCTGGGCGGCCAAGTCTGCTGGAGGGAGACCCACTAGTCCTTCCGGTGCAGCCATGACCAAGGCCAACCTTAGCCTGCTTGCTGCCATGTCCAGGAGCAGCACAGGGACCCGCCGGCAGGATCAGCATAACCATTCCACTTGATGGCAGTAGTGCACCCAGAAAGCCAACTACCTCGGGCGCTGGTTCCACTCCCTCCGCCCTTCCCTGAGCAAAGAACTTTTCAAGAAAAAAAGAAGAGCCACACACTGGCTCAGCTACCACTGGACTCCAAAATGGCCACCAATGTTCCCGGCAGGGACTGGTCAGAGATGGGACACAAACCCTGTTCCTGGGAGGATCCCAACAGTGTGCAGGTTATGCAGGAAGGTGAGGGGCTTCTCGCTCCCAGGGGATGGGGCAGGTAAGGTGGTGAGCCTAGGACCTGAGTGTCCAGAAAACAGTGGGGAACGGGGCGCGGGAGTGAGGAGGTAGGGGGTTCCGCTAATGCAATGCCATGCTAAACTCCAAGCCATTTCGGGAGCTAGGGAGTCCCTGAAGGTCCTCCCTGATGAGATGCCAGAGGGAATCCTAGGAGAATATCACAGCAAACTGGACCACAGTGTAGCACAGTCAGACTCAAAAAACGTGGACTCTGGACCAGGGGACCAAGGGGCCAGGGGACCAGGCGATCAGGGGACCACGGGACCAGGGCACCAGGGGTCAGGAGCTGTGTCTTGAGCCCTTGCTGCCCAGCCAGGATCCAGCTCCTGTGGACTGAACTCCCCACGTCTGAAAGACCACTAGAGCTTCCTTGCAGGACTTGAGTGTGCTGACTCTGTGGGAGCCTGGCCAAAACCAGGCTCCCAGGTCAATGCTACCTGCCAAGGACCCTCACCCTACCCTACACCATCCCCTGGCAGCCTGACCCTTGCCTGGTAGGGCAGCAGGATCCTGGTGTAGCAGAAATCAGGACACAGGGGATGGTGGGAAGATGACTTGTCAGAAGAGAAGACCACCCTTCCCAAAGGGGTCCAGGAAGCCCAGCAAGGCCTTCCCACCTGGCAGAAGGGGGCTCACCCATGGAAGCAGAGCAGGCAGATGTGTGCCTTTGGGAGGGCTCCAGTCTCTGACTCTGATGGGAGATGAGAAGGGCCGCTCAAAAACTCGACTCTTCTTGTCCAGGGATCTAGGAAGGTGCCTTCAGGTGCCCTGCCATCGGGCTTCAGATGGAGGCTGAGGGCATCACTCCCAGCAGAGGTCACCAGGGGCCTGAGACATCCACAACCTCAAAGGCAGAGGCAGGCAGCCCAGGAAGGATCCTGATGTGGAGACGAGGATGTATAAAAACAAGAAACATGCCATCTAATCTGCCCCCTTACCTACCAGGCCCCGCCATGGCACCCCAGGTTACCCATCTCCTAGGCATTGCAAGGCAACCATTATGAGCTCTCTCTGGGTCTCTCATGACATCACTTCTGGCCTCAGCCCCACGCCCTCACCCCCAACCCACCCCAACCATCAGGCACCCCTCAGGATCCTAGTTTCCCTTTCCTGTCTGCAAACACCCAAGTCACTCTCAGGCACATATGTGTCTTTCCCCTGCCTGTGGCTGGGGCTAGGCACACATGCAACTCAGAGCACTCGGAAGATAGTCGAGGGGTCCCACGGGCAACTAGACACAAGGCACAACACACTTCTCACTGGTCCCACCAGGGTAGCCCTCCTCAGTGACCTCCTCACAGGAAGCTCTCTCAAGGTGCCTTCATCTTTTCTCTCCAGGGGCCCAAGCCAAAGGTCCAGGGACCAGAGCCTACAGAGCACTCATGTGAATGAATGAGCTTCACCAACAGGCTACATGCAAAATCAACAACAAAGTCAAATACATCCCCCAGCCTCACAAGCAGGGATTGTACACCCACACACACACCCATCTGTCTCTGTGTCTCTCTGTGTCTCTCTCTCTCTCCTCTCCTTCTCACTTCCCTATACTAAGATACTCTTTTCTCTCTCTCTCTCTCTCTCTCAAACCCTCTCCCTTTATCTCCTTTCCCCTCAACCTACAACTCTCCTATATACAGTGCTAGCCAGAGAGTATCCAGGGCAGACAGGCCTGTCTGATGCCAGACCATATACCCTGTTCCCTTGGGGAAGGCACACCACAACCCAACAGGAACCTTTCCTTCCTTCTAGGAGCTGAGAGAGAGTCCAGACGCCTGCCTCCACAAGCCTGAGAACTTCCACGATGCCCTCTAGAAACAGACCTGTGGCTGTCTCCTAGGTTAGCCCCAGACACAGGGCTTGTCCACCCTTCAACCTGGGTGTTAGTTCTCCCTGGATGTTATGCAAGGTGACCTAGCCAATAGAACCCAAGTGTAGGCTGCCTGCATGAGGTTTTGGCATCACAGTCATGGGGTTTGTTAGGGGAGTTATGGTACCCTTTCATCCATCTCAGTCCAACAACCCACCCCCAACCCACCACCCCCTCGCACAGATTATCATTCACCCCTTCTTTCTATCTTCATCGCTATATATTTCTGTGTAGCTTTCTCTTTTTCTGTCTTTGTCTCTGCTCAATATTTAAAATTCCATTTGTGACTTGCATATTCCATTAAAACCTTTATACTAAATATGTGACTATATAAAATTATAAAAGTGATTTCGCTATTCAGTATTTATAAACTTCAAAAGTGGTGCTTTCTTTTTAGCTTTTTATCAACTGTTTTATATCATACTTCCTTAAGACACTGAATGAAAATCTGGGTCTTTTAATGCTTACTTGTAGTCATATCCTCAAGATCTTGGAACAGAGAATTTTCGTGAGTCCATCTTTAAATTGAATTTGTTTCTTTTTAGACTTTGTAGTTTATATTTTTATCTTTTCTTACCCCTTCTTTTTACTTAGCAACCTCTTTCACCATTCCCTTCTTCCTCCACTTGCTGCTTCTTCTCCTTCTTAAAACATTATCTCACCACGTAGCTCTGGCTATCTTTGTTCTCAGTATTCAGACCACCATAACCCCAAAATTACAGACCTCTTCCGATTTTTGCCTCCTGACAGCTGATGTGAATGAATTGCACAGGTCGCCCTAACAAAAAACATGAAGAAAAAAATCAATCCATATGATTGTATGCATTACTGGTAGGATCATTTTACTTAGTATATAAAGGGCCCTTCATTCCATCATTAGCCATTAAGATGAGATTTAACTTTATTCATATATATATTTTTATATATGCACATAAATATTCTATCTACACCCAAAATTCAAAGTAATTTTGAACCCTATACTATCTCATTACACATAAGAAATATAAGAAGCAGGAATGTGCAGGAAAGATAGAACAGAGAATGTATTTGGCTAAACCAGTTGCCATTGTATTACAAAATGTGCACTATAACAGGGCATCCAAGAATTTATCTAGGGTCAGTGAGGTATCTCAGTAGGTAAAAGCACTCACTGAGTGATTCTGAACATCTAATTTTAGATCCTTAGAACCCCCAAAAAAGACAGAAGCTGTAGTGTACATATGTCTCCTTGGTTTTGTACAGGGTGACAGGAAACAAAGAAGAGAGCAGAATGAACACCGAGATTGTAGGTCTGCTATCCTGGGGTGTTCAGTGCAGAGGTAGAAACAAGAGAGAGTGTCTCACACAAGGTCAAAGATGAGAACAAGCGCCCCAAAGTAGTCCTCCAAATAACTTGTAAACAGTGTCCCATGCACAGCACTCACACACACTTCATAAATACACACACACACACACACACACACACACACACAAACACACACCATCATCACCGTACATGTACACAGAAGTTTAAAAAATAAGGCCAGGTGATAGTGGCACACACCTTTGATCCCAGCACTCTGGAGGCAGCAGCAGGTGGATCTCTGTGTGTTCGAGGCCAGCCAGGTCTACAGAGTGAGTTCTAGGACAGCTAGTGGTATATCAGAGAAACCCTATCTCAATATATGTGTGTGTTTACAAAATATTGTACAGTTCTGGATGTGTTAGCATAGGCCTGTAATCTCAACATTCAGAAGGATACGGCAGGAGGTTGTTGGGTACAAGTCTCTTATTTAGAGGAAAAAAAAGGGAGAAGGGAACCAAAATCTACACTGGAACTAATATCTGATCAGTCAGTCTCACAAATCAGCTGGGAGTAGATACAACCTTGAGAAATAAGTGTGGCTATTTCAGAAATTTGAAGTTCCATGCCTGGTTCACTGAAATAACGCTTGATAAACTGTGTAGGGATGCAGCAACTAAATGGAAAGTGAACATGTTTTCTTTGATTTTGTATTAGGTCATCCCTTTATTTTTCTAGAGGAAGCTTGGGTTGCCCTGTTTGACTAAAAACACAGCAAAAAAATGTGGCTACATTTGAACATAAAATTCATTGTGGTAAATACAGTAGGAACTATGATATCTACCTCTTCAGCACTTGTAAGTTTTAAATAATGCTGCTTTGGAAATTTTCTGCTTCCTCAGTAACAAGAAATACAAGGTACATCGGGACACACACAAATACAGACTCAACACTACCATCTGTTAATAATTAGCATTTTGAACTATTTTTAAGCGCACGATTTGCTCAACTTTGACATATTTTGTATTACTATACACGTCGGTATCTGAAATTCTTTGTTTAAAAAGTTTCATTATTCCTGTAATATTCCAGGGATCATGTGATTTTGTGGCAGAGTGGCTTTATTTGCATGAGCCAGGCCCTTGGATCCATAATCAGTGCAGTAAAAATGACCATAATCAGAATTTCACATCTCCCCAAGTTCACAAAACTCTAGACCAATCAAAACGTGAATGACCACCAGGCAGTGGTGGTGCCTTTTAGTCCCAGTACTGGGGAGGCAATGGCAGATGAATCTGAGTTTGAGGCCACCCTGGTCTACAGACTGAGTTCCAGAGTACAGAGTGAAACCTGTCTCAAACGAAAAACAAAACAGGAAAACAATGAACGGCCTTGAAATTTTGTGAGAGCATGCCAATGTACACGCACAAATGTAGCTTTTTGCTGTCTTTTTTGGTTGTTGTTGTTGTTTTTTTGGTCTGACACATCCATGAAATGATTCCAAGCAGCAATCCACAAGGCAGCCACGTGCTTCAGCAATTCCTTAGCTGAAAACACCACAGCACCTTCACCTCCTGGCCAAGGGAGGAGGGGACGCTTAGGATGATGGTCACTGGGGTCTCTCCTGCACCACCTCCACCAGCAGCATCAGCATCTTCTGGCCCAGGGAAGTGCATCCGGGTCCCCCACGAAGCCCTCCCACGCAGGGTCTCCAGATGGAGCCCAGGGCAGGAAACTCAAGTGTCCCTAAACTCAAGACCTAGGCAAATCCACGCGGTGCCTCCTCCCCTCGCCCGAGGTCTCCCTGTGCGCGCCAACACCCAAGGCTCCCAGGCTCAGGGCTGCACACTCAGGAGGGAGGGGGACCTGCACTAGAGACCTCTAGTCACTAGATTACTGGTCTAGAGACACCAAGTCATCCCTCACCAGGCCAAGCCAGCGGTTAGGGCGTGGGGGTGGGGAGAAACTCATCTGGTCCCAGCCAGGCTGTATTGGGGTCGAATCTCAGACAACTGGGGAACTAATTGCCTGCAGTGCCCCTCCTCGGCTTTATCCCCACTATCCCAGTCCTGGTTGGGGGAACAATGCTCCAGGAAGGGGAAGAGAGACCCATACACCCTAGGGCTGGCTGCCTAGAGGAGGAGCTATCCGTCCTAGCTCCGCCCCAGAGGCTCCAAGGGGCTGGAGGTTGGGCAAGGGAAAGTCAGGTGGGAAACAGCTCCTCCTTGCTTAGTTGCTGAGAACCTGTTTGGTTCCATTAAGAGAGACAAACCCTGACTGAAGGAACCCTATAACAGGAATTTGCCATCCAAGAGTCTCCAAAGTGTTTACGGTGAAAACAAGCTTAAATACGCTTTAATAAGGAGTCAAGTTTGGTGACACCACGTCCCACAAGAACAGGGATTTTAAATTTTTTACAATTATTCATGTCTATGAGTGTTTTGTCTGCTTACTAATTTCATTCCTAGTGCCCACAGAAGCCAGAAGAGGGCCAGAGAAGACAGTGGAGTGCTTGGAACTAGAGTTACAGAAACAGACAGATGTGAGCTAATTGTACCTGTGTCCTCTGGGGGGCAGTGGTTACACTTAAGTGCTCAGTCATTTCTCCAGCCCAGCAATAGGGGTGTATCCTCAAGTTCTGGCAGGCAACCAGACCATTGGCCATAACATGTACTGCTAGGGGCATCTCTTTGACCATCAAACCACAAAACTCAAAAGGAAGTTTCCTACACCTGGAAGAATTCTTTGTTCTAGAGTCCTTGCTTTCAGGGTAGGGCATTATTCCTCAAGGTGGGGTAATTCCAATTAAACTATGAGTAATGCATATGTATGTGTATGTGTGTCTGTGTGTGTGTGTGTGTGTGTGTGTGTGTGTGTGCGTGCTTGCTATAAATAATAGTTCAGCCTATAGCTTTTACAAACATCTATAGTATTATTCATTCCTTCACTCTCCTTCTGGCTTTCTACCCCATATACATTACCCTCCCATTCTCCTCCCTAGTTAAGTCTACCCCCCATTTTCCATTCCCCTCTTCATTGCATTGGTGTCCTAGTACACAGACGAGAAAACCAAAACAGATATTCTTTATTTCTGTGCTCTGTTCTTATTAGCTTTTTAAGTTTGCAGAGAAAATAGTGTCATTCATTGTGACATTTTCAGAGATGTGTGTCATCTTACTTTGTTCATGCCCCGTCTCCCACTACACCCCCACACACCTGACTCCCTCTTTCTCCCTTGTTGAGTCCTTACCTCCACTCATATAGTCCCTCTCCCATTCGGTTGAAAGCAGGACATTCTACTAAGAATTCCTTCCAAGGAAGTTCTTGTTATCATTATTCATATGACCCAAAGTGTGAGACAGCTCAAATGGCCATGGACTGTTGAATGTTTAATTCAAATACTAAGTCTATACCATGTTTCCATTTGGTTGTTTCTGAAACAAGGAGTCACAGAGCAACATGAGATGGCTGAACTTAAAATCCCTCTCCCTCACACCTGGCCTGGCAAGCCGGTGCTGCCATGTCCTGAAATATGCAAAATATTGATGTGAAATTTTGCAATGTAGTTTAACAAGGAGAGAATATTGCAAGCCACAGATCAAGCTTTACAGCAAAGGAAGGACAGTGTACATTGTTTTATGATGCAATTAGAATAAAAGCATCAACTGCAAAGTGTTCTCACTGAAACAATAAAGCCTGCATCTCACCAACTCCATACTGAGTTTTTAATGGGATGTGTTCAGCACAAAGATATGGTGAAATACTGATTGAATAACTTCACAGGACAAAAAAAAACTTAAAGGAACCATCCCACTAACATCACCACCACCACCACCACCACCACCACCAAAAACCCCCAACTCATTCCCCAAATGAATAGAAAAACAGAAATGAAAGGGGATTCATAGATTGAAAATGGAATCAGAAATATTTGGATCCTTGGGATCCATTAAACTCAGCTCATTAGACTTGGCTAGAAACGCCTTCACCTGTTAGGCTATCTCACCAGACCTTGGATATTTACTGTGAAATCTTTATCACTTAGAGAATACGTAAAAGCAGACTTATAACTTGTAAACTGAATGAGGTAACCCTTCCTTATAATCCTAGCACTCCTGTGCCTGAAGCAGGAGGATTCCCAAGGATAGCTTAGGTTACATGGTAAATTGGAGTTCAGTCTGTGCAACATCGTCTGATCGTGACTCAAAACTAAGTAGACATTTGAATGTACAGCTTGGTATGTTTCATACATGTAATCATAAGATACATGTTAAAATACTCCAGGAAAAGAAACAAAATGACAAAGAAAACATACTTGGTAAAATATTGGGTACTATGCTAGGGATGTAGGTCACTTGTCTGAGTGCTTGTTTCATGCGCATTGCATTCTGGGTTTGATCCTCATTCCCTCCATAACCTGGGCTGGATTGCGTACACCTGTAATCTCAGCGCTCTGAAGGAGGAAAGAAGGATGAGAAATTCAAGGTCATCATCAGCTACATAACACGTTTGAGAACCACAAGAGATTGTGTCTTCAAAAACAAATATCAGACCAGAAGCTGTTAGTTTCTCTTAGGATGGGGATTAGCCCATCACTGAGGATTTGCTGAGCCTTACTGAGTATGACAGAAGCCCTGTGCACCGTCAACTCCCCGCTACAAGGGAAACAAAAGTCAATTATTGTTGAAGGTGGTTGGTGGTGCATGGAATTTTCCGTTCTTGGTCTGTCTGCTTCATTTTAAAGTATACATGATAAACAGTGAATAAGAACAACTAAACAGGGGCTGGAGGGATGGCTCAGAGGTTAAGAGCACTTGCTACTCTTGCAAAGGATCTGGGTTCAGTTTGTAGCACCCACACTGGGCAGTCCACAACTGGTTGTAATCCCAGTTCTAAGGGAACTAGTTTAATCAGGCATCTGCATGCACATGGTGAACACAAAAGCCATAATGTACACATATATACACGTAAAATAAATCATTTTTTAAAAAGAGAACCCATATAGTAATTTGAGTACATTGCTGAGAGAAATGGCTGAAACTACTAAAACTAAAAGAGGTGGCTGTATTCAGAGCTATTCGCTGGTTAATTATATGAGAGGAGATACTTTTATTTTTTTAAAGATTGTAGAAAGGCCAGAAAAGTGGTGTATAGAAATATTTAATCTTTTAATCCAGCAGCAAGCCTGCTCTAGGGTAGGAAGAATGTTAGCACAGGCCTTTAAACCTAATTCAGAAGGCAGTGGTGGCACATGCCTTTAATCCCAACTCTCAGGATGTAAAAGGAAGTAGTCACACATAACACACACACACACACACACACACACACACACACACACACACACTGGGGGGAGACCTTTGACCCTTTGAACAAACATACTATGTCTTTATGCAGCTATAATGTGGATCTTTTTGGAGAAGGGAATTTGGGGGTTGTTTTGGTTTATTTTTCAATTTTTTTAAACAAGATATCTCTATGCAGCCCTAGTTGTTCTAGAGCTCACTATGTAAGCTTCAAGTTCACAGAGACCTGCCTCTACCTCTGCCCTTGCCCTGGCCCCTGTCTCTGATTCTGCCTCTGCCAAGTGCTGGGATTAAAGGTGTGTGCCACCACACTTGGCCAAATGGACCGATTTTTTGTTTGTTTATTTGTTTGTTTTGAATGAGTACTTGTACACTCCCTTCTAATACCCTCTCAGTTAAGAGGCTCAGTCCAGCTTGGGAAACTGAAAACTGTAACTACTTTTTTTTTCTGGTGTTGCAGATGAAAACAAGGGCTTCATAGGTACAAGACTTGCACCCTACCTCTGAGCTACACCCCATACTGTTGTTTATAGCCACTCTCATAATGGTGCTTAGAAAAATTCAACCTGTTGTTTTGCACGAGGTACCAATGAGCTACTTATGAAGAGAAAGATATCCTGTATCCATAAGTATGGGGCTAACCAGCTATTTTTTTCACTAACTTCAGGGACACAGGCTTAAATGACTAGAAAAATCCCATCAGTATCTTTGACTATAATCCTAAAGGGGTGGTACAGTACATTATGAAGTCACCAAGTCACAGCTCCAAAAGGTCAAGATCATCTCTGAAACAGAATGAGGCCCATTATTTCTGAGGTTATGAAAGGGTCAGAAGAGTTTTGTGTTCTTGTTTTAAACATTAAAAAATACTTTTTAGTCCAGCACTAGGAAGGCAGAGGCAGGCAGATTTCTGAGTCTGAAGTCAGAACAGCAATGGCTATGTCGAGAGACCCCCGGCTCAACGCCCCCTCAACTACAAATAAAAATAATAAAAAAATAAAATACTTGATACTTTTCAATTCTAACATTGGAGAAATGTTTTGCACTATGGCAAAAATATTCACTAATAACCTTTTTTCAGATCATGGAATTGTAGGAAAATCAGAGACTGATTTACATCTGATGTCAGCCTTAGATATCAAACAGAAATGAAGACTGAATGCTGAATTCCTGTATCAGGAGTGACAATCGAGATTGTTTGTATTTGCTTGGGGGCATTTTTCAATATCACTACCATGTTCAGCTCCAGCACTTAGCCCTCCATCCGCACAGATGCTTTATTGTTACAAAAACAGTCATGACTGGGAGTTCAAGAAGGAAGGAGTGTTTTATTTGCTTCACATATACTATTATTTAGGGATTTACTGGAACTACATTATTAAATTTACATTATTAATTATAAATACTATGCCATCCGCTTCACATAAATAAAATATCCAAAGCCCCTTCTTTAGCTCAGGCCTAGATGTGGAAAAGAAAGACACTAAATGTGCACAAGACATGGAGCAGAACTCAGATAATGTTGCAGGACAAATTTTGTATCATGTCACACTGAGTGCTGCGAGAGAAAATTATCAGTTACACGGGGGAAAAATAGACCCTCGGGAATACTTTTTGACATTTTTGACATTTTCACTTAAATAACTCTGTGTGTCTGATCTGCCCGGACAATAAATTATTTTCATGTGTGGAAAGGAGCCAGGCATTAGTTTCTCAAAGTGTATGTTGTGTGCACATGAGCAAAACTGTTTGGAAGAGATTATTTTTATGATTGTGGTAATGGAGTTCATATTATTTCTTTACAAACAGAAACTACAGCATGTGGTCAGCCCTTGGATTTGGCTCCCAGCATCACAGGAAAAGAATCACAATGACTTTCAGTGATCTGTCTATTTGTGTAGATCTCAACTAACATGTGTTCTAAACCTGTAAACTAAAATCTTCCTACATATTCTTGAAGAAGTACTCATGCATACTTCAATTTTCCATTAGGTAATCTAAACCTTAGAATTGACTAAGTTCTCTCCTCTAGACACCTTATATTTTGAGGGAGGATACAGAAAGTACAGGTTGTAACTTGGTATAGTGGCTACCACTAGCCATTTATCGCTTAAATTGGTCTATTGTCCCATTCAGCTGAAAAGTAGTAAAGTTATCAATGAAGGCCACATGAGCCCATTGTGTTTCTCTGTCTACAATGTTTTTCAATTCTTTTTTATTAAGAGGGGGAAGTGAGTTGAAACAGGGCCTCATATTTAACACCAGATGTCTGAGAACTCACTTTGTGTCCAAAATTGGCCTCAAACTCATTTTTCTGAGTCTCTCAGTGCTGGGATTATAGGCATGAGCTGCCATTTCTGGCTTGATGGTTTCTTTCCAGTAACATGCTCATTTTTCCTATCCTCTGCTTCTATGTGAAACACTATTCTACACTTGTTCATCCTCCAGTGGGACATTCCAGAAGGTTCTTTCCTCGACTCGTGACATTCATTAGGGAATGGCATCAATCAAAAGGGAATCAAGAATGACAAAAAACTCACTCAGTTTTGTAGGTTTATTCAACACCAGGTACTGACTACTGGGCCTCTCACAGGCAAAACACATATTCTACTATTCAAACAGTTACTCTAAATCCCTAAAACTCGATCTCATGTAGAGCAGGCTGGCCTTAAACTCTCTTTATAGCTGAGGCTGGTTTTGAACTCCTGGTCCTGTTGCCTCTACCTCCCAAGTGCTGGGATTACAGGTGTGTATGACCCTTTCCACCTTATGTTTTTAAATTATTTTACCATTTTAATTTGTCTGTGTGTGTGTGTGTGTGTGTGTGTGTGTGTGTGTGTGTGTGAGTGTAGGAATGTGCATATGTGTGCAGATACACATAGAAGCCAGAAGAGATTGTCAGAAACCCTGTTTCTGGAGTTAGGTAACAAACTCAAGAGTTATGCAAATATGGTAAGGGCTATTACCCACTGAGGCATTTCTCCAGCAGGCCCCTAGCCTTGGTTTTTGAGATAAGGTCTCTGGGACTCACTGAATAGGCTAGGTTGGCTGGGCAGTAAGCCCCAGGGATGTGCCTGTTACTGCCTCCATAGTGCTGGGCTTACAAATTCGCCCCACATCCAGATTTCTCTCTCTAGGCTCTCATAAAATAGTTTTTTAAAAGGCTCAAGGTAATATAGCTCAATCCCAAGCACTGCTGAAAATAAGTAAACGGATAGAACAAATAAACGTCTATGATTTGTCATAGTTCTAGAACTAATGTGATTTTTCAGTAGTACATATAAAGTGTCAAGAATATTAACTTGTTCACAGGAAGCTCTACTTACAATGTTTGTTACAAGTCATGAGTAGTCGTGCAAGCTTATAATTCCAACATTGCAGAATAAATCAAGATGTCCTGCTCAAGGACAGATGGCTTTGGCTACATAGAAGAGGAGATGAAGCAGAGGCTATGGAGGAGTGCTGCTTACTGGCTTGCTGCCGGTGGCTTGCTCAGCCTACTTTCTTGTAGCACCCAGGACTACAAGCCCAAGGGTGGCACTACTTGAACCTCAAAGAGTTCACTACTTGAAACTCTTGAACCTCACCATAGGGAGAGGCAGCCTGTGTTCACAAATAAAAAGGCTTGTTTTAATTAACTGCTTGCTTTAATTAATTTCGCCATGATGATTTGGTTCAGTGGTTTCTCTTCCAGTCTTTGGGATTAATACTACATAACTAGCTCTCTCTCTCTCTCTCTCTCTCTCTCTCTCTCTCTCTCTCTTTCTCTGTGTGTGTGTGTATGTGTGTGTGTGAGTATGTCTCTTTTTCCTTTTTTTTATGTGTCCTGGACAGCTCTGACTGTTCTGAAACTCACTCTATAGATCACGCTGGCTTTGAACTCAGCAATCCGCAGGCCTCTGCCTCCCTTCCAGAGTGCTGGTATTAAAGGCATGTGCCACCCCCACAAGAGAGCTCACTGTCCCGTCCACCTCCCCCTCCCCCCCCCTTAAAATCTATGGAAGGGAAGCAAATTGGGTAAAATCTATTATAGGCTCAATTGCTATTTAATGATATTCTTAGCCTTTGTGTCAGTTCATTCCAAAAGGATTTCACTTGATAGTCACGGGGATGTTAGTTCAGAAAGAGAGGCAGGCTCTTAATGGAGTAAAGACAGCTCAAGATAATGTCTCAGGACTTATAATATTCCTGTTCTCCACAACCACCAGACATTCTAAGCAGCTGATTAGCTACATAGACTCATTAATGTAGGTTTGCACATCTCACCAAAGCTTCGAACTTCAGTTTGTAGTCATAAAATAGGAGTTAGTGCAACTGCAACATTGAGGACTGGCACCTTGTTTTGACACAAGTCTTTCTGGTTATACCATCCAGTGTGTACTACTGTTTATAAAAGGACCAATTAGTTTCTAGAAAGTCTGATATATGGCCCTCACTGATGTCATATTCACAGCTGTGATTATGTTCCCACACCTTGCCTACATTAACACCTTTGCTGCATGACGAGAGCTTCTTATTCCGCCTGTGGCCAGGAGAATGCTGTGTGTCTTTCCTCTCTATGTGCTACCTTGGAAGACCTCCTTCTGTGTTGTTAGCAGAAGTAGACCTTAGTGTAGTTACTCCAGTGGTGTGTGATCTGAATCATCTTTCCATACGTTCCTACTCTGTTAGTTTGTCAGATAAGTAGTTGTCTAGGTGCTTTAAACACTAAATTAATGTCCTTATAGATAAATCTTGGAAGTTCTGAAGTCACACCAAGACCAAATTCTCAGTACAAAGGAGATTTGTTTCCCTGGAGGGACAGGGGAACTGTCTCTGGATCCAGCCAAGTTGTACCATGGCAGAATGCCATTTTTAAGGGCACTAGCTCAGGAATCAAAGAAGGGAAGGTGTGCTGGAAGAAGGGTTTGGGTGGCTGTCCCCAATTGGCTGGGATGTAAACAAAGGAGAGGAGAAGAAAAGCTTCTGGGGAAAGAGGCTGCAGAGGTGGGGGCTGTGGAGGGATTTCTGGGAGAGGGGCTTTGTGTGTGTGTGGCTGAAATTTAACTCATGTCTGACTGCTCTTCTGTGACCC
The DNA here is from genome assembly GCA_026225945.1 of Cricetomys ansorgei. Classification (NCBI taxonomy): domain Eukaryota; kingdom Metazoa; phylum Chordata; class Mammalia; order Rodentia; family Nesomyidae; genus Cricetomys; species Cricetomys ansorgei. The sequence continues at coordinate 28,256 of JAMJFZ010001286.1, forward strand.
ATCGCCGTGTTGGAGTTATGTGGGAGATGGTGGAGTTGGGACCAACAGACACAAAGCCAAGAGACTGCTAAGATAAAATTGCTCAGCATCCATGGAGCATCCACTCCAGACATCACCATATTACCATCGCTTCTGGCACATTTGGGCAAAAGAATGGTTCTCTTGTAGTTCATCCTGGGCTGGAACACACTTTGGAGCCTAGGATGACTTCAAAATCCTGGTCTTCCTGCTCTCTCTAAACTGTTGAAATTACATGCACATATCCTGTCTGAAGGAAATCTATTACTTTGGATGTACAGTGAGACCAATAGTTTTTGAGAATAAACTTTGTGGTTCATAGGAACTAAGAGAGAAGGTGGTCACACTGGGAAGCACTGGGGTAGCAGGGTCCATAAGAAGGGATGGCTTAGAGGGTTGTGGGAAAAGCCTTTTGTTGTGATTCCTGTAGGTAGAAAGTGTTGTAGACCCGCCTCCTGCGGTAGACCCGCCTCCCGCGCTAGGCCCGCCCTCCGCGGTAGACCCGCCTCCGCGGTAGACCCGCCTCCCGCGGTAGACCCGCCTCCCGGGGTAGACCCGCCTCCTAGACCAGATCCGCCTCCTAGGCCAGATCCGCCTCCTGGGCTAGACCCGCCTCCTGCGCTAGGCCCGCCTCCTAGGCCTGATCCGCCTCCTGCGCAACCCGCCTCCTGAGCCAGATCCGCCTCCTGCACTAGACTCATCTCCTGTGCTAGACCCGCCCCCAGCCATCTGCCTTGTGTCATCAGCAGGGGACAGGTGCAGATTTCCCAGGAACCCAGGTGCGTGGGCTGCATGCTCTGTCTGTCCTGTGTCTGTCACTCCTCTGTCCTGTCCTCTGGGTGTCTCCCTCTCTTCATCTTCTTGGTCCCACTCTCTATTTCTCTCCCACTGTGCAGCTTCTGTCCCTCTGCAGGGCCCTGTTCTACTCCAAATTCAGTGTTCCTCCCCTCTCCCCCTCTCCCCCCTCCCCCCTCCCCGTAAAATAAACCTTTGCTAAAACTCGCCAGCGTCCACACAGCTAAACTTCACCCATCGCCTCCGTGCGTATTAGAGAATTATTACAGAAAGGGGCAAGGCTGGGTAATGAGGTTGAAGATTGGCTAAAATGAATGGTTGCCTGCGCACGGTGGGAAGGGTGGTTTCAAGGGATGAGTGCTGATATCAAGTAACTGGCCCTGGAGAGATTAGGGCTGTGGAGTACTAGTGCAAGGGATGTGTGTGTGGGGGGGTGTGAATTCACCACAAGTTAGAGTGCATGTGAAAGGCCCAGGCTCGAGCAGTTGTTTACTGTCTTTAGGCCTTGGGCAAGGCATTATCTCTGGGATCTGCAAAACCCTATGAGGTCACACCATCAGAATTACAACAGATAGAAAAGCCTGATTAATGCAGGCTTAATTTGTTTTCCTTCCTGATGTCTCATTGAGGAGTCTCCTTTTGAAACCAGACTCATGGTAGAAAATGAAAGGTTAAAGGCAAATCCCAAGGCAGGAATGGTTTAAAGTGCCTTTTCTTTCCCAGAGCTGGGGATGGAAACCGAGGCCTCAGACATGCCATGGGAGCTCTGACTGCTGAACCACACCTGCAGCTTAGCAACTGGCTTTTACAGACCACTAAACATGAAGAGCTTTCTGCCTCCATTCCGTACACTCCCCACTCCCCAGTATTCTTTCCAGCTGAGGCTCCCTTGATGACCTCCTGGCAGCAGCTGTACCCAGCCTGTGTCCAAGCCCTGACTCAACAACCTGGTGTACCTTCACTTGTTCCCTGTTTAGGCAGAAGTAGAAAAACCAGAGAAGAGGGACAAGAGAACAATGGAGTCCATGAGGTGCTTTGTCCTGACCAGACAGCTTGCCCATCCCCAATGCTCCAGACCCCGCCCCCTCCAGTACCTTTGGCCAGGTACCGCCCCTGTACCTGCCCTCACACAGGTACCTGTCCTGGGTCATCAGTGTCATGTAATCCCAATGTGCTTCAGGCTCTACGTCTTTGGCCTTTCTCTTTCCTTCTCTTTTGTCTCCTCTCTCTTTGGCCTTTCTCTCCTCTTTGGAACCCTCTCTCTGGTTCTCTCTATGTCTCCCTCCCTCCCTCCTTCTTCCTATGTTGTCTCTCCTCCTCTCCCCTCTCTTTCTTCTTCCCTCCACTCAGCAGATACTCAGTGTCTTACCCCATCCCAATAAACCGCTTGCCTGAGACCCTACTGCCTGTTATGTGCTGGTGTGCTGTTTTCTTTCAGGTATCTGCATTTCAGGTCAGCAAGAAATCTCTCAAGGCCTCAGGGCCATCCCCTGGAGAGGGACAGCTTTGGGGAGCAGGGAAGCCACAGGCCACAGTCCCACCTCTTGGGAAGTGGGAAGTTCAGGGAGCTTTAGACTCCTCCCAGGAAAAATTTACCCACAGAGTCCCCTGAGCTGGGATTACAGGTCTTCTCTGGTGTTCAGAAATCCTTTCCTGATTTCGCTTCTCATTAACCTTAGGGAGTAATGGCCATTCAAAAGTCAAAAGCCTTTACAGATTTCTTGGACTGACATAGACCTAAACGGTTTTGCCAAGCTGAAGCATGTGTATGGGTCCTCTGTAGAACAAGTTCTTTGCTCACTCCTTGCTATAAAAGAATGCTTAGGTGAGCTGGAGAGAGGACTCAGCAGTTAAGAGCACTGACTGCTCTTCCACAGGACATGGCTTCAGTACCTAGCACTCACAAGCTGACACACAACCATTCATAACTCCAGTTCCAGGGGATCAAATTCCCTTTTCTGCTCTATGTGTACCAGGTACAGAGACATACATGCAGACAAAACACAGATACACATTTACTCATTAAAAGGAGAGAGAGTAAGACAGGGAGAGAGGTAGGGAGGGAGATAGAGAGCCTGCCAGAGTGTATGTGCATGGGAGAGGGGGGGGCAAGCAAGACAGCGAGCATGCAACCTAAGGATTGAGAATATAGTGGACTTAGTACTGTGCATGAGCATAGAGCCTTAGGTTAGATTCACAGTACTGAGCGAACTAAACATGGTTGCACAAGTTTATAATTCCAGCACTTAACTGGTGGAGGCAAGTGGGTCAGACTTTCAAATGATCCCCAGTGCCTTAGAGGCCAGACAAGGCCAGGAAACCTTGTCTTAATAATTAATTAAAACTAATGTGTGCGTGTGTGTTGGGAGGCGGTGTCTGAAAGATGGCTTAGGTCTCACTGCTCACCCAGAGTAGCGAGGTTGTGTTTCCAACACCCACCATTGTGACTCATAGCTGTCTAACTCCAGCCCCAGGGCATCTGACAGTCTTCTGGCCTCTGTGAGCACCAGTCACATACAGCATACTCAGACATACATGCAAGTAAAACACCCATATACGTTTAAAAAAGGAAATGTGTAGTAACTTTTGAAGTTTTCTGTATGTTTTTAAAACTATTTGTTTTCTTTCATGAGTTTGAAAGTTTTACCTGCACACATGTTAAGTGCATCAGAGGATGCAATTTCCGCAGAGGCCAGAAGATGGCATCGTATCCCCTGGAAATGGAGGTTTCCTCCCTTAGGAGCTGCCACTTGTGTGCTGGTGAGGGAAATTTAGTCCTCCACAAGAGAGGCAAAGGCTCTTAACTGCTGGACCATCTCTCCAGCTCCTGAGTTTTCTGTAAGTTTAAGACATGTCCACGATGTCTTTTGTGTGACCCTGTCTCAAAAACAAAACAAAACAAAGGCAACTGCCCCTATTTCCGCAGGACTGGTAGTAGAGACGAGTCAGTGAGAAAAGCTTTTTAGTCAGTACTGAGCATTGAACTTAGACCCTCATGCTTGTGTTACAAGCTTTATACCCTTTCCATAGCCTGAGCCATCTCCCCAGTCGTATCTTAAATTTCTGACCTCTGGCCTGCCTCCCAGTGCTGAAATTATAAATGTTGGCCACCATGCGGTTCTATGGTAATGGAGATGAAACCCAGAGCTTAAAGCAAGCCAGGCATGAGTTCCACTGCTGTTTCTTTGTGACATGGGGTCTCAGTATGTACCCATATTGAACTTGCTGTGTACACCAGGATCTTCTTAAATTTGTAGCCTTCCTTCTTCCAGAACCTGGAGGGTTATGCAGCAACCAGGACCCCTTTGTACATTTTAAAAAATAAAACGACAGGGTCTTTATGTAGTCCCCTGGCCTCATGGTCACTATGCTGCTGAGGATAACTGATCCTCCTCCTCCTCCTCTTCATCTTCCTCCTCCTCTTTTTTGCTTTTTCAAGACAGTGTTTCTGTATTGTTACTGTGGCTGTCCTGGAACAATAGACCAGGCTGGCCTCATACTCACAGAGATCCACCTGCCTCTGCCTCTCAAGTGCTGGGATTAAAGGTGTGTGCCACCACCACCCAGCAGTAACCGAACTTCTGTTCCTCCTGTTTCCATCACACAAATTCTGCATTGTAGGTGTATACCACCATGCGAAGTTTATGAAGGACTAAGGGATGGAATACAGGTTTCCCGGCATGCTAGGCAAGCACTCTATCAACTGTATTCTGTCCACAGGCTTGCATCATGTGCCGCTGTGAGCTTTGCCCCACGATCATCGGCACTTTCACATTATTTGAGTGTATGTGTGCACAGAAGCGTGTGTATGCATGTCCATACGGAGGCCAGAGGTCACTCTGGCTGTTGTCCCTCAGGTGCTGACCACCTTCTCTCTCTTTGTCTGGGAACCCTAAGCTGACTACCCAGCCATGCCCAGGGACCCAGCTGTCTCTACCTCCTCAGCACTGGGAATGAATCCCATGCCATCAAACCTCACATTCTTTTTGCATGAGTTCTAAGTCAGTTTCTCGTTGAGGTACTGACTGAGCTATCGATCTCTTCAGAACCCATTTAAAAACAACAGAGCTGTAGAAATGCCTCAGCGGTTAAGAGCACTGACTGCTCTTTCAGAAGACTCTGGTTCAATTCCTACCACCCACATGGCAGTTACTGTCTGTAACTCCAGTTCTAAGGATCCAACACCCACTTCTGGCCTCTTCAGGCATCAGGCACACACATTCAGACAAAAACTCATACACACAAAATTTAAAAAAAAAACCAAAACTTTGACAGCCATGCAGCAGTGGTGCAGGCCTTTAATCCCAGCACTCAGGAGGTAGAGTCAGGTGCATCTCTGAGTTCAAGGCCAGCCTGGTCTCCAGAGTGCTTTCCAGAACAACCAGGGCTACACAGAGAAACCTTGTCTCAAAAAACAAAAACAATAAAATAAATAAATAATAAAAACCTTGTCACACCGAAAGTAGATTTATCAAACTTTTCATTCATTCTGAACACTCTGTCTTTAATAATTGTGATATATTTAGAAAGTCCTTTTCAAGCTTTAGTGTATATAAAGTAAGTCCCCCTCCGTCCCTCCATCCCTCCCTCCTTTCCTTTTTTTCTCTCTTTCTCTCTTTCTTCCTGAGACATGTCTTAGAAATGGTATTCATTCTTCTGCCTCAGCTTCCCAAGTGTCACAATAGGTATGTGTCACCATGCTTACGCAAACTATTTTATAACATTGTCATATAATTAGATCCTACAAGGACTATACTTCATGGTATTAATCACAGAAAACCTTTCAAGTTTTGTGTGGTTGTCAGCTAAGGCTCATGTGGAATCCCAGGGAGCAACAGGCCGTGGATGGAGATAATCTTGGTGGATACAACCAGGAGCATGGCATTGACATCCAGAAGTCGGAGGCTGTGATGCTTCTATACCCCCTACAGTGTGCAGGATGGCCCATCTTACACGCTCTCAGAGAGAATTATCCAGCCCCAGTGACAACTGTAAAGAGGTTAAGAAAGCCTTAATCATTTCCCCTCCCTGGCCAGGAAGAATCTCCAGTTTCAGAGTCTGTGCATTAAACAATAATGAAAAGATTAAAGATGAAGGGAGAAGGGAAAAGGAAGGAGTAGATAAATTTTTTTCAGGGAACAGGGATTGAAACCAGCACCTTTTGAATGTTACATTTTTTCTCCTATGCGCCCAAGGAAATCAGGTAAATTAGAGGAAATCATTACGTGTACAATTTATTTGTATTCTTCTTAGTCCCACACCTCCAACTCAGCCCTCAAATCAAATACAATTGATGTTATAGAATATGACAGAGAAAGGAAGAAATGCAGGTCCACATTGCCATACCACTTTGGGACAGGAGTACCAAGAGGAGACTCAGGGTAACCATGGTGAAGCATGCCTGCAAAACCAGCACTAGGGAAGCTGAAGTGGAAGGACCCAACGTGAAGACCATCCTGAGCTACTCAGGGAGATCTATCTTAAAAACAAAAAGCAACAAGTTGGTGAGATGGCTCAGCCATTAAGAGCGCTTGCTGCCCTTTCAGGGGACCCAAGTTTGGTACCCAGCACCCTCATCAAGTAGACTGTAACTGACTGTAACTCCAGATCCAGGAGAATCAATGCCCTCTCTATTGGCCATGGCTATCCCCACACAGGGCATCATTCAAACAGAACACGCACAAATAGGAATATAAATAGGCCTTTAAAACAAAACCAAACAAATAATCGAGGCACTCTTTATTAGCAAATGCCTTTATTTGGACTACTATGTTGCTAACCAGATTATATCACTTCTCAGAGTTAGATTAACATAATGATCTTGAGAACTATAGCAAAGAGCTTGACAAAGCAACAGTACATCAAGTCTTGCATATATGGCTGTCCTTTTTAGTGACCACACCTCCTTGTTATAGGTGTAATATTAAAAAATATATGGTACACTTAGCACACTTTTCTTATCGAATCTCCATCTAAATTCTGAACTCTCTCCTCAACAGTGTCATATTTAACAGCATTTTAAATCGACAGAGACGTTTATGATCAAGATTTTTTAAAAAAAATAAGCATATTTCGAACTGACTTATTGAAGCGAAAACATTTCATTTGATTTGAGCCTGGGTGTGAGGGGAAAATGAAAGTTAACGGTCCATTTTCCTCCACCTATAGTTTATGCTTGTTTACTTACTTGAAGACCCCCTTAAAAAAGTAGAAAATCAGCAGACACTGTTGAGTGTACCCAAAATATTCTTAAACGTACAAAAATAATCATGTGGAAAGAATACTGTAAAAAGATACTGATTTTAAGCATAAAAGAATGAGAAAAGCTTCTAATGCATTCTGCACAGCCTGTTACTCCAGCAGATTTTCAGCACTACAAAGTAAGCAAAGGTGAGTGCACCTCCACATAGTATCTGACCACAGTTCTCTAGTAAGAAGTGGTAGAGCTTGGAAAGCAAAATGGTGAACTAATAATATTCCTATCTACCCATCTAAGTAAGTCTCAAGAGATGGACATCCTAAGAGGGAAAGGATACACACAGACAGAATCTGTAAGGATGGGAAAAGTCAAGGGCTGCATTCTAGGAGGAGAGAACAAATGGTTGGCTGTGTGAGCATGGTTCAGGCGTGCTGAACAGACCCAACTGTATGGGAAAGAGGAGTTGCTCATTACTAAAACTCTTTCTCCACAGGCTGTCATGATGAGCTAGTCTTGTTAATCAAAACTAAAATCTTTTAAATGACCGAGAATTCCTTAAGCCATGAGCACTTCACCTGGGAATAGCTGACTTGCTAATCATATGCCTGCCGGTAAAGTTGGTTTTATTCGTATTGGTTATTTTAAGCTCTCTTCATCCCGCTGCCCATCAAACAGGCAAACACAGTCATGACCATCTTGGGTTTCACTTCGACAAGGTCTTCAGGGAGAGCGTATGCTCGGGCTCCAATTCTTCTAGCCATGGACACTGCATACCTAGGTTTTGAGGCAGCAAAAATCAAGATGAGAGTTTTGTTTGTCAAGGAAACCTTTGCATTGTTTTCAAATGGATTTATTTGATTTTACTTTTTGTGCTTTGGTGTATATGCCTATTGTGAAGGTGTCAGGTCCCCGGGAACTGAAGTTACAGACAGTTGTGAACTGCCCTGTCAGTGCAGGAACCTGAACCCAGGTCCTCTGGAAGAATAGCCAATGCTCTTAACAACTGAGCCACCTCTCTGGTCCCAAGAACACCATATAAGACATTTATCTCCTTTTATATAATGTGGTGGCTGGAATACAAAATTTCTGTATTGAAAGTAAGAATCTCTTAGAAACCAGTTCGTTTCTAATGAAAAACAGAAAAGGAGTGGATTGGGATGAGAGGAGGTAGGGAGACACTGGAAGGCTTAAAGGTGAGGGAGACCAGCATTGGGATATATTATGTGAGAAAAGAATCTATTTCCAATGAGAGGGGGAAAATACAAATCAGTGATCTGGGCATGGTGGCACATGCTTATAATCCTATAATGCTAGCTCTCTGGTGGCAGGGGCAAGGGCAGGGGCAGGGGCAGGGGCAGGGGCAGGGACAGGGGCAGGAGGGTCCCTGAGAGTTTGAAAGCAGCCAGAGCCACAGAGAGACTTTGTTCTCAAAAATCAGAAAGTACAAATTAATAATTTCTCATTTGTCTTCTGCTGTAGTTTTGGTCTGAGGTTTTAACTTGTACTAAATCAAAACATGAGATTTATTTTATTTTATGCATATTAGTGTTTTCCCTGCATATATGTATGTGCAGCACATGTTTTCCTGGTGACCAGAGAGGTCAGAAGAGGGCATTAGATCCCCTGGACATAGAGTTATAGGTGGCTGTGAGCCACCATGTGGGTGCTGGAAACTGAACCCAGGTCCTTTTCAGGACCAGCAAGTACTTTTAACTGCTGAGCCTCCTTCTCTTCAATCTCAAGTTATATTAGATTTTTACAATCTATCATTTTTGGCTTTCCATACTCATTTCTTCCAAACGTGAAGTGGAAACAAAAGCTTGAAGCACTGACTTCGTATACAAATAAATTTGTGTGTGTGCGTGTGTGTGTGTGTGTGTGTGTGTGTGTGTTATGTGTAATCGGCCAGGTTGACTGCACAGTCTATTACGAAATTCTCTTACAACAGATACTTTTCTTTTGTGGGTATTGTGCTGGGGATGGACCTGAGAGACTTGTGTATACTAGCTCCCAACCCTTATGTGTGAAACTCAAGTGCTTCGGTTGATGAAACAGGTACTTCTGAATATTGAAGCAAGAGGTAGAGGTGAGGACTTCATGCTATACAGAGTTGCTGGGACAAAGGCAGGCACACTGTAAGATGGAAAGACTGACATACACGGCTAGAAGGATTGGAAAGAACACACCTCAACTGATCTAGGAAGCAGTTACAGGCTATGGCAACAGGAATCTTCACAGATACTAAAGTTTATCATTTCCACTATAAATACCCTTCAAGGAAGAAAGAAACGATGTGCCTGATTTCTAAGTTTGCAGGATGGTACCTTCACCTTGCTATAAAGTACTGCTGTGGACTCGTTACCAGTAGATATTGGTAAAGTTATCATCGTTTGTCCATGAAACTAGGTCATAGTCTTGATCTTTGGGGAAGAAAGAGATGGTAGGAAAGACCTACATTTTGGAATAACACAAGGTGCAAGAAACTTCCAGGGCTCAGGCTTCTTAAGGTATAGCAAGCACATATAGCGAGAGTGCTTGATACGTAGTATGTGACAGAGGCATAACTGGATAATGTGTTTAAATAATAAAGAGATGCAGACAAACACTCTGTAGCCCAGTGGTTCTCAACTTTCCTAAAGTTGCAACCCTAAAGGGGTTCCACATGTGGTAAACCCCAACAATAGAATTATTTTGTTACTGTTTCATGACTGTAATTTTGCTACTGTTAGGAATCATGATGTAGATATCTGGTATGCAGATGATCTTGGGCGATCCCTGTGTAAGAATCAGTCACTCTCCAAAGGGATGACGAAGCACAAGTTGAGAACTACTGCTCTAAGGTATGATCAGCCATATTTATAAGGGTCATCTTTTCCTTGTTTGAAGTTTGTACTTATTTGTATTAAATTGTTTCAAAAATCCACTAAAATAACAGTTAAAAACCTTGAGGGTCACACACAGTGCTAAATTCTTTTTTTATTACTTGTCTTTTGACACCATCACACTGTGTAACCCTGACTGTTTTAAAGTCATAATTTTCCTGCTCAGATTCCAGAGTGCTTAGATTACTGCTGTATGTCGCAACACCCACAATCCATGATTTTTTTAAAGATTTATTTATTTATGTATGTATGTATGAGTGTTCTGTCTGCATGTACACATGCATGCCAGAAGGGGGCATCAGATCTCACTATAGATGATTGTGAGCCACCATGTGGTTTCTGGGAATTAAACTCAGGACCTTTGGAGGAGCAGCCAGAGCTCTTAAGCACATAGTCATCTCTCCAGCCCAAAGATGTATTTATTCATGTATCTTATGAGTGCTTTATTTCCATGTACACCTGGATGCCAGAAGAGAGCATCAGATCCCCTTATAGATGGTTGTGAGCCACCATGTGATTTCTGGGAATTGAACTCAGGACAGCAGAAGAGCAGACAGTGCTCTTAACCACTTAGTCATCTCTCCAGCCCCTAATACATACGTCTTATAGTGGGGAGGGCTGAGGATGGAGCCCAGTGCCTCATTCATTCATTGCAAGCTCTTTACCATGGTGCTGCACCACAGCCTTTCTTGTATGTTTTTCTGTTTTGAGATTGAATCTCGTTATGTTGGCAGACTGGCCTGGAATGTTCACTTCTCCTGCCTTAGCCTTCTGAGTAGCTAGCTGAATTTATAGGCTTGTACTACAATGTCTAGTTTTATGATTTCATTTTTATATATTCAAAATTTAAAGATCCTATTTATCTATTGATTGATCTACTTATTTGTTTGTTTGTTTGTGCCTGTGTGTGGGCTGCAGGTCTGCAGTGTGTGCATGGATTTCAGAGAACAACTTTTAGGAGTAAGTTCTTACTTTGCACCATGTGGGTACCATGATCAAACTCAGGTTATCAAACGCTGCAGTAAGTGCATTTACCTGCTGACCCATCATGCTGACCATTATAATTTTTCTTTCTTTAAAAAAACAATTTACTTAATTCTACTTTATTTGCATTGGTGTGAGGGTATCAGAACCCCAGGAACTGGAGTTACAGACATTTGTGAGCTACCATATGGGTGCTGGGAACTGAACCGTGGTCTTCTGGAAGAGTAGCCAGTGCTCCTAACCACTGAGCCATCTCTCCAGTCCCTATAATTTTTCTAACAACAAATTTAAGACTTTGAGCCCTGTAAGGTACAAGTTACCTCCCCTACCCCCGTGTGTGTGTGTGTGTGTGTGTGTGTGTGTGTGTATGTATGTATGTGTGATGATGAACTTGAGGCTTAAAGATATTTCCCTCATTAGGTAGAGAGATGGCACAATGGCTGTTCTTCAAGTGGACCCAGGTTCAATTCCAAGTACACACATGGTGTCTCACAACAATCTGTACTTTCAGTTTCGGGGATACAACACACTCTTCTGGCCTATTCATGACCCAGACACACAAGTGGTGCGTCAACCTACCTGTGAGGAAAACACTCCTACACAGACAATAACAACATAGGATAAAATGATGTTTCCCCTAACAGAAGAAACATCCCACTATATTTGTATTTTTGTGTCATTATCCTGTGTGGGCTCTACAAAGCTATTCTTACAGAAGGATGGAGGCTTGGATAGTTATGTGGAGGGGTACAAAGAGGAAATGTTGGTGAAAAGGATATTATTTAGTGTTAAATAGATAAAACGTAGTTAAGAATAGGCAAATACGGAGCTAGCAGCTGGCTTGTTTGCTGGGTGCTTGGAAGTAGAAGTCAGTGAGCACTGATGCTCAGAAACGTTCTGTTTCATCTGGTAACAGTGCTCTACAATTGATTGTAGTGGTGGTCATATAGAGCTGTGAACGTGGTCAAACCATTACATTGTATATTTCCATGAGTCAATTGTATGTCTGTGCACTGGATCTCAACAAAGCCATTAGGAGTAAAGTTAAAGCCTTAAAGAGAGAAGAGGTCTTCCCCGGATGTCAGCACTGTCCAGTGGGAGAACGTGAACCAGAGATGATTTGCCTGGCTGTGACATTCACGTTCTTTGTATGACATGGCGCAGTTGGCGTTATTGTGCTTCTCATCTTCTGTTAGATTCCCGCTCTTAACAAGGTCATGATTAATGCAGCCTGGCTGGCTGGCATCCATCAAATCTACGACCACCAAACTGGAGCTGATCATCTTGTCCTGTTATGAAAAAGGGAACACATCTAAGAATTTTAGTTTACAAATTAACATGTGCTTCTTTATGTAAGTCTGACCAAGGAAAGAAAATTCTTGCCATTAGCTCAAGAATAATTCTTACAAAGGAACCCAAAGTTGCCCTTAAAATAACTGAAACATATCTGGCAAACATAATGTATAATAATCAGTATCCTGACCTTAAAACTCTGAATGGAAGTTGACTTTCCAGCTTCACTCAATGTTCAGTTCACCCGGTTACAATGATGTCATCATTTGCTTTCTGACCCTCTCCAAGATCTTCCAGAACATTAAGGGTATATCTAAGAGATTCAGCACAAGAAGTCACAATCTATTCCATGAAGAAAAATGCAAATATCAGAAAGATGCCTCATGCACATTTCAGTCACAACTAAAGATTTCATGGGGGCCAGCAAGATGGCTCAGTGGTAAAACAGCTGGATGCATGTGTCAGATGACCTGAATTTTATTTCCAGATCCTACAGTGGATAGTGAAAATTGATTTCCAAAAGTTATCCTCTGACGTCCATCCGAGACAGTGCTATGAACCTTCATACTCACTCACAAACATACACTTCAAATATCTGCATATCAATTATACTTACACAACATTAGCATACACACTACAAAACACAACTTCATGCAAATAGACCCATACTATTATATTTATATGTACGTATGTATGTACATATATATGAAGGAGGGGTTGGGAAAAATAACTCAGTTGGTACAGTGCTTGCGGTACAAACACAAACATGAAGACCTGAGATCAATCCCAAGGACCTATTAAAAAATGGTCATGTTGGAATGCATTTGGAATTCTAGTGCTGTGCGGGGGGAGACAGCAGATTCTGAGGCTCACTGGCCAACCCACCTAGGTAAATAGCTAAGGCTTAGTGCCCATGAAAGGCTCTATCTGAGAGGAGTGGACAGCTCTCAAAGGAGGTGGATGGTGTTCCTGAGCTTATACACACAAGCGTGTGGTCTCTCTCTCTCTCTCTCTCTCTCTCTCTCTCTGCTTAAATGTGTATTTTGCATTATTCTCATAGTGGTAGTGACTGGTACCTAGGCATAATGAATTCTTTTGGTGATATCGTTAAGAGAGGTATTTTCATTTTCTGAGGGGGAAGAAAGAGTGTAGGGGTCAGAGCTCAAAAAGGGGTGCTGAGAAACAGCAACATCTGCACACGACAGGGCTTTTACACTCATGAATTCACAGAGGCCATGGTTGCTTGCGCAAGACCCACACAACATCAAGGCACTCAAAATTCCAGCAAGGATGGAGGAAGGATCCATGAGGCCTCATTCCTAGTGCTGGCAGTTGATGCTACTAGGTGACAGTTTTTATGATAAAGTGTGGTGCCAAATAGGTTCCTATCCTCCAAATGGATGGTACCACACTGTGTACATATGGGCAGATTCAATTAGACCTAGTGGGTTATACAAAACAAAAAAGCCATTTAAGTGGGAGGGGAAAGCAGGAGTTGGAAGAGATAGCAGTGGGATTGGGTATTATTAAAGCTCATTGTTTACACTATGAAATCCTCAAAGAATTATTAAAAAATGTATCAGGATAAAGGACTCTTCAGTTTGTTAAAGAATTATAAAAAGGGCAGCTATTTATGTGTGATCACATGTATGCCGTGGCTCATCTATGGAAGTCAGAGAACCACCTCTATGAGATGGTCAGGTTGTCAATCTGGGTACCATCGTGTTTAACCACTGAGCCACCCTGCTGACTCGGTTCTGCATTTTCAAATGGACACATGCACATGTTCACACTTCTGCCAACTATTTTACTTTCTAACTTTCTAACATATTTCTCACTTTTTGGTTTGTTCCTCTGAGGCAAGGTCTCACTCTGTAGTTCAGGATGTCCTGGAAACTCACTATGTAGCCCAGGCTGGACTCAAAGTAGCCATTTCCGTGCCTCAGACTCCTAGGTGCTGAGATTCCAATTATGATTCATCTTCTGGGCTTCTGAGAATTTTTACTTTATTTTGGGTTATGGGGGTAGCCTGTGTGTATGAAAAGTTAACCTGACCTACTGAGCTAGCGCTTTAGCTCCTATGGCAATTTTAGTCAGTGAGCTACATTAGACCATCCATAACCTTATTCAGTGACACTGCATCAGGCTTAAGTCTACTTGTCAGACTTCTGTGAGAGACTGACAATAACTACAGTTCTTCTCCCCAACTTTCAATGAAGTAAGTATCTCCCACTGAAGATTCAACATACACTCAGAGCAAATTCATCTCCTAGTCTACGTACAATGAGCTTGGAAATGTGTTCCTTGAACTAAATGATTTTAAATCAGTGAAAATATAATAAGGGTGAATTCATAGACCCGTATTACTCTGAAGCTTCAACGTCCCACACTGTGCACAATACCTTCTCATCAGCTGCCAGACTAAAGCCAATGTCAAGGTTGGGTTGCCATCCTTCAGGTCTTGTCCTCCAAAGCCAACAATGGAGAATTTAGCTGGCTTCTTCCCTAATTCGAATGCATAGTTGCAGTTCTCTAACTGTAAATGCACAAAAGTAAAGGAATGGTTAAAAATTTCCATTCGTTCAATGTGCATGCTCTCTCTCTGTATATACGTGTGTGTGTGTGTGTGTGTGTGTGTGTGTGTGTTTATACATGTGCATGTTGTATAATGGTATGCATCTGTTCAAAATCCAAGATGCAGTTTCTATCCTCAAGAAGCAGCTTAGGGTCTAGAGCAGTGGTCCTCAACCTTCCTAATGCTACGACCCTTTAATACAGTTCCTCATGTTGTGATGACCCCCTCCCACCACAATAATGAAATTGTTTTTGTTGTTTATTCATGACTGCTACTATTATAAATCATGATGTAAGTATCTGACATGCAGATGGTCTGAGGTCACGCTATGAAAGTCAACCCCTTCCCCAAAAACGGATTGTGACCCAGAGGTTGAGAATTGTTGGACTAGAGGTTTGTAAAACAAAAGAACCAAAGCAAGAAGATTCAATATTCTCTACCTTTTTCATGCCGTCTCCCAACTTTTGATATGGAGGTTTGTTAACTTTACTCCAGTCCACAGGAACTTCACTTCATTCATATAACTGTAAGATTACCAGAGCATCTTGCAGGTCACTATTGATTTTAAAGATCACTTCATCAGTGATTAGAAATAGTAACACAAATCCAACAAGACATAAAGTCACAATAATCATGACTCGTATTTTTCTAAATCAGTCTGTGTTGAAAACAGAGCTAAGATCACTCAGTTCACTTATAAGTAAGTGAGCACAGCTGGGCAAGCTATATATACCTTTAATCCCAGGCCGGGGAGGGGAAGACAGGGCGATCTCTCTGAGTGAGAGGTCAGTCTGATCTATATAGCAAGTTCCAGGTCAGCCAACGCTACACAGTGAGCCCCGTCTTATGAAATTAATAAGGGTGTATGCTTAACACAGGATGAAAATCCAGAGCCCTACATGAAAGTCATATTACTTTCTTCTTATGAACAATTTTTTGGAGATCATAATTTAATGAGAACATTCCCCCCCTCCCCGTTCCTACCCACCCCCACCCCCGCTAATTCTTTAAGTCATATTTAATTATTTGTTTGCTTCCCTAGATTGTAAATTCCTCAGAGACAAAAGCTAGGCACATAGCAGATGTTGACTATACGGTATGAGGCTGAGGCTGGAGAGACGGCTGGGCAGTTATGAGCACACCATGCTCTTCTGGAAGATTGTACCCAGTTCCATTCCCAGCACCCATGTTGGGGCATTCACAACTGTTTGTTCCTACAGCTCCATGGTAACAATGCCCTCTTCTGGCCGCTGCAGACACCGCACTCACATGACACACACCGAATAAGACTCTTTTCCTCCTTTCAATCTCTCTGATGTACACCTCCATTCCAATTCATGGCTTCTGGCTTCCTCTGGGCTAAGGATCGAGCCCAGCTGGTAGACTGCTTACTTAGCATTCATGAAGCCACAGGTTCCATTTACAGCACTGAAATGATCAGCCAATTCATGCCTGTAAACTCAGCATTTGAAAGGGGAGGTGAAGGTATGGGGAT
Organism: Cricetomys ansorgei; assembly: GCA_026225945.1. Taxonomy (NCBI): domain Eukaryota; kingdom Metazoa; phylum Chordata; class Mammalia; order Rodentia; family Nesomyidae; genus Cricetomys; species Cricetomys ansorgei. The sequence goes on from JAMJFZ010001286.1 coordinate 44,497, forward strand.
GAGAAGTTCCTGGTCATCCTAGGCCACACAGCAAATCAGAGGTGAGCCTGGGCTACATGAGACCATCTCAAAAATGGTGATACGATAAAATGACAAAGTTGATGTCTAACTGGAGATATGGTCCAGCAAGGAAGCCAGAGGCTGTAGGGATCATCTGTAGTCTGATACAAGTAATCCGGACTGTTTAAGAAATTGAAAGTACCTGTTCCCTTAGGTACCCTCACAACATTTACACAGTCTATCACTTAGAGCCAATGATCAGGCAAAGAAAGAATTGGGGCTATTGTGTATTTGGAAAATGATGATGGAAATTACTGATGCTTTCTAATACGAATACTGGTATAAATGAAAATCTGAGAGCTGTCATTATTTACCATTATTTATCCATTCATGATATTCATAACTTCATCATGGCAGTAGGGTAGCTTACGCATAGAGATGCTTTACGGATTAACACCAAGCGAGTTCATCCAGTTACAAAAGGTTTTTTCTTCACGAGTTTCTCCTATTCAAACACCCACAAAATGCATTCATTCATTACATGTCTTGTATAAATACATATAGCACCAATGTATGTATTCATTTATTTTATACGCTTTATTCTAATCTAATAATTATAACATGCAAGTATGTCCCTGTGACTATGGATAACTGAAATACACTGACTAAAACTTACAGGTCCAATGCAGCGTGAATTTATATCTTTCTAATTAGAGGTTTCAAAAGTGATCTAGTTAGACATGGTGGCTCCTGTCTATAGTCTCAGCCCCTCGTGAGGCTAAAGAAAGCAGATCGCCAGGAGTTCGAGGCCAGTCTTGGGCTACATAGTTCATCTCAGGCCACCTTCAGCTACAGGGGGAGATGCTGTCTCACAACCACTCCCAGGGATCTGGGGAATTTAGCTCTGTTTGTAGAGTGCTTGCCTAGAGGCCATGAAGTTCTGGGTTCAATTCCTAGCACCTTTACAACTGTATATGATGCCCGCAATACCAGCACTTGGAGGTAGGATGATCAGAAACGTAGGAGGATTAGGAATTGTAACTACATAGTGAGTCTGAGGCCAGCCTGAGATACAGGAGACACTCGTCTCAAAATAGATGAATAGGTTGAAAAACAACTCAGACAAACTAAACATGAGACTCTCTTCTCAAAATAAATAAAATAGGTAAAAAAAAATGATATAGCACTAAACATTGAAACAAAATATTTGTTTACTAATTGGTTTCATGATAGGTGAGCCTGGATTTTTAGTTTCTTTTGTGGTGCTATCTATGCTAGGGAAGAGCTCTGGCACTTCCCCACACCGAGATCTCTCTCTCTCTATCTCTCTCTCTCTCTCGCTCTCTCTCTCTCTGCGCTCTTTCTCAGAACCTCTCCCTACATCTCCCTTTCCCTCGCCATACCACTCTCCTATATACAGTGCCAGCCAGAGAGTATCCAAGGCAGACAGGCCTGTCTGATACCAGGTGCGAAGGGGCACTCCACAGTGGGCTCATGCACACTGGCGGCCTCGACTAGTTGCTCTCATGGGAGCAGACATGGCTGCCACAGTACGGGGAGGAGGTGCTTCCCTCCTGGAGCAGGCCAAGCCCTGTGGTTCCCTGCTACCTCTGGGGCAGGCTGTGGCCTCCCAGGTCACGGGTCTCCAAGACCCTGTTTCTTCCCACGGCTCTCCTGGGGTGCCAAGTCTGCTGGAGGGAGACCCACTAGTCCTTCTGCTGCAGCCAAGACCCTGGCGGTGCTTATCCTGCTTGCCTCCATATCCAGGAGTAGCACAGGGACATGCCTGTGGGATCAGCATAACCATTCTGCTTGATGGCAGTAGTACACCCAGAAAGCCAACTACATAGGGCTCTGGATCCATTCCCTAGGCCTATGCCTGAGCAAAAAACTTTTCAAGAAAAAAAGAAGAGCCATACGCTGGCTCAGCCGCCTCTGGACATCAGAATGGCCACCAATGTTCTGGGCAGGGACTGGTCAGAGATGGGGGACAAACCCTGTACCTGGGGGATCCTAACCATGTGTAAGCCTTGCAGGAGTGTGAGGGGCTTCTCGGAAACGGGGGATAGGTCAGGAAACGTGGTGAACCTAGGACCTGAATATAGCAGACCACACTGAGGAGCGGAGTACGGGAGTGGGAATGTGGGGGCTCCACAAATGCAATGCCATGTTACACTCCAAGCCATTCTGGGTGCTAGGGAGTCCCGGAAGGTCCTCTCTGATGAGATCCCAGAGGGAATCATAGGAGAACCCCATGGCAATCTGGACCACAAGGGAGCACCCTCAGACTCAAACAAGGTGGACTCCAGGACCAGGGGACGAGGGGACCAGGAGCTGGGTCTTGATTCGGTGCCCACAGGCAGGATCCAGCTGCCTTGGACTGAACTCAATCCATCTGCATGACCATGAGAGCTGCCTTGCAGGACTAGGGTGTGCTAATTCTGTGGGAGCCGGTCCACAACAGTGTCCCAAGGTCAAGGCCACCTGCCAAAGACCCTCACCCTACGTTATGCCATCCCCTGGCAGCCTGAACCTTGGCTGGTAGGGCAGCAGGATCCTGGAGTAGCAGAGATCAGGACACAGGAGAGGGTGGGTCAGATGAATTGTCAGGAGAGAAGACCACACCTCCAGAAGGGGTCCCAGGAAGCCCTGCAAGGCTTTCCCACCTGGCAGAAGGAGGCTCAGCCATGGAAGCAGAGCAGACAGCTGTGTACCCTTGGGAGGGCTCCAGTCTCTGACTTTGATTGATGGGAGATGAGAAGGGCTCCCTAAAACCTCGAGTCTTCTTGCCCATGGATCCAGGAAGGTGCCTACAGGTGCCCTGTCATCAGGGTTCAGATGGTGGCTGAGGGCAACACCCCCAGCAGGGGTCACCAGGGGCCTGATACATCCACAAGCTCAAAGGCAGAGGCAGGCCACACAGGAAGGATCCTGATGTGGAGACAGGATATATCAAAAGCAAAAACATACAATCTCATCTGCCCCCTTACCTGCCAGGCACCAGCATGGGGCCCCTGGTTAACTATCTCCTAGGCATTGCCAGGCAACCATTATGAGCTGTCTCTGAGTCTGTCATAACCTCAGTCCCTCCACACTTAGCCCCATTCCCCTCAGCCCATCACCCACCCTAACCAGCAGGCACCCCTCAGGATCCTGGGTTCCCTTTCCTGTCTGCAAACACCCAAGTCACTCTCAGGCACATATGTGTCTTTCACCTGCCTGTGGCCGGGTCTAGGCACACATGCAACTGTGATCTCTCTGAAGACTTTCGAAGGGCCCACGGGCACCTACACACAAGGCACAACACACTTCTCACTGGTGACACCAGGGTGGCACTCCTCAGTGACCTCCTCGCTGGAAGCTCTCTAAAGGTGCCTTCATCTTTTCTCTCGGGGCCCATGCCCAAGGCCCAGGGACCAGAGTCCACAGAGCACTCATGTGAACGAATGAGCTTGACCACCAGGCTACATGCAAAATCAACAACAAAGTCAAATACATTCCCCAGCCTCACAAGCAGTAATTGTACACCCACACACACACACACATCTGTCTCTGTGTCTCTCTCTCTCTCTCCTCTCCTTCTCACTTCCCTATAATAAGATCTCTCTATCTCTCTCTCTCTCAGACCCTCTCCCTTTATCTCCTTTCCCCTCAACCTACAACTCTCCTATATACAGTGCTAGCCTGAGATTATCCAGGGCAGAAAGGCCTGTCTGATGCCAGACCATATACCCTGTTCCCTTGGGGAAGGCACACCACGACCCAACAGGAACCTCTTCTTCCTTCTAGGAGATGAGAGAGAGTCCAGACTCCTGCCTCCACAGGCCTGAGAACTTCCAGAATGCCCTCTAGAAACAGAACTCTTTAGCTGCCCCAGGAATAGGACCCAGTCCTTGCTTTCCTACTCTCCCTCTCTGCCACGCCTCACCTAGGCAGTCTCCCTGATGCTGGGAAGGGAGCAAGTTAGCTAGCTACATGGGGCCAGGCCTGTTCCAAGTTCTCAGAGGTGCCAGGCCTGCCACCCGAGAATGGGACTTGCCACTTCCCATACCATTTCCACTCACCACCGGTCTGATCTTCAGGCCAGACCCACTCACAGGATCTCTAGCCATCCCAGCCTGGATCAGTCCCTATCTCACACCAACCTGAGCGGCTGATGAGGTAATAGGGCCCCGAGGGTCCTCCACTTCAAACTCACCTGTTACTTCCCCCACTGCTCCGAGCTAACCACCATGACTGCCACACACCTGGACTCTATGGAGCTGCCTCTATGCTCCCTGGGGCCTACCTTCCTCTCCAGTGGACTCATCAGGTATAAACACAAACACCACAAGCGCGGCCACAAACTCCCAGGATGACACAAACACACACATATACACACACAGACACTCACAACACCCTAATCCAAACAGACAAGGTCTCCTTGGAACCGTCTGTTCACAGAATACAGTCTGTTCACTTTAGAGCGTCCACTATCTAACCTTTGTTCCATCCGAGATCCCTGGACAGGGAAGAGCAGGACAAGGGGCTTGTCCACCCTTAGACCTGGGTGTTAGTTCTCCCTGGTGGTTAGGCAAGCTGACCTGGCGATTGAACCCCGCAAGTGGGCAGCCCGCATAGGTGTAGGGCATTGCAGGGAGGGGGTTGGTTAGGGGAGGCAGGGCGCCCTTCAGTCCACACCCCACTCTGGCTGCTTCTACTAAGACTTACCCTGAGCCACACACTAGCCTGCCTTGGGCCCACCAACTACAACACAACCAGGTGGCCTCTGTCCTTGCTGTTGCCTCCCAGTCTGCTTCTAAGACTCTGGGCATGTGACTGTTGGATAGATATATTTCCTGACAGGGCCTTGTCCTTCAACTTTTCCTTCAGTCCTACTCAAACAGAATCCCCAATGTCCAAAGGACAAAAAAAAACCAAAAAGCAAACAAGTAATATATAAAAAATAAAGGGGGGGGAAATGAAATGCAAAGACAAAATTAGGAAGGCAGAGAGAATGTGATGCAGACGGAGATGAGAGAGGAGAGGAGGGAATGAGGAAGACAGGGATGGAGTGAAATGGAAGGAGGTTCTTTGGTGACATTGGCTATTGTCCCCTTGATAGCCTGAGAACAGCCCTGAAAAGTTTCTGAAGTGTTGTTATGGAAGAGGGAGCGAGAGCAGTGTGTGAGTTGTGGGTGCTGCAGGCGAGCCTAAACCAAAAGATAGGGGGACCTCCACAGTGGGCTCCTGCCCACTGGCAGGCTACATTAATTCCACAGCCTCAACCCACACACATCCCCTGACCCAGGGTCCCTGGAAGGAAGATCAACTCATGGGAGCAGACGTGGCTGCCACAGTACCGGGAGGAGTTGCTTCCTTCCTGGAGCAGTCTAAGCCCTGTGGTTCCCTGCTACCTCTGGGGCAGGCTGTGGCCTCCCAGGTAACTGTTCTCCAAGACCCTGTTTCTTCCCACGACTCTCCTGGGGTGCCAAGTCTGCTGGAGGGAGACCCACTAGTCCTTCTGCTGCAGCCAAGACCCTGACAGTGCTTAGACTTCTTGCCTCCATGTCTAGGAGCAGAACAGGGACCTGCTGGTGGAATCAGCATAACCATTCTGCTTGATGGCAGTAGTATGCCCAGAAAGCCGACTACCTAGGGAGTGGAGCCTGGCTCCACTCCCAAGGCCTATACCTTAGCTAAAAACTTTTCAAGAAAAAAGAAGAGCCCTACACTGGCTCAGCGGCCACTGGACTTCAAAATGGCCACCAATGATCTGGGCAGGGACTGTTCAGCATGGGGCACAAACGCTGTACCTGGGGCGATCCTAACTACGTGGGGAGGTCTGCAAGACGGTGAGGGGCTTCTCGCCAACGGGGGATTGGTCCAGAAACGTGGTGAGCCTAGGACCTGAGTGTAGCAGACCACAGTGGGGAGCGGAATAAGCGGGTGGGAAGGTGGGGGATCCTCAAATGCAATGCTATGTGACACTCCAAGCCATTCTGGGTGCCAGGGAATCCCTGAAGGTCCTCTCTGATGAGATCCCAGAGGAAATCGTAGGAGAACCCCATGGCAATATGGACCACATGGGGGGCACCCTCAGACTCAAACAAGGTGGACTCCAGGACCAGGGGACAAGAGGACCAGGAGCTGGGTCTTGATTCGGTGCACCCAGGCAGGATCCAGCTGCCTTGGACTGAACTCACTCCATCTGCATTACCACGAGAGCTGCCTTGCAGAACTTGGGTGTGCTAACTCTGTGGGAGCCTGTCTACAACAGTGTCCAAGGTCAAGGCCAATTGCCAATGACCCTCACCCTACCCTATGCCATCCCCTGGCAGTCTGAACCTTGGCTGGTAGGGCAGCAGGATCCTGGTGTAGCATAGATCAGGACACAGGGGAGGGTGGGCAGATGACTTGTCAGGAGAGAAGTCCACACCTCCCGAAGGTGTCCGAGGAAGCCAAGCAAGGCTTTCCCACCTGGCAGAAGGAGGCTCAGCCTTGGAAGCAGATGCAGACAGCTGTGTGCCCTTGGGAGGGCTCCAGTCTCTGACTTTGATTGATGGGAGCTGAAGGGCTCCCCAAAACCTCGAGTCCTCTTGCCCATGGATCCAGGAAGGTGCCTTCAGTTGCCCTGTCAACAGGGTTCAGATGGTAGCTGTGTGGAACAACCCCAGCAATGGTCACGAGGTGCCTGAGACATCCACAACCTCAAAGGCAGAATCAGGCCACCCAGGAAGGATCCTGATGTGGAGACAAGGACATATCAAAACCAGAAACATGCCATCTCATCTGCCCCATTGTCTACCAGGCCCCAGCATGGGGCCCCAGGTTTCCTGTCTCCTAGGCATTGCCAGGCAACCATTATGAGCTGTCTCTGAGTCTGTCACAGCCTCATTAACCCCCCACATAGCCCCATCCCCTCAGCCCCCACCCACCCTAACCAGCAGGCACCACTCAGCATCCTGGGTTCCCTTTCCTGTCTGCAAACACCCAAGTCACTCTCAGGCACATATGTGTCTTTCGCATGCCTGTGGCCGGGTCAAGGCACACATGCAACTGTGAGCTCTCTGAAGTCAGTCAAAGGGTCCAAGGGTACCTACACACAAGGCACAACACACTTCTCACTGGTGCCACCAGGGTGGCACTCCTCAGTGACCTCCTTGCTGGAAGCTCTCTAAAGGTGCCTTCATCTTTTCTCTCCAGCGGCCCATGCCCAAGGCCCAAGGACCAGAGTCCACAGAGCACTCATGTGAACAAATGAGCTTGACCACCAGGCTACATACAAAATCAACAACAAAGTCAAATACATCCCCCGGACTCACAAGCAGGGATTGTACACCCACACACACACACACATCTGTCTCTGTGTCTCTCTGTGTCTCTCTCTCTCTCCTCTCCTTCTCACTTCCCTATACTAAGATCTCTCTCTCTCTCTCTCTCTCTCTCTCTCTCTATCTCAGACCCTCTCCCTTTATCTCCTTTTCCCTCAACCTACAACTCTCCTATATACAGTGCTAGACAGAGATTATCCAGGGCAGACAGGCCTGTCTGATGCCAGACCACATACCCTGTTCCCTTGGGGAAGGCACACCACGACCCAACAGGAACCTCTTCTTCCTTCTAGGAGCTGAGAGAGAGTCCAGACGAATGCCTCCACAGGCCTGAGAACTTCCAGGATGCCCTCTAGAAACAGACCTCTTTAGCTGCCCCCAGGAATAGGCCCAGTCCTTGCGTTCCTACCCTCCCTCTCTGCCTCGACTCACCTAGGCAGTCTCCCTGATGCTGTAAAGGGAGCAAGCTAGCTAGCTACCTGGGGCCAGGCCTGTTCCAACTTCTCAGAAGTGCCAGGACTGCCACCCCGAGGATGGGACTTGCCAGTTCCCATATCATTGCCATGCCACGTGTCTGATCTTCAGGCCAGGTCCACTCACAGGATCTCACAGCCATCCCAGCCTGGGTCAGTCCAAATCTCAGGACAACCTGAGTGGCTGATGAGGTACAGGGCCCTGAGGGTCCTCCCCTTCAAACTCACCTGTTACTTCCCCCACTGCTCCGAGCTGACCACCATGACTGCCACACACCTGGACTCTATGGCGCTGCCTCTATGTTCCCTGGGGCCTACCTTCCTCTCCAGTGGACTCATCAGGTATAAACACAAACACCCACAAGCATGGCCACAAACTCCCAGGATGAAACAAACACACACAAATACACACACACACACTCACAACACCCTAATCCAAACAGACAAGTCTCCTTGGAACCTTCTGTTCACAGAATAGTCTTTTCACATTAGAGCGTCCTCTAAATAACCGTTCTTCCACCCGAGATCCCTGGACAGTGAAGAGCAGGACAAGGGGCTTGTCCACCCTTCGACATGGGTGTTAGTTAACTCTGGCAGTTGGGCAAGCTGACCTCGCCATTGAACCCGCAAGTGGGCTGCCCGCATAGGTGTAGGGCATCGCAGGGAGGGGGTTGGTTAGGGGAGGCAGGGCACCCTTCAGTCCACACCCCACTCTGGCTGCTTCTACTAAGACTTACCCTGAGCCACACACTAGCCTGCCTTGGGCCCACCAACTACACACAACCAGGTGGCCTCTGTCCTTGCTGTTGCCTCCCAGTCTGCTTCTAAGACTCTGGGCATGTGGCTGTTGGATAGATACATTTCCTGACAGGGCCTTGTCCTTCAGCTTTTCCTTCAGTCCTACTCAAACAGAATCCTCAATGTCCAAAGGACAAAAAAAAAAACCAAAAAGCAAACAAGTAATATATAAAAAATAAAGGGGGGGGGAAATGAAATGCAAAGAAAAAATTAGGAAGGCAGAGAGAATGTGATGCAGACGGAGATGAGAGAGGAGAGGAGGGAATGAGGAAGACAGGGATGGAGTGAAATGGATGGAGGTCCTTTGGTGACATTGGATATTGGGCCTTGATAGCCTGCGAACCGCCCTGAAAAGATTCTGAGGTGTTGTTATGGAAGAGGGAGCGAGAGCAATGTGTGAGTTGTGGGTGCTGCTGGCGAGCCTAAACCAAAAGATATGGCGTCCTCCCCAGTGGGCTCCTGCCCACTGGCAGGCTACATTAATTCCACAGCCTCAACCCACACACATCCCCTGACCCACGGTCCCTGGCAGGAAGATCCACTCATGGGAGCAGACGTGGCTGCCACAGTACCGGGAGTAGGTGCTTCCTTCCTGGAGCAGGCTAAGCCCTGTGGTTCCCTGCTACATCTGGGGCAGGCTGTGGCCTCCCAGGTCACGGGTCTCCAAGACCCTGTTTCTTCCCACGGCTCTCCTGGGGTGCCAAGTCTGCTGAGGGAGACCCACTAGTCCTTCTGCTGCAGCCAAGACCCTGGCAGTGCTTAGCCTGCTTGCCTCCATGTCCAGGAGCAGAACAGGGACCTGCTGGTGGGATCAGCATAACCATTCTGCTTGATGGCAGTAGTATGCCCAGAAAGCCGACTACCTAGGGATTTGAGCCTGGCTCCAATCCCAAGACCTATACCTGAGCGAAAAACTTTTCAAGAAAAAAAGAAGAGCCCTACGCTGGCTCAGCCGCCACTGGACTTCAAAATGGCCACCAATGATCTGGGCAGGGACTGGTCAGCATGGGGCACAAACCCTGTACCTGGAGGTATCCTATCCACGTGGGGTGCTTTGCAGGAGGGTGAGGGGCTTCTCGCCCCTTGGATGGGTCAGGAAATGTGGTGAGCCTAGGACCTGAGTGTAGCCGACCACAGTGGGGAGCGGAATAAGGGGGTCGGAAGGTGGGGGGCTCCTCAAATGCAATGCCATGTGACACTCCAAGCCATTCTGGGTGCCAGGGATTCCCTGAAGGTCCTCTGTGATGAGATCCCAGAGGGAATCGTAGGAGAACCCCATGGCAATATGGACCACATGGGGGGCACCCTCAGACTCAAACAAGGTGGACTCCAGGACCAGGGGACGAGGGGACCAGGAGCTGGGTTTTGATTCGGTGCACCCAGGCAGGATCCAGCTGCCTTGGACTGAACTCACTCCATCTGCATGACCATGAGAGCTGCCTTGCAGAACTTGGGTGTGCTAACTCTGTGGGAGCCTGTCCACAACAGTGTCCCAGGTCAAGGCCACCTGCCAAAGACCCTCACCCTACCCTACGCCATCCCCTGGCAGCCTGAACCTTGGCTGGTAGGGCAGCAGGATCCTGGTGTAGCAGAGATCAGGACACAGGGGTGGGTGGGCAGATGACTTGTCAGGAGAGAAGTCCACACCTCCCGAAGGGGTCCCAGGAAGCCAAGCAAGGCTTTCCCACCTGGCAGAAGGAGGCTCAGCCATGGAAGCAGAGCAGACAGCTGTGTGCCCTTGGGAGGGCTCCAGTCTCTGACTTTGATTGATGGGAGCTGAAGGGCTCCCCAAAATCGAGTCTTCTTGCCCATGGATCCAGGAAGGTGCCTTCAGGTGCCCTGTCATCAGGGTTCAGATGGTAGCTGAGGGCAACACCCCCAGCAGGGGTCACCAGGGGCCTGAGACATCCACAACCTCAAAGGCAGAGGCAGGCCACCCAGGAAGGATCCTGATGTGGAGACAAGGACATATCAAAACCAGAAACATGCCATCTCATCTGCCCAATTGCCTACCAGGCCCCAGCATGGGGCCCCTAGGTTACCTGTCTCCTAGGCATTGCCAGGCAACCATTATGAGCTCTCTCTGAGTCTGTCACAGCCTCATTAACCCCCCACATAGCCCCATCCCCTCAGCCCCCACCCACCCTAACCAGCAGGCACCACTCAGGATCCTGGGTTCCCTTTCCTGTCTGCAAACACCCAAGTCACTGTCAGGCACATATGTGTCTTTCACATGCCTGTGGCCGGGTCAAGGCACACATGCAACTGTGAGCTCTCTGAAGACAGTCAAAGGGTCCCACGGGCACCTACACACAAGGCACAACACACTTCTCACTGGTGCCACCAGGGTGGCACTCCTCAGTGACCTCCTTGCTGGAAGCTCTCTAAAGGTGCCTTCATCTTTTCTCTCCAGGGGCCCATGCCCAAGGCCCAGGGACCAGAGTCCACAGAGCACTCATGTGAACGAATGAGCTTGACCACCAGGCTACATGCAAAATCAACAACAAAGTCAAATACATCCCCCAGCCTCACAAGCAGGGATTGTACACCCACACACACACACCCATCTGTCTCTGTGTCTCTCTGTGTCTCTCTCTCTCTCCTCTCCTTCTCACTTCCCTATACTAAGATCTCTCTCTCTCTCTCTCTCTCTCTCTCTCTCTCTCTCTCTCTCTCTCTCAGACCCTCTCCCTTTATCTCCTTTCCCCTCAACCTACAACTCTCCTATATACAGTGCTAGCCAGAGACTATCCAGGGCAGACAGGCCTGTCTGATGCCAGACCGTATACCCTGTTCCCTTGGGGAAGGCACACCACGACCCAACAGGAACCTCTTCTTCCTTCTAGGAGCTGAGAGAGAGTCCAGACGCCTGCCTCCACAGGCCTGAGAACTTCCAGGATGCCCTCTAAAAACAGACCTCTTTAGCTGCCCCAGGAATAGGCCCAGTCCTTGCTTTCCTACTCTCCCTCTCTGCCACGCCTCACCTAGGCAGTCTCCCTGATGCTGGAAAGGGAGCAAGCTAGCTAGCTACCTGGTGCCAGGCCTGTTCCAAGTTCTCAGAGGTGCCAGGCCTGCCACCCGAGGATGGGTCTTGCCACTTCCCATACCATTGCCACGCCACCGGTCTGATCTTCAGGCCAGGCCCAGTCACAGGCTCTCACAGCCATCCCAGCCTGGATCAGTCCCTATCTCAAACCCACCTGATGAGGTATAGGGCCCCGAGGGTCCTCCCCTTCAAACTCACCTGTTACTTCCCCCACTGCTCCGAGCTGACCACCATGACTGCCACACACCTGGACTCTATGGGCTGCCTCTATGCTCCCTGGGGCCTACCTTCCTCTCCAGTGGACTCATCAGGTATAAACACAAACACCCACAAGCACGGCCACAAACTCCCAGGACGACACAAACACACACAAATACACACACACACACTCACAACACCCTAATCCAAACAGACAAGGTCTCCTTGGAACCCTCTGTTCACAGAATACAGTCTGTTCACTTTAGAGCGTCCTCTAACTAACCGTTCTTCCACCCGAGATCCCTGGACAGGGAAGAGCAGGACAAGGGGCTTGTCCACCCTTCGACCTCGGTGTTAGTTCTCCCTGGCGGTTAGGCAAGCTGACCTCTCCATTGAACCCGCAAGTGGGCTGCCCGCATAGGTGTAGGGCATCGCAGGGAGGGGGTTGGTTAGGGGAGGCAGGGCGCCGTTCAGTCCACACCCCACTCTGGCTGCTTCTACTAAGACTTACCCTGAGCCACACACTAGCCTGCCTTGGGCCCACCAACTACACACAACCAGGTGGCCTCTGTCCTTGCTGTTGCCTCCCAGTCTGCTTCTAAGACTCTGGGCATGTGTCTGTAGGAGAGATACATTTCCTGACAGGGCCTTGTCCTTCAACTTTACCTTCAGTCCTACTCAAACAGAATCCTCAATGTCCAAAGGACAAAAAAAAAGCCAAAAAGCAAACAAGTAATATATAAAAAATAAAGGGGGGGGGGAACAAAAATGAAATACAAAGAAAAAATTAGGAAGGCAGAGAGAATGTGATGCAGACGGAGAGGAGAGAGGAGAGGAGGGAATGAGGAAGACAGGGATGGAGTGAAATGGATGGAGGTCCTTTGGTGACATTGGCTATTGGGTCTTGATAGCCTGAGAACAGCCCTGAAAAGATTCTGAGGTGTTGTTATGGAAGAGGGAGCGAGAGCAATGTGTGAGTTGTGGGTGCTGCTGGCGAGCCTAAACCAAAAGATATGGCGTCCTCCCCAGTGGGCTCCTGCCCACTGGCAGGCTACATTAATTCCACAGCCTCAACCCACACACATCCCCTGACCCAGGGTCCCTGGCAGGAAGATCCACACATGGGAGCAGACGTGGCTGCCACAGTACCGGGAGGAGGAGCTTCCTTCCTGGAGCAGGCCAAGCCCTGTGGTTCCCTGCTACCTCTGGGGCAGGCTGTGGCCTCCCAGGTCACGGGTCTCCAAGACCCAGTTTCTTCCCACGGCTCTCCTGGGGTGCCAAGTCTGCTGAAGGGAGACCCAGTAGTCCTGCTGCAGCCAAGACCCTGGCGGTGCTTAGCCTGCTTGCCTCCATGTCCAGGAGCAGAACAGGGACCTGCTGGTGGGATCAGCATAACCATTCTGCTTGATGGCAGTAGTATGCCCAGAAAGCCGACTACCTAGGGAGTGGAGCCTGGCTCCACTCCCAAGGCCTATACCTGAGCTAAAAACTTTTCAAGAAAAAAAGAAGATCCCTACGCTGGCTCAGAGGCCACTGGACTTCAAAATGGCCACCAATGATCTGGGCAGGGACTGGTCAGCATGGGGCACAAACCCTGTACCTGGGGCGATCCTAACCACGTGGGGAGGTCTGCAGGACGGTGAGGGGCTTCTCGCCAACTGGAGATTGGTCCGGAAACGTGGTGAGCCTAGGACCTGAGTGTAGCAGACCACAGTGGGGAGCGGAATAAGGGGGTGGGAAGGTGGGGGCTCCTCAAATGCAATGCCATGTGACACTCCAAGCCATTCTGGGTGCCAGGGATTCCCTGAAGGTCCTCTCTGATGAGATCCCAGAGGGAATCGTAGGAGAACCCCGTGGCAATATGGACCACATGGGGGGCACCCTCAGACTCAAACAAGGTGGACTCCAGGACCAGGGGACGAGGGGACCAGGAGCTGGGTCTTGATTCGGTGCACCCAGGCAGGATCCAGCTGCCTTGGACTGAACTCACTTCATCTGCATGACCACGAGAGCTGCCTTGCAGAACTTGGGTGTGCTAACTCTGTGGGAACCTGTCTACAACAGTGTCCCAGGTCAAGGCCACCTGCCAAAGACCCTCACCCTACCCTACGCCATCCCCTGGCAGCCTGAACCTTGGCTGGTAGGGCAGCAGGATCCTGGTGTAGCAGAGATCAGGACACAGGGGAGCATGGGCAGATGACTTGTCAGGAGAGAAGACCACACCTCCCGAAGGGGTTCCAGGAAGCCCCGCAAGGCTTTCCCACCTGGCAGAAGGAGGCTCAGCCATGGAAGCAGAGCAGAAAGCTGTGTGCCCTTGGGAGGGCTCCAGTCTCTGACTTTGATTGATGGGAGATGAGAAGGGCTCCCCAAAACATCGAGTCTTCTTGCCCATGGATCCAGGAAGGTGCCTTCAGGTGCCCTGTCATCAGGGTTCAGATGGTGGCTGAGGGCAACACCCCCAGCAGGGGTCACCAGGGGCCTGAGACATCCACAACCTCAAAGGCAGAGGCAGGCCACCCAGGAAGGATCCTGATGTGGAGACAAGGACATATCAAAACCAGAAACATGCCATCTCATCTGCCCCCTTGCCTACCAGGCCCCAGCATGGGGCCCCTGGTTACCTGTCTCCTAGGCATTGCCAGGCAACCATTATGAGCTCTCTCTGAGTCTGTCACAACCTCAGTCCCCCCACACTTAGCCCCATCCACTCAGCCCCCACCCACCCTAACCAGCAGGCACCCCTCAGGATCCTGGGTTCCCTTTCCTGTCTGCAAACACCCAAGTCACTCTCAGGCACATATGTGTCTTTCACCTGCCTGTGGCCGGGTCTAGGCACACATGCAACTGTGAGCTCTCTGAAGACAGTCGCAAGGTCCCACGGGCACCTACACACAAGGCACAACACAATTCTCACTGGTGCCACCAGGGTGGCCCTCCTCAGTGACCTCCTCGCTGGAAGCTCTATAAAGGTGCCTTCATCTTTTCTCTCCAGGGGCCCATGCCCAAGGCCCAGGGACCAGAGTCCACAGAGCACTCATGTGAAGGAATGAGCTTGACCACCAGGCTACATGCAAAATCAACAACAAAGTCAAATACATCCCCCAGCCTCACAAGCAGGGATTGTACACCCACACACACACACACATCTGTCTCTGTGTCTCTCTGTGTCTCTCTCTCTCTCCTCTCCTTCTCACTTCCCTATACTAAGATCTCTCTCTCTCTCTCTCTTCAGACCCTCTCCCTTTATCTCCTTTCCCCTCAACCTACAACTCTCCTATATACAGTGCTAGCCAGAGAGTATCCAGGGCAGACAGGCCTGTCTGATGCCAGACCATATACCCTGTTCCCTTGGGGAAGGCACACCACGACCCAACAGGAACCTCTCCTTCCTTCTAGGAGCTGAGAGAGAGTCCAGACGCCTGCCTCCACAGGCCTGAGAACTTCCAGGATGCCCTCTAGAAACAGACCTCTTTAGCTGCCTCCAGGAGTAGGCCCAGTCCTTGCTTTCCTACTCTCCCTCTCTGCCACGCCTCACCTAGGCAGTCTCCCTGATGCTGGAAAGGGAGCAAGCTAGCTAGCTACCTGTGGCCAGGCCTGTTCCGAGTTCTCAGAGGTGCCAGGCCTGCCACCCGAGGATGGGTCTTGCCACTTCCCATACCATTGCCACGCCCCACCGGTCTGATCTTCAGGCCAGGCCCACTCACAGGCTCTCACAGCCATCCCGGCCTGGATCAGTCCCTATCTCAGGCACACCTGAGCGGCTGATGAGGTATAGGGCCCCGAGGGTCCTCCCCTTCAAACTCACCTGTTACTTCCCCCACTGCTCCGAGCTGACCACCATGACTGCCACACACCTGGACTCTATGGCGCTGCCTCTATGCTCCCTGGGGCCTACCTTCCTCTCCAGTGGACTCATCAGGTATAAACACAAACACCCACAAGCACGGCCACAAACTCCCAGGACGACACAAACACACACAAATACACACACACACACTCACACACCCTAATCCAAACAGACAAGGTCTCCTTGGAACCGTCTGTTCACAGAATACAGTCTGTTCACTTTAGAGCGTCCTCTAACTAACCTTTCTTCCACCCGAGATCCCTGGACAGGGAAGAGCAGGACAAGGGGCTTGTCCACCCTTCGACCTGGGTGTTAGTTCTCCCTGGCGGTTAGGCAAGGTGACCTCCTCAGCTGAACCCGCAAGTGGGCTGCCCGCATAGGTGTTGGGCATCGCAGGGAGGGGGTTGGTTAGGGGAGGCAGGGCGCCCTTCAGTCCACACCCCACTCTGGCTGCTTCTACTAAGACTCACCCTGAGCCACACACTAGCCTGCCTTGGGCCCACCAACTACACACAACCAGGTGGCCTCTGTCCTTGCTGTTGCCTCCCAGTCTGCTTCTAAGACTCTGGGCATGTGGCTGTAGGGTAGATACATTTCCTGACAGGGCCTTGTCTTTCAACTTCACCTGCAGTCCTACTCAAACAGAATCCCCAATGTCCAAAGGACAAAAAAAAAACCAAAAAGCAAACAAGCAATATATAAAAAATAAAGGGGGGGGAACAAAAATGAAATGCAAAGAAAAAATTAGGAAGGCAGAGAGAATGTGATGCAGACAGAGAAGAGAGAGGAGAGGAGGGAATGAGGAAGGCAGGGATGGAGTGAAATGGATGGAGGTTCTTGGTGACATTGGCTATTGGGCCTTGACAGCCTGAGAACAGCCCTGAAAAGATTCTGAGGTGGTGTTATGGAGGAGGGAGCGAGAGCAGTGTGTGAGTTGTGGGTGCTGCTGGCGAGCCTAAACCAAAAGATAGGGGGTCCTCCACAGTGGGCTCCTGCCCACTGGCAGGCTACACTAATTCCACAGCCTCAACCCACACACAGCCCCTGACCCAGGGTCCCTGGCAGGAAGATCCTCTCATGGGAGCAGACTTGGTTGTCACAGTACCGGGAGGAGGTGCTTCCCTCCTGGAGCAGGCCAAGCCCTGTGGTTCCCTGCTACCTCTGGGGCGGGCTGTGGCCTCCCAGGTCACGGGTCTCCAAGACCCTGTTTCTTCCCAATGCTCTCCTGGGATGCCAAGTCTGCTGGAGGAAGACCCACTAGTCCTTCTGCTGCAGCCAAGACCCTGGCGGTGCTTAGCCTGCTTGCCTCCATGTCCAGGAGCAGCACAGGGACCTGCCGGTGGGATCAGCATAACCATTCTGCTTGATGGCAGTAGTACGCCCAGAAAGCCGACTACCTAGGGAGTGGAGCCTGGCTCCACTCCCAAGGCCTATACCTGAGCAAAAACGTTTCAAGAAAAAAAGAAGAGCCATACGCTGGCTCAGCCGCCACTGGACTTCAAAATGGCAACCAATGCTCTGGGCAGGGACTGGTCAGAGATGGGGCACAAACCCTGTACCTGGGGGGATTCTAACCACGTGGGGAGATTTGTAGGAGGGTGAGGGGCTTCTCGCCCTCGTGGGATGGGTCAGGAAACGTGGTGAGCCTAGGACCTGAGAGTAGAAGACCACAGTGGGGAGCAGAGTACGGGGGTGGGAAGGTGGGGGTCTCCTCAAATGCAATGCCATGTTACACTCCAAGCCATTCTGGGTGCCAGGGAGTCCCTGAAGGTCCTCTCTGATGAGATCCCAGAGGGAATCGTAGGAGAACCCCATGGCAATCTGGACCACAGGGGAGCACCCTCAGACTCAAACAAGGTGGACTCCAGGACCAGGGGACGAGGGGACCAGGAGCTGGGTTTTGATTTGGTGCCCCAGGCAGGATCCAGCTGCCTTGGACTGAACTCACTCCATCTGCATGACCACGAGAGCTGCCTTGCAGGACTTGGGAGTGCTAACTCTGTGGGAGCCTGTCCACAACAGTGTCCCAGGGCAAGGCCACCTGCCAAAGACCCTCACCCTACCCTACGCCATCCCCTGGCAGCCTGAACCTTGGCTGGTAGGGCAGCAGGATCCTGGTGTAGCAGAGATCAGGACACAGGGGCGGGTGGGCAGATGACTTGTCAGGAGAGAAGACCACACCTCCCGAAGGGGTCCCAGGAAGCCCCGCAAGGCTTTCCCACCTGGCAGAAGGAGGCTCAGCCATGGAAGCAGAGCAGACAGCTGTGTGCCCTTGGGAGGGCTCCAGTCTCTGACTTTGATTGATGGGAGATGAGAAGGGCCCTCCCCAAAACCTCGAGTCTTCTTGCCCATGGATCCAGGAAGGTGCCTTCAGGTGCCCTGTCATCAGGGTTCAGATGGTGGCTGAGGGCAACACCCCTAGCAGGGGTCACCAGGGGCCTGAGACATCCACAAGCTCAAATTCAGAGGCAGGCCACCCAGGAAGGATCCTGATGTGGAGACAAGGACATATCAAAACCAGAAACATGCCATCTCATCTGCCCCCTTGCCTACCAGGCCCCAGCATGGGGCCCCAGGTTACCTGTCTCCTAGGCATTGCCAGGCAACCATTATGAGCTCTCTCTGAGTCTGTCACAACCTCATCCCCCCCACTTAGCCCCAACCCCTCAGCCCCCACCCACCCTAACCAGCAGGCACGCCTCAGGATCCTGGGTTCCCTTTCCTGTCTGCAAACACCCAAGTCACTCTCAGGCACATATGTGTCTTTCACCTGCCTGTGACCGGGTCTAGGCACACATGCAACTGTGAGCTCTCTGAAGACAGTCGAAGGGTCCCACGGGCACCTACACACAAGGCACAACACACTTCTCACTGGTGCCACCAGGGTGGCCCTCCTCAGTGACCTCCTCGCTGGAAGCTCTCTAAAGGTGCCTTCATCTTTTCTCTCCAGGGGCCCATGCCCAAGGCCCAGGGACCAGAGTCCACAGAGCACTCATGTGAAAGAATGAGCTTGACCACCAGGCTACATGCAAAATCAACAACAAAGTCAAATACATCCCCCAGCCTCACAAGCAGGGATTGTACACCCACACACACACCCATCTGTCTCTGTGTCTCTCTGTGTCTCTCTCTCTCTCCTCTCCTTCTCACTTCCCTATACTAAGATCTCTCTCTCTCTCTCTCTCTCTCAGACCCTCTCCCTTTATCTCCTTTCCCCTCAACCTACAACTCTCCTATATACAGTGCTAACCAGAGAGTAACCAGGGCAGACAGGCCTGTCTGATGCCAGACCATATACCCTGTTCCCTTGGGGAAGGCACACCACGACCCAACAGGAACCTCTCCTTCCTTCTAGGAGCTGAGAGAGAGTCCAGACGCCTGCCTCCACAGGCCTGAGAACTTCCAGGATGCCCTCTAGAAACAGACCTCTTTAGCTGCCTCCAGGAGTAGGCCCAGTCCTTTCTTTCCTACTCTCCCTCTCTGCCACGCCTCACCTAGGCAGTCTCCCTGATGCTGGAAAGGGAGCAAGCTAGCTAGCTACCTGTGGCCAGGCCTGTTCCGAGTTCTCAGAGGTGCCAGGCCTGCCACCCGAGGATGGGTCTTGCCACTTCCCATACCATTGCCACGCCACCGGTCTGATCTTCAGGCCAGGCCCACTCACAGGCTCTCACAGCCATCCCGGCCTGGATCAGTCCCTATCTCAGGCACACCTGAGCGGCTGATGAGGTATAGGGCCCCGAGGGTCCTCCCCTTCAAGCTCACCTGTTACTTCCCCCACTGCTCCCAGCTGACCACCATGACTGCCACACACCTGGACTCTATGGCTCTGCCTCTATGCTCCCTGGGGCCTACCTTCCTCTCCAGTGGACTCATCAGGTATAAACACAAACACCCACAAGCACGGCCACAAACTCCCAGGACGACACAAACACACACAAATACACACACACACACTCACATCACCCTAATCCAAACAGACAAGGTCTCCTTGGAAACGTTTGTTCACAGAATACAGTCTGTTCACTTTAGAGTGTCCTCTAACTAACCTTTCTTCCACCCGAGATCCCTGGACAGGGAAGAGCAGGACAAGGGGCTTGTCCACCCTTCGACCTGGGTGTTAGTTCTCAATGGCGGTTAGGCAAGGTGACCTCCTCAGCTGAACCCGAAAGTGGGCTGCCCGCATAGGTATTGGGCATCGCAGGGAGGGGGTTGGTTAGGGGAGGCAGGGCGCCTTTAAGTCCACACCCCACTCTGGCTGCTTCTACTAAGACTCACCCTGAGCCACACACTAGCCTGCCTTGGGCCCACCAACTACACACAACCAGGTGGCCTCTGTCCTTGCTGTTGCCTCCCAGTCTGCTTCTAAGACTCTGGGCATGTGGCTGTAGGGGAGATACATTTCCTGACAGGGCCTTGTCTTTCAACTTCACCTGAAGTCCTACTCAAACAGAATCCCCAATGTCCAAAGGACAAAAAAAAAACCAAAAAGCAAACAAGCAATATATAAAAAATAAAGGGGGGGGAACAAAAATGAAATGCAAAGAAAAAATTAGGAAGGCAGAGAGAATGTGATGCAGACAGAGAAGAGAGTGGAGAGGAGGGAATGAGGAAGGCAGGGATGGAGTGAAATGGATGGAGGTTTCTTGGTGACATTGGCTATTGGGCCTTGACAGCCTGAGAACAGCCCTGAAAAGATTCTGAGGTGGTGTTATGGAGGAGGGAGCGAGAGCAGTGTGTGAGTTGTGGGTGCTGTTGGCGAGCCTAAACCAAAAGATAGGGGGTCCTCCACAGTGGGCTCCTGCCCACTGGCAGGCTACACTAATTCCACAGCCTCAACCCACACACAGCCCCTGACCCAGGGTCCCTGGCAGGAAGATCCTCTCATGGGAGCAGACTTGGTTGTCACAGTACCGGGAGGAGGTGCTTCCCTCCTGGAGCAGGCCAAGCCCTGTGGTTCCCTGCTACCTCTGGGGCGGGCTGTGGCCTCCCAGGTCACGGGTCTCCAAGACCCTGTTTCTTCCCAATGCTCTCCTGGGATGCCAAGTCTGCTGGAGGAAGACCCACTAGTCCTTCTGCTGCAGCCAAGACCCTGGCGGTGCTTAGCCTGCTTGCCTCCTTGTCCAGGAGCAGCACAGGGACCTGCCGGTGGGATCAGCATAACCATTCTGCTTGATGGCAGTAGTACCCCCAGAAAGCCGACTACCTAGGGAGTGGAGCCTGGCTCCACTCCCAAGGCCTATACCTGAGCAAAAACGTTTCAAGAAAAAAAGAAGAGCCATACGCTGGCTCAGCCGCCACTGGACTTTAAAATGGCAACCAATGCTCTGGGCAGGGACTGGTCAGAGATGGGGCACAAACCCTGTACCTGGGGGATTCTAACCACGTGGGGAGATTTGTAGGAGGGTGAGGGGCTGCTCGCCCTCGTGGGATGGGTCAGGAAACGTGGTGAGCCTAGGACCTGAGAGTAGAAGACCATAGTGGGGAGCAGAGTACGGGGGTGGGAAGGTGGGGGTCTCCTCAAATGCAATGCCATGTTACACTCCAAGCCATTGTGGGTGCCAGGGAGTCCCTGAAGGTCCTCTCTGATGAGATCCCAGAGGGAATCGTAGGAGAACCCCATGGCAATCTGGACCACAGGGGAGCACCCTCAGACTCAAACAAGGTGGACTCCAGGACCAGGGGACGAGGGGACCAGGAGCTGGGTTTTGATTTGGTTCCCCAGGCAGGATCCAGCTGCCTTGGACTGAACTCACTCCATCTGCATGACCACGAGAGCTGCCTTGCAGGACTTGGGAGTGCTAACTCTGTGCGAACCTCTCCACAACAGTGTCCCAGGGCAAGGCCACCTGCCAAAGACCCTCACCCTACCCTACGCCATCCCCTGGCAGCCTGAACCTTGGCTGGTAGGGCAGCAGGATCCTGGTTTAGCAGAGATCAGGACACAGGGGCGGGTGGGCAGATGACTTGTCAGGATCGAAGACCACACCTCCCGAAGGGGTCCCAGGAAGCCCCGCAAGGCTTTCCCACCTGACAGAAGGAGGCTCTGCCATGGAAGCAGAGCAGACAGCTGTGTGCCCTTGGGAGGGCTCCAGTCTCTGACTTTGATTGATGGGAGATGAGAAGGGCCCCCCAAAACCTCGTGTCTTCTTGCCCATGGATCAAGGAAGGTGCCTTCAGGTGCCCTGTCATCAGGGTTCAGATGGTGGCTGAGGGCAACACCCCTAGCAGGGGTCACCAGGGGCCTGAGACATCCACAAGCTCAAATTCAGAGGCAGGCCACCCAGGAAGGATCCTGATGTGGAGACAAGGACATATCAAAACCAGAATCATGCCATCTCATCTGCCCCCTTGCCTACCAGGCCCCAGCATGGGGCCCCAGGTTACCTGTCTCCTAGGCATTGCCAGGCAACCATTATGAGCTCTCTCTGAGTCTGTCACAACCTCATCCCCCCCCACTTAGCCCCAACCCCTCAGCCCCCACCCACCCAAACCAGCAGGCACGCCTCAGGATCCTGGGTTCCCTTTCCTGTCTGCAAACACCCAAGTCACTCTCAGGCACATATGTGTCTTTCACCTGCCTGTGACCGGGTCTAGGCACACATGCAACTGTGAGCTCTCTGAAGACAGTCGAAGGGTCCCACGGGAACCTACACACAAGGCACAACACACTTCTCACTGGTGCCACCAGGGTGGCCCTCCTCAGGGACCTCCTCGCTGGAAGCTCTTTAAGGAGCCTTCATCTTTTCTCTCCAGGGGCCCATGCCCAAGGCCCAGGGACCAGAGTCCACAGAGCACTCATGTAAAAGAATGAGCTTGACCACCAGGCTACATGCAAAATCAACAACAAAGTCAAATACATCCCCCAGCCTCACAAGCAGGGATTGTACACCCACACACACACCCATCTGTCTCTGTGTCTCTCTGTGTCTCTCTCTCTCTCCTCTCCTTCTCACTTCCCTATACTAAGATCTCTCTCTCTCTGTCTCTCTCTCTCAGACCCTCTCCTTTATCTCCTTTCCCCTCAACCTACAACTCTCCTATATACAGTGCTAACCAGAGAGTAACCAGGGCAGACAGGCCTGTCTGTTGCCAGACCATATACCCTGTTCCCTTGGGGAAGGCACACCACGACCCAACAGGAACCTCTCCTTCTTTCTAGGAGCTGAGAGAGAGTCCAGACGCCTGCCTCCACAGGCCTGAGAACTTCCAGGATGCCCTCTAGAAACAGACCTCTTTAGCTGCCTCTAGGAGTAGGCCAAGTCCTTTATTTCCTACTCTCCCTCTCAGCCACGCCTCACCTAGGCAGTCTCCCTGATGCTGGAAAGGGAGCAAGCTAGCTAGCTACCTGTGGCCAGACCTGTCCCGAGTTCTCAGAGGTGCCAGGCCTGCCACCCGAGGATGGGTCTTGCCACTTCCCATACCATTGCCACGCCACCGGTCTGATCTTCAGGCCAGGCCCACTCACAGGCTCTCACAGCCATCCCGGCCTGGAACAGTCCCTATCTCAGGCACACCTGAGCGGCTGATGAGGTATAGGGCCCCGAGGGTCCTCCCCTTCAAGCTCACCTGTTACTTCCCCCACTGCTCCCAGCTGACCACCATGACTGCCACACACCTGGACTCTATGGCTCTGCCTCTATGCTCCCTGGGGCCTACCTTCCTCTCCAGTGGACTCATCAGGTATAAACACAAACACCCACAAGCACGGCCACAAACTCACAGGACGACACAAACACACACAAATACACACACACACACTCACATCACCCTAATCCAAACAGACAAGGTCTCCTTGGAAACGTTTGTTCACAGAATACAGTCTGTTCACTTTAGAGTGTCCTCTAACTTACCTTTCTTCCACCCGAGATCCCTGGACAGGGAAGAGCAGGACAAGGGGCTTGTCCACCCTTCGACCTGGGTGTTAGTTCTCAATGGCGGTTAGGCAAGGTGACCTCCTCAGCTGAACCCGAAAGTGGGCTGCCCGCATAGGTATTGGGCATCGAAGGGAGGGGGTTGGTTAGGGGAGGCAGGGCGCCTTTAAGTCCACACACCACTCTGGCTGCTTCTACTAAGACTCACCCTGAGCCACACACTAGCCTGCCTTGGGCCCACCAACTACACACAACCAGGTGGCCTCTGTCCTTGCTGTTGCCTCCCAGTCTGCTTCTAAGACTCTGGTCATGTGGCTGTAGGGGAGATACATTTCCTGACAGGGCCTTGTCTTTCAACTTCACCTGAAGTCCTACTCAAACAGAATCCCCAATGTCCAAAGGACAAAAAAAAAACCAAAAAGCAAACAAGCAATATATAAAAAATAAAGGGGGGGGGAACAAAAATAAATGCAAAGAAAAAATTAGGAAGGCCGAGAGAATGTGATGCAGACAGAGAAGAGAGTGGAGAGGAGGGAATGAGGAAGGCAGGGATGGAGTGAAATGGATGGAGGTTTCTTGGTGACATTGGCTATTGGGCCTTGACAGCCTGAGAACAGCCCTGAAAAGATTCTGAGGTGGTGTTATGGAGGAGGGAGCGAGAGCAGTGTGTGAGTTGTGGGTGCTGTTGGCGAGCCTAAACCAAAAGATAGGGGGTCCTCCACAGTGGGCTCCTGCCCACTGGCAGGCTACACTAATTCCACAGCCTCAACCCACACACAGCCCCTGACCCAGGGTCCCTGGCAGGAAGATCCTCTCATGGGAGCAGACTTGGTTGTCACAGTACCGGGAGGAGGTGCTTCCCTCCTGGAGCAGGCCAAGCCCTGTGGTTCCCTGCTACCTCTGGGGCGGGCTGTGGCCTCCCAGGTCACGGGTCTCCAAGACCCTGTTTCTTCCCAATGCTCTCCTGGGATGCCAAGTCTGCTGCAGGAAGACCCACTAGTCCTTCTGCTGCAGCCAAGACCCTGACGGTGCTTAGCCTGTTTGCCTCCTTGTCCAGGAGCAGCACAGGGACCTGCCGGTGGGATCAGCATAACCATTCTGCTTGATGGCAGTAGTACCCCCAGAAAGCCGACTTCCTAGGGAGTGGAGCCTGGCTCCACTCCCAAGGCCTATACCTGAGCAAAAACGTTTCAAGAAAAAAAGAAGAGCCATACGCTGGCTCAGCCGCCACTGGACTTTAAAATGGCAACCAATGCTCTGGGCAGGGACTGGTCAGAGATGGGGCACAAACCCTGTACCTGGGTGGATTCTAACCACGTGGGGAGATTTGTAGGAGGGTGAGGGGCTGCTCGCCCTCGTGGGATGGGTCAGGAAACGTGGTGAGCCTAGGACCTGAGAGTAGAAGACCATAGTGGGGAGCAGAGTACGGGGGTGGGAAGGTGGTGGGTCTCCCCAAATGCAATGCCATGTTACACTCCAAGCCATTGTGGGTGCCAGGGAGTCCCTGAAGGTCCTCTCTGATGAGATCCCAGAGGGAATCGTAGGAGAACCCCATGGCAATCTGGACCACAGGGGAGCACCCTCAGACTCAAACAAGGTGGACTCCAGGACCAGGGGACGAGGGGACCAGGAGCTGGGTTTTGATTTGGTTCCCCAGGCAGGATCCAGCTGCCTTGGACTGAACTCACTCCATCTGCATGACCACGAGAGCTGCCTTGCAGGACTTGGGAGTGCTAACTCTGTGCGAACCTCTCCACAACAGTGTCCCAGGGCAAGGCCACCTGCCAAAGACCCTCACCCTACCCTACGCCATCCCCTGGCAGCCTGAACCTTGGCTGGTAGGGCAGCAGGATCCTGGTTTAGCAGAGATCAGGACACAGGGGCGGGTGGGCAGATGACTTGTCAGGATCGAAGACCACACCTCCCGAAGGGGTCCCAGGAAGCCCCGCAAGGCTTTCCCACCTGACAGAAGGAGGCTCTGCCATGGAAGCAGAGCAGACAGCTGTGTGCCCTTGGGAGGGCTCCAGTCTCTGACTTTGATTGATGGGAGATGAGAAGGGCCCCCCAAAACCTCGTGTCTTCTTGCCCATGGATCAAGGAAGGTGCCTTCAGGTGCCATGTCATCAGTGTTCAGATGGTGGCTGAGGGCAACACCCCTAGCAGGGGTCTCCAGGGGCCTGAGACATCCACAAGCTCAAATTCAGAGGCAGGCCACCCAGGAAGGATCCTGATGTGGAGACAAGGACATATCAAAACCAGAATCATGCCGTCTCATCTGCCCCCTTGCCTACCAGGCCCCAGCATGGGGCCCCAGGTTACCTGTCTCCTAGGCATTGCCAGGCAACCATTATGAGCTCTCTCTGAGTCTGTCACAACCTCATCCCCCCCCACTTAGCCCCAACCCCTCAGCCCCCACCCACCCAAACCAGCAGGGACGCCTCAGGATCCTGGGTTCCCTTTCCTGTCTGCAAACACCCAAGTCACTCTCAGGCACATATGTGTCTTTCACCTGCCTGTGACCGGGTCTAGGCACACATGCAACTGTGAGCTCTCTGAAGACAGTCGAAGGGTCCCACGGGAACCTACACACAAGGCACAACACACTTCTCACTGGTGCCACCAGGGTGGCCCTCCTCAGGGACCTCCTCGCTGGAAGCTCTTTAAGGAGCCTACATCTTTTCTCTCCAGGGGCCCATGCCCAAGGCCCAGGGACCAGAGTCCACAGAGCACTCATGTAAAAGAATGAGCTTGACCACCAGGCTACATGCAAAATCAACAACAAAGTCAAATACATCCCCCAGCCTCACAAGCAGGGATTGTAAACCCACACACACACCCATCTGTCTCTGTGTCTCTCTGTGTCTCTCTCTCTCCTCTCCTTCTCACTTCCCTATACTAAGATCTCTCTCTCTCTGTCTCTCTCTCTCAGACCCTCTCGCTTTATCTCCTTTCCCCTCAACCTACAACTCTCCTATATACAGTGCTAACCAGAGAGTAACCAGGGCAGACAGGCCTGTCTGTTGCCAGACCATATACCCTGTTCCCTTGGGGAAGGCACACCACGACCCAACAGGAACCTCTCCTTCTTTCTAGGAGCTGAGAGAGAGTCCAGACGCCTGCCTCCACAGGCCTGAGAACTTCCAGGATGCCCTCTAGAAACAGACCTCTTTAGCTGCCTCTAGGAGTAGGCCAAGTCCTTTATTTCCTACTCTCCCTCTCAGCCACGCCTCACCTAGGCAGTCTCCCTGATGCTGGAAAGGGAGCAAGCTAGCTAGCTACCTGTGGCCAGACCTGTCCCGAGTTCTCAGAGGTGCCAGGCCTGCCACCCGAGGATGGGTCTTGCCACTTCCCATACCATTGCCACGCCACCGGTCTGATCTTCAGGCCAGGCCCACTCACAGGCTCTCACAGCCATCCCGGCCTGGAACAGTCCCTATCTCAGGCACACCTGAGCGGCTGATGAGGTATAGGGCCCCGAGGGTCCTCCCCTTCAAGCTCACCTGTTACTTCCCCCACTGCTCCCAGCTGACCACCATGACTGCCACACACCTGGACTCTATGGCTCTGCCTCTATGCTCCCTGGGGCCTACCTTCCTCTCCAGTGGACTCATCAGGTATAAACACAAACACCCACAAGCACGGCCACAAACTCACAGGACGACACAAACACACACAAATACACACACACACACTCACATCACCCTAATCCAAACAGACAAGGTCTCCTTGGAAACGTTTGTTCACAGAATACAGTCTGTTCACTTTAGAGTGTCCTCTAACTTACCTTTCTTCCACCCGAGATCCCTGGACAGGGAAGAGCAGGACAAGGAGCTCGTCCACCCTTCGACCTGGGTGTTAGTTCTCAATGGCGGTTAGGCAAGGTGACCTCCTCAGCTGAACCCGAAAGTGGGCTGCCCGCATAGGTATTGGGCATCGAAGGGAGGGGGTTGGTTAGGGGAGGCAGGGCGCCTTTAAGTCCACACACCACTCTGGCTGCTTCTACTAAGACTCACCCTGAGCCACACACTAGCCTGCCTTGGGCCCACCAACTACACACAACCAGGTGGCCTCTGTCCTTGCTGTTGCCTCCCAGTCTGCTTCTAAGACTCTGGTCATGTGGCTGTAGGGGAGATACATTTCCTGACAGGGCCTTGTCT
Source organism: Cricetomys ansorgei (assembly GCA_026225945.1). Lineage (NCBI taxonomy): Eukaryota > Metazoa > Chordata > Mammalia > Rodentia > Nesomyidae > Cricetomys > Cricetomys ansorgei. The sequence goes on from JAMJFZ010001286.1 coordinate 72,200, forward strand.
TTCAACTTCACCTGAAGTCCTACTCAAACAGAATCCCCAATGTCCAAAGGACAAAAAAAAAACCAAAAAGCAAACAAGCAATATATAAAAAATAAAGGGGGGGTGAACAAAAATAAATGCAAAGAAAAAATTAGGAAGGCCGAGAGAATGTGATGCAGACAGAGAAGAGAGTGGAGAGGAGGGAATGAGGAAGGCAGGGATGGAGTGAAATGGATGGAGGTTTCTTGGTGACATTGGCTATTGGGCCTTGACAGCCTGAGAACAGCCCTGAAAAGATTCTGAGGTGGTGTTATGGAGGAGGGAGCGAGAGCAGTGTGTGAGTTGTGGGTGCTGTTGGCGAGCCTAAACCAAAAGATAGGGGGTCCTCCACAGTGGGCTCCTGCCCACTGGCAGGCTACACTAATTCCACAGCCTCAACCCACACACAGCCCCTGACCCAGGGTCCCTGGCAGGAAGATCCTCTCATGGGAGCAGACTTGGTTGTCACAGTACCGGGAGGAGGTGCTTCCCTCCTGGAGCAGGCCAAGCCCTGTGGTTCCCTGCTACCTCTGGGGCGGGCTGTGGCCTCCCAGGTCACGGGTCTCCAAGACCCTGTTTCTTCCCAATGCTCTCCTGGGATGCCAAGTCTGCTGCAGGAAGACCCACTAGTCCTTCTGCTGCAGCCAAGACCCTGACGGTGCTTAGCCTGTTTGCCTCCTTGTCCAGGAGCAGCACAGGGACCTGCCGGTGGGATCAGCATAACCATTCTGCTTGATGGCAGTAGTACCCCCAGAAAGCCGACTTCCTAGGCGAGTGGAGCCTGGCTCCACTCCCAAGGCCTATACCTGAGCAAAAACGTTTCAAGAAAAAAAGAAGAGCCATACGCTGGCTCAGCCGCCACTGGACTTTAAAATGGCAACCAATGCTCTGGGCAGGGACTGGTCAGAGATGGGGCACAAACCCTGTACCTGGGTGGATTCTAACCACGTGGGGAGATTTGTAGGAGGGTGAGGGGCTGCTCGCCCTCGTGGGATGGGTCAGGAAACGTGGTGAGCCTAGGACCTGAGAGTAGAAGACCATAGTGGGGAGCAGAGTACGGGGGTGGGAAGGTGGGGGTCTCCCCAAATGCAATGCCATGTTACACTCCAAGCCATTGTGGGTGCCAGGGAGTCCCTGAAGGTCCTCTCTGATGAGATCCCAGAGGGAATCGTAGGAGAACCCCATGGCAATCTGGACCACAGGGGAGCACCCTCAGACTCAAACAAGGTGGACTCCAGGACCAGGGGACGAGGGGACCAGGAGCTGGGTTTTGATTTGGTTCCCCAGGCAGGATCCAGCTGCCTTGGACTGAACTCACTCCATCTGCATGACCACGAGAGCTGCCTTGCAGGACTTGGGAGTGCTAACTCTGTGCGAACCTCTCCACAACAGTGTCCCAGGGCAAGGCCACCTGCCAAAGACCCTCACCCTACCCTACGCCATCCCCTGGCAGCCTGAACCTTGGCTGGTAGGGCAGCAGGATCCTGGTTTAGCAGAGATCAGGACACAGGGGCGGGTGGGCAGATGACTTGTCAGGATCGAAGACCACACCTCCCGAAGGGGTCCCAGGAAGCCCCGCAAGGCTTTCCCACCTGACAGAAGGAGGCTCTGCCATGGAAGCAGAGCAGACAGCTGTGTGCCCTTGGGAGGGCTCCAGTCTCTGACTTTGATTGATGGGAGATGAGAAGGGCCCCCCAAAACCTCGTGTCTTCTTGCCCATGGATCAAGGAAGGTGCCTTCAGGTGCCATGTCATCAGTGTTCAGATGGTGGCTGAGGGCAACACCCCTAGCAGGGGTCTCCAGGGGCCTGAGACATCCACAAGCTCAAATTCAGAGGCAGGCCACCCAGGAAGGATCCTGATGTGGAGACAAGGACATATCAAAACCAGAATCATGCCGTCTCATCTGCCCCCTTGCCTACCAGGCCCCAGCATGGGGCCCCAGGTTACCTGTCTCCTAGGCATTGCCAGGCAACCATTATGAGCTCTCTCTGAGTCTGTCACAACCTCATCCCCCCCCACTTAGCCCCAACCCCTCAGCCCCCACCCACCCAAACCAGCAGGGACGCCTCAGGATCCTGGGTTCCCTTTCCTGTCTGCAAACACCCAAGTCACTCTCAGGCACATATGTGTCTTTCACCTGCCTGTGACCGGGTCTAGGCACACATGCAACTGTGAGCTCTCTGAAGACAGTCGAAGGGTCCCACGGGAACCTACACACAAGGCACAACACACTTCTCACTGGTGCCACCAGGGTGGCCCTCCTCAGGGACCTCCTCGCTGGAAGCTCTTTAAGGAGCCTACATCTTTTCTCTCCAGGGGCCCATGCCCAAGGCCCAGGGACCAGAGTCCACAGAGCACTCATGTAAAAGAATGAGCTTGACCACCAGGCTACATGCAAAATCAACAACAAAGTCAAATACATCCCCCAGCCTCACAAGCAGGGATTGTAAACCCACACACACACCCATCTGTCTCTGTGTCTCTCTGTGTCTCTCTCTCTCCTCTCCTTCTCACTTCCCTATACTAAGATCTCTCTCTCTCTGTCTCTCTCTCTCAGACCCTCTCGCTTTATCTCCTTTCCCCTCAACCTACAACTCTCCTATATACAGTGCTAACCAGAGAGTAACCAGGGCAGACAGGCCTGTCTGTTGCCAGACCATATACCCTGTTCCCTTGGGGAAGGCACACCACGACCCAACAGGAAACTCTCCTTCTTTCTAGGAGCTGAGAGAGAGTCCAGACGCCTGCCTCCACAGGCCTGAGAACTTCCAGGATGCCCTCTAGAAACAGACCTCTTTAGCTGCCTCTAGGAGTAGGCCAAGTCCTTTATTTCCTACTCTCCCTCTCAGCCACGCCTCACCTAGGCAGTCTCCCTGATGCTGGAAAGGGAGCAAGCTAGCTAGCTACCTGTGGCCAGACCTGTCCCGAGTTCTCAGAGGTGCCAGGCCTGCCACCCGAGGATGGGTCTTGCCACTTCCCATACCATTGCCACGCCACCGGTCTGATCTTCAGGCCAGGCCCACTCACAGGCTCTCACAGCCATCCCGGCCTGGAACAGTCCCTATCTCAGGCACACCTGAGCGGCTGATGAGGTATAGGGCCCCGAGGGTCCTCCCCTTCAAGCTCACCTGTTACTTCCCCCACTGCTCCCAGCTGACCACCATGACTGCCACACACCTGGACTCTATGGCTCTGCCTCTATGCTCCCTGGGGCCTACCTTCCTCTCCAGTGGACTCATCAGGTATAAACACAAACACCCACAAGCACGGCCACAAACTCACAGGACGACACAAACACACACAAATACACACACACACACTCACATCACCCTAATCCAAACAGACAAGGTCTCCTTGGAAACGTTTGTTCACAGAATACAGTCTGTTCACTTTAGAGTGTCCTCTAACTTACCATTCTTCCACCCGAGATCCCTGGACAGGGAAGAGCAGGACAAGGAGCTCGTCCACCCTTCGACCTGGGTGTTAGTTCTCAATGGCGGTTAGGCAAGGTGACCTCCTCAGCTGAACCCGAAAGTGGGCTGCCCGCATAGGTATTGGGCATCGAAGGGAGGGGGTTGGTTAGGGGAGGCAGGGCGCCTTTAAGTCCACACACCACTCTGGCTGCTTCTACTAAGACTCACCCTGAGCCACACACTAGCCTGCCTTGGGCCCACCAACTACACACAACCAGGTGGCCTCTGTCCTTGCTGTTGCCTCCCAGTCTGCTTCTAAGACTCTGGTCATGTGGCTGTAGGGGAGATACATTTCCTGACAGGGCCTTGTCTTTCAACTTCACCTGAAGTCCTACTCAAACAGAATCCCCAATGTCCAAAGGACAAAAAAAAAACCAAAAAGCAAACAAGCAATATATAAAAAATAAAGGGGGGGTGAACAAAAATAAATGCAAAGAAAAAATTAGGAAGGCCGAGAGAATGTGATGCAGACAGAGAAGAGAGTGGAGAGGAGGGAATGAGGAAGGCAGGGATGGAGTGAAATGGATGGAGGTTTCTTGGTGACATTGGCTATTGGGCCTTGACAGCCTGAGAACAGCCCTGAAAAGATTCTGAGGTGGTGTTATGGAGGAGGGAGCGAGAGCAGTGTGTGAGTTGTGGGTGCTGTTGGCGAGCCTAAACCAAAAGATAGGGGGTCCTCCACAGTGGGCTCCTGCCCACTGGCAGGCTACACTAATTCCACAGCCTCAACCCACACACAGCCCCTGACCCAGGGTCCCTGGCAGGAAGATCCTCTCATGGGAGCAGACTTGGTTGTCACAGTACCGGGAGGAGGTGCTTCCCTCCTGGAGCAGGCCAAGCCCTGTGGTTCCCTGCTACCTCTGGGGCGGGCTGTGGCCTCCCAGGTCACGGGTCTCCAAGACCCTGTTTCTTCCCAATGCTCTCCTGGGATGCCAAGTCTGCTGCAGGAAGACCCACTAGTCCTTCTGCTGCAGCCAAGACCCTGACGGTGCTTAGCCTGTTTGCCTCCTTGTCCAGGAGCAGCACAGGGACCTGCCGGTGGGATCAGCATAACCATTCTGCTTGATGGCAGTAGTACCCCCAGAAAGCCGACTTCCTAGGGAGTGGAGCCTGGCTCCACTCCCAAGGCCTATACCTGAGCAAAAACGTTTCAAGAAAAAAAGAAGAGCCATACGCTGGCTCAGCCGCCACTGGACTTTAAAATGGCAACCAATGCTCTGGGCAGGGACTGGTCAGAGATGGGGCACAAACCCTGTACCTGGGTGGATTCTAACCACGTGGGGAGATTTGTAGGAGGGTGAGGGGCTGCTCGCCCTCGTGGGATGGGTCAGGAAACGTGGTGAGCCTAGGACCTGAGAGTAGAAGACCATAGTGGGGAGCAGAGTACGGGGGTGGGAAGGTGGGGGTCTCCCCAAATGCAATGCCATGTTACACTCCAAGCCATTGTGGGTGCCAGGGAGTCCCTGAAGGTCCTCTCTGATGAGATCCCAGAGGGAATCGTAGGAGAACCCCATGGCAATCTGGACCACAGGGGAGCACCCTCAGACTCAAACAAGGTGGACTCCAGGACCAGGGGACGAGGGGACCAGGAGCTGGGTTTTGATTTGGTTCCCCAGGCAGGATCCAGCTGCCTTGGACTGAACTCACTCCATCTGCATGACCACGAGAGCTGCCTTGCAGGACTTGGGAGTGCTAACTCTGTGCGAACCTCTCCACAACAGTGTCCCAGGGCAAGGCCACCTGCCAAAGACCCTCACCCTACCCTACGCCATCCCCTGGCAGCCTGAACCTTGGCTGGTAGGGCAGCAGGATCCTGGTTTAGCAGAGATCAGGACACAGGGGCGGGTGGGCAGATGACTTGTCAGGATCGAAGACCACACCTCCCGAAGGGGTCCCAGGAAGCCCCGCAAGGCTTTCCCACCTGACAGAAGGAGGCTCTGCCATGGAAGCAGAGCAGACAGCTGTGTGCCCTTGGGAGGGCTCCAGTCTCTGACTTTGATTGATGGGAGATGAGAAGGGCCCCCCAAAACCTCGTGTCTTCTTGCCCATGGATCAAGGAAGGTGCCTTCAGGTGCCATGTCATCAGTGTTCAGATGGTGGCTGAGGGCAACACCCCTAGCAGGGGTCTCCAGGGGCCTGAGACATCCACAAGCTCAAATTCAGAGGCAGGCCACCCAGGAAGGATCCTGATGTGGAGACAAGGACATATCAAAACCAGAATCATGCCGTCTCATCTGCCCCCTTGCCTACCAGGCCCCAGCATGGGGCCCCAGGTTACCTGTCTCCTAGGCATTGCCAAGGCAACCATTATGAGCTCTCTCTGAGTCTGTCACAACCTCATCCCCCCCCACTTAGCCCCAACCCCTCAGCCCCCACCCACCCAAACCAGCAGGGACGCCTCAGGATCCTGGGTTCCCTTTCCTGTCTGCAAACACCCAAGTCACTCTCAGGCACATATGTGTCTTTCACCTGCCTGTGACCGGGTCTAGGCACACATGCAACTGTGAGCTCTCTGAAGACAGTCGAAGGGTCCCACGGGAACCTACACACAAGGCACAACACACTTCTCACTGGTGCCACCAGGGTGGCCCTCCTCAGGGACCTCCTCGCTGGAAGCTCTTTAAGGAGCCTACATCTTTTCTCTCCAGGGGCCCATGCCCAAGGCCCAGGGACCAGAGTCCACAGAGCACTCATGTAAAAGAATGAGCTTGACCACCAGGCTACATGCAAAATCAACAACAAAGTCAAATACATCCCCCAGCCTCACAAGCAGGGATTGTAAACCCACACACACACCCATCTGTCTCTGTGTCTCTCTGTGTCTCTCTCTCTCCTCTCCTTCTCACTTCCCTATACTAAGATCTCTCTCTCTCTGTCTCTCTCTCTCAGACCCTCTCGCTTTATCTCCTTTCCCCTCAACCTACAACTCTCCTATATACAGTGCTAACCAGAGAGTAACCAGGGCAGACAGGCCTGTCTGTTGCCAGACCATATACCCTGTTCCCTTGGGGAAGGCACACCACGACCCAACAGGAAACTCTCCTTCTTTCTAGGAGCTGAGAGAGAGTCCAGACGCCTGCCTCCACAGGCCTGAGAACTTCCAGGATGCCCTCTAGAAACAGACCTCTTTAGCTGCCTCTAGGAGTAGGCCAAGTCCTTTATTTCCTACTCTCCCTCTCAGCCACGCCTCACCTAGGCAGTCTCCCTGATGCTGGAAAGGGAGCAAGCTAGCTAGCTACCTGTGGCCAGACCTGTCCCGAGTTCTCAGAGGTGCCAGGCCTGCCACCCGAGGATGGGTCTTGCCACTTCCCATACCATTGCCACGCCACCGGTCTGATCTTCAGGCCAGGCCCACTCACAGGCTCTCACAGCCATCCCGGCCTGGAACAGTCCCTATCTCAGGCACACCTGAGCGGCTGATGAGGTATAGGGCCCCGAGGGTCCTCCCCTTCAAGCTCACCTGTTACTTCCCCCACTGCTCCCAGCTGACCACCATGACTGCCACACACCTGGACTCTATGGCTCTGCCTCTATGCTCCCTGGGGCCTACCTTCCTCTCCAGTGGACTCATCAGGTATAAACACAAACACCCACAAGCACGGCCACAAACTCACAGGACGACACAAACACACACAAATACACACACACACACTCACATCACCCTAATCCAAACAGACAAGGTCTCCTTGGAAACGTTTGTTCACAGAATACAGTCTGTTCACTTTAGAGTGTCCTCTAACTTACCATTCTTCCACCCGAGATCCCTGGACAGGGAAGAGCAGGACAAGGAGCTCGTCCACCCTTCGACCTGGGTGTTAGTTCTCAATGGCGGTTAGGCAAGGTGACCTCCTCAGCTGAACCCGAAAGTGGGCTGCCCGCATAGGTATTGGGCATCGAAGGGAGGGGGTTGGTTAGGGGAGGCAGGGCGCCTTTAAGTCCACACACCACTCTGGCTGCTTCTACTAAGACTCACCCTGAGCCACACACTAGCCTGCCTTGGGCCCACCAACTACACACAACCAGGTGGCCTCTGTCCTTGCTGTTGCCTCCCAGTCTGCTTCTAAGACTCTGGTCATGTGGCTGTAGGGGAGATACATTTCCTGACAGGGCCTTGTCTTTCAACTTCACCTGAAGTCCTACTCAAACAGAATCCCCAATGTCCAAAGGACAAAAAAAAAACCAAAAAGCAAACAAGCAATATATAAAAAATAAAGGGGGGGTGAACAAAAATAAATGCAAAGAAAAAATTAGGAAGGCCGAGAGAATGTGATGCAGACAGAGAAGAGAGTGGAGAGGAGGGAATGAGGAAGGCAGGGATGGAGTGAAATGGATGGAGGTTTCTTGGTGACATTGGCTATTGGGCCTTGACAGCCTGAGAACAGCCCTGAAAAGATTCTGAGGTGGTGTTATGGAGGAGGGAGCGAGAGCAGTGTGTGAGTTGTGGGTGCTGTTGGCGAGCCTAAACCAAAAGATAGGGGGTCCTCCACAGTGGGCTCCTGCCCACTGGCAGGCTACACTAATTCCACAGCCTCAACCCACACACAGCCCCTGACCCAGGGTCCCTGGCAGGAAGATCCTCTCATGGGAGCAGACTTGGTTGTCACAGTACCGGGAGGAGGTGCTTCCCTCCTGGAGCAGGCCAAGCCCTGTGGTTCCCTGCTACCTCTGGGGCGGGCTGTGGCCTCCCAGGTCACGGGTCTCCAAGACCCTGTTTCTTCCCAATGCTCTCCTGGGATGCCAAGTCTGCTGCAGGAAGACCCACTAGTCCTTCTGCTGCAGCCAAGACCCTGACGGTGCTTAGCCTGTTTGCCTCCTTGTCCAGGAGCAGCACAGGGACCTGCCGGTGGGATCAGCATAACCATTCTGCTTGATGGCAGTAGTACCCCCAGAAAGCCGACTTCCTAGGGAGTGGAGCCTGGCTCCACTCCCAAGGCCTATACCTGAGCAAAAACGTTTCAAGAAAAAAAGAAGAGCCATACGCTGGCTCAGCCGCCACTGGACTTTAAAATGGCAACCAATGCTCTGGGCAGGGACTGGTCAGAGATGGGGCACAAACCCTGTACCTGGGTGGATTCTAACCACGTGGGGAGATTTGTAGGAGGGTGAGGGGCTGCTCGCCCTCGTGGGATGGGTCAGGAAACGTGGTGAGCCTAGGACCTGAGAGTAGAAGACCATAGTGGGGAGCAGAGTACGGGGGTGGGAAGGTGGGGGTCTCCCCAAATGCAATGCCATGTTACACTCCAAGCCATTGTGGGTGCCAGGGAGTCCCTGAAGGTCCTCTCTGATGAGATCCCAGAGGGAATCGTAGGAGAACCCCATGGCAATCTGGACCACAGGGGAGCACCCTCAGACTCAAACAAGGTGGACTCCAGGACCAGGGGACGAGGGGACCAGGAGCTGGGTTTTGATTTGGTTCCCCAGGCAGGATCCAGCTGCCTTGGACTGAACTCACTCCATCTGCATGACCACGAGAGCTGCCTTGCAGGACTTGGGAGTGCTAACTCTGTGCGAACCTCTCCACAACAGTGTCCCAGGGCAAGGCCACCTGCCAAAGACCCTCACCCTACCCTACGCCATCCCCTGGCAGCCTGAACCTTGGCTGGTAGGGCAGCAGGATCCTGGTTTAGCAGAGATCAGGACACAGGGGCGGGTGGGCAGATGACTTGTCAGGATCGAAGACCACACCTCCCGAAGGGGTCCCAGGAAGCCCCGCAAGGCTTTCCCACCTGACAGAAGGAGGCTCTGCCATGGAAGCAGAGCAGACAGCTGTGTGCCCTTGGGAGGGCTCCAGTCTCTGACTTTGATTGATGGGAGATGAGAAGGGCCCCCCAAAACCTCGTGTCTTCTTGCCCATGGATCAAGGAAGGTGCCTTCAGGTGCCATGTCATCAGTGTTCAGATGGTGGCTGAGGGCAACACCCCTAGCAGGGGTCTCCAGGGGCCTGAGACATCCACAAGCTCAAATTCAGAGGCAGGCCACCCAGGAAGGATCCTGATGTGGAGACAAGGACATATCAAAACCAGAATCATGCCGTCTCATCTGCCCCCTTGCCTACCAGGCCCCAGCATGGGGCCCCAGGTTACCTGTCTCCTAGGCATTGCCAGGCAACCATTATGAGCTCTCTCTGAGTCTGTCACAACCTCATCCCCCCCCACTTAGCCCCAACCCCTCAGCCCCCACCCACCCAAACCAGCAGGGACGCCTCAGGATCCTGGGTTCCCTTTCCTGTCTGCAAACACCCAAGTCACTCTCAGGCACATAAGTGTCTTTCACCTGCCTGTGACCGGGTCTAGGCACACATGCAACTGTGAGCTCTCTGAAGACAGTCGAAGGGTCCCACGGGAACCTACACACAAGGCACAACACACTTCTCACTGGTGCCACCAGGGTGGCCCTCCTCAGGGACCTCCTCGCTGGAAGCTCTTTAAGGAGCCTACATCTTTTCTCTCCAGGGGCCCATGCCCAAGGCCCAGGGACCAGAGTCCACAGAGCACTCATGTAAAAGAATGAGCTTGACCACCAGGCTACATGCAAAATCAACAACAAAGTCAAATACATCCCCCAGCCTCACAAGCAGGGATTGTAAACCCACACACACACCCATCTGTCTCTGTGTCTCTCTGTGTCTCTCTCTCTCCTCTCCTTCTCACTTCCCTATACTAAGATCTCTCTCTCTCTGTCTCTCTCTCTCAGACCCTCTCGCTTTATCTCCTTTCCCCTCAACCTACAACTCTCCTATATACAGTGCTAACCAGAGAGTAACCAGGGCAGACAGGCCTGTCTGTTGCCAGACCATATACCCTGTTCCCTTGGGGAAGGCACACCACGACCCAACAGGAAACTCTCCTTCTTTCTAGGAGCTGAGAGAGAGTCCAGACGCCTGCCTCCACAGGCCTGAGAACTTCCAGGATGCCCTCTAGAAACAGACCTCTTTAGCTGCCTCTAGGAGTAGGCCAAGTCCTTTATTTCCTACTCTCCCTCTCAGCCACGCCTCACCTAGGCAGTCTCCCTGATGCTGGAAAGGGAGCAAGCTAGCTAGCTACCTGTGGCCAGACCTGTCCCGAGTTCTCAGAGGTGCCAGGCCTGCCACCCGAGGATGGGTCTTGCCACTTCCCATACCATTGCCACGCCACCGGTCTGATCTTCAGGCCAGGCCCACTCACAGGCTCTCACAGCCATCCCGGCCTGGAACAGTCCCTATCTCAGGCACACCTGAGCGGCTGATGAGGTATAGGGCCCCGAGGGTCCTCCCCTTCAAGCTCACCTGTTACTTCCCCCACTGCTCCCAGCTGACCACCATGACTGCCACACACCTGGACTCTATGGCTCTGCCTCTATGCTCCCTGGGGCCTACCTTCCTCTCCAGTGGACTCATCAGGTATAAACACAAACACCCACAAGCACGGCCACAAACTCACAGGACGACACAAACACACACAAATACACACACACACACTCACATCACCCTAATCCAAACAGACAAGGTCTCCTTGGAAACGTTTGTTGACAGAATACAGTCTGTTCACTTTAGAGTGTCCTCTAACTTACCATTCTTCCACCCGAGATCCCTGGACAGGGAAGAGCAGGACAAGGAGCTCGTCCACCCTTCGACCTGGGTGTTAGTTCTCAATGGCGGTTAGGCAAGGTGACCTCCTCAGCTGAACCCGAAAGTGGGCTGCCCGCATAGGTATTGGGCATCGAAGGGAGGGGGTTGGTTAGGGGACGCAGGGCGCCTTTAAGTCCACACACCACTCTGGCTGCTTCTACTAAGACTCACCCTGAGCCACACACTAGCCTGCCTTGGGCCCACCAACTACACACAACCAGGTGGCCTCTGTCCTTGCTGTTGCCTCCCAGTCTGCTTCTAAGACTCTGGTCATGTGGCTGTAGGGGAGATACATTTCCTGACAGGGCCTTGTCTTTCAACTTCACCTGAAGTCCTACTCAAACAGAATCCCCAATGTCCAAAGGACAAAAAAAAAACCAAAAAGCAAACAAGCAATATATAAAAAATAAAGGGGGGGTGAACAAAAATAAATGCAAAGAAAAAATTAGGAAGGCCGAGAGAATGTGATGCAGACAGAGAAGAGAGTGGAGAGGAGGGAATGAGGAAGGCAGGGATGGAGTGAAATGGATGGAGGTTTCTTGGTGACATTGGCTATTGGGCCTTGACAGCCTGAGAACAGCCCTGAAAAGATTCTGAGGTGGTGTTATGGAGGAGGGAGCGAGAGCAGTGTGTGAGTTGTGGGTGCTGTTGGCGAGCCTAAACCAAAAGATAGGGGGTCCTCCACAGTGGGCTCCTGCCCACTGGCAGGCTACACTAATTCCACAGCCTCAACCCACACACAGCCCCTGACCCAGGGTCCCTGGCAGGAAGATCCTCTCATGGGAGCAGACTTGGTTGTCACAGTACCGGGAGGAGGTGCTTCCCTCCTGGAGCAGGCCAAGCCCTGTGGTTCCCTGCTACCTCTGGGGCGGGCTGTGGCCTCCCAGGTCACGGGTCTCCAAGACCCTGTTTCTTCCCAATGCTCTCCTGGGATGCCAAGTCTGCTGCAGGAAGACCCACTAGTCCTTCTGCTGCAGCCAAGACCCTGACGGTGCTTAGCCTGTTTGCCTCCTTGTCCAGGAGCAGCACAGGGACCTGCCGGTGGGATCAGCATAACCATTCTGCTTGATGGCAGTAGTACCCCCAGAAAGCCGACTTCCTAGGGAGTGGAGCCTGGCTCCACTCCCAAGGCCTATACCTGAGCAAAAACGTTTCAAGAAAAAAAGAAGAGCCATACGCTGGCTCAGCCGCCACTGGACTTTAAAATGGCAACCAATGCTCTGGGCAGGGACTGGTCAGAGATGGGGCACAAACCCTGTACCTGGGTGGATTCTAACCACGTGGGGAGATTTGTAGGAGGGTGAGGGGCTGCTCGCCCTCGTGGGATGGGTCAGGAAACGTGGTGAGCCTAGGACCTGAGAGTAGAAGACCATAGTGGGGAGCAGAGTACGGGGGTGGGAAGGTGGGGGTCTCCCCAAATGCAATGCCATGTTACACTCCAAGCCATTGTGGGTGCCAGGGAGTCCCTGAAGGTCCTCTCTGATGAGATCCCAGAGGGAATCGTAGGAGAACCCCATGGCAATCTGGACCACAGGGGAGCACCCTCAGACTCAAACAAGGTGGACTCCAGGACCAGGGGACGAGGGGACCAGGAGCTGGGTTTTGATTTGGTTCCCCAGGCAGGATCCAGCTGCCTTGGACTGAACTCACTCCATCTGCATGACCACGAGAGCTGCCTTGCAGGACTTGGGAGTGCTAACTCTGTGCGAACCTCTCCACAACAGTGTCCCAGGGCAAGGCCACCTGCCAAAGACCCTCACCCTACCCTACGCCATCCCCTGGCAGCCTGAACCTTGGCTGGTAGGGCAGCAGGATCCTGGTTTAGCAGAGATCAGGACACAGGGGCGGGTGGGCAGATGACTTGTCAGGATCGAAGACCACACCTCCCGAAGGGGTCCCAGGAAGCCCCGCAAGGCTTTCCCACCTGACAGAAGGAGGCTCTGCCATGGAAGCAGAGCAGACAGCTGTGTGCCCTTGGGAGGGCTCCAGTCTCTGACTTTGATTGATGGGAGATGAGAAGGGCCCCCCAAAACCTCGTGTCTTCTTGCCCATGGATCAAGGAAGGTGCCTTCAGGTGCCATGTCATCAGTGTTCAGATGGTGGCTGAGGGCAACACCCCTAGCAGGGGTCTCCAGGGGCCTGAGACATCCACAAGCTCAAATTCAGAGGCAGGCCACCCAGGAAGGATCCTGATGTGGAGACAAGGACATATCAAAACCAGAATCATGCCGTCTCATCTGCCCCCTTGCCTACCAGGCCCCAGCATGGGGCCCCAGGTTACCTGTCTCCTAGGCATTGCCAGGCAACCATTATGAGCTCTCTCTGAGTCTGTCACAACCTCATCCCCCCCCACTTAGCCCCAACCCCTCAGCCCCCACCCACCCAAACCAGCAGGGACGCCTCAGGATCCTGGGTTCCCTTTCCTGTCTGCAAACACCCAAGTCACTCTCAGGCACATAAGTGTCTTTCACCTGCCTGTGACCGGGTCTAGGCACACATGCAACTGTGAGCTCTCTGAAGACAGTCGAAGGGTCCCACGGGAACCTACACACAAGGCACAACACACTTCTCACTGGTGCCACCAGGGTGGCCCTCCTCAGGGACCTCCTCGCTGGAAGCTCTTTAAGGAGCCTACATCTTTTCTCTCCAGGGGCCCATGCCCAAGGCCCAGGGACCAGAGTCCACAGAGCACTCATGTAAAAGAATGAGCTTGACCACCAGGCTACATGCAAAATCAACAACAAAGTCAAATACATCCCCCAGCCTCACAAGCAGGGATTGTAAACCCACACACACACCCATCTGTCTCTGTGTCTCTCTGTGTCTCTCTCTCTCCTCTCCTTCTCACTTCCCTATACTAAGATCTCTCTCTCTCTGTCTCTCTCTCTCAGACCCTCTCGCTTTATCTCCTTTCCCCTCAACCTACAACTCTCCTATATACAGTGCTAACCAGAGAGTAACCAGGGCAGACAGGCCTGTCTGTTGCCAGACCATATACCCTGTTCCCTTGGGGAAGGCACACCACGACCCAACAGGAAACTCTCCTTCTTTCTAGGAGCTGAGAGAGAGTCCAGACGCCTGCCTCCACAGGCCTGAGAACTTCCAGGATGCCCTCTAGAAACAGACCTCTTTAGCTGCCTCTAGGAGTAGGCCAAGTCCTTTATTTCCTACTCTCCCTCTCAGCCACGCCTCACCTAGGCAGTCTCCCTGATGCTGGAAAGGGAGCAAGCTAGCTAGCTACCTGTGGCCAGACCTGTCCCGAGTTCTCAGAGGTGCCAGGCCTGCCACCCGAGGATGGGTCTTGCCACTTCCCATACCATTGCCACGCCACCGGTCTGATCTTCAGGCCAGGCCCACTCACAGGCTCTCACAGCCATCCCGGCCTGGAACAGTCCCTATCTCAGGCACACCTGAGCGGCTGATGAGGTATAGGGCCCCGAGGGTCCTCCCCTTCAAGCTCACCTGTTACTTCCCCCACTGCTCCCAGCTGACCACCATGACTGCCACACACCTGGACTCTATGGCTCTGCCTCTATGCTCCCTGGGGCCTACCTTCCTCTCCAGTGGACTCATCAGGTATAAACACAAACACCCACAAGCACGGCCACAAACTCACAGGACGACACAAACACACACAAATACACACACACACACTCACATCACCCTAATCCAAACAGACAAGGTCTCCTTGGAAACGTTTGTTGACAGAATACAGTCTGTTCACTTTAGAGTGTCCTCTAACTTACCTTTCTTCCACCCGAGATCCCTGGACAGGGAAGAGCAGGACAAGGAGCTCGTCCACCCTTCGACCTGGGTGTTAGTTCTCAATGGCGGTTAGGCAAGGTGACCTCCTCAGCTGAACCCGAAAGTGGGCTGCCCGCATAGGTATTGGGCATCGAAGGGAGGGGGTTGGTTAGGGGACGCAGGGCGCCTTTAAGTCCACACACCACTCTGGCTGCTTCTACTAAGACTCACCCTGAGCCACACACTAGCCTGCCTTGGGCCCACCAACTACACACAACCAGGTGGCCTCTGTCCTTGCTGTTGCCTCCCAGTCTGCTTCTAAGACTCTGGTCATGTGGCTGTAGGGGAGATACATTTCCTGACAGGGCCTTGTCTTTCAACTTCACCTGAAGTCCTACTCAAACAGAATCCCCAATGTCCAAAGGACAAAAAAAAAACCAAAAAGCAAACAAGCAATATATAAAAAATAAAGGGGGGGTGAACAAAAATAAATGCAAAGAAAAAATTAGGAAGGCCGAGAGAATGTGATGCAGACAGAGAAGAGAGTGGAGAGGAGGGAATGAGGAAGGCAGGGATGGAGTGAAATGGATGGAGGTTTCTTGGTGACATTGGCTATTGGGCCTTGACAGCCTGAGAACAGCCCTGAAAAGATTCTGAGGTGGTGTTATGGAGGAGGGAGCGAGAGCAGTGTGTGAGTTGTGGGTGCTGTTGGCGAGCCTAAACCAAAAGATAGGGGGTCCTCCACAGTGGGCTCCTGCCCACTGGCAGGCTACACTAATTCCACAGCCTCAACCCACACACAGCCCCTGACCCAGGGTCCCTGGCAGGAAGATCCTCTCATGGGAGCAGACTTGGTTGTCACAGTACCGGGAGGAGGTGCTTCCCTCCTGGAGCAGGCCAAGCCCTGTGGTTCCCTGCTACCTCTGGGGCGGGCTGTGGCCTCCCAGGTCACGGGTCTCCAAGACCCTGTTTCTTCCCAATGCTCTCCTGGGATGCCAAGTCTGCTGCAGGAAGACCCACTAGTCCTTCTGCTGCAGCCAAGACCCTGACGGTGCTTAGCCTGTTTGCCTCCTTGTCCAGGAGCAGCACAGGGACCTGCCGGTGGGATCAGCATAACCATTCTGCTTGATGGCAGTAGTACCCCCAGAAAGCCGACTTCCTAGGGAGTGGAGCCTGGCTCCACTCCCAAGGCCTATACCTGAGCAAAAACGTTTCAAGAAAAAAAGAAGAGCCATACGCTGGCTCAGCCGCCACTGGACTTTAAAATGGCAACCAATGCTCTGGGCAGGGACTGGTCAGAGATGGGGCACAAACCCTGTACCTGGGTGGATTCTAACCACGTGGGGAGATTTGTAGGAGGGTGAGGGGCTGCTCGCCCTCGTGGGATGGGTCAGGAAACGTGGTGAGCCTAGGACCTGAGAGTAGAAGACCATAGTGGGGAGCAGAGTACGGGGGTGGGAAGGTGGGGGTCTCCCCAAATGCAATGCCATGTTACACTCCAAGCCATTGTGGGTGCCAGGGAGTCCCTGAAGGTCCTCTCTGATGAGATCCCAGAGGGAATCGTAGGAGAACCCCATGGCAATCTGGACCACAGGGGAGCACCCTCAGACTCAAACAAGGTGGACTCCAGGACCAGGGGACGAGGGGACCAGGAGCTGGGTTTTGATTTGGTTCCCCAGGCAGGATCCAGCTGCCTTGGACTGAACTCACTCCATCTGCATGACCACGAGAGCTGCCTTGCAGGACTTGGGAGTGCTAACTCTGTGCGAACCTCTCCACAACAGTGTCCCAGGGCAAGGCCACCTGCCAAAGACCCTCACCCTACCCTACGCCATCCCCTGGCAGCCTGAACCTTGGCTGGTAGGGCAGCAGGATCCTGGTTTAGCAGAGATCAGGACACAGGGGCGGGTGGGCAGATGACTTGTCAGGATCGAAGACCACACCTCCCGAAGGGGTCCCAGGAAGCCCCGCAAGGCTTTCCCACCTGACAGAAGGAGGCTCTGCCATGGAAGCAGAGCAGACAGCTGTGTGCCCTTGGGAGGGCTCCAGTCTCTGACTTTGATTGATGGGAGATGAGAAGGGCCCCCCAAAACCTCGTGTCTTCTTGCCCATGGATCAAGGAAGGTGCCTTCAGGTGCCATGTCATCAGTGTTCAGATGGTGGCTGAGGGCAACACCCCTAGCAGGGGTCTCCAGGGGCCTGAGACATCCACAAGCTCAAATTCAGAGGCAGGCCACCCAGGAAGGATCCTGATGTGGAGACAAGGACATATCAAAACCAGAATCATGCCGTCTCATCTGCCCCCTTGCCTACCAGGCCCCAGCATGGGGCCCCAGGTTACCTGTCTCCTAGGCATTGCCAGGCAACCATTATGAGCTCTCTCTGAGTCTGTCACAACCTCATCCCCCCCCACTTAGCCCCAACCCCTCAGCCCCCACCCACCCAAACCAGCAGGGACGCCTCAGGATCCTGGGTTCCCTTTCCTGTCTGCAAACACCCAAGTCACTCTCAGGCACATAAGTGTCTTTCACCTGCCTGTGACCGGGTCTAGGCACACATGCAACTGTGAGCTCTCTGAAGACAGTCGAAGGGTCCCACGGGAACCTACACACAAGGCACAACACACTTCTCACTGGTGCCACCAGGGTGGCCCTCCTCAGGGACCTCCTCGCTGGAAGCTCTTTAAGGAGCCTACATCTTTTCTCTCCAGGGGCCCATGCCCAAGGCCCAGGGACCAGAGTCCACAGAGCACTCATGTAAAAGAATGAGCTTGACCACCAGGCTACATGCAAAATCAACAACAAAGTCAAATACATCCCCCAGCCTCACAAGCAGGGATTGTAAACCCACACACACACCCATCTGTCTCTGTGTCTCTCTGTGTCTCTCTCTCTCCTCTCCTTCTCACTTCCCTATACTAAGATCTCTCTCTCTCTGTCTCTCTCTCTCAGACCCTCTCGCTTTATCTCCTTTCCCCTCAACCTACAACTCTCCTATATACAGTGCTAACCAGAGAGTAACCAGGGCAGACAGGCCTGTCTGTTGCCAGACCATATACCCTGTTCCCTTGGGGAAGGCACACCACGACCCAACAGGAAACTCTCCTTCTTTCTAGGAGCTGAGAGAGAGTCCAGACGCCTGCCTCCACAGGCCTGAGAACTTCCAGGATGCCCTCTAGAAACAGACCTCTTTAGCTGCCTCTAGGAGTAGGCCAAGTCCTTTATTTCCTACTCTCCCTCTCAGCCACGCCTCACCTAGGCAGTCTCCCTGATGCTGGAAAGGGAGCAAGCTAGCTAGCTACCTGTGGCCAGACCTGTCCCGAGTTCTCAGAGGTGCCAGGCCTGCCACCCGAGGATGGGTCTTGCCACTTCCCATACCATTGCCACGCCACCGGTCTGATCTTCAGGCCAGGCCCACTCACAGGCTCTCACAGCCATCCCGGCCTGGAACAGTCCCTATCTCAGGCACACCTGAGCGGCTGATGAGGTATAGGGCCCCGAGGGTCCTCCCCTTCAAGCTCACCTGTTACTTCCCCCACTGCTCCCAGCTGACCACCATGACTGCCACACACCTGGACTCTATGGCTCTGCCTCTATGCTCCCTGGGGCCTACCTTCCTCTCCAGTGGACTCATCAGGTATAAACACAAACACCCACAAGCACGGCCACAAACTCACAGGACGACACAAACACACACAAATACACACACACACACTCACATCACCCTAATCCAAACAGACAAGGTCTCCTTGGAAACGTTTGTTGACAGAATACAGTCTGTTCACTTTAGAGTGTCCTCTAACTTACCTTTCTTCCACCCGAGATCCCTGGACAGGGAAGAGCAGGACAAGGAGCTCGTCCACCCTTCGACCTGGGTGTTAGTTCTCAATGGCGGTTAGGCAAGGTGACCTCCTCAGCTGAACCCGAAAGTGGGCTGCCCGCATAGGTATTGGGCATCGAAGGGAGGGGGTTGGTTAGGGGACGCAGGGCGCCTTTAAGTCCACACACCACTCTGGCTGCTTCTACTAAGACTCACCCTGAGCCACACACTAGCCTGCCTTGGGCCCACCAACTACACACAACCAGGTGGCCTCTGTCCTTGCTGTTGCCTCCCCGTCTGCTTCTAAGACTCTGGTCATGTGGCTGTAGGGGAGATACATTTCCTGACAGGGCCTTGTCTTTCAACTTCACCTGAAGTCCTACTCAAACAGAATCCCCAATGTCCAAAGGACAAAAAAAAAACCAAAAAGCAAACAAGCAATATATAAAAAATAAAGGGGGGGTGAACAAAAATAAATGCAAAGAAAAAATTAGGAAGGCCGAGAGAATGTGATGCAGACAGAGAAGAGAGTGGAGAGGAGGGAATGAGGAAGGCAGGGATGGAGTGAAATGGATGGAGGTTTCTTGGTGACATTGGCTATTGGGCCTTGACAGCCTGAGAACAGCCCTGAAAAGATTCTGAGGTGGTGTTATGGAGGAGGGAGCGAGAGCAGTGTGTGAGTTGTGGGTGCTGTTGGCGAGCCTAAACCAAAAGATAGGGGGTCCTCCACAGTGGGCTCCTGCCCACTGGCAGGCTACACTAATTCCACAGCCTCAACCCACACACAGCCCCTGACCCAGGGTCCCTGGCAGGAAGATCCTCTCATGGGAGCAGACTTGGTTGTCACAGTACCGGGAGGAGGTGCTTCCCTCCTGGAGCAGGCCAAGCCCTGTGGTTCCCTGCTACCTCTGGGGCGGGCTGTGGCCTCCCAGGTCACGGGTCTCCAAGACCCTGTTTCTTCCCAATGCTCTCCTGGGATGCCAAGTCTGCTGCAGGAAGACCCACTAGTCCTTCTGCTGCAGCCAAGACCCTGACGGTGCTTAGCCTGTTTGCCTCCTTGTCCAGGAGCAGCACAGGGACCTGCCGGTGGGATCAGCATAACCATTCTGCTTGATGGCAGTAGTACCCCCAGAAAGCCGACTTCCTAGGGAGTGGAGCCTGGCTCCACTCCCAAGGCCTATACCTGAGCAAAAACGTTTCAAGAAAAAAAGAAGAGCCATACGCTGGCTCAGCCGCCACTGGACTTTAAAATGGCAACCAATGCTCTGGGCAGGGACTGGTCAGAGATGGGGCACAAACCCTGTACCTGGGTGGATTCTAACCACGTGGGGAGATTTGTAGGAGGGTGAGGGGCTGCTCGCCCTCGTGGGATGGGTCAGGAAACGTGGTGAGCCTAGGACCTGAGAGTAGAAGACCATAGTGGGGAGCAGAGTACGGGGGTGGGAAGGTGGGGGTCTCCCCAAATGCAATGCCATGTTACACTCCAAGCCATTGTGGGTGCCAGGGAGTCCCTGAAGGTCCTCTCTGATGAGATCCCAGAGGGAATCGTAGGAGAACCCCATGGCAATCTGGACCACAGGGGAGCACCCTCAGACTCAAACAAGGTGGACTCCAGGACCAGGGGACGAGGGGGGGACCAGGAGCTGGGTTTTGATTTGGTTCCCCAGGCAGGATCCAGCTGCCTTGGACTGAACTCACTCCATCTGCATGACCACGAGAGCTGCCTTGCAGGACTTGGGAGTGCTAACTCTGTGCGAACCTCTCCACAACAGTGTCCCAGGGCAAGGCCACCTGCCAAAGACCCTCACCCTACCCTACGCCATCCCCTGGCAGCCTGAACCTTGGCTGGTAGGGCAGCAGGATCCTGGTTTAGCAGAGATCAGGACACAGGGGCGGGTGGGCAGATGACTTGTCAGGATCGAAGACCACACCTCCCGAAGGGGTCCCAGGAAGCCCCGCAAGGCTTTCCCACCTGACAGAAGGAGGCTCTGCCATGGAAGCAGAGCAGACAGCTGTGTGCCCTTGGGAGGGCTCCAGTCTCTGACTTTGATTGATGGGAGATGAGAAGGGCCCCCCAAAACCTCGTGTCTTCTTGCCCATGGATCAAGGAAGGTGCCTTCAGGTGCCATGTCATCAGTGTTCAGATGGTGGCTGAGGGCAACACCCCTAGCAGGGGTCTCCAGGGGCCTGAGACATCCACAAGCTCAAATTCAGAGGCAGGCCACCCAGGAAGGATCCTGATGTGGAGACAAGGACATATCAAAACCAGAATCATGCCGTCTCATCTGCCCCCTTGCCTACCAGGCCCCAGCATGGGGCCCCAGGTTACCTGTCTCCTAGGCATTGCCAGGCAACCATTATGAGCTCTCTCTGAGTCTGTCACAACCTCATCCCCCCCCACTTAGCCCCAACCCCTCAGCCCCCACCCACCCAAACCAGCAGGGACGCCTCAGGATCCTGGGTTCCCTTTCCTGTCTGCAAACACCCAAGTCACTCTCAGGCACATATGTGTCTTTCACCTGCCTGTGACCGGGTCTAGGCACACATGCAACTGTGAGCTCTCTGAAGACAGTCGAAGGGTCCCACGGGAACCTACACACAAGGCACAACACACTTCTCACTGGTGCCACCAGGGTGGCCCTCCTCAGGGACCTCCTCGCTGGAAGCTCTTTAAGGAGCCTACATCTTTTCTCTCCAGGGGCCCATGCCCAAGGCCCAGGGACCAGAGTCCACAGAGCACTCATGTAAAAGAATGAGCTTGACCACCAGGCTACATGCAAAATCAACAACAAAGTCAAATACATCCCCCAGCCTCACAAGCAGGGATTGTAAACCCACACACACACCCATCTGTCTCTGTGTCTCTCTGTGTCTCTCTCTCTCCTCTCCTTCTCACTTCCCTATACTAAGATCTCTCTCTCTCTGTCTCTCTCTCTCAGACCCTCTCGCTTTATCTCCTTTCCCCTCAACCTACAACTCTCCTATATACAGTGCTAACCAGAGAGTAACCAGGGCAGACAGGCCTGTCTGTTGCCAGACCATATACCCTGTTCCCTTGGGGAAGGCACACCACGACCCAACAGGAAACTCTCCTTCTTTCTAGGAGCTGAGAGAGAGTCCAGACGCCTGCCTCCACAGGCCTGAGAACTTCCAGGATGCCCTCTAGAAACAGACCTCTTTAGCTGCCTCTAGGAGTAGGCCAAGTCCTTTATTTCCTACTCTCCCTCTCAGCCACGCCTCACCTAGGCAGTCTCCCTGATGCTGGAAAGGGAGCAAGCTAGCTAGCTACCTGTGGCCAGACCTGTCCCGAGTTCTCAGAGGTGCCAGGCCTGCCACCCGAGGATGGGTCTTGCCACTTCCCATACCATTGCCACGCCACCGGTCTGATCTTCAGGCCAGGCCCACTCACAGGCTCTCACAGCCATCCCGGCCTGGAACAGTCCCTATCTCAGGCACACCTGAGCGGCTGATGAGGTATAGGGCCCCGAGGGTCCTCCCCTTCAAGCTCACCTGTTACTTCCCCCACTGCTCCCAGCTGACCACCATGACTGCCACACACCTGGACTCTATGGCTCTGCCTCTATGCTCCCTGGGGCCTACCTTCCTCTCCAGTGGACTCATCAGGTATAAACACAAACACCCACAAGCACGGCCACAAACTCACAGGACGACACAAACACACACAAATACACACACACACACTCACATCACCCTAATCCAAACAGACAAGGTCTCCTTGGAAACGTTTGTTCACAGAATACAGTCTGTTCACTTTAGAGTGTCCTCTAACTTACCATTCTTCCACCCGAGATCCCTGGACAGGGAAGAGCAGGACAAGGAGCTCGTCCACCCTTCGACCTGGGTGTTAGTTCTCAATGGCGGTTAGGCAAGGTGACCTCCTCAGCTGAACCCGAAAGTGGGCTGCCCGCATAGGTATTGGGCATCGAAGGGAGGGGGTTGGTTAGGGGACGCAGGGCGCCTTTAAGTCCACACACCACTCTGGCTGCTTCTACTAAGACTCACCCTGAGCCACACACTAGCCTGCCTTGGGCCCACCAACTACACACAACCAGGTGGCCTCTGTCCTTGCTGTTGCCTCCCAGTCTGCTTCTAAGACTCTGGTCATGTGGCTGTAGGGGAGATACATTTCCTGACAGGGCCTTGTCTTTCAACTTCACCTGAAGTCCTACTCAAACAGAATCCCCAATGTCCAAAGGACAAAAAAAAAACCAAAAAGCAAACAAGCAATATATAAAAAATAAAGGGGGGGTGAACAAAAATAAATGCAAAGAAAAAATTAGGAAGGCCGAGAGAATGTGATGCAGACAGAGAAGAGAGTGGAGAGGAGGGAATGAGGAAGGCAGGGATGGAGTGAAATGGATGGAGGTTTCTTGGTGACATTGGCTATTGGGCCTTGACAGCCTGAGAACAGCCCTGAAAAGATTCTGAGGTGGTGTTATGGAGGAGGGAGCGAGAGCAGTGTGTGAGTTGTGGGTGCTGTTGGCGAGCCTAAACCAAAAGATAGGGGGTCCTCCACAGTGGGCTCCTGCCCACTGGCAGGCTACACTAATTCCACAGCCTCAACCCACACACAGCCCCTGACCCAGGGTCCCTGGCAGGAAGATCCTCTCATGGGAGCAGACTTGGTTGTCACAGTACCGGGAGGAGGTGCTTCCCTCCTGGAGCAGGCCAAGCCCTGTGGTTCCCTGCTACCTCTGGGGCGGGCTGTGGCCTCCCAGGTCACGGGTCTCCAAGACCCTGTTTCTTCCCAATGCTCTCCTGGGATGCCAAGTCTGCTGCAGGAAGACCCACTAGTCCTTCTGCTGCAGCCAAGACCCTGACGGTGCTTAGCCTGTTTGCCTCCTTGTCCAGGAGCAGCACAGGGACCTGCCGGTGGGATCAGCATAACCATTCTGCTTGATGGCAGTAGTACCCCCAGAAAGCCGACTTCCTAGGGAGTGGAGCCTGGCTCCACTCCCAAGGCCTATACCTGAGCAAAAACGTTTCAAGAAAAAAAGAAGAGCCATACGCTGGCTCAGCCGCCACTGGACTTTAAAATGGCAACCAATGCTCTGGGCAGGGACTGGTCAGAGATGGGGCACAAACCCTGTACCTGGGTGGATTCTAACCACGTGGGGAGATTTGTAGGAGGGTGAGGGGCTGCTCGCCCTCGTGGGATGGGTCAGGAAACGTGGTGAGCCTAGGACCTGAGAGTAGAAGACCATAGTGGGGAGCAGAGTACGGGGGTGGGAAGGTGGGGGTCTCCCCAAATGCAATGCCATGTTACACTCCAAGCCATTGTGGGTGCCAGGGAGTCCCTGAAGGTCCTCTCTGATGAGATCCCAGAGGGAATCGTAGGAGAACCCCATGGCAATCTGGACCACAGGGGAGCACCCTCAGACTCAAACAAGGTGGACTCCAGGACCAGGGGACGAGGGGACCAGGAGCTGGGTTTTGATTTGGTTCCCCAGGCAGGATCCAGCTGCCTTGGACTGAACTCACTCCATCTGCATGACCACGAGAGCTGCCTTGCAGGACTTGGGAGTGCTAACTCTGTGCGAACCTCTCCACAACAGTGTCCCAGGGCAAGGCCACCTGCCAAAGACCCTCACCCTACCCTACGCCATCCCCTGGCAGCCTGAACCTTGGCTGGTAGGGCAGCAGGATCCTGGTTTAGCAGAGATCAGGACACAGGGGCGGGTGGGCAGATGACTTGTCAGGATCGAAGACCACACCTCCCGAAGGGGTCCCAGGAAGCCCCGCAAGGCTTTCCCACCTGACAGAAGGAGGCTCTGCCATGGAAGCAGAGCAGACAGCTGTGTGCCCTTGGGAGGGCTCCAGTCTCTGACTTTGATTGATGGGAGATGAGAAGGGCCCCCCAAAACCTCGTGTCTTCTTGCCCATGGATCAAGGAAGGTGCCTTCAGGTGCCATGTCATCAGTGTTCAGATGGTGGCTGAGGGCAACACCCCTAGCAGGGGTCTCCAGGGGCCTGAGACATCCACAAGCTCAAATTCAGAGGCAGGCCACCCAGGAAGGATCCTGATGTGGAGACAAGGACATATCAAAACCAGAATCATGCCGTCTCATCTGCCCCCTTGCCTACCAGGCCCCAGCATGGGGCCCCAGGTTACCTGTCTCCTAGGCATTGCCAGGCAACCATTATGAGCTCTCTCTGAGTCTGTCACAACCTCATCCCCCCCCACTTAGCCCCAACCCCTCAGCCCCCACCCACCCAAACCAGCAGGGACGCCTCAGGATCCTGGGTTCCCTTTCCTGTCTGCAAACACCCAAGTCACTCTCAGGCACATATGTGTCTTTCACCTGCCTGTGACCGGGTCTAGGCACACATGCAACTGTGAGCTCTCTGAAGACAGTCGAAGGGTCCCACGGGAACCTACACACAAGGCACAACACACTTCTCACTGGTGCCACCAGGGTGGCCCTCCTCAGGGACCTCCTCGCTGGAAGCTCTTTAAGGAGCCTACATCTTTTCTCTCCAGGGGCCCATGCCCAAGGCCCAGGGACCAGAGTCCACAGAGCACTCATGTAAAAGAATGAGCTTGACCACCAGGCTACATGCAAAATCAACAACAAAGTCAAATACATCCCCCAGCCTCACAAGCAGGGATTGTAAACCCACACACACACCCATCTGTCTCTGTGTCTCTCTGTGTCTCTCTCTCTCCTCTCCTTCTCACTTCCCTATACTAAGATCTCTCTCTCTCTGTCTCTCTCTCTCAGACCCTCTCGCTTTATCTCCTTTCCCCTCAACCTACAACTCTCCTATATACAGTGCTAACCAGAGAGTAACCAGGGCAGACAGGCCTGTCTGTTGCCAGACCATATACCCTGTTCCCTTGGGGAAGGCACACCACGACCCAACAGGAAACTCTCCTTCTTTCTAGGAGCTGAGAGAGAGTCCAGACGCCTGCCTCCACAGGCCTGAGAACTTCCAGGATGCCCTCTAGAAACAGACCTCTTTAGCTGCCTCTAGGAGTAGGCCAAGTCCTTTATTTCCTACTCTCCCTCTCAGCCACGCCTCACCTAGGCAGTCTCCCTGATGCTGGAAAGGGAGCAAGCTAGCTAGCTACCTGTGGCCAGACCTGTCCCGAGTTCTCAGAGGTGCCAGGCCTGCCACCCGAGGATGGGTCTTGCCACTTCCCATACCATTGCCACGCCACCGGTCTGATCTTCAGGCCAGGCCCACTCACAGGCTCTCACAGCCATCCCGGCCTGGAACAGTCCCTATCTCAGGCACACCTGAGCGGCTGATGAGGTATAGGGCCCCGAGGGTCCTCCCCTTCAAGCTCACCTGTTACTTCCCCCACTGCTCCCAGCTGACCACCATGACTGCCACACACCTGGACTCTATGGCTCTGCCTCTATGCTCCCTGGGGCCTACCTTCCTCTCCAGTGGACTCATCAGGTATAAACACAAACACCCACAAGCACGGCCACAAACTCACAGGACGACACAAACACACACAAATACACACACACACACTCACATCACCCTAATCCAAACAGACAAGGTCTCCTTGGAAACGTTTGTTCACAGAATACAGTCTGTTCACTTTAGAGTGTCCTCTAACTTACCATTCTTCCACCCGAGATCCCTGGACAGGGAAGAGCAGGACAAGGAGCTCGTCCACCCTTCGACCTGGGTGTTAGTTCTCAATGGCGGTTAGGCAAGGTGACCTCCTCAGCTGAACCCGAAAGTGGGCTGCCCGCATAGGTATTGGGCATCGAAGGGAGGGGGTTGGTTAGGGGACGCAGGGCGCCTTTAAGTCCACACACCACTCTGGCTGCTTCTACTAAGACTCACCCTGAGCCACACACTAGCCTGCCTTGGGCCCACCAACTACACACAACCAGGTGGCCTCTGTCCTTGCTGTTGCCTCCCAGTCTGCTTCTAAGACTCTGGTCATGTGGCTGTAGGGGAGATACATTTCCTGACAGGGCCTTGTCTTTCAACTTCACCTGAAGTCCTACTCAAACAGAATCCCCAATGTCCAAAGGACAAAAAAAAAACCAAAAAGCAAACAAGCAATATATAAAAAATAAAGGGGGGGTGAACAAAAATAAATGCAAAGAAAAAATTAGGAAGGCCGAGAGAATGTGATGCAGACAGAGAAGAGAGTGGAGAGGAGGGAATGAGGAAGGCAGGGATGGAGTGAAATGGATGGAGGTTTCTTGGTGACATTGGCTATTGGGCCTTGACAGCCTGAGAACAGCCCTGAAAAGATTCTGAGGTGGTGTTATGGAGGAGGGAGCGAGAGCAGTGTGTGAGTTGTGGGTGCTGTTGGCGAGCCTAAACCAAAAGATAGGGGGTCCTCCACAGTGGGCTCCTGCCCACTGGCAGGCTACACTAATTCCACAGCCTCAACCCACACACAGCCCCTGACCCAGGGTCCCTGGCAGGAAGATCCTCTCATGGGAGCAGACTTGGTTGTCACAGTACCGGGAGGAGGTGCTTCCCTCCTGGAGCAGGCCAAGCCCTGTGGTTCCCTGCTACCTCTGGGGCGGGCTGTGGCCTCCCAGGTCACGGGTCTCCAAGACCCTGTTTCTTCCCAATGCTCTCCTGGGATGCCAAGTCTGCTGCAGGAAGACCCACTAGTCCTTCTGCTGCAGCCAAGACCCTGACGGTGCTTAGCCTGTTTGCCTCCTTGTCCAGGAGCAGCACAGGGACCTGCCGGTGGGATCAGCATAACCATTCTGCTTGATGGCAGTAGTACCCCCAGAAAGCCGACTTCCTAGGGAGTGGAGCCTGGCTCCACTCCCAAGGCCTATACCTGAGCAAAAACGTTTCAAGAAAAAAAGAAGAGCCATACGCTGGCTCAGCCGCCACTGGACTTTAAAATGGCAACCAATGCTCTGGGCAGGGACTGGTCAGAGATGGGGCACAAACCCTGTACCTGGGTGGATTCTAACCACGTGGGGAGATTTGTAGGAGGGTGAGGGGCTGCTCGCCCTCGTGGGATGGGTCAGGAAACGTGGTGAGCCTAGGACCTGAGAGTAGAAGACCATAGTGGGGAGCAGAGTACGGGGGTGGGAAGGTGGGGGTCTCCCCAAATGCAATGCCATGTTACACTCCAAGCCATTGTGGGTGCCAGGGAGTCCCTGAAGGTCCTCTCTGATGAGATCCCAGAGGGAATCGTAGGAGAACCCCATGGCAATCTGGACCACAGGGGAGCACCCTCAGACTCAAACAAGGTGGACTCCAGGACCAGGGGACGAGGGGACCAGGAGCTGGGTTTTGATTTGGTTCCCCAGGCAGGATCCAGCTGCCTTGGACTGAACTCACTCCATCTGCATGACCACGAGAGCTGCCTTGCAGGACTTGGGAGTGCTAACTCTGTGCGAACCTCTCCACAACAGTGTCCCAGGGCAAGGCCACCTGCCAAAGACCCTCACCCTACCCTACGCCATCCCCTGGCAGCCTGAACCTTGGCTGGTAGGGCAGCAGGATCCTGGTTTAGCAGAGATCAGGACACAGGGGCGGGTGGGCAGATGACTTGTCAGGATCGAAGACCACACCTCCCGAAGGGGTCCCAGGAAGCCCCGCAAGGCTTTCCCACCTGACAGAAGGAGGCTCTGCCATGGAAGCAGAGCAGACAGCTGTGTGCCCTTGGGAGGGCTCCAGTCTCTGACTTTGATTGATGGGAGATGAGAAGGGCCCCCCAAAACCTCGTGTCTTCTTGCCCATGGATCAAGGAAGGTGCCTTCAGGTGCCATGTCATCAGTGTTCAGATGGTGGCTGAGGGCAACACCCCTAGCAGGGGTCTCCAGGGGCCTGAGACATCCACAAGCTCAAATTCAGAGGCAGGCCACCCAGGAAGGATCCTGATGTGGAGACAAGGACATATCAAAACCAGAATCATGCCGTCTCATCTGCCCCCTTGCCTACCAGGCCCCAGCATGGGGCCCCAGGTTACCTGTCTCCTAGGCATTGCCAGGCAACCATTATGAGCTCTCTCTGAGTCTGTCACAACCTCATCCCCCCCCACTTAGCCCCAACCCCTCAGCCCCCACCCACCCAAACCAGCAGGCACGCCTCAGGATCCTGGGTTCCCTTTCCTGTCTGCAAACACCCAAGTCACTCTCAGGCACATATGTGTCTTTCACCTGCCTGTGACCGGGTCTAGGCACACATGCAACTGTGAGCTCTCTGAAGACAGTCGAAGGGTCCCACGGGAACCTACACACAAGGCACAACACACTTCTCACTGGTGCCACCAGGGTGGCCCTCCTCAGGGACCTCCTCGCTGGAAGCTCTTTAAGGAGCCTACATCTTTTCTCTCCAGGGGCCCATGCCCAAGGCCCAGGGACCAGAGTCCACAGAGCACTCATGTAAAAGAATGAGCTTGACCACCAGGCTACATGCAAAATCAACAACAAAGTCAAATACATCCCCCAGCCTCACAAGCAGGGATTGTAAACCCACACACACACCCATCTGTCTCTGTGTCTCTCTGTGTCTCTCTCTCTCCTCTCCTTCTCACTTCCCTATACTAAGATCTCTCTCTCTCTGTCTCTCTCTCTCAGACCCTCTCGCTTTATCTCCTTTCCCCTCAACCTACAACTCTCCTATATACAGTGCTAACCAGAGAGTAACCAGGGCAGACAGGCCTGTCTGTTGCCAGACCATATACCCTGTTCCCTTGGGGAAGGCACACCACGACCCAACAGGAAACTCTCCTTCTTTCTAGGAGCTGAGAGAGAGTCCAGACGCCTGCCTCCACAGGCCTGAGAACTTCCAGGATGCCCTCTAGAAACAGACCTCTTTAGCTGCCTCTAGGAGTAGGCCAAGTCCTTTATTTCCTACTCTCCCTCTCAGCCACGCCTCACCTAGGCAGTCTCCCTGATGCTGGAAAGGGAGCAAGCTAGCTAGCTACCTGTGGCCAGACCTGTCCCGAGTTCTCAGAGGTGCCAGGCCTGCCACCCGAGGATGGGTCTTGCCACTTCCCATACCATTGCCACGCCACCGGTCTGATCTTCAGGCCAGGCCCACTCACAGGCTCTCACAGCCATCCCGGCCTGGAACAGTCCCTATCTCAGGCACACCTGAGCGGCTGATGAGGTATAGGGCCCCGAGGGTCCTCCCCTTCAAGCTCACCTGTTACTTCCCCCACTGCTCCCAGCTGACCACCATGACTGCCACACACCTGGACTCTATGGCTCTGCCTCTATGCTCCCTGGGGCCTACCTTCCTCTCCAGTGGACTCATCAGGTATAAACACAAACACCCACAAGCACGGCCACAAACTCACAGGACGACACAAACACACACAAATACACACACACACACTCACATCACCCTAATCCAAACAGACAAGGTCTCCTTGGAAACGTTTGTTCACAGAATACAGTCTGTTCACTTTAGAGTGTCCTCTAACTTACCATTCTTCCACCCGAGATCCCTGGACAGGGAAGAGCAGGACAAGGAGCTCGTCCACCCTTCGACCTGGGTGTTAGTTCTCAATGGCGGTTAGGCAAGGTGACCTCCTCAGCTGAACCCGAAAGTGGGCTGCCCGCATAGGTATTGGGCATCGAAGGGAGGGGGTTGGTTAGGGGACGCAGGGCGCCTTTAAGTCCACACACCACTCTGGCTGCTTCTACTAAGACTCACCCTGAGCCACACACTAGCCTGCCTTGGGCCCACCAACTACACACAACCAGGTGGCCTCTGTCCTTGCTGTTGCCTCCCAGTCTGCTTCTAAGACTCTGGTCATGTGGCTGTAGGGGAGATACATTTCCTGACAGGGCCTTGTCTTTCAACTTCACCTGAAGTCCTACTCAAACAGAATCCCCAATGTCCAAAGGACAAAAAAAAAACCAAAAAGCAAACAAGCAATATATAAAAAATAAAGGGGGGGTGAACAAAAATAAATGCAAAGAAAAAATTAGGAAGGCCGAGAGAATGTGATGCAGACAGAGAAGAGAGTGGAGAGGAGGGAATGAGGAAGGCAGGGATGGAGTGAAATGGATGGAGGTTTCTTGGTGACATTGGCTATTGGGCCTTGACAGCCTGAGAACAGCCCTGAAAAGATTCTGAGGTGGTGTTATGGAGGAGGGAGCGAGAGCAGTGTGTGAGTTGTGGGTGCTGTTGGCGAGCCTAAACCAAAAGATAGGGGGTCCTCCACAGTGGGCTCCTGCCCACTGGCAGGCTACACTAATTCCACAGCCTCAACCCACACACAGCCCCTGACCCAGGGTCCCTGGCAGGAAGATCCTCTCATGGGAGCAGACTTGGTTGTCACAGTACCGGGAGGAGGTGCTTCCCTCCTGGAGCAGGCCAAGCCCTGTGGTTCCCTGCTACCTCTGGGGCGGGCTGTGGCCTCCCAGGTCACGGGTCTCCAAGACCCTGTTTCTTCCCAATGCTCTCCTGGGATGCCAAGTCTGCTGCAGGAAGACCCACTAGTCCTTCTGCTGCAGCCAAGACCCTGACGGTGCTTAGCCTGTTTGCCTCCTTGTCCAGGAGCAGCACAGGGACCTGCCGGTGGGATCAGCATAACCATTCTGCTTGATGGCAGTAGTACCCCCAGAAAGCCGACTTCCTAGGGAGTGGAGCCTGGCTCCACTCCCAAGGCCTATACCTGAGCAAAAACGTTTCAAGAAAAAAAGAAGAGCCATACGCTGGCTCAGCCGCCACTGGACTTTAAAATGGCAACCAATGCTCTGGGCAGGGACTGGTCAGAGATGGGGCACAAACCCTGTACCTGGGTGGATTCTAACCACGTGGGGAGATTTGTAGGAGGGTGAGGGGCTGCTCGCCCTCGTGGGATGGGTCAGGAAACGTGGTGAGCCTAGGACCTGAGAGTAGAAGACCATAGTGGGGAGCAGAGTACGGGGGTGGGAAGGTGGGGGTCTCCCCAAATGCAATGCCATGTTACACTCCAAGCCATTGTGGGTGCCAGGGAGTCCCTGAAGGTCCTCTCTGATGAGATCCCAGAGGGAATCGTAGGAGAACCCCATGGCAATCTGGACCACAGGGGAGCACCCTCAGACTCAAACAAGGTGGACTCCAGGACCAGGGGACGAGGGGACCAGGAGCTGGGTTTTGATTTGGTTCCCCAGGCAGGATCCAGCTGCCTTGGACTGAACTCACTCCATCTGCATGACCACGAGAGCTGCCTTGCAGGACTTGGGAGTGCTAACTCTGTGCGAACCTCTCCACAACAGTGTCCCAGGGCAAGGCCACCTGCCAAAGACCCTCACCCTACCCTACGCCATCCCCTGGCAGCCTGAACCTTGGCTGGTAGGGCAGCAGGATCCTGGTTTAGCAGAGATCAGGACACAGGGGCGGGTGGGCAGATGACTTGTCAGGATCGAAGACCACACCTCCCGAAGGGGTCCCAGGAAGCCCCGCAAGGCTTTCCCACCTGACAGAAGGAGGCTCTGCCATGGAAGCAGAGCAGACAGCTGTGTGCCCTTGGGAGGGCTCCAGTCTCTGACTTTGATTGATGGGAGATGAGAAGGGCCCCCCAAAACCTCGTGTCTTCTTGCCCATGGATCAAGGAAGGTGCCTTCAGGTGCCATGTCATCAGTGTTCAGATGGTGGCTGAGGGCAACACCCCTAGCAGGGGTCTCCAGGGGCCTGAGACATCCACAAGCTCAAATTCAGAGGCAGGCCACCCAGGAAGGATCCTGATGTGGAGACAAGGACATATCAAAACCAGAATCATGCCGTCTCATCTGCCCCCTTGCCTACCAGGCCCCAGCATGGGGCCCCAGGTTACCTGTCTCCTAGGCATTGCCAGGCAACCATTATGAGCTCTCTCTGAGTCTGTCACAACCTCATCCCCCCCCACTTAGCCCCAACCCCTCAGCCCCCACCCACCCAAACCAGCAGGGACGCCTCAGGATCCTGGGTTCCCTTTCCTGTCTGCAAACACCCAAGTCACTCTCAGGCACATATGTGTCTTTCAAATGCCTGTGGCCGGGTCTAGGCACACATGCAACTGTGAGCTCTCTGAAGACAGTCGAAGGGTCCCACGGGAACCTACACACAAGGCACAACACACTTCTCACTGGTGCCACCAGGGTGGCCCTCCTCAGGGACCTCCTCGCTGGAAGCTCTTTAAGGAGCCTACATCTTTTCTCTCCAGGGGCCCATGCCCAAGGCCCAGGGACCAGAGTCCACAGAGCACTCATGTAAAAGAATGAGCTTGACCACCAGGCTACATGCAAAATCAACAACAAAGTCAAATACATCCCCCAGCCTCACAAGCAGGGATTGTAAACCCACACACACACCCATCTGTCTCTGTGTCTCTCTGTGTCTCTCTCTCTCCTCTCCTTCTCACTTCCCTATACTAAGATCTCTCTCTCTCTGTCTCTCTCTCTCAGACCCTCTTGCTTTATCTCCTTTCCCCTCAACCTACAACTCTCCTATATACAGTGCTAACCAGAGAGTAACCAGGGCAGACAGGCCTGTCTGTTGCCAGACCATATACCCTGTTCCCTTGGGGAAGGCACACCACGACCCAACAGGAACCTCTCCTTCTTTCTAGGAGCTGAGAGAGAGTCCAGACGCCTGCCTCCACAGGCCTGAGAACTTCCAGGATGCCCTCTAGAAACAGACCTCTTTAGCTGCCTCTAGGAGTAGGCCAAGTCCTTTATTTCCTACTCTCCCTCTCAGCCACGCCTCACCTAGGCAGTCTCCCTGATGCTGGAAAGGGAGCAAGCTAGCTAGCTACCTGTGGCCAGGCCTGTCCCGAGTTCTCAGAGGTGCCAGGCCTGCCACCCGAGGATGGGTCTTGCCACTTCCCATACCATTGCCACGCCACCGGTCTGATCTTCAGGCCAGGCCCACTCACAGGCTCTCACAGCCATCCCGGCCTGGAACAGTCCCTATCTCAGGCACACCTGAGCGGCTGATGAGGTATAGGGCCCCGAGGGTCCTCCCCTTCAAGCTCACCTGTTACTTCCCCCACTGCTCCCAGCTGACCACCATGACTGCCACACACCTGGACTCTATGGCTCTGCCTCTATGCTCCCTGGGGCCTACCTTCCTCTCCAGTGGACTCATCAGGTATAAACACAAACACCCACAAGCACGGCCACAAACTCACAGGACGACACAAACACACACAAATACACACACACACACTCACATCACCCTAATCCAAACAGACAAGGTCTCCTTGGAAACGTTTGTTCACAGAATACAGTCTGTT
Source organism: Cricetomys ansorgei (assembly GCA_026225945.1). NCBI lineage: Eukaryota > Metazoa > Chordata > Mammalia > Rodentia > Nesomyidae > Cricetomys > Cricetomys ansorgei. Next base: position 106,043 of record JAMJFZ010001286.1, read on the forward strand.
CACTTTAGAGTGTCCTCTAACTTACCTTTCTTCCACCCGAGATCCCTGGACAGGGAAGAGCAGGACAAGGAGCTTGTCCACCCTTCGACCTGGGTGTTAGTTCTCAATGGCGGTTAGGCAAGGTGACCTCCTCAGCTGAACCCGAAAGTGGGCTGCCCGCATAGGTATTGGGCATCGAAGGGAGGGGGTTGGTTAGGGGACGCAGGGCGCCTTTAAGTCCACACACCACTCTGGCTGCTTCTACTAAGACTCACCCTGAGCCACACACTAGCCTGCCTTGGGCCCACCAACTACACACAACCAGGTGGCCTCTGTCCTTGCTGTTGCCTCCCAGTCTGCTTCTAAGACTCTGGTCATGTGGCTGTAGGGGAGATACATTTCCTGACAGGGCCTTGTCTTTCAACTTCACCTGAAGTCCTACTCAAACAGAATCCCCAATGTCCAAAGGACAAAAAAAAAACCAAAAAGCAAACAAGCAATATATAAAAAATAAAGGGGGGGTGAACAAAAATAAATGCAAAGAAAAAATTAGGAAGGCAGAGAGAATGTGATGCAGACAGAGAAGAGAGTGGAGAGGAGGGAATGAGGAAGGCAGGGATGGAGTGAAATGGATGGAGGTTTCTTGGTGACATTGGCTATTGGGCCTTGACAGCCTGAGAACAGCCCTGAAAAGATTCTGAGGTGGTGTTATGGAGGAGGGAGCGAGAGCAGTGTGTGAGTTGTGGGTGCTGTTGGCGAGCCTAAACCAAAAGATAGGGGGTCCTCCACAGTGGGCTCCTGCCCACTGGCAGGCTACACTAATTCCACAGCCTCAACCCACACACAGCCCCTGACCCAGGGTCCCTGGCAGGAAGATCCTCTCATGGGAGCAGACTTGGTTGTCACAGTACCGGGAGGAGGTGCTTCCCTCCTGGAGCAGGCCAAGCCCTGTGGTTCCCTGCTACCTCTGGGGCGGGCTGTGGCCTCCCAGGTCACGGGTCTCCAAGACCCTGTTTCTTCCCAATGCTCTCCTGGGATGCCAAGTCTGCTGCAGGAAGACCCACTAGTCCTTCTGCTGCAGCCAAGACCCTGACGGTGCTTAGCCTGCTTGCCTCCTTGTCCAGGAGCAGCACAGGGACCTGCCGGTGGGATCAGCATAACCATTCTGCTTGATGGCAGTAGTACCCCCAGAAAGCCGACTTCCTAGGGAGTGGAGCCTGGCTCCACTCCCAAGGCCTATACCTGAGCAAAAACGTTTCAAGAAAAAAAGAAGAGCCATACGCTGGCTCAGCCGCCACTGGACTTCAAAATGGCAACCAATGCTCTGGGCAGGGACTGGTCAGAGATGGGGCACAAACCCTGTACCTGGGGGGATTCTAACCACGTGGGGAGATTTGTAGGAGGGTGAGGGGCTGCTCGCCCTCGTGGGATGGGTCAGGAAACGTGGTGAGCCTAGGACCTGAGAGTAGAAGACCATAGTGGGGAGCAGAGTACAGGGGTGGGAAGGTGGGGGTCTCCTCAAATGCAATGCCATGTTACACTCCAAGCCATTCTGGGTGCCAGGGAGTCCCTGAAGGTCCTCTCTGATGAGATCCCAGAGGGAATCGTAGGAGAACCCCATGGCAATCTGGACCACAGGGGAGCACCCTCAGACTCAAACAAGGTGGACTCCAGGACCAGGGGACGAGGGGACCAGGAGCTGGGTTTTGATTTGGTGCCCCCAGGCAGGATCCAGCTGCCTTGGACTGAACTCACTCCATCTGCATGACCACGAGAGCTGCCTTGCAGGACTTGGGAGTGCTAACTCTGTGGGAGCCTGTCCACAACAGTGTCCCAGGGCAAGGCCACCTGCCAAAGACCCTCACCCTACCCTACGCCATCCCCTGGCAGCCTGAACCTTGGCTGGTAGGGCAGCAGGATCCTGGTGTAGCAGAGATCAGGACACAGGGGCGGGTGGGCAGATGACTTGTCAGGAGAGAAGACCACACCTCCCGAAGGGGTCCCAGGAAGCCCCGCAAGGCTTTCCCACCTGAGCAGAAGGAGGCTCTGCCATGGAAGCAGAGCAGACAGCTGTGTGCCCTTGGGAGGGCTCCAGTCTCTGACTTTGATTGATGGGAGATGAGAAGGGCCCCCCAAAACCTCGAGTCTTCTTGCCCATGGATCCAGGAAGGTGCCTTCAGGTGCCCTGTCATCAGGGTTCAGATGGTGGCTGAGGGCAACACCCCTAGCAGGGGTCACCAGGGGCCTGAGACATCCACAAGCTCAAATTCAGAGGCAGGCCACCCAGGAAGGATCCTGATGTGGAGACAAGGACATATCAAAACCAGAATCATGCCATCTCATCTGCCCCCTTGCCTACCAGGCCCCAGCATGGGGCCCCAGGTTACCTGTCTCCTAGGCATTGCCAGGCAACCATTATGAGCTCTCTCTGAGTCTGTCACAACCTCATCCCCCCCCACTTAGCCCCAACCCCTCAGCCCCCACCCACCCTAACCAGCAGGCACGCCTCAGGATCCTGGGTTCCCTTTCCTGTCTGCAAACACCCAAGTCACTCTCAGGCACATATGTGTCTTTCACCTGCCTGTGACCGGGTCTAGGCACACATGCAACTGTGAGCTCTCTGAAGACAGTCGAAGGGTCCCACGGGCACCTACACACAAGGCACAACACACTTCTCACTGGTGCCACCAGGGTGGCCCTCCTCAGTGACCTCCTCGCTGGAAGCTCTCTAAAGGTGCCTTCATCTTTTCTCTCCAGGGGCCCATGCCCAAGGCCCAGGGACCAGAGTCCACAGAGCACTCATGTGAACGAATGAGCTTGACCACCAGGCTACATGCAAAATCAACAACAAAGTCAAATACATCCCCCAGCCTCACAAGCAGGGATTGTACACCCACACACACACCCATCTGTCTCTGTGTCTCTCTGTGTCTCTCTCTCTCTCCTCTCCTTCTCACTTCCCTATACTAAGATCTCTCTCTCTCTCTCTCTCTCTCAGACCCTCTCCCTTTATCTCCTTTCCCCTCAACCTACAACTCTCCTATATACAGTGCTAACCAGAGAGTAACCAGGGCAGACAGGCCTGTCTGATGCCAGACCATATACCCTGTTCCCTTGGGGAAGGCACACCACGACCCAACAGGAACCTCTCCTTCCTTCTAGGAGCTGAGAGAGAGTCCAGACGCCTGCCTCCACAGGCCTGAGAACTTCCAGGATGCCCTCTAGAAACAGACCTCTTTAGCTGCCTCCAGGAGTAGGCCCAGTCCTTTGCTTTCCTACTCTCCCTCTCTGCCACGCCTCACCTAGGCAGTCTCCCTGATGCTGGAAAGGGAGCAAGCTAGCTAGCTACCTGGGGCCAGACCTGTTCCGAGTTCTCAGAGGTGCCAGGCCTGCCACCCGAGGATGGGTCTTGCCACTTCCCATACCATTGCCACGCCACCGGTCTGATCTTCAGGCCAGGCCCACTCACAGGCTCTCACAGCCATCCCGGCCTGGAACAGTCCCTATCTCAGGCACACCTGAGCGGCTGATGAGGTATAGGGCCCCGAGGGTCCTCCCCTTCAAGCTCACCTGTTACTTCCCCCACTGCTCCCAGCTGACCACCATGACTGCCACACACCTGGACTCTATGGCTCTGCCTCTATGCTCCCTGGGGCCTACCTTCCTCTCCAGTGGACTCATCAGGTATAAACACAAACACCCACAAGCACGGCCACAAACTCACAGGACGACACAAACACACACAAATACACACACACACACTCACATCACCCTAATCCAAACAGACAAGGTCTCCTTGGAAACGTTTGTTCACAGAATACAGTCTGTTCACTTTAGAGTGTCCTCTAACTTACCTTTCTTCCACCCGAGATCCCTGGACAGGGAAGAGCAGGACAAGGGCTTGTCCACCCTTCGACCTGGGTGTTAGTTCTCAATGGCGGTTAGGCAAGGTGACCTCCTCAGCTGAACACCCGAAAGTGGGCTGCCCGCATAGGTATTGGGCATCGAAGGGAGGGGGTTGGTTAGGGGAGGCAGGGCGCCTTCAGTCCACACACCACTCTGGCTGCTTCTACTAAGACTCACCCTGAGCCACACACTAGCCTGCCTTGGGCCCACCAACTACACACAACCAGGTGGCCTCTGTCCTTGCTGTTGCCTCCCAGTCTGCTTCTAAGACTCTGGTCATGTGGCTGTAGGGGAGATACATTTCCTGACAGGGCCTTGTCTTTCAACTTCACCTGAAGTCCTACTCAAACAGAATCCCCAATGTCCAAAGGACAAAAAAAAAACCAAAAAGCAAACAAGCAATATATAAAAAATAAAGGGGGGGGAACAAAAATGAAATGCAAAGAAAAAATTAGGAAGGCAGAGAGAATGTGATGCAGACAGAGAAGAGAGAGGAGAGGAGGGAATGAGGAAGGCAGGGATGGAGTGAAATGGATGGAGGTTTCTTGGTGACATTGGCTATTGGGCCTTGACAGCCTGAGAACAGCCCTGAAAAGATTCTGAGGTGGTGTTATGGAGGAGGGAGCGAGAGCAGTGTGTGAGTTGTGGGTGCTGTTGGCGAGCCTAAACCAAAAGATAGGGGGTCCTCCACAGTGGGCTCCTGCCCACTGGCAGGCTACACTAATTCCACAGCCTCAACCCACACACAGCCCCTGACCCAGGGTCCCTGGCAGGAAGATCCTCTCATGGGAGCAGACTTGGTTGTCACAGTACCGGGAGGAGGTGCTTCCCTCCTGGAGCAGGCCAAGCCCTGTGGTTCCCTGCTACCTCTGGGGCGGGCTGTGGCCTCCCAGGTCACGGGTCTCCAAGACCCTGTTTCTTCCCAATGCTCTCCTGGGATGCCAAGTCTGCTGCAGGAAGACCCACTAGTCCTTCTGCTGCAGCCAAGACCCTGACGGTGCTTAGCCTGTTTGCCTCCTTGTCCAGGAGCAGCACAGGGACCTGCCGGTGGGATCAGCATAACCATTCTGCTTGATGGCAGTAGTACCCCCAGAAAGCCGACTTCCTAGGGAGTGGAGCCTGGCTCCACTCCCAAGGCCTATACCTGAGCAAAAACGTTTCAAGAAAAAAAGAAGAGCCATACGCTGGCTCAGCCGCCACTGGACTTTAAAATGGCAACCAATGCTCTGGGCAGGGACTGGTCAGAGATGGGGCACAAACCCTGTACCTGGGGGATTCTAACCACGTGGGGAGATTTGTAGGAGGGTGAGGGGCTGCTCGCCCTCGTGGGATGGGTCAGGAAACGTGGTGAGCCTAGGACCTGAGAGTAGAAGACCATAGTGGGGAGCAGAGTACGGGGGTGGGAAGGTGGGGGTCTCCCCAAATGCAATGCCATGTTACACTCCAAGCCATTGTGGGTGCCAGGGAGTCCCTGAAGGTCCTCTCTGATGAGATCCCAGAGGGAATCGTAGGAGAACCCCATGGCAATCTGGACCACAGGGGAGCACCCTCAGACTCAAACAAGGTGGACTCCAGGACCAGGGGACGAGGGGACCAGGAGCTGGGTTTTGATTTGGTTCCCCAGGCAGGATCCAGCTGCCTTGGACTGAACTCACTCCATCTGCATGACCACGAGAGCTGCCTTGCAGGACTTGGGAGTGCTAACTCTGTGCGAGCCTGTCCACAACAGTGTCCCAGGGCAAGGCCACCTGCCAAAGACCCTCACCCTACCCTACGCCATCCCCTGGCAGCCTGAACCTTGGCTGGTAGGGCAGCAGGATCCTGGTTTAGCAGAGATCAGGACACAGGGGCGGGTGGGCAGATGACTTGTCAGGAGAGAAGACCACACCTCCCGAAGGGGTCCCAGGAAGCCCCGCAAGGCTTTCCCACCTGACAGAAGGAGGCTCTGCCATGGAAGCAGAGCAGACAGCTGTGTGCCCTTGGGAGGGCTCCAGTCTCTGACTTTGATTGATGGGAGATGAGAAGGGCCCCCCAAAACCTCGAGTCTTCTTGCCCATGGATCAAGGAAGGTGCCTTCAGGTGCCCTGTCATCAGGGTTCAGATGGTGGCTGAGGGCAACACCCCTAGCAGGGGTCACCAGGGGCCTGAGACATCCACAAGCTCAAATTCAGAGGCAGGCCACCCAGGAAGGATCCTGATGTGGAGACAAGGACATATCAAAACCAGAATCATGCCATCTCATCTGCCCCCTTGCCTACCAGGCCCCAGCATGGGGCCCCAGGTTACCTGTCTCCTAGGCATTGCCAGGCAACCATTATGAGCTCTCTCTGAGTCTGTCACAACCTCATCCCCCCCCACTTAGCCCCAACCCCTCAGCCCCCACCCACCCTAACCAGCAGGCACGCCTCAGGATCCTGGGTTCCCTTTCCTGTCTGCAAACACCCAAGTCACTCTCAGGCACATATGTGTCTTTCACCTGCCTGTGACCGGGTCTAGGCACACATGCAACTGTGAGCTCTCTGAAGACAGTCGAAGGGTCCCACGGGAACCTACACACAAGGCACAACACACTTCTCACTGGTGCCACCAGGGTGGCCCTCCTCAGTGACCTCCTCGCTGGAAGCTCTCTAAAGGTGCCTTCATCTTTTCTCTCCAGGGGCCCATGCCCAAGGCCCAGGGACCAGAGTCCACAGAGCACTCATGTAAAAGAATGAGCTTGACCACCAGGCTACATGCAAAATCAACAACAAAGTCAAATACATCCCCCAGCCTCACAAGCAGGGATTGTAAACCCACACACACACCCATCTGTCTCTGTGTCTCTCTGTGTCTCTCTCTCTCTCCTCTCCTTCTCACTTCCCTATACTAAGATCTCTCTCTCTCTCTCTCTCTCTCAGACCCTCTCCCTTTATCTCCTTTCCCCTCAACCTACAACTCTCCTATATACAGTGCTAACCAGAGAGTAACCAGGGCAGACAGGCCTGTCTGTTGCCAGACCATATACCCTGTTCCCTTGGGGAAGGCACACCACGACCCAACAGGAACCTCTCCTTCTTTCTAGGAGCTGAGAGAGAGTCCAGACGCCTGCCTCCACAGGCCTGAGAACTTCCAGGATGCCCTCTAGAAACAGACCTCTTTAGCTGCCTCCAGGAGTAGGCCAAGTCCTTTATTTCCTACTCTCCCTCTCAGCCACGCCTCACCTAGGCAGTCTCCCTGATGCTGGAAAGGGAGCAAGCTAGCTAGCTACCTGTGGCCAGGCCTGTTCCGAGTTCTCAGAGGTGCCAGGCCTGCCACCCGAGGATGGGTCTTGCCACTTCCCATACCATTGCCACGCCACCGGTCTGATCTTCAGGCCAGGCCCACTCACAGGCTCTCACAGCCATCCCGGCCTGGAACAGTCCCTATCTCAGGCACACCTGAGCGGCTGATGAGGTATAGGGCCCCGAGGGTCCTCCCCTTCAAGCTCACCTGTTACTTCCCCCACTGCTCCCAGCTGACCACCATGACTGCCACACACCTGGACTCTATGGCTCTGCCTCTATGCTCCCTGGGGCCTACCTTCCTCTCCAGTGGACTCATCAGGTATAAACACAAACACCCACAAGCACGGCCACAAACTCACAGGACGACACAAACACACACAAATACACACACACACACTCACATCACCCTAATCCAAACAGACAAGGTCTCCTTGGAAACGTTTGTTCACAGAATACAGTCTGTTCACTTTAGAGTGTCCTCTAACTTACCTTTCTTCCACCCGAGATCCCTGGACAGGGAAGAGCAGGACAAGGGGCTCGTCCACCCTTCGACCTGGGTGTTAGTTCTCAATGGCGGTTAGGCAAGGTGACCTCCTCAGCTGAACCCGAAAGTGGGCTGCCCGCATAGGTATTGGGCATCGAAGGGAGGGGGTTGGTTAGGGGAGGCAGGGCGCCTTTAAGTCCACACACCACTCTGGCTGCTTCTACTAAGACTCACCCTGAGCCACACACTAGCCTGCCTTGGGCCCACCAACTACACACAACCAGGTGGCCTCTGTCCTTGCTGTTGCCTCCCAGTCTGCTTCTAAGACTCTGGTCATGTGGCTGTAGGGTAGATACATTTCCTGACAGGGCCTTGTCTTTCAACTTCACCTGAAGTCCTACTCAAACAGAATCCCCAATGTCCAAAGGACAAAAAAAAAACCAAAAAGCAAACAAGCAATATATAAAAAATAAAGGGGGGGGAACAAAAATAAATGCAAAGAAAAAATTAGGAAGGCAGAGAGAATGTGATGCAGACAGAGAAGAGAGAGGAGAGGAGGGAATGAGGAAGGCAGGGATGGAGTGAAATGGATGGAGGTTTCTTGGTGACATTGGCTATTGGGCCTTGACAGCCTGAGAACAGCCCTGAAAAGATTCTGAGGTGGTGTTATGGAGGAGGGAGCGAGAGCAGTGTGTGAGTTGTGGGTGCTGTTGGCGAGCCTAAACCAAAAGATAGGGGGTCCTCCACAGTGGGCTCCTGCCCACTGGCAGGCTACACTAATTCCACAGCCTCAACCCACACACAGCCCCTGACCCAGGGTCCCTGGCAGGAAGATCCTCTCATGGGAGCAGACTTGGTTGTCACAGTACCGGGAGGAGGTGCTTCCCTCCTGGAGCAGGCCAAGCCCTGTGGTTCCCTGCTACCTCTGGGGCGGGCTGTGGCCTCCCAGGTCACGGGTCTCCAAGACCCTGTTTCTTCCCAATGCTCTCCTGGGATGCCAAGTCTGCTGCAGGAAGACCCACTAGTCCTTCTGCTGCAGCCAAGACCCTGACGGTGCTTAGCCTGTTTGCCTCCTTGTCCAGGAGCAGCACAGGGACCTGCCGGTGGGATCAGCATAACCATTCTGCTTGATGGCAGTAGTACCCCCAGAAAGCCGACTTCCTAGGGAGTGGAGCCTGGCTCCACTCCCAAGGCCTATACCTGAGCAAAAACGTTTCAAGAAAAAAAGAAGAGCCATACGCTGGCTCAGCCGCCACTGGACTTCAAAATGGCAACCAATGCTCTGGGCAGGGACTGGTCAGAGATGGGGCACAAACCCTGTACCTGGGGGGATTCTAACCACGTGGGGAGATTTGTAGGAGGGTGAGGGGCTGCTCGCCCTCGTGGGATGGGTCAGGAAACGTGGTGAGCCTAGGACCTGAGAGTAGAAGACCATAGTGGGGAGCAGAGTACGGGGGTGGGAAGGTGGGGGTCTCCTCAAATGCAATGCCATGTTACACTCCAAGCCATTGTGGGTGCCAGGGAGTCCCTGAAGGTCCTCTCTGATGAGATCCCAGAGGGAATCGTAGGAGAACCCCATGGCAATCTGGACCACAGGGGAGCACCCTCAGACTCAAACAAGGTGGACTCCAGGACCAGGGGACGAGGGGACCAGGAGCTGGGTTTTGATTTGGTTCCCCAGGCAGGATCCAGCTGCCTTGGACTGAACTCACTCCATCTGCATGACCACGAGAGCTGCCTTGCAGGACTTGGGAGTGCTAACTCTGTGGGAGCCTGTCCACAACAGTGTCCCAGGGCAAGGCCACCTGCCAAAGACCCTCACCCTACCCTACGCCATCCCCTGGCAGCCTGAACCTTGGCTGGTAGGGCAGCAGGATCCTGGTGTAGCAGAGATCAGGACACAGGGGCGGGTGGGCAGATGACTTGTCAGGAGAGAAGACCACACCTCCCGAAGGGGTCCCAGGAAGCCCCGCAAGGCTTTCCCACCTGGCAGAAGGAGGCTCAGCCATGGAAGCAGAGCAGACAGCTGTGTGCCCTTGGGAGGGCTCCAGTCTCTGACTTTGATTGATGGGAGATGAGAAGGGCCCCCCAAAACCTCGAGTCTTCTTGCCCATGGATCAAGGAAGGTGCCTTCAGGTGCCCTGTCATCAGGGTTCAGATGGTGGCTGAGGGCAACACCCCTAGCAGGGGTCACCAGGGGCCTGAGACATCCACAAGCTCAAATTCAGAGGCAGGCCACCCAGGAAGGATCCTGATGTGGAGACAAGGACATATCAAAACCAGAATCATGCCATCTCATCTGCCCCCTTGCCTACCAGGCCCCAGCATGGGGCCCCAGGTTACCTGTCTCCTAGGCATTGCCAGGCAACCATTATGAGCTCTCTCTGAGTCTGTCACAACCTCATCCCCCCCCACTTAGCCCCAACCCCTCAGCCCCCACCCACCCTAACCAGCAGGCACGCCTCAGGATCCTGGGTTCCCTTTCCTGTCTGCAAACACCCAAGTCACTCTCAGGCACATATGTGTCTTTCACCTGCCTGTGACCGGGTCTAGGCACACATGCAACTGTGAGCTCTCTGAAGACAGTCGAAGGGTCCCACGGGCACCTACACACAAGGCACAACACACTTCTCACTGGTGCCACCAGGGTGGCCCTCCTCAGTGACCTCCTCGCTGGAAGCTCTCTAAAGGTGCCTTCATCTTTTCTCTCCAGGGGCCCATGCCCAAGGCCCAGGGACCAGAGTCCACAGAGCACTCATGTGAAAGAATGAGCTTGACCACCAGGCTACATGCAAAATCAACAACAAAGTCAAATACATCCCCCAGCCTCACAAGCAGGGATTGTACACCCACACACACACCCATCTGTCTCTGTGTCTCTCTGTGTCTCTCTCTCTCTCCTCTCCTTCTCACTTCCCTATACTAAGATCTCTCTCTCTCTCTCTCTCTCTCAGACCCTCTCCCTTTATCTCCTTTCCCCTCAACCTACAACTCTCCTATATACAGTGCTAACCAGAGAGTAACCAGGGCAGACAGGCCTGTCTGATGCCAGACCATATACCCTGTTCCCTTGGGGAAGGCACACCACGACCCAACAGGAACCTCTCCTTCCTTCTAGGAGCTGAGAGAGAGTCCAGACGCCTGCCTCCACAGGCCTGAGAACTTCCAGGATGCCCTCTAGAAACAGACCTCTTTAGCTGCCTCCAGGAGTAGGCCAGTCCTTGCTTTCCTACTCTCCCTCTCTGCCACGCCTCACCTAGGCAGTCTCCCTGATGCTGGAAAGGGAGCAAGCTAGCTAGCTACCTGGGGCCAGGCCTGTTCCGAGTTCTCAGAGGTGCCAGGCCTGCCACCCGAGGATGGGTCTTGCCACTTCCCATACCATTGCCACGCCACCGGTCTGATCTTCAGGCCAGGCCCACTCACAGGCTCTCACAGCCATCCCGGCCTGGATCAGTCCCTATCTCAGGCACACCTGAGCGGCTGATGAGGTATAGGGCCCCGAGGGTCCTCCCCTTCAAGCTCACCTGTTACTTCCCCCACTGCTCCCAGCTGACCACCATGACTGCCACACACCTGGACTCTATGGCTCTGCCTCTATGCTCCCTGGGGCCTACCTTCCTCTCCAGTGGACTCATCAGGTATAAACACAAACACCCACAAGCACGGCCACAAACTCACAGGACGACACAAACACACACAAATACACACACACACACTCACAACACCCTAATCCAAACAGACAAGGTCTCCTTGGAAACGTTTGTTCACAGAATACAGTCTGTTCACTTTAGAGTGTCCTCTAACTAACCTTTCTTCCACCCGAGATCCCTGGACAGGGAAGAGCAGGACAAGGGGCTTGTCCACCCTTCGACCTGGGTGTTAGTTCTCCCTGGCGGTTAGGCAAGGTGACCTCGTCAGCTGAACCCGCAAGTGGGCTGCCCGCATAGGTGTTGGGCATCGCAGGGAGGGGGTTGGTTAGGGGAGGCAGGGCGCCTTTCAGTCCACACCCCACTCTGGCTGCTTCTACTAAGACTCACCCTGAGCCACACACTAGCCTGCCTTGGGCCCACCAACTACACACAACCAGGTGGCCTCTGTCCTTGCTGTTGCCTCCCAGTCTGCTTCTAAGACTCTGGGCATGTGGCTGTAGGGGAGATACATTTCCTGACAGGGCCTTGTCTTTCAACTTCACCTGAAGTCCTACTCAAACAGAATCCCCAATGTCCAAAGGACAAAAAAAAAACCAAAAAGCAAACAAGCAATATATAAAAAATAAAGGGGGGGGGAACAAAAATGAAATGCAAAGAAAAAATTAGGAAGGCAGAGAGAATGTGATGCAGACAGAGAAGAGAGAGGAGAGGAGGGAATGAGGAAGGCAGGGATGGAGTGAAATGGATGGAGGTTCTTGGTGACATTGGCTATTGGGCCTTGACAGCCTGAGAACAGCCCTGAAAAGATTCTGAGGTGGTGTTATGGAGGAGGGAGCGAGAGCAGTGTGTGAGTTGTGGGTGCTGTTGGCGAGCCTAAACCAAAAGATAGGGGGTCCTCCACAGTGGGCTCCTGCCCACTGGCAGGCTACACTAATTCCACAGCCTCAACCCACACACAGCCCCTGACCCAGGGTCCCTGGCAGGAAGATCCTCTCATGGGAGCAGACTTGGTTGTCACAGTACCGGGAGGAGGTGCTTCCCTCCTGGAGCAGGCCAAGCCCTGTGGTTCCCTGCTACCTCTGGGGCGGGCTGTGGCCTCCCAGGTCACGGGTCTCCAAGACCCTGTTTCTTCCCAATGGCTCTCCTGGGATGCCAAGTCTGCTGCAGGAAGACCCACTAGTCCTTCTGCTGCAGCCAAGACCCTGACGGTGCTTAGCCTGTTTGCCTCCTTGTCCAGGAGCAGCACAGGGACCTGCCGGTGGGATCAGCATAACCATTCTGCTTGATGGCAGTAGTACCCCCAGAAAGCCGACTCCTAGGGAGTGGAGCCTGGCTCCACTCCCAAGGCCTATACCTGAGCAAAAACGTTTCAAGAAAAAAAGAAGAGCCATACGCTGGCTCAGCCGCCACTGGACTTCAAAATGGCAACCAATGCTCTGGGCAGGGACTGGTCAGAGATGGGGCACAAACCCTGTACCTGGGGGGATTCTAACCACGTGGGGAGATTTGTAGGAGGGTGAGGGGCTGCTCGCCCTCGTGGGATGGGTCAGGAAACGTGGTGAGCCTAGGACCTGAGAGTAGAAGACCATAGTGGGGAGCAGAGTACGGGGGTGGGAAGGTGGGGGTCTCCTCAAATGCAATGCCATGTTACACTCCAAGCCATTGTGGGTGCCAGGGAGTCCCTGAAGGTCCTCTCTGATGAGATCCCAGAGGGAATCGTAGGAGAACCCCATGGCAATCTGGACCACAGGGGAGCACCCTCAGACTCAAACAAGGTGGACTCCAGGACCAGGGGACGAGGGGACCAGGAGCTGGGTTTTGATTTGGTTCCCCAGGCAGGATCCAGCTGCCTTGGACTGAACTCACTCCATCTGCATGACCACGAGAGCTGCCTTGCAGGACTTGGGAGTGCTAACTCTGTGGAGCCTCTCCACAACAGTGTCCCAGGGCAAGGCCACCTGCCAAAGACCCTCACCCTACCCTACGCCATCCCCTGGCAGCCTGAACCTTGGCTGGTAGGGCAGCAGGATCCTGGTTTAGCAGAGATCAGGACACAGGGGCGGGTGGGCAGATGACTTGTCAGGAGAGAAGACCACACCTCCCGAAGGGGTCCCAGGAAGCCCCGCAAGGCTTTCCCACCTGGCAGAAGGAGGCTCTGCCATGGAAGCAGAGCAGACAGCTGTGTGCCCTTGGGAGGGCTCCAGTCTCTGACTTTGATTGATGGGAGATGAGAAGGGCCCCCAAAACCTCGTGTCTTCTTGCCCATGGATCAAGGAAGGTGCCTTCAGGTGCCCATGTCATCAGGGTTCAGATGGTGGCTGAGGGCAACACCCCTAGCAGGGGTCACCAGGGGCCTGAGACATCCACAAGCTCAAATTCAGAGGCAGGCCACCCAGGAAGGATCCTGATGTGGAGACAAAGGACATATCAAAACCAGAATCATGCCATCTCATCTGCCCCCTTGCCTACCAGGCCCCAGCATGGGGCCCCAGGTTACCTGTCTCCTAGGCATTGCCAGGCAACCATTATGAGCTCTCTCTGAGTCTGTCACAACCTCATCCCCCCCCACTTAGCCCCAACCCCTCAGCCCCCACCCACCCTAACCAGCAGGCATGCCTCAGGATCCTGGGTTCCCTTTCCTGTCTGCAAACACCCAAGTCACTCTCAGGCACATATGTGTCTTTCACCTGCCTGTGACCGGGTCTAGGCACACATGCAACTGTGAGCTCTCTGAAGACAGTCGAAGGGTCCCAACGGGCACCTACACACAAGGCACAACACACTTCTCACTGGTGCCACCAGGGTGGCCCTCCTCAGTGACCTCCTCGCTGGAAGCTCTCTAAAGGTGCCTTCATCTTTTCTCTCCAGGGGCCCATGCCCAAGGCCCAGGGACCAGAGTCCACAGAGCACTCATGTGAACGAATGAGCTTGACCACCAGGCTACATGCAAAATCAACAACAAAGTCAAATACATCCCCCAGCCTCACAAGCAGGGATTGTACACCCACACACACACCCATCTGTCTCTGTGTCTCTCTGTGTCTCTCTCTCTCTCCTCTCCTTCTCACTTCCCTATACTAAGATCTCTCTCTCTCTCTCTCTCTCTCAGACCCTCTCCCTTTATCTCCTTTCCCCTCAACCTACAACTCTCCTATATACAGTGCTAGCCAGAGAGTAACCAGGGCAGACAGGCCTGTCTGATGCCAGACCATATACCCTGTTCCCTTGGGGAAGGCACACCACGACCCAACAGGAACCTCTCCTTCCTTCTAGGAGCTGAGAGAGAGTCCAGACGCCTGCCTCCACAGGCCTGAGAACTTCCAGGATGCCCTCTAGAAACAGACCTCTTTAGCTGCCTCCAGGAGTAGGCCCAGTCCTTGCTTTCCTACTCTCCCTCTCTGCCACGCCTCACCTAGGCAGTCTCCCTGATGCTGGAAAGGGAGCAAGCTAGCTAGCTACCTGTGGCCAGGCCTGTCCCGAGTTCTCAGAGGTGCCAGGCCTGCCACCCGAGGATGGGTCTTGCCACTTCCCATACCATTGCCACGCCACAGGTCTGATCTTCAGGCCAGGCCCAGTCACAGGCTCTCACAGCCATCCCGGCCTGGATCAGTCCCTATCTCACGCCCACCTGAGCGGCTGATGAAGTATAGGGGCCCGAGGGTCCTCCCCTTCAAACTCACCTTGTTACTTCCCCCACTGCTCCCAGCTGACCACCATGACTGCCACACACCTGGACTCTATGGCGCTGCCTCTATGCTCCCTGGGGCCTACCTTCCTCTCCAGTGGACTCATCAGGTATAAACACAAACACCCACAAGCACGGCCACAAACTCACAGGACGACACAAACACACACAAATACACACACACACACTCACAACACCCTAATCCAAACAGACAAGGTCTCCTTGGAAACGTCTGTTCACAGAATACAGTCTGTTCACTTTAGAGCGTCCTCTAACTAACCGTTCTTCCACCCGAGATCCCTGGACAGGGAAGAGCAGGACAAGGGGCTTGTCCACCCTTCGACCTGGGTGTTAGTTCTCCCTGGCGGTTAGGCAAGGTGACCTCGTCAGCTGAACCCGCAAGTGGGCTGCCCGCATAGGTATTGGGCATCGCAGGGAGGGGGTTGGTTAGGGGAGGCAGGGCGCCTTTCAGTCCACACCCCACTCTGGCTGCTTCTACTAAGACTCACCCTGAGCCACACACTAGCCTGCCTTGGGCCCACCAACTACACACAACCAGGTGGCCTCTGTCCTTGCTGTTGCCTCCCAGTCTGCTTCTAAGACTCTGGTCATGTGGCTGTAGGGGAGATACATTTCCTGACAGGGCCTTGTCCTTCAACTTCACCTGCAGTCCTACTCAAACAGAATCCCCAATGTCCAAAGGACAAAAAAAAACCAAAAAGCAAACAAGCAATATATAAAAAATAAAGGGGGGGGGAACAAAAATAAATGCAAAGAAAAAATTAGGAAGCAGAGAGAATGTGATGCAGACAGAGAAGAGAGAGGAGAGGAGGGAATGAGGAAGGCAGGGATGGAGTGAAATGGATGGAGGTTTCTTGGTGACATTGGCTATTGGGCCTTGACAGCCTGAGAACAGCCTGAAAAGATTCTGAGGTGGTGTTATGGAGGAGGGAGCGAGAGCAGTGTGTGAGGAGTGTGGTGTGTGCTGGCGAGCCTAAACCAAAAGATAGGGGGTCCTCCACAGTGGGCTCCTGCCCACTGGCAGGCTACACTAATTCCACAGCCTCAACCCACACACAGCCCTGACCCAGGGTCCCTGGCAGGAAGATACTCTCATGCATCAGACATGGCTGCAACAGGACCTGGGAGGAGGTGCTTTCCTCCTGGAGCAGGCCAATCCCTGTGGTTGCTGGCTTGCTCTGGGGCCTGATTGCCCCCTCAGGCCATGGGTCACCTGCAGCCTATTTTCTCCCACACCTCTACAGGGCAGCTAAGTCTCCTGGAGGGAGACCCATTAGTCCTTCCTCTGGAGCCATGACCAAGGTGGATTTTAGTCGGCTTGCTGCGATGTCCAGGAGCAGCACAAGGACCTGCTGGTGGGATCAGCATAACCATTCCACTTGATGGCAGTAGTACACCCAGACAGTCAATTACCTCAGGACCTGGTTCCACTCCCTCTGGCACTTCCCTGAGCAAAAAACTTTTTAAGAATCAAAGAAGAGACACACACTGGCTCAGATACCACTAGACTACTATATGGCCCCAAGGCTTTGGGCAGGGAATGGTTAGAGATGGGCTCCAACTCTGTACCTGGGGGGATACCAACCCTGTGAGGGGGTATGCAGGAGGGTGAGGGGCTTCTCGCCTCCTGGGAGAGGGGGTGGGTAAGGTGGTAAGCCTAGGACCTGAGTGTAGCAGACCACATGGGGAGCAGGGCAGGGGGTGAGTCTTAGCAGGTGGGGGCTCCTCAAATGCAATGCCATAGTCCACTCCAAGGCATCCTGGGTACCAGGCAACCGCTCGCTGATTGTTGTCCCTCATGAGATCCCAGAGAGAATCTAAGGAGAACCCCAAGGCAATCTGGACCACAGGTGAGCACGTCAGACTAATAAACATGGACTCCAGGATGAGAGGACAAGGATACTAGGGAACCAGGGACCAAGAGCTGGGTCTTGACCACTTGTTGTCCAGACCCGATCCACCTGCTTTGGACTAAACTCCTTCCATCTGCAAGACCACTAGATCTGCCTTGCAGAACATGTGTGTGCTGACTCTGTGGGACCCTGGCTACAACCAGGCTCCCAGGTCAAGGCTACATGCCAAGGACCCTCACCCTACCCTACCCAATTACTTGGCAGCCTGACCCTTGGCTGGTAGGGCAGCAGGATCCTGTTGTAGCAGACATCAGGACACAGAAGAGGGTGGGCAGAATCCTTGGTCAGGAGAGTAGACCACCCCTCCTGAAGGGGTCCAAGTAAGCCCAGCAAGGCCTCTCCACCTGGCAGAAGGAGGTTCCACCAGGGAAGCAGAGAAGACAGATGTGTACCCTTGAGACAGCTCCAGACTCTGACACTGATGGCAGATGATAAGGTCTGCTCAAAAACTTGACTCTTCTTATCCATGGTTTCAGGAAGGTTGCCCTGCCTTTGGAGTTCAGATGGAGCTGAGGGTATCACCCCCTGCCAGGTCACCAAGGGCGCGGAACATCCACAACCTCACCTTCAGAGCCAGGCTGCCCAGTAAGGATCCTGATGTGGAGACAAAGAAATATCAAAACAAGAGATAGGATATCTCATCTGTCTCCTTTCCTACCAGGCCTCAGTATGGGCCCCAGCCCACCTGTCTCCCAGGCATTGCCACACAACCATTATGAGCTCTCTCTGGGTCTCTCACGACCTCACTCCCCCCTCAGCCACACACCCTCACCCCCAACCCACACCAACCAGCAGACACCCCTCAGGAACCTGGGTTCCCTTTCCTGTCTGAAAACACGCAAGTCAATCTCACACACATATGTATTTATCCTGCCTGTCTGAGCTAGGCACACATGCAACTCAGAACTCTCTGAAGACAGTCAAGGGGACACAGGAGCCCCTAGACAAAAAGGTACAACACAGTTCTCACTGGTCCCAACAGGGTGGCCCTCCTCAGTGACCTCGTTTCAGAAAGCTCCCTCAAGGTGCCTTCCATTGTATCTGAATAGGGCTGACGCCCAAGCCCAGGAACCAGAGCCCAGGGAGCACTCATGTGAATGAATGAGCTTGACCACCAGGCTAGATGCAAAATCAACAACAAAGTCAAACACATAAACCAGCCTCACAAGCAGAGATTCTATCCTCTACCCCCATCTGTCTCTGTTTCTCTCTGTGTCTCTTTGTATCTCTCTTCTTGTCACTTCCCCAGACCGAGATATTTCCCACCCGCCCCATCCTCTCTTTCTCAGAACCTCTCCTTACATCAACCTTTCCTTCTCCCTACCTCTTTCCTATATACAGTGCCAGCCAGGGAGTATCCAGGGCACACAGGCCTGTCTGGTACCAGACCATACACCCTGTTCCCTGGGGAAACCCCACACCACCACCCAACAGGAACCTCTCCTTCCTTCCAGGAGCTGACAGAGGGTCCAGAAGTCACCTCCGCAGGCCTGAGGACTTCCAGGATGCCCTCTAGAAACAGACCACTTTGGCTGCCTCCAGGAGTAGACCCAGTCCATGCTTTCCTAATCTCCCTCTCTGCCATGCCTCACCAAGGCAGCCTCCCACATGCTGCAAAGGGAGCTAGCTAGCTAGCTATCTTG
The DNA here is from genome assembly GCA_026225945.1 of Cricetomys ansorgei. Classification (NCBI taxonomy): domain Eukaryota; kingdom Metazoa; phylum Chordata; class Mammalia; order Rodentia; family Nesomyidae; genus Cricetomys; species Cricetomys ansorgei. The sequence goes on from JAMJFZ010001286.1 coordinate 124,587, forward strand.
AGCCAGGCAGGCGTGTTGCCAGTTCTCAGAGGTGCCAGATCTGCCACTCCAGGATGTGTCTTGCCACCTCCCATACCATTCCCATGCTACATGTCTCATATGCAGGCCAGGTCTAGTCATAGGCACTAACAGCAATCCCGGCAGGGATCCGTCCCTATCCCAACCCCACCTGAGCTGCCGGTGAGGGACGGGGCCCCATGGTCTTCCACTTCAAACTCACTTGTTTCTTCCCTTCGCTCCGGGCTGACCACCATGAATGCCGCACACCTCGACCCCTATGGCGCTGCCTCTGGGTTCCCTGGGGCCTGACTTTCCTCTCCAGTGAACTCATCAGGTATAAACACAAACACTCACAAGCATGGCCCAAAACTCCCAGGCCCACACAAACACACACATACACACACATACTTATAGCACTCTAATCACAACAGAAAGGGTCTTCTTGGACCCCAGACTGCTGTCTGTTCATTCTAGAGCGTCCTCTAACTAACAGTTCTTCACTCCGACATCCCTGAACATGGAAGAGCAGGACAACGGTTTGTCCACCCTGCGACCTGGGTCGTCCTTCTCCCCGGCGGCTAGGCAAGCCGATTTCCTCAGGCGAACCCCAAAGCGGGCCGCCTGCATAGGTGTTGGGCATCCACGGGACGGGGATTATTACGGGATGCAGGGAATCCTTCAGTCCACACTCCACTCTGGCTGCATCTCCTAAGACTCACCCTGAGCCACACACTAGCCTGCCTTGGGACAACCGACTCCACACAACCAGGTGGTCTCTGTCCTTGCTGTGACTCCCAGTCTGCATGTAAGACTCTGGTTACGTGGCTGTAGTGTAGATAAATTTGCCAATGGGGCCTAGTCCCTCAACTTCACCTGCAGTCCTACTCAAACAGAACCCAATGCCCAAAGAACCAAAAAAAACCTACAAACAAGCACCAATACAGACAAAAAGATAGGGGGAAGAAAAATGAACTGCAAAGAAAGAAATCAGGAAGGCAGAGAGAACTTGAGGGAGATGTAGAAGAGAGAGGAGAGGAGGGAACGAGGAAGGCAGGGATGGAGTGAAATTGATACATATCCTTTGGTGACACTGGCTGCCTGGCCTTGACAGCCTGAGAACAGACCTGCAGAGATTCTGGGGAGGGGTTCTCAAGGTGTGGGGGAGGCCACTGTGTGAGATGTGGGTGCTCTGGCGAGCTTCGGCTAAAAGCAAGGGGGCCGTCCACAGCGGGCTCATGCACTTTGGCGGTCCCCACTAGGTCCACAGCCTCAACCCAGACACAGCCCCTGACCCAGGGTCCCCGGCAGGGAGATCCTCTCATCCAAGCAGACAAGGCTGGGACAGGACCCGGGAGGAGGTGCTTCCCTCCTGGAGCAGGCCAGGCCCCTGGTCCTGGCTACCTCTGGGGCGCGATGTGGCCTCCCAGGCTACGGGACACCCGGATCCTGTTTTCTCCCACGGCTCTCTCCTGGGCGGCCAAGTCTGATGGAGGGAGACCCACTAGTCCTTCCTGTGCAGCCTTGACTAGGCCGTGATTAGCCTGCTTGCCTCCATGTTCAGGTGCAGCACAGGTAGCTGGCAGACGGGATCAGGATAACCATTCCGCTTGATGACAGTAGTGCACCTAGATAGCCAACTACCTCACGCTTCAGTTCCACTACGTCCGCCCTTCCGTGAGGGACAAAGTATTGAAGGGAAACAGAAGAGCCATACGCTGGCTTAGTTACCGCAACCCTGTGTCGTGATATGCTGGAGGGTGAGGGGCTTCTTGCTCCCAGGGGCATGGGGTGTGTAAGGTGGTGAGCCTAGAACCTGAGTGTCGCAGACCACACTGGGGAGCAGGGCAAAGGGGTTGGGTGGATGTGGCTTCTATTAAGGAATTCCATGCCAAACTCCAAGCCATTCTGGGTGCTAGAGAGTCCCTGAGGGTCCTGTCGGATGAGACCCTAGACGGAATCCTAGTAGAACCTCATGGCAAAGTGGACCACGGTGGAGAACCCTCAGACTTAAAAACGTGGACTCCAGGACCTGGGGACCAGGGGCCTAGGGGACCAGGGGACTCGGAGCTGAATCTTGATTGACCCCTTGCTGCCCAGCCAGGATCCAGCTGCTTTGGACTGAACTCCCCCATCTGCAAGACCACTAGAGCTGACTTGCAGGACTTGTGTGTGCTAACTCTGTGGGAGCCTGTCCACAACAGTGTCCCAGGTCAAGGCTACCTGCCAAAGGCCCTCACCCTACCCTACCCCATCCCCTGGATTGATTGGAGATGAGAAGGGCCGCCCAAAAACTGGACTCTTTCAGGAAGAGGGCGCTCAGGTGCCCTGCCATCAGGGTTCAGATGGAGGCTGAGGCCATCACCCCCAGCAGGGTTCACCTAGTGCCGGGGACATCCACAGCCTCACCTGAAGAGGCAGGCTGCCCAGGAAGAATTCTGAAGAAGCCCATCTCATCTGTCCTCTGGCCTACCAGGCCCCGGCATGGGGCCCCAGCCCACCCGTCTCCTAGGCATTGCCGGGCAACCATTATGAGCTCCCTCTGGGCCTGTCACAACCACACTCCCCCCTTCAGCCCCACCCCCTCACCCCCAACCCACACCAACCAGCAGACACCCCTCAGGGTCCTGGGTGCCCTTTCCTGTCTGCAAACACCCAGGTCACTCTCAAGCACGTATGTGTTTTTCCCCTGCCTGAGCTAGGCAGACATGCAACTCAGAGTTCTCTGAAGACAGTCGAGGGGACCCAGGAAACCCTAGACAAAAGGTACAACACACTTCTCTCCGGTCCCACCAAGGTGGCCCTCCTCAGTGACCTCTTCACAGGAAGCTCCCTCAAGGTGCCTTCATCGTATCTGAATAGGGGCGGACGCCCAAGGCCCAGGGACCAGAGCCCCCAGAGCACTCCTGTGAATGAACGAGCTTGACCACCGGGCTATATGCTAATCAACAACAAAGTCAAACACATCCCCCAGCCTCACAAGCAGGGATTCTAGCCCCCTCCCCCATCTGTCCCTGTTTCTCTCTGTGTCTCTTTGTATCTCTCTTCTTGTCACTTCCCCAGACCGAGATATTTCCCACCCGCCCCATCCTCTCTTTCTCAGAACCTCTCCTTACATCAACCTTTCCTTCTCCCTACCTCTTTCCTATATACAGTGCCAGCCAGTGAGTATCCAGGGCACACAGGCCTGTCTGGTACCAGACCATACACCCTGTTCCCTGGGGAAACCCACACCACCACCCAACAGGAACCTCTCCTTCCTTCCAGGAGCTGACAGAGGGTCCAGAAGCCACCTCCTCAGGCCTGAGGACTTCCAGGATGCCCTCTAGAAACAGACCACCTTGGCTGCCTCCAGGAGTAGACCCAGTCCATGCTTTCCTACTCTCCCTCTCTGACATGCCTCACCAAGGCAGCCTCCCAGATGCTGCAAAAGGAGCTAGCTTGAGGCAGGTGTGTTCCGCGTTCTCAGAGGTGCCAGATCTGCCACTAAGAGGATGTGTCTTGCCACCTCCCATACCATTCCCATGCCACATGTCTCATCTGCAGGGTAGGCCTAGTCATAGGCACTAACAGCAATCCTGGCAGGGATCGATCCCTATCCCACCCCCACCTGAGCTGCTGATGAGGGAAGGGGCCCCAGGGTCTTCCCTTTCAAACTCACTTTTTTCTTCCCCTTTGCTCTGCACCATGACTGCCACACACCTGGACCTCTATGGCGCTGCCTCTGGGCTCCCTGGGTCCTAACTTCCTCTTCAATGGACTCATATGGTATAAAAACAAACACTCACAAGCATGGCCCAAAACTTCCTGTCCCACACAAACACACACAGATACACACATTCCTACAACACTCTAATTTAAACAACAGAAAGGGTCTTCTTGGACCCCAGTCTGTTCATTCTAGAGCGTCCTCTAAGTAACAGTTCTTCACTCTGATATTCCTGAACACGGAAGAGCATAACAACGGGCTAGTGCACACTTCAACCTGGGTCTTAGTTCTCCCTGGCAGCTAGGCAAGCTGATTTTGTCAGCTAAACCCGCAAGTGGGCTGCCAGCATAGGTGTTGGGCATCGCAGGGATGGGGATTATTACAGGATGCAGGGCATCGTTCAGTCCACACTCCACTCTGGCTGCATCTCCTAAGACTCACCCAGAGCCACACACTAGCCAGCCTTGCGCAAACCGACTACACTCAACCAGGTGGTCTCTGTCCTTGTTGTGACTCCCAGTCTGCCTGTAAGACTCTGGGCTTTTGGCTGCAGTGTAGATAAATTTTCGGACGGAGCCTTGTCCTTCAACTTCACCTGTAGTCCTACTCAAACAGAACCCAATGTCCAAAGAACAAAAAAACCTACAAACAACAACTACTACAGATAAAAAAATTGTGGGAAGACAAATGAACTGCAAAGAAAGAAATCAGGAAGGCAAAGAGAACTTGAGGCAGACATAGAAGAGAGAGGAGAGGAGGGAATGAGGAAGGCAGGGAGGTAGTGAAATGGATACATGTCCTTTGGTGACATTGGCTGCCTGGCCCTGACAGTCTGAGAACAGCCCTGCAGAGATTCTGGTGTGGGGTTCTCAAGGTGTGGTGGAGGGCACTGAGTGAGCTGTGGGTGCTCTGGCGAGCTCAACCAAAAGCAAAGGGGGCCGTCCACAGTGGGCTCATGCACTCTGGCGGGCTCCACTAGGTCCACAGCCTCAACCCAGACACAGCCCCTGACCCAGGGTCCCTGGCAGGGAGATCCTCTCATCCAAGCAGACATGGCTGTCACAGGACTGGGAGGGGGTGCTTTTTCCTGGAGCAGGCCAGGGCCCTGTTCCTGGCTACCTATGGGGTAGGCTGTGGCCTCCCATGCCATGGGTCACCTGGACCCTGCTTTCTCCAGTGGTTCTCCTGGGAAGCTTAGTCTGGTGAAAGGACACCCACTAGTCATTCCTGTGCTGTCATGACCAAGGTGGTGCTTATCCTGCTTGCTTCCATGTTCATGAGCAGTCAAGCGACCTGCTGTCGGGATCAGCATAATCATTCTGCATGTTGGCGGTAGTGCTCCGAGAAATCCAACTACTTTTCAAGAAAAAAGAAGAGCATACATACATAAATCTCCCAGGCCCACACAAGCACACAGAAATACACATACTCACAACACTCTAATACACACAGACAGGTTTCTAGGATGCCAGACTGCTGTCTGTTCATTTTAGAGAGTCCTCTAACTAACAGTTCTTCCATCTGGGATCCCCGGACATGGAAGAGTAGGACAAGTGGCTTGTCCACTCTGGGACATGAGTGTTAGTTCTCCCTGGCGGCTAGGCAAGCTGACATCCTCAGCTGAACTCCCAAGTGTGCTGAGTGTGGTGTTGGTCATCTAAGGGAGGGTGTTTGTTAGGGGAGGCAAGGCATCCTTCAGTCCACACTGCACTCTGGCTGCATCTCCTAAGATTCACCCTGAGCCACACACAAGCCTGCCTTGGGCCAACCGACTCCACACAACCAGGTGGTCTCTGTCCTTGCCGTGACTCCCAGTCTGCTTGTAAGATTCTGGGCATGTGGTCGTGTAGATAAATTTGCCCAAAGCAAGCGACTACACACAACCAGGTGGTCTCTGTCCTTGCTGTGACTCCCAGTCTGCCTGTAAGACTCTGGGCATGTGGCTGTCGTGTAGATAAATTTGCTGACAGGGCCTTGTCCCTCAACTTCACCTGCAGTCCTACTCAAACAGAACCCAATCCAAAGAACAAAAAAACCAACAAACAAACATCAATACAAACAAAAAAAAAAAGGAGGAACAAAAATGAAATTTAAAGAAATCAGGAAGACAGAGAGAACATGATGCCTGCTCTTGGAGGAGGTGCTTCCCTCCTAGAGCAGATAAAGCCCTAAGGTTCTGGGCTACACCTTGGGCTTCCTGTGGCCTCCCAGGCTATGGGTCACCCGGATGCTGATTTCTCTCACCGTCTCCTGGGCACCGAAGTCTGCTGGATGGAGACCCACTGGTCCTCCTGTGCAGCTATGACCACGGGTCATCTGGACGCTGCTTTTCTCCCACGGCTCTCCTGGGTGCCGAAGTCTGCTGGAGGGAGACACACTGGTCCTCCTGTGTAGACATGACCAAGGAGGTGCTTAGCCTGCTTGCCTCCATGTCTAAGAGCAGCACAGGGATCTGCAGGCAGGATCAGCATAACCATTCACCTTGATGGCAGTAGTGCACAGGAAGCCAAGTACCTAGGGCATAAATTAAACTCCCTCACCCCTTCCCAGAGTGTAGGTGGCCGATTATAGCCAGGCTGTGGACATACCAGCTTGACAAGGATCCTGGTTTTTCCTTAGTCTGGAGTCTGAAGCCCACCAACTGCCCTGCCCCTTTCTCATCTTTACTGTATGGTGACAAAAGCCTCTCATCAATAGTATTGTCTATTTTTGGCCTTATAGTTAAACTCAAATCAATCCCTGGCCTGGCTGGGAGAGGAGCAATGCCATCTCAAAGCAATTGTAACGGTCTTACTGGCCTTCAAGTATTTTGGCATGTGTGAATACTATTCATGCTTTCTGTTGAGATATAAAAATTATTCTTCGTAGCTGACATTCCCATAGAGACAAAGCCATAGTCAAGAACAGAAACTAAGTCTCAACAGTATGTTAGCAAGCTTGAAATAGCAAATAGATAATTCACCCCGAATGCCTGCCCTCCCTTTATTTGTAGCAAGCACACAGACCTAAAATTCAGCTATTCATTAACAGACTGTTGTGTTAAGGCTACCCACTAGAATTCACCTTGAAGATTGGAGGCAAGCAGCTAGGAGAGGATGAAAACTGCCTGAACACCTGCTAGATATTAATTTACAGTTTTGCTATTTCACTCAGGACAGCTTTCTGTCTTGAGAGGTGTCTTGTAATTTTTCCCTCATGAGCACATTGTTAATTTCTCTCTCTTAACTTGTCTTACTTCTATTTTTTTATTTTTATTATTAAAGAAAATGCTCTTGTGTGTCATCATCATCATAAAGTGTATTCTATGTGTCTTATTAAAGTGTGTAAGTGTATCAACCAAAGGGTCCCATAAAAGAGTGAGGTACTGCGCTCACTCATAAAACTTCGTTGTTTATCCCCGTTCGTGGAGGCCGAGGAACCCCATGTGGACTAGAGCTGGACTCAACTCCCACACCTGAGCAAAAGGCTTTTCAAGGAAAAATAAGAGCCACACACTGGCTCAGCTACCACTGGACTCCAATTCTCTGGGCAGGGACTGGTCAGAGATGCAGCTCCAACTCTGTACCTGGGGGAATCCCAACCCTGTAGGGGATATGCAGGAGGGTAAGGGGCTTCTCATCTCCGGGGAAATGGGGCAGGTAAGGTGGTGAGCCTAGAACCTGAGTGTTGCAGACCACACTGAGTAGCGGGGCATCAGGGTGGGGAGGGAGACTCCTCAAATGCAATGCCATGATAAACTCCAAGCCATTCTGGGTGCTAGGGAGTCCCTGAAGGTCCTCCCTGATGAGATCTCAGAGAGAATCCTAGGGAATTCATGGCAAAGTGGACCACAGTGGAGAACCCTCAGACTCAAAAAACATGGACTCCAGGACCAGGGGACCAGAGGACTGGGGGACCAGGGACCAGGACCTGAGTCTTGACCCCTTGCTGTCAAGCCAGGATCCAGCTGCTTTGGACTGAACCCGACCATCTGCAAGAACACTAGAGCGGCCTTCAGGACTTGGGCGTGCTGACTCTGTGAGAGTCTGGCCACAACAGGGCTCCCAGGTCAAGGCTACCTGCCAAGGACCCTCACCCTACCCTACCACATCCCCTGGCAGCCTGACCCTTGGCTGGTAGGGCAGAAGGATCCTGGTGTAGCAGAGATCCGGACACAGCAGAGAGTGGGCAGATGCCTTGGTCAAGAGAAAACTCCATCCCTCCAGAAGGGGTCCCAAAAAGCGCAGCAAGGCCTTCCCATCTGGCAGAAGGAGGCTCAGCCATGGAAGCAGACCAGTGTGCAGACAACTGTGTGCACTTGGGAGGGCTCCGGTCTCTGATTCTGATGGGAGATGAGAAGGTCCACCCACAAACTCGACTCTTCTTTTCCATGGTCTCAGGAAGGTGTACTCAGGTGTCCTGCCATCAGGGTTCAGATGGAGGCTGAGGCCATCACCCCAGCAGGACATCCAAGCCTCACCTGAAGAGGCTGGCCGCCCAGAAAGAATTCTGAAGAAGCCCATCTCATCTGTCCTCTTGTTTACTAGGCCACGACATGGGGCCCCAGCACACCCATCTCCTAGGCATTGCCAGGCAACAATTATGAACTCTCTCTGGGTCTGTCATGACCTCATTGCCCCACTCAGCGCCACCCGCTCACCCTCAACCCACACCAACCAGCAGGCAGCCCTCAGGATCTTGGGTGCCCTTTCCTGTCTGGAAACACACAAGTCACTTTCATGTACATATTTGTCTTTCACCTGCCTGTAGCCAGGGCTAGACACACATGCAACTCAGAGCTTTCTGAAGACAGTAGATGGGCCCCATGGTCACCTAGACACAAGGTAAAACACAGTTCTCACTGGTCCCACCAGGGTGGACCTCCTCAGTGACCTCCTCACAGGATGCTCTCTCAAGTTGCCTTCATCATTTCTCCCCAGGGACCCATGCCCAATGCCAGGGACCAGAGCCCACAGAGCAGTCATATGAGTGAATGAGCTTGACCACCAGGCTACATGCAAAATTAACAACAAAGTAAAACACATCCCCCAGCCTCACAAGCAGGGAATCTACCCCCTGACCTCCATCTGTCTCTGTGTCTCTCTGTGTCTCTGTCTCTCCTTTTCTCACATCCCCACAGCAAGATATCCACTCCCCCCCGTCCTCTCTTTCTCAGACCCTCTTTCTATATCTCCTTTTCCTTCTCCCTACCTCTCTGCTAGCCAGGGAGTATCCAGGACAGACAGGCCTGTCTGATACCAGACCATACATCCTGTTCCCTTGGGAAATGAATGCCACCACCCAACAGGAAGATTTCCTTCCTTCTCGGAGCTGAGAGAGAGTCCAGCAGCTTGACTCCACAGGCCTGAGAACTTCCAAGATGCCTTCTAGAAACAGACCTCTTTGGCTGCCTCCAAGAATAGCCCCAGACAGGGGGCTTGTCCCCCCTTCAAGCAGGGTGTTAGTTCTCCCTATCTGTTCTGCAACACAACCTAGTCAATAGAGCGCAAGTGTACGCAGCCTGCACGAGGTTTTCCCATCACAATAATGGGGTTTGTTAGGGAAGGTATGGCACCCTTCCATCCACCTCATTCCAACCATGCACCCACTACCCACCACCCCCTCACACAGATTATCATTCACTCCTTCTTTCTATCTCTCTATATTTATGTGTGTCTTTCTCTCTTTTACTGTCTTTGTCTCTGCTCAGTGTTTAAAATTCCATTTGTGACTTGCATATACCATTAAACCCTTTATTCTAAATATGTGACTATATAAAATTATAAAAGTGATTTCACTATTCAGTATTTATCAATTTAAATGTGGTATTTTCTTTTTAGCTTTTTGTGAACAGTTTTATATCATACTTCCTTAAGACACTGAATGAAAATCTGGGTCTTTTAATGCTCACGTGTAATCACATCCTTCAAATTCCTGGAACAGAGTACTTTCGTGAGTCCTTGTTTAAATTGAAGCTGTTTTTCTTTTTTTTAGACTTTGTAGTTTATATTTTTATCTTTCCTTTACCCTTCCTGTTACTTAACTACCTCCTGCACCATTCTCTTCTTCCTCCACTTGCTTCTTCTTCTCCGTCTTTAAAGAATATCTCACCGTGTAGATCTGGCTACCTTTGTCCTCAATATTCAGACCAGACGACCATGATCCCAAAAATTACAGACCTCTTCCAATTTTTGCCTCCTGATTGCTGACGTGAATGAATTGCACAGGCCACACCAACAGAAAACATTAAAAAAAATCAATCCATTTGATTGTATGGATTACTGATAGAATCACATTTACTTAGTATATAAAGGGCCCTTCATTCCATCATTAACCATTAAGATGATTTCACTTTATTCGTTTATATGTGTTTTTATATATGCACATAAATATTCTATCTACACCCAAAACTCGCAGTACTTTTGAATCCTATACTATCTCATTACACAGAAGAAATATAGAAGCAGGAATGTCCAGGAAAGATAGAACAGAGAATGTATTTGGCTAAACCAGTTGTCATTGTATTAAAAAATGCACAATATAAGAGGGCATCCAAGAATTTATTTACGGTCAGTGAGGTATCTCAGTTGGTAAAAGAACTCACTGCGTGATTCTGAACATCTAATTTTAGATCGTTGGAACCCCCAAAAAAGAGAGAGGCTGTAGTGTACATATGTCTCATTGGTTTTCTATATGGTGACATGAATCAAAGAAGAGAGCAGAATGAACACTGAGATTGTAGGCCTGCTATCCTGGGGTATTCAGTGCAGAGGTAGAAGCAAGAGAGACAGTGTCTCACATAATGTCAAAGATGAGAACAAGCTCCCAACGGTAGTCTTCCAAATAACATGTACACCGTGTCTCGCGCACAGCACACAAACACACTTCATAAACACATACACACACACACACACACCATCATCACCATACACATACACACAAGTTTAAAAAATAAGGTCAGGTGATGGTGGGATAAACCTTTGATCCCAGCACTCTGGAGGCAGCAGTTGGTGGACAGCAGACCTCTGTGTTTTCCAGGCCAGCCTGGTCTACAGAGTGAGATCTAGGACAAGTAGACTTGTATCAGAGAAACCATATCTCACATATATATATATATATATATGTGTGTGTGTGTGTGTGTGTGTGTGTGTGTAAGTGTGTGTGTGTAATATTCTATAGTTCTGGATGTGTTAGCATAGGTCTGTAATCTCACCATGCAGAAGAATAATCCAAGAAGATGTTGGAAACAAGTCTCTTAGTTTGCAGGAAAATAACGGGAAAAGGGAACCAAAATCTACACTGGAACTAATATCTGATCAATCAGCCTCACAAATCACCTGGGAGCAAATACAACCTTGAGAAATAAGTGTGGCTATTTCAGAAATTTGACGTTCCAAGCCTGGTTCACTGAATTAACGCCTGATAAACTACGTAGGGATGCAGAAACTAAATGGAAAGTGAACATGTATTATTTGTTTTTGTATTAGGTCATCCCTTTATTTTTCTAGAGGAAGCTAAGAACAGAGCACAGAAATAAAGAGCATCTGTTTTGGTTCTCTTGTATGTGTACTAGGACACCAATGCTATGAAGAGGGGAATGGAAATTGGGGGGGTAGTCTTAAGTAGGGAGATTAGGAGGGTAATGTATATGGGGTAGAAAGCCAGAAGGAGAGTGAAGGGATGAATAATCCTATAGATGTTTGTAAAAGCTATAGGCTGATCTATTATTTATAGCACACAAACACACACATATACACAAACATATGCATTACTCATCGTTTAATTGGAATTACCCCACCTTGAGGAATAATGCCCTATCCTCAAAGCAAGGACTATAGAATAAAGAATTCTCCCAGGTGTAAGAAACTTCCTTTTGAGTTTGTGGTTTGATGGTCTAAGAGAAGCTCCCAGCTGTACATGTTATGGCCAATGGTCTGGTTGCCTGCGAGAACTTGAGAATACACCACTATTGATGGGCTAGAGAAATGACTGAGCATTTAAGTGTAACCACTGCCCCCAGAGGACCCAGGTACAACTAGCTCACATCTGTCTGTTTCTGTAAATTGAGTTCCAAGCATTCCAATGTCTTCTCTGGCCCTCTTCTGGCTTCTGTGGGCACTAGGAATGAAATTAGTATGCAGACAAAACACTCATAGACATGAATAATTTTAAAAAATTTAAAATCCCTGTTCTTGTGGGATGTGGTGTCACCCAACTTGACTCCTTATTAAAGCATATTTAAGCTTGTTTTCACCGTTAATACTTTGGAGACTCTTGGATGGCAAATTCCCTGTTATAGGGTTCCTTCAGTCACGGTTTGTCTGTCTTAATGGAACCAAACAGGTTATCAGCAACTAAGGAAGGAGGAGCTGTTTCCCACCTGACTTCCCCATGCCCAACCTCCCGCCGTTTGAGACTCTGGGGCGGAGCTAGAACCCATGGATCATCCTCTTGGAGGCCAGCAATGGGGTCTGGGTCTCTCTTCCCCTTCCTGGAGCATTCTTCCCCCAACCAACACTGGGAGAGTGGGGAGAAAGCTGAGGAGGGGCGCTTAGCCCCCAGGTGTCTGAGATTCGACCCAAGGCAGCCGGGCCAGGACCAGGTGATGTTCTCCCCAACCCACACCCTAAAGGCTTGCTTGGCCTGGTGAGGGATGACTTGGTATCTGTAGACCAGTCATCTAGTGGCTAGAGGTCTCTAGTGCAGGTCTCCCCTCCCTCCTGAGTGTGTGGCCCTGAGCCTAGGAGCCTTGGGTGTTGACTAAAACACAGCAAAAAAATGTGGCTATATTTTAATATCCATTGTGGTAAATACAGTAGGAACTATGATATTTACCTCCTCAGCACTTGTAAGTTTTAAATAATTCTGCTTTGGAAATTTTCTGCTTCCTCAGTAACAAGAAATACAAGGTACATCAGAACAGACATAAATACAGACTTAACAATTCCATCTGTTAATTGGCATTTTGAACTATTTTTAAGTGCATGATTTGCTCAACATTGACATACTCTGTGTTATTATTGACTTCGGTATCTGAAATTGTTTTTTTTTAAATTTTCATTATTCCTTTAATATTCCAGGGAGCATGTGATTTTGTGGCAGAGTGGCTTTATTTGCACGAGTCAGTCCATGGGATCCATAATCACTGCAGTAAAAATGACCAGAACAATAATTTCATATCTTCCCCAGTTCACAAAACTCTAGACCAATTAAAATGTGAATGACCACCAGGCAGTGGTGGTGCCTTTTCGTCCCAGTACAGGGGAGGCAATGGCAGATGAATCTGAGTTCGAGGCCACCCTGGTGTACAGAGGGAGTTCCAGAGTACACAGAGTAAAACCTGTCTCAAAGGGGCGGGACGTTGGGCATGGGGAAGTCAGGTGGGAAACAGCTTCTCCTTGCTTAGTTGCTGAGAACATGTTTGGTTCCATTAAGACAGAAAAACCGTGACTGAAGGAACCCTACAACAGGGAATTTGCCATCCAAGAGTCTCCAAAGTATTTACGGTGAAAACAAGCTTAAATACGCTTTAATAAGGAGTCAAGCTGGGTGACACTGCATCCCACAAGAACAAGGATTTTAAATTTTTTACAATTATTCATGTCTATGAGTGTTTTGTCTGCGTACTAATTTCATTCCTAGTGCCCACAGAAGCCAAAAGAGGGCCAGAGAAGACATTGGAGTGCTTGGAACTAGATTTACAGAAACACATAGATGTGATCTAATTGTACCTGGGTCCTCTGGAGGGGGGCAGTGGTTACGCTTAAGTGCTCAGTCATTTCTCAAGCCCATCAATAGTGGTGTATCCTCAAGTTCTCGCAGGCAACCAGACCATTGGCCATAACATGTACTGCTAGGAGCTTCTCTTAGACCATCAAACCACAAACTCATAAGGAAGTTTCCTACACCTGGGAGAATTCTTTATTCTAGAGTCCTTGCTTTGAGGATAAGGCATTATTCCTCAAGGTGGGGTAATTCCAATTAAACGATGAGTAATGCATATGTTTGTGTATATGTGTGTGTGTGTGTGTGTGCTATAAATAATAGATCAGCCTATAGCTTTTACAAACATCTATAGGATTATTCATCCCTTCACTCTCCTTCTGGCTTTCTACCCCATATACATTACCCTCCCATTCTCCTCCCTACTTAAGACTACCCCCCAATTTCCATTCCCCTCTTCATAGCATTGGTGTCCTAGTACACATACAAGAGAACCAAAACAGATGTTCTTTATTTCTGTGCTCTGTTCTTATTAGTTTTTTTAAATTTGCAAGGAAAATAATGTCTTTCATTACGACATTTTCAGATTTGTTTGTCATTATACTTTGTTCATGCCCCTTCTCCCACTACACCCCCACACCCCTAACTCCCTCTTTCTTCCTTGTTGATCCCTTCCTCCACTCAAATAGTCCCTCTCCCATTCAGTTGAAAGCAGGATTTTCTACTAAAATTTCCTTCCAATGAAGTTCTTGTTATCATTATTCATATGACCAAAGTGTGACACAGGTCACATGTTTAATTCAATTAATTCAACTTGATTGTTTAATTCAAAGACTAAGTCTATACCATGTTTCCATTTGCTTGTTTCTGAAACAAGGAATCACAGTGCAAAATGGGCTGAACTTAAAATTCTTCTCCCTCACACCTGGCCTGGCAAGCCTGTGCTGCCATGTTCTGAAATATGCAAAATATTGATGTGAAATTTTACAATGTAGTTTAAAGAGGAAAGAATACTGCTAGCCACAGATTAAGCATTACAGAAAAGGAAGGACAGTGTACAGTGTTTTATGATGCAACTAGAATAAAAGCATCAACTTCAAAGGGTTCTCACTGAAACAATAAAGCCTGAATCTCACCAACTCCATAATGAGTACAAGAAATTCCATTTTTTATGGGATGTGTTCAACAGAAAGAAATGGTGAAATCCTGATTGAATAACTTCACAGGACAAAAAAAAAACAAAACAACCACCCCACTAACACCAACAACAACAACAACAACAAAACCCCCCAACTCATTTCTCAAATGAATGGAAAAACAAAAATGAAAGGGGATTCATAGATTGAAAATGGAATCAGAAATATTTGGATCCTTGGGATCCATTAAACTCAGTTTATTAGACTTGGTGGAAATGCCTTCACCTCTTAAGCTATCTCACCAGACCTTGGTTATTTACTGTGAAATCTTTATCAATTAGAGAATACGTAAAAGAGACTTATAAATTGTAAACTGAATGAGGTAACCCTTCCTTATAATCCTAGCACTCCTGTGTCTGAAGCAGGAGGATTCCCAAGGATAGTTTATGTTACATGGTAAATTGGAGTTCGGCTGTGCATCATCGTCTGATCGTGACTCAAAATTAAGTAGACATTTGAATGTACAGCTTGGTATGTTTCATACACGTAATCATAAGATACATGTGGACATACTGCAAGAAAAGAAACAAAATGATAAAGAAAACATACTTGGTAAAATATTGGGTACTATGATAGGGATGTAGGTCATTTGTCTGAATGCTTGTTTCATAGGCATGACATTCTGGTTTTGATCCTCATTCCCTACATAACCTGGGGTAGATTCTGCACACCTGTAATCTCAGTTCTCTGAAGGTGGAAAGAAGGATGAGAATTCAAGGTCATCATCAGCTACATAACAAGTTTGAGAACCACAAGAGATTGTTTTTTAAAAAACAAATACCAGACCAAAAGCTGTTAGTTTCTCTTGGGATGGGGATTAGCCCATGACTGAGGATTTCCTGAGCCTTACTGAGTATGACAGAAGCCCTGTTCACCATCAACTTCCCCCTACAAGAGAAACAAAAGTCAGTTATTGTTGAAGCTGGTTGGTGGTGCATGGAATTTTCCATTCTTGGTCTGTCTGCATCATTTTAAATATTGCTATATCATATTTTTTTAACCTATTTTATTTATTTTGAGAAAAGAGTCTCATGTTTAGTTTGTCTGAGTTTTTTTCAACCTATTGGTCTGCTTTGAGACAAGTATCTGATGTGTCTCAGGCTGGCCTCAGACTCACTGTGTAGTTACAGTTCCTAATCCTCCTATGTTTCTGATCATCCTACCTCCAAGTGCTGGGATTCCAGGCATCATATGCAGTTTTAAAGGTGCTAGAGATTGAACCCAGAACTTCATGGCCTCTAGGCAAGCACTCTACAAACTGAGCTACATTCCCCAGATCCCTGGGAGTGGTTGTGAGAGAGCATCTCCCCCTGTAGCTGAAGCTGGCCTGAGATGAACTATGTAGCCCATACTGGGTTCGAACTCCTGGCGATCTGTATTCTTCAGCCTCACGAGGGGCTGAGATTGTAGACAGGAACCACCATGTCTAAGTAGATCAATTTTGAAACCTCTAATTAGAAAGATATAAATTCACGCTGCATTGGACCTGTAAGTTTTAGTCAGTGTATTTCAGTTGTCCATAGTCAGAGGGACATACTTGCGTGTTGTAATTATTAGATTAGAATAAAGCATATAAAATAAATGAATACATACATTGGTCCTATATGTATTTATACAAGACATGTAATGAATGAATGCATTTTGTGTGTGTTTTAATAGGAGAAACTCGTGAAGAAAGAACCTTTTGTAACTGGATGAACTCGCTTGGTGTTAATCCTCATGTAAACCATGTCTATGCATAAGCTGCCAACCTATATTATGAAGATATTAATATCATGAATGGATGTAGTATAAATAATGACAGCTCTAAAATTTTCATTTATACCAGTATTCGTATTAGAAAGCATCAGTAATTTCCATCATCATTTTCCAAATGCACAAAAACCCAAACTCTTTCTTTGCCTGATCATTGCTATAAGTGATAGGCTATGTAAATGTTTTGATGGTACCTAAGGGAACAGGTACTTTCAATTTCTTAAACAGTCCAGAATACCTGTATCAGACTACCCATGATCCCTACACCCTGTGGCTTCCTTGATGGACCATATCTCCAGTGAGACATCAACTTTGTCATTTTATCGTATCACCATTTTTGAGATGTAGCCCATTTGTCTCACGTAGCCCAGGCTCACCTCTAACTTGCTGTGTGGCCTAGGAAGACCACAAACTTCTCATCCCCATACCTTCTCCTCCCCTTTCAAATGCTGAGGTTATAGGCATGCATTGGCTGATCAATTCAGTGCTGTAAATCAAACCTGTGGCTTCATGAATGCTAAGTAAGCAGTCTAACAGCTGGGCTCTAACCTTATCCCAGAGGAAGCCAGAAGCCATGAACTGGAATGGAGGAGTACATCAGACAGATTGAAAGGAGGAAATAGTATTATTCTGTGTGTGTCTCGTGAGTGCAGTGTCTGCATCGGCCAGAAGAGGGCATTATTCTCCTGGAGCTGTAGGGACAGAGAGTTGTGAAGCCCCCAATATGGGTGCTGGGAATGGAATTAGGTACAATCTTCCAGAAGAGCATGTTGTGTTCCTAACTGCCCAGCCATCTCTTCAGCCTCAGCTTCATACCGCATATTCAACATCTGCTATATGCCTAGCTTTTGTCTCTGAGGAATTTACAATCTAGGAAGCAAACAAGTAATTAAATGACTTAAAGAATTAGTGGGGGTGGTTGTGGGGACAGAGAGGGTTGGAATGTTCTGATGAAATTATGATCTCCAAAAAATTGTTTATAAAGAAGAAAGTAATATGATTTTCATGTAGGGCTCCAGATATTCATCCTGTGCAAAGCATACATCCTTATTAATTTTTTAAGACAGGGATTCACTGTGTAGCCCTGGCTGACCTGGAACTTGCTATATAGATCAGACTGACCTCTCAGAGAGATTGTCCTGCCTTCCCCTCCCCAGCATCAGATTAATGGTATATATATATATATATATATATATATATATATATATATATATATATATATATATATATACCTTGCCCAGCTGTGCTCTTACTTTTAAGTGAACTGAATGATCTTAGCTCTATTTTCAACACAGACTGATTTAGAAAAATTTGAGTCATGATTATTGTGACTTTATGTCTTGTTGGATTTGTGTTACTATTTCTAATCACTGATGAAGTTATCTTTCAAATCCTTAGTGACCTGCAAGATGCTCTGGTAATCTTACAGTTATATGAATGAATTACAGTTCCTGTGGACTGGAGTAAACTTAACAAACCTCCATACCCAAAGTTGGGAGCCAAAATGAAAAAGGTAGAGAATATTGAATCTACTTGATTTTGTTCTTTTGTTTTACAAACTCTAGTCCAACAGTTCTCAACCTGTGGGTCACAATCCCTTTTTGGGGAAGGGATTGACTTTCACAGGGGGACCTCAGACCATCTGCATGTCAGATAATTACATTATGATTTATAAAAGTAGCAGTTATGAATAAACAACAAAAACAATTTCATTATTGTGGTGGGAGGGGGTCACCACAACATGAGGAACTGTATTAAAGGATCATAGCATTAGGAAGGTTGAGGACCACTGCTCTAGACCCTAAGCTGCTTTTTGAGGCTAGAAACTGCATCTTGGATTTTGAACAGATGCATACCATTATACAACATGCACATGTATACACACACACACACACACACACACACACACACACACGTATATATATAGAGAGAACATGCACATTGAACGAATGGCAATTTTTAACCATTCCTTTACTTTTATGCATTTACAGTTAGAGAACTGCAACTATGCAGTCGAATTAGGGAAGCATCCAGCTAAATTCCCGTTGTAGGCTTTGGAGGACAAGACCTGAAGGATGGCAACCCAACCTTGACATTGGCTTTAGTCTGGCAGCTGACAAGAAGGTATTGTGCACAGTGTGGGACATTGAAGCTTCAGAGTAATATGGGTCTATGAATTCAACCTTACTGTATTTTCACTGATTTAAAATCATTTAGTTCAAGGAACACATTTCAAGCTCATTGTACGTAGACTAGGAGTTGAATTTGCTCTGAGTGTATGTTGAATCTTCAGTGGGAGATACTTACTTCATTGAGAGTTGGGGAGAAGAACTATAGTTATTGTCAGTCTCTCACAGAAGTCTGACAAGTAGACTTAAGCCTGATGCAGTGTCACTGAATAAGGTTATGGATGATCTAATGTAGCTCACTGACTAAAATTGCCATAGGAGCTAGAGCGCTAGATCAGTAGGTTAGGTTAACTTTTCATACACACAGGCTACCCCCGTACCACAAAATAAAGTAAAAATTCTCAGAAGCCCAGAATCATGAATCATACTTGAAATCTCAGCACCTGGGAGTCTGAGGCACAGAAATGGCTACTTTGAGTCCATCCTGGGCTACATAGTGAGTTTCCAGGACATCCTGAACTACAGAGTGAGACCTTCCCTCAAAAGTCAAACCAAAAAAGTGAGAAATATGTTAGAAAGTTAGAAAGTAAAATAGTTGGCAGAAGTGTGAACATGTGCATGTGTCCATTTGAAAATGCAGAACCGAGCCAGCAGGGTCGCTCAGTGGTTAAACACGATTGTACCCAGATTGACAGCCTGACCATCTCACAGAGGTGGTTCTCTGACTTCCATAGATGAGCCACGGCATACATGTGATCACATACACATAAATAGCTGTCCTTTTTATAATTCTTTAACAAACTGAAGAGTCCTTTATCCTGATACATTTTTTAATAATTCTTTGAGGATTTCATAGTGTAAACAATGAGCTTTAATAATACCCAATCCCACTGCTAGCTCTTCCAACTCCTGCTTTCCCCTCCCACTTAAATGGCTTTTTTGTTTTGTATAACCCACTAGGTCTAATTGAATCTGCCCATATGTACACAGTGTGGTTCCATCCATTTGGAGGATAGGAACCTATTTGGTGCCACACTTTATCATAAAAACTGTCACCTAGTAGCATCAACTGCCAGCACTAGGAGTGAGGCCTCATGGATCCTTCCTCCATCCTTGCTGGAATTTTGAGTGCCTTGATGTTGTGTGGGTCTTGCGCAGGCAACCATGGCCTCTATGAACTCATGAGTGCAAAAGCCCTGTCGTGTCCAGATGTTGCTGTTTCTCAGCACCCCTTTTTGAGCTCTGACCACTACACTCTTTCGTCCCCCTCAGAAAATGAAAATACCTCTCTTAACGATATCACCAAAAGCATTCATTATGCCTAGGTACCAGTCACCACCACTATGAGAATAATGCAAAATATACTTATACATTTAAGCAGAGACAGAGAGAGAGAGAGAAAATGCACGCGTGTGTGTATAAGTTCAGGAACACCATCTACCTCCTTTGAGAGCTGTCTACTCCTCTCAGATAGAGCCTTTCATGGGCACTAAGCCTTAGCTATTTACCTAGGTGGGTTGGCCAGTGAGCCCCAGAATCCGCTTTCTCCACGTGCCCAGCACTGGAATTCCAAATGCATTCCAACATGACCATTTCTTAGTAGGTCCTTGGAATTGATCTCAGGTCTTCATGTTTGCGTTTGTACCGCAAGACCTGTAACAATTGAGCTATTTTTCCCAACCCCTCCTTCATATATATGTACATACATACGTACATATAAATATAATAGTAAGGCTCTATTTGCATGAAGTTGCGTTTTGTAGTGTGTATGCTAATTTTGTGTAAGTATAATTGATATGCAGATATTTGAAGTGTATATTTGTGAGTGAGTATGAAGGTTCTTAGCACTGTCTCGGATGGAGGTCAGAGGATAACTTTTGGGAATCAATTTCCACTATCCACTGTAGGATCTGGAAATAAAATTCAGGTCATCTGACACATGCATCGAGCTGTTTTATCACTGAGCCATCTTGCCGGCCCCCATGAAACCTTTAGTTGTGACTGAAATGTGCATGAGGCATCTTTCTGATATTTGCATTTTTCTTCATGGAATAGATTGTGACTTTCTTGTACTGATTCTCTAAGATATACCCTTAATGTTCTGGAAGATATTGGAGAGAGGTCAGAAAGCAAATGATGACATCATTGTAACCTGGTGAACTGAACTTTGAGTGAAGCTGGAAAGTCAACTTCCATTCAGAGTTTTAAGGTCAGGATACTGATTATTATACATTATGTTTGCCAGATAGGTATCAGTTATTTTAAGGGCAACTTTGGGTTCCTTTGTAAGAATTATTCTTGAACTAATGGCAAGAGTTTTCTTTCCTTGGTCAGACTTACATAAAGAAGCACGTGTTCATTTGTAAACTAAAATTCTTAGGTTTGTTCCCTTTTTTCATAACAGGACAAGACGATCAGCTCCAGTTTGGCAGTCGTAGATTTAATGGATGCCAGCCAGCCAGGCTGCATTAATCATGACCTTGTTAAGAGCGGGAATCTAACAGAAGATGAGAAGCACAATAACGCCAAGTAAGGACAACTGCGCCGTGTCATACAAAGAACGTGAATGTCACAGCCAGGCAGATCCTCTCTGGTTCACGTTCTCCCACTGGACAGTGCTGACATCCGGGGAAGATCTCTTCTCTCTTTAAGGGTTTAACTTTACTCCTAATGCCTTTGTTGAGATCCAGTGCACAGACATACAATTGACTCATGGAAATATACAATGTAATGGTTTGACCCCGTTCACAGCTCTATATGACCACCACTACAATCAATTGTAGAGCACTGTTACCAGATGAAACAGAACATTTCTGAGCATCAGTGCTCACTGACTTCTACTTCCAAGCACCCTGCAAACAAGCCAGCTGCTAGCTCTGTATTTGCCTATTCTTAACTACGTTTTATCTATTTAACACTAAATATATATCCTTTTCACCAACATCTCCTCTTTGTACCCCTCCACATAACTACCCAAGCCTCCATCCTTCTGTAAGAATAGCTTTGTAGAGCCCACACAGGATAATGACACGAAAATGCAAATGTAGTGGGATGTTATTTCTGTTAGGGGAAACATCATTTTATCCTATGTTGTTATTGTCTGTGTAGGAGTGTTTTCCTCACAGGTAGTTCGATGCACCACTTGTGTGTCTGGTGCCTAAATAGGCCAGAAGAGTGTGTCGTATCCCCGAAAGTGAAAGTACAGATTGTTGTGAGACACCATGTGGGTACTTGAAATTGAACCTGGGTCCACTGGAAGAACAGCCATTGAGCCATCTCTTTACCTCATGAGAGAAATATCTTTAAGCCTCAAGTTCATTATCTCACATACACACACACACACGGGGGTGGGGGAGGTAACTTGTACCTTAAAGGGTTCAAAGGCTTAAATTTGTTTTAAGAAAAATTATAGGGACTGGAGACATGACTCAGTGGTTAAGAGCACTGGCTACTCTTCCAGAGGACCACGGTTCAGTTCCCAGCACCCATATGGCAGCTCACAAATGTCTGTAACTCCAGTTCCTGGGGTTCTGATACCCTCACACCAATGCAAATAAAGTAGAATTAAGTAAATTGTTTTTTTAAAGAAAGAAAAATTATAATGGTCAGCATGATGGGTCAGCAGGTAAATGCACTTACTGCAGCGTTTGATAACCTGAGTTTGATCATGGTACCCAAATTGCGCAAAGTAAGAACTTACTCCTACAAGTTGTTCTCTGTCCTCCATGCACACACTGCAGACCTGCAGCCCACACACAGGACACAAACAAACAAATAAATAAGTAGATCAATCAATAGATGAATAGGATCTTTAAATTTTGAATATATAAAAATGAAATCATAAAACTAGACATTGTGGTACAAGCCTATAAATTCAGCTAGATACTCGGATGTCTAAGGCAGGAGAATTGCAAATTCTAGGCCAGTCTGCCCAACATAACGAGATTCAATCTCAAAATAGAAAAACATACAAGAAAGGCTGTGGTGCAGCACCATGGTCAAGAGCTTGCAATGAATGAATGAGGCACTGGGCTACATCTTTAGCCCTCCCCACTATAAGACGTATGTATCAGGAGCTGCAGAGATGACTAAGTGTCTGCTCTTCTGCTGTCCTGAGTTCAATTCCCAGAAATCACATGGTGGCTCACAACCATGTATAATGGGATCTGACACTCTCTTCTGGCATCCAGGTGTACATGGAAATAAAGCACTCATAAGATACAGGAATAAATACATCTTTGGGCTGGAGAGACGACTATGTGCTTAAGAGCTCTGGCTGCTCTTCTAAAGGTCCTGAGTTTAATTCCCAGCAACCACATGGTGGTGCACAATCATCTATAGTGAGATCTGATGCTCCCTTCTGGCATGCATGTGTACATGCACACAGAGCATTCATACATATATACATAAATAAATCTTTAAAGAAATCATGGATTGTGGGTGGTGCGAGATACAGAAGTAATCTCAGCACTCTGGAATCTGAGCAGGAAAATTATGACTTTAAAGCAGTCAGGGCTACACAGTGTGATGCTGTCAAAAAACAAGTAATTAAAAAAAAGAATTTAGCACTGTGTGTGACCCTCAAGATTTTTAACTGTTACTTTTGTGGATTTTTGAAACAATTTAATACAAATAAGTACAAACTTCAAACAAGGAAAAGATGACCCTTATAAAGAAGGCTGATCATACCTTAGAGCAGTGTTTCTCAACTTGTGTTTCGTCATCCCTTTGGAGAGTGACTGATTCTTACACAGGGATCGCCCAAGATCATCTGCATACCAGATATCTACATTATGATTCCTAACAGTAGCAAAATTACAGTTATGAAACAGTCACAAAAACAATTTTATTGTTGGGGTTTACCACAGGTTGAACTCCTTTAGGGTTGCAACTTTAGAAAAGTTGAGAACGACTGGGACTACAGAGTGTTTCTCTGCATCTCTTTTTTTTATTATTTAAACACATTTTTCAGTTATGCCTCTGTCACATACTACGTATCAAGCACTCTCGCTATATGTGCATGCTATACCTTAAGAAGCCTGAGCCTTGGAAGTTTCTTGCACCTTTTGTTATTGCAAAATGTAGGTCTTTCCCACCATCTCTTTCTTCCCCAAAGATCAAGACTATGACCTAGTTTCATGGACAACCGATGATAAATTTACTTGTATCTACTGGTAATGAGTCCAAAGCAGTACTTTATAGCAAGGTGAAGGTACCATCCTGCAAACTTAGAAATCTGGCACATCGTTTCTTTCTTCCTTGAAGGGTATTTATAGTGGAAATGTAAACTTTAGCATCTATGAAGATTCCTATTGCAATATCCTGTAACTGCTTCCTAGATCAGTTGAGGTGTGTTCTTTCCAATCCTTCTCGCTGTGTATGTCAGTCTTTCCATCTTACAGTGTGCCTGCCTTTGGCCCATCAACTCTGAGTAGCATGAAGTCCTCACCTGTGCCTCTTGCTTCAATATTCAGAAGTACCTGTTTCATCAACCGAAGCACTTGAGTTTCACACCTGGCACAAAGTGTTGGGAGCAAGTATACACAAGTCTCTCAGTTCCACCCCTAGCACAATACCATCAAAAGAAAAGTATCTGTGTGGGGGGTCTGAGTCCAGCTCTAGTTCCCTCGATGGGTTCCTCAGCTTCCACAAAGGAGGATAAACAATCGAAACTATGACTCGTGAGCGTAGTATCTCACTCTTCTACAGGACCCTTAATTGGCAAGCATAAAGCTCTTTTAATAAGACACATAGAATACGTCTTATGGTGATTATGAACACGCAGGAGTGTTTCTTTCATACTAAAATAAAGATAAAGAAAAGCAAAGACTAAAATCAAAGGAAATAACAATGTGCACATTAAGGGAATAAAACAAAGTTTCTCCAAGCTAGCAATTCAACTCTCTAGGCCTTGCCATCTATTCTCCTCAGTTAGTTCATTCCTCTCGTCTCTCCTTTCTGTCTGTCTCCGTCTCTGTGTCCGTTGTCCTCATCCTCGTCCTCACCTTTGCCCTCGTCCATTCTTCTAGTCTCGCTTTCTCGTTCCTCCTCTTGTTCTTCGTTCTTTTCTGACCAAGACTTTTCTGTAGCTTAAGTAGCACTGCAGGAATGTTTTTCTAAGGGTTGCAGGTGTCAGGCATATCTCAAACAGGAACCAATGGGAAAGGTGTCTCTCCTCTTTACAGCTGCAGGCTTCAAAGTTATTCAGCTATCACCAAAGAGTAATTGATACAATGATTAATTAGTGGATGGTTGGGATGTCACTGCTGATTGCCATTTGCCTTGCCCAGACAGTTCAGGGTGCCATGAAGTGGCCAAGGGAGGATTTTATGGTTTTTTAGTTCCTTGGTATGTATTTATTCTTCTGGGTCAAAGCTCTAAATTTCTAGTCTTATCTGGTGGTCTGGCTAGGTTGAAAGCTATTTCTCTCTTTAAGTCCTCGGAATGTTTACTTTTAAGTTGGTGCAGGCTTGCTCTATTCTTCGTTAGTGAAGGGCTAATTGTCTGCTGGGCCTTCCAGGTGCACTAACTTTCTAACTAAGCTCTCTGACTTCTGTATATTAAGGCTTATCTCTTCCAGGGAAGATCAGCATTTACTCCAGGAATAGCTTTATGATGCACTTGCAATAAACCTGGGTTGTTCTCAAGTTCCAGGACTTGGAAGTCTGGATGTGTTTACAATTTACCTCTGAATAGCATGGCTGTGTTTCATTCCAGCCTACAGTGGCCAGCTCTGAGATTAATTTTGATATTACTATTAGGCTATGCAGATCTTACTATTGATGAGAAAACGTATGTAACCGTACAGTAAAAATAAGAAAGGTGCAAAGCAGTTAAGGAATTCCAGTTCCTGACAGCAGATGCCCAAGTACCTTGTCAAGCTGAAGATTCCATAGTCTGGGTTACCTGGATCCCAACATATCTGTTATAAAAGAATTTCATAATTGATTGTGCAGTCAACCTGGCTAATTACACATAACACACAGACACACAAATTTGTTTTTATATGCAGTCAGTGCTTGAAGCTTTTGTTTCCACTTAACATTTGGAAGAAATGAGTAAACGAAGGCCAAAATAATAGACTATAAAAATCTAATATAACTTGAGACTGAAGAGAAGGAGGCTCAGCACTTAAAAGTACTTGCTGCTCCTGAAAAGGTCCTGGGTTCAGTTTCCAGCACCCAAATGGTGGCTCACAGCCACCTATAACTCTATTTCCAGGGGATTTAATGTCCTCTTCTGACCTCTCTGGTCACCAGGAAAACATGTGGTGCACATACATATGTGCAGGCAAAACACTAATATGCATAAAATAAAATAAATCTCATGTTTTGATTTAGTACAAGTTAAAACCTCAGACCAAAACTACAGCAGAAGGCAACTGAGAAATTATTAACTTGTACTTTCTGTTTTTTCACAACAAAGCCTCTCTGTGGTTCTGGCTGCTTTCAAACTCTCAGGGACCCTCCTGCTCCTGCCTCTTCCCCTGCCCCTGCCCCTGCCCCTGCCACCAGAGAGATAGCATTATAGGATTATAAGCATGTGCCACCATGCCCAGATCACTGATTTGTATTTTACCCCTCTCATTGGAAATAGATTCTTTTCTCATATAATATATCCCAATGCTGGTTTCCCTGACCTCTAACCTTTCCTGTGTCTCCCTACCTTCTCTCATCCCAATTCACTCCTTTTCTGTTTTTCATTAGAAACGAACTGTTTTCTAAGAGATTCTTACATTCAATACAGAAATTTTATTTTCCAGCCACCACAGTATATAAAAGGAAATAAACGTCTTATATGGTGTCCTTGGGACCAAAGAGGTGGCTCAGTTGTTAAGTGCATGTGCTTTTCCTCCAGAGGACCTGGGTTCTGGTTCCCGCACTTACAGGGCAGTTCACAACTGTCTGTAACTTCAGTTCCCAGGGGACCTGACACCTTCACAGAATGCATATACACCAAATCACAAAAAGTAAGACCAAATAAATCCATTTGAAAACAATGTAGAGGTTTCCTTCACAAACAAGACTCTCATCTTGAGTTTTGTTTCCTCAAAAACTAGGTATGCAGTGTCCATGGTTACAAGAATTGGAGCCGGAGTATACGCTCTCCCTGAAGACCTTGTCCAAGTGAAACACAAAATGGTCATGACCGTGTTTGCCTGTTTGATGGGCAGCAGGGTGAAGAGAGTGTAAAATAACCAATTGGAATAAAACCAACTTTGCTGGCAGGCAAATGATTAGCAAGTCAGCTATTCCCAGGTGAAGCACTCATGGCTTAAGGAACTGTCAGTCATTAAAAAGACTTTAGTTTTGATTAACAAGACTAGCTCATCATGACAGCCTGTGGGGAAAGAGGTTTAGTAAAAAGCAACTCCTCTTTCCCATACATTTGTGTCTGTTCAGCACACCTGAACCATGCTCACACAGCCAACCATTTGTTCTCTCCTCATAGAATGCAGCCCTTGACTTTTCCCATCCTTACAGAGTCTCTCTGTGTGTATCCTTTCCCTCTTAGGATGTCCATCTCTTGAGACTTACTTAGATGGGTAGATAGGAAGACTAGCAGCTCTTCAATTTGCTTTCCACGTTCTACCAGTTCTTACTGGAGAACTGTGGTCAGATACTATGTGGAGGTGAGTGCCCTTTGCTTACTTTGTAGTGCTGAAAATTTGCTGGAGTAACAGGCTGGGCAGAATGCATTAGAAACTTTCTAGATCTTTTATTCTTAAAATCAGTATCTTTTTACATTATTCTTTCCACATGATTATTTCTGTACGTTTAAGAATATTTTGGTTAAACTCAAGAAGTCTACTGATTTGCTACTTTTTTAAGGAGGTCTTCAAGTAAGTAAACAAGGATAAACTATAGGTGGAGGAAAATGGATCGTAAGCTTTCATTTTCCCCTCACACCCCGGCTCAAATGAAATGAAATGTTTTATCTTCAAAAAGTCAGTTCGATATATGCTCATTTTTTTAAAAAACCTTGATTACAAACCTCTGTGTCGATCTAAAATGCTGTTAAATATGACACTTTTGAGGAGAGAGTTCAGAATTTAGATGGAGAATCAAGAAGCAAAGTAGGATAAGTATACAATATATTTTTTAATTTTACACCCATAACAAGGAAGTGTGGTCACTAAAAAGGGACAGCCATGTATGCCGGACTTGATGTACTGTTGCTTTGTCAAGCTCTTTGCTATAGGTCTCAAGATCATTATGTTAATCTAACTCTGAGAAGTGATATAATCTGTTTAGCAACATAGTAGTCCAAATATAGGCATTTGCATAATAATGAGTGTCTCGATTTTTTGTTTGGTTTTGTTTTAAAGGCTTCTTTATATTCCTATTTTTGTGTGTTCTGTGTGAATGGTGCCCTGTGTGGGGATAGCCATGAAGAATAGAGAGGGCATTGATTCTCCTGGATCTGGAGTTACAGTCAGTTACAGTCTACTTGATGAGGGTGCTGGGTACCAAACTTGGGTCCTCTGAAAGGGCAGCAAGCGCTCGTAATGGCTGAGCTATCTCACCAACTTGTTGCTTTTTGTTTTTAAGATAGATCTACCTGAGTAGCTCAGGATGGTCTTCACCTTGGGTCCTTCCACTTCAGCTTCCCTAGTGCTGGTTGTTCAGGCAAGCTTCGCCATGGTTACCCTGAGTCTCCTCTTGGTACTCCTGTCCCAAAGTGGTATGGCAATGTGGACCTGCATTTCTTCCTTTTTCTCTTATATTCTATAAAATCAATTGTATTAGATTGGAGGGCTGAATTGGAGGTGTGGGACTAAGAAGAGTACAAATAAATTTTACACATAATGATTTCCTCTAATTTACCTGACTTTCTTGGGTACATAGGAGAAAAAATATAACATTAAAAAGGTGCTGGTTTCAATCCCTGTTCCCTGAAAAAAAATTATCTACTCCTTCCTTTTCCCTTCTCACTTCATCTTTTAATCTTTTCACTGTTGTTTAATGCATAGACTCTGAAATTGGAGAATGTGACTTGCCAGGGAGGAGAAATGATTAAGGCTTTCTTAACCTCTTTAAACTTGTCACTGGGGCTGGATAATTCTCTCTGAGAGCGTGTAAGATGGGCCATCCTGCACACTGTAGGGGGTATAGAACAATTATATCCTCTGAATTCTGGATGTCAATGCCATGTTTCTGGTTGTATCCACCAAATTATCTCCATCCACGGCCTGTTGCTCCCTGGGATTCCACATGAGCCTTAGATGACAACTACACAAAACTTGAAAGGTTTTCTGAGATTTTTTAACATGAAGTGTAGTCCTTGTAGGATCTAGTTACATGACAACATTATAAAATAGTTTGCATAAGCATGGTGACGTATACCTATTGTGACACTTGGGAAGCTGAGGCAGAAGAATGAATACCATTTCTAAGACACATCTCAGGAAGAAAGAGAGAAAAAAAGGAAAGGAGGGAGGCATGGAGGGACGGAGGGGGACTTACTTCATATACACTAAAGCTTGAAAAGGACTTTCTAAATATATCACAATTATTAAGAGTGTTACGAATGAATGAAAAATTTGATAAATCTACTTTACGTGTGACAAGGTTTTTATTAGTTATTTATTTTATTGTTTTTGTTTTTTGAGAGAAGGTTTCTTTATAAAGCCCTGGTTATTTTGTAACGCACTCTGTAGACCAGGCTGGCCTTGAACTCAGAGATACACCTGACTCTGCCTCCTGAGTGATGGGATTAAAGGCCTGCACCACCGCTGCATGGCTGTCAAAGTTTTGGTTTGTTTTTTTAAATTTTGTGTGTATGAGTTTTTGTCTGAATGCGTGTGCCTGATGCCTGCAGAGGCCAGAAGTGGATGTTGGATCCCTTAGAACTGGAGTTACAGACAGTAACTGCCATGTGGGTGCTAAGAATTGTACCAGAGTCTTCTGCAAGAACACTCAGTGCTCTTAACCACAGAGGAATTTCTCCAGCTCTGTTGTTTTTAAATGGGTACTGAAGACATCGATAGCTCAGACAATACCTCAATGAGGAACTGACTAAGAACTCATGCAAAAAGAATGTGAGGTGTGATAGCCTGGGATTCATCCCAATGCTGAGGAGGTAGAGACAGCTAGGTCCCTGGGCATGGCTGGGTAGTCAGCTTAGGGTTCCCAGACAAAGAGAGAGAAGGTGGTTAGCATCTGAGGGACAACACCCAAAGTGACCTCTGGTCTCCGTATGGACATGCATACACACGCATCTGTGCACACATACACACAAAAAATGTTAAAGTGCAGATGACCGAGGGCAAAGCTCACAGCAGCACATGCTAGAAGCGTGTGGACAAAATACAGTTGATAGAGTGCTTGCCTAGCATGCATGGAAGCCTGTATTCCATCCCTTAGTCCTTCGTAAACTTTGCATGTGGTATACATCTACAATGCAGAATTTGTGTGATGGAAACAGGAGGAACAGAAGTGTGGTTACTGCTGGGTGGTGGTGGCACACACCTTTAATCCCAGCACTTGGGAGGCAGAGGCAGGTGGATCTATATGAGTCTGAGGCCAGCCTGGTCTATTGTTTCAGGAGAGACACAGTAACAATACAGAAACCCTGTCTTGAGAAAGCAAAAAAGAGAAGGAAGAAGAAGAAGAGGAGAAAGATGAAGAGGAGGATGAAGAGGAGGAGGTTCAGTTATCCTCAGCAGCATAGTGACCATGAAGCCAGGGGACTACATAAAGACCCTATCGTTTTATTTTTAAAATGTACACAGGGGTCCTGGTTGCTGCATAACCCTCCAGGTTCTGGAAGAAGGAAGGCTGCAAATTTAAAAAGATCCTGGGGTACCCAGCAAGTTCAATATGAGACTGGGCTACATAGTGAGACCCCATGTCACAAAGAAACAGCAGGGGAATGCATGCCTGGCTTGCTTTAAGCTCTGGGTTTCATCTCCATTACCATAGAACTGCATGGTGGCCAACATTTATAATTTCAGCACTGGGAGGCAGGCAAGGGGTCAGAAGTTTAAGATAGGGCTGGGGAGATGGCTCAGGCTATGGAGAGGCTATAAAGCTTGTAACACAAGCATGAGAATCTGAGTTCAATGCTCAGTACTGACATAAAAAGCTTTTCTCACTGACTCATCTGTACTACCAGTGCTGGGGAAATAGGGGCAGTTGCTTTTGTTTCATTTTGTTTTTGAGACAGGGTCACACAAATGATACAGTGGACATGTTTTAAACTTACAGAAAACTCAGGAGCTGGAGAGATGGTCCAGCAGTTAAGAGCCTTTGGCTCTCTTGTGGAGGCCTAAATTACCCTTACCAGTACACAAATGGCAGCTCCTAAGGTAGGAAAGCTCCAGTTCCAGGAGATACGATGCCATCTTCTGGCTTCTGCGGAAATTGCATGCATCTGACACACTTAACATAGGCGTAGGTAAAACTTTCAAACTCATAAAACAGTTTTAAAAACATACAGAAAACTTCAAAAGTAACTACACATTTCCTTTTTTAAACGTTTATGGGTGTTTTACTTGCAGGTATGTCTGAGTATGATGTATGTGTCTGGTGCTCACAGAGTCCAGAAGACTGTCAGATGCTCTGGCGCTGGAGTTAGACAGCTATGAGCCACAATGGTGGGTGCTGGAAACAGAACCTCGCTACTCTGGGTGAGCAGTCAGAGCTAAGCCATCTGTCAGACACCCCCTCCCAACACACACATACAAACACACAGACACACACACACACACACACAGACACACACGTTATTTTTAATTAATTATTAAGACAAGGTTTCCTGGCCTTGTCTGGCCTCTAAGGCATTGGGGATCATTTGAAATTCTGACCCACCTGCCTCCACCAGTTAAGTGCTGGAATTATAAACTTGTGCAACCATGTTTAGTTCACTAAGTATTGTGAATCTAACCCAAGGCTCTGTGCTCATGTACAGTACCAAGTCCACTATATTCTCAATCCTTAGGTTGTATGCTTGCTCTCTTGTTCTCTCACTCCCTCCCTCTCATACACACACTCTCTGGCAGGCTCTCTCTCTCCTTCCGTACCTCTCTCCCTCTGCCTTACTCTCTCTCCTTTTAATGTGTAAATGCATATCTGTGTTTTGTCTGCATGTATGCCTCTGTACCCGGTACACACAGAGAGCAGAAAAAGGAATTTGATCTCCTGGAACTGGAGTTATGAATGGTTGTGTGACAGCTTATGAGTGCTGGGTACTGAACCCATGTCCTGTGGAAGAGCAGTCAGTGCTCTTAACTGTTGAGTCCTCTCTCCAGCTCACCTAAGCATTCTTTTATAGCAAGGAGTGAGCAAAGGATTTGTGCTACAGGGAACCCATACACATGCTTCAGCTTGGCAAAACCGTTTAGATCTAAGTCAGTCCAGGAAATGTGTAAAGGCTTTTGACTTTTGAATGGCCATTACTCCCTAAGGTTAATGAGAAGCAAAATCAGGAAAGGATTGCTGAAGACCAGGGAAGACCTGTAATTCCAGCTCAGGGGTCTCTGTGGGTAAATTTTTCCTGGGAGGAGCCCAAAGCTCCCTGCACTTCCCACTTCCCAAGAGGTGGTACTGTGGCCTGTGGCTACCCTGCTCCCCAAAGCTATCCTTTTCCAGGGGATGGCCCTGAGGCCTTGTAAGATTTCTTGCTGACCTGAAATGCAGATACCTGAAAGAAAAGTGCACAATACAATGTAAAAGGCAGCAGGGTCTCAGGCAAGACGTTTATTGGGGTGGGGTGAGAGAGACAAGGAGTGTCTGCTGAGTGGAGGGAAGAAGAAAGAGAGAGAGGAGAGGGAGGAGAGAAAACAGAGGAAGAATGAGGGAGAGGAAGAAGGAGATGGGTGAGAGAGAGAGAGAGAACTAGAGATAGGGTTCCAAAGACGAGAGAAAGGCCAAAGAAAGAGGGGACAAAAGAGAAGTAAAGAAGAAAGACAAAGAGGTGGAGCCAGAAGCACACTGGGATTACAAGACACTGATGATCCAGGACCTGTCTGGGGGAGGTACAGGGGCAGTACCTGGCCAGAGGGTACTGGAGGGGGGCAGGGTCAGG
This sequence comes from Cricetomys ansorgei, assembly GCA_026225945.1. Classification (NCBI taxonomy): domain Eukaryota; kingdom Metazoa; phylum Chordata; class Mammalia; order Rodentia; family Nesomyidae; genus Cricetomys; species Cricetomys ansorgei. The sequence continues at coordinate 157,103 of JAMJFZ010001286.1, forward strand.
AGCATTGGTGATGGGTGAGATATCTGGACAGGACAAAGCACCTTATGGACTCGGTTGTTCTCTTGTCCCTCTTCTTTGGTTTTTCGACTTCTGCCTAAACAGGGAAAGAGTGAAGGAACATGAGGTTTTTCAGTCAGGGCTTGGACATAAGGCTGGGCACAGGAGCTGCCTGGGGGTCATCAAGGGAGCCTCCACTGGAAAGAATACTGGGGAGTGGGGAGCACATGGAATGGAGGCAGAATGCTCTGCATGTTCAGTAATCTAAAAAGCTAGTTGCTAAGCTGCAGGTGTGGTTCAGCAGTCAGAGCCCCCTTGGCATGTCTGAGGCCCTGGTTTCCATCCCCAGTTCTGGGAAAGAAAAGGCACTTTAAACAATTCTTGCCTTGGGACTTGCCTTTAACCTTTTATTTTCTACCATGGGTCTGGTTTCAAAAGGAGACTCCTCAGTCAGACATCAGGAAGGAAAACAAATTAAGTCTGCATTAATCAGGCTGTCCTATCTGTTGTAATTCTGATGGTGTGACCACATAGGGTTTTCTGATCCCAGAGACAATCCCGGTCCAAGGCCTAATGACAGTAAACAACTGCTGGAGCCTGGGCCTTTCACATGCAGTGTACCTAGTGGTCAATTCACACACCCAAACACATACATCCCTTGCACCAGTATTTCCACCGCCCTAATCTCCCCAGGGCCAGTTACTTGATATCTGCACTCATTCCTTGAAACCCCTCTCCCCCGTGCTCATTCAATCACTCACATCAGCCAATCTTCAACCTCCTCACCCAGCCTTACGACCTTTCTGTAATAATTCTTGATACGCATGGAGGTGACGGGTGGAGTTTAGATGTGTGGACGCTGGCGAGTTTTAGCAAAAGTTTATTTTTTACGGGGAGGGGGTAGGAACACTGAATTTGGAATAGAACAGGACCCTTCAGAGGGACAGAAGCTGCACAGTGGGAGAGAAATAGACAGTGGGACCAAGAAGAGGAAGAGAGGGAGAGAGACACAGTGCAGAGAGAGCGTGTAGCCCACCCACCTGGGTTCCGTGGGAAATCTGCACAGTTCCCCTGCTGATGGCACAACACAGGTGGCTGTGAGAGAGTCTGGAGTTGGAGGAGGTCTCCCGCAGGAGGCGGGTTTCCGGCAGGAGGCGGGTGTAGTGCGGGAGGAGGGTCTAGCGCAGGAGGCGGGTCTAGCGCAGGAGTCGGGTCAAGCCCAGGAGGCGGGTTTCCGGCAGGAGGCGGGTCTAGCACAGGAGGACGCTGTAGCCCAGGAGGCGGGTCTAGCGCAGGAGGAGGGTGTAGCGGAGGAGGCGGTTCATGCCTAGAAGGGGGCTCAAGGGCAGGAGGCGGGTTTCCAGCAGACGGAGTGTCTACGCAGGAGGCGGGTCTAGCGCTGGAGGTGGATCTAGCCCAGGTGGCGGGTCTGGCCCAGGAGGCGGTTTTCCGTCAGGAGACGGGTCTAGCGCAGGAGGAGGGTGTAGCGCAGGAGGCGGGTTTAGCCCACGAGGCGGATCTGGCCCAGGATGCGGGTTTACGGCAGAACGCGGGGCTACCAAAGGAGGCGGCTCTAGCGGGGGAAGCAGGTGTAGCGCAGGAGGAGGGTCTAGCACGGGAGGCTGGTCTAGCGCTGGAGGCGGTCGTAGCGCGGCAGGTCTAGCGCGGTAGGCGGGTCTAGCGCAGGAGGCGGGTCTAGCGCAGGAGGCGGGTCTAGCGCAGGAGGCGGGTCTAGCCCAGGAGGCGGATCTGGCCCTGGAGGCGGGTTTCCGGCAGGAGGCGGCTCTAGCGCGGGAGGCGGGCTTAGCGCAGGAGGCGGTCCTAGCGCAGGAGGCGAGTCTAGCGCGGGAGGCGGGTCTACGCAAGCGGTGGGTGTAGCGCGGGAGGCGGGTCTAGCGGAAGAGGAGGGTGTAGCGCGGAGGCGGATCTAACGGGGGAAGGCAGGTGTAGTGCAGGAGGCCGGTCTCTCGCTGGAGGCGGGTCTAGCCCGGGAAGCGGGTGTAGCGCGCGAGGCTGGTTCCCGGAAGGAGGCACGTCTCGCGCGGGAGGCGGTTTTAGCCGAGGAGGCGGGTCTCACCCGGGAGGCAGGTCTGGCGCGGGAGGGGGATCTGCAACACTCTGTACCTGCAGGAATCACAACAAAAGGCTTTTCCCACAACCCTCTAACCGGTCCTTTTTATGGACCCTGCTACATCACTGCTTCCCAGTGTGACCACCTTCTTTCTTAGGACCTATGAACCACAAACTTTATTCTCAAAAACTATTGGTCTCACTGTACCTCCAAAGTGATAGATTAAGACAGGATGTGTGCCTGGAATTTCAACAGTTTACAGAGAGAAGCAGGAAGACTTGGATTTTGAAGTCATCCTAGGCTCCATAGTGAGTTCCAGCCCAGCATGAACTACAGGAGACCCTGTCTCAGGGAAAACCATTCTTTTGCCCAAATGTTCCAGAAGCGATGGTAATATGGTGATGTCTGGAGTGGATGCTCCATGGATGCTGGGCAATTTTATCTTAGCAGTCTCTTGGCTTTGTGTCTGTTGGTCCCAACTCCACCATCTCCCACATAACCCCAAGATAGCGATTGTTCACAGAAGAGCAGTCAGACATGAGTTAAATTTCAGCCACACACACACAAAGCCCCTCTCCCAGAAATCCCTCCACAGCCCCCATCTCTGCATCCTCTTTCCCCAGAATCTTTTCTTCCCATCTCCTAGTTTACATCCCAGCCAGTTGGGGACAGCCACCCCAACCCTTCTTCAACCGCACCTTCCTTTCTTCGATTCCTGAGCTAATGCCCTTGAAAATGGCATTCTGCATTGGTACAACTTGGCTGGATCGAAAGACAGTCCCCCCGTTCCTCCAGGGAAACAAATCTCCTTTGTACTCAGAATCTTGACTTGGTGTGACGTAAGAGCTTCCAAGGTTTATCTATAAGGACATTAATTAAGTGTTTAAAGCACCTAGACAACTACTTCTCTGACAAAGTAACAGAGTAGGAGCGAGTGGAAAGATGATACAGATCAGACACCACTGGAGTAACTAAACTAATGTCTACTTCTGCTAACAACACAGAAGGAGGTCTTCCAAGGTAGCACACAGAGAGGAAAGACACACAGCATTCTCCTGGCCACAGGTGGAATAAGAAGCTCTCGTCAGGCAGCAAAGGTGTTGATATAAGTGGGCTATGGGAAGATAATCACAGCTGTCATATTTACATGAGTGAGGGCCATATATAAAACTTCCTAGAAACTAATAGGTCCATCTATAAATACGTAGTACAAACTGGATGGTATGTGCCAGAAAGTTTTGTATCGAAACAAAGTGCCAGTCTTCAATGTTGCAGTTGCACTAACTCCTATATTATGACTACAGACTGAAGTTTGAAGCTTTGGTGAGATGTACAAACCCATATTAAAGAGTCTATGTGGCTAATTAGCTGGTTGGAACATCTGGTGGTTGTGGAGAACAGGAATGTTACAAGTCCTTAGACATTATCTTGAGCTGTCTTTACTCCATTAAGAGCCTGCCTCTCTCTCTGAAAAAACATCCCTGTGACTCTCAAGTGATATCCTTTTGGAATGAAGTAAGGCAAATGCTAAGAATATCATTAAACAGCAGTTCAGCCAACAATAGATTTTACCCAATGTGCTTCCCCTCCATAGATGACAAGCAGCGAAGTGGGGGTATGGGCAGTGAGCGCTCTGGTGGTAGTGGTACATGTCTTTAATGCTAGCACTCTGGAAGGGAGGCAGGGCATGCAGATCGCTGAGTTCAAAGCCAACATGATCTAAAGAGTTAGTTCCAGAACAGTCAGAGATGTCCAGGACACATGAAAAAAACGAAAAAGGGAGAGACAGAGAGAGAGAGACACACACAGAGAGAGAGAGAGAGAGAGAGAGAGAGAGAGAGCTATGTAGTATTAATCCAAAGATTAGAAGAGAAAGACCACTGAGTCAAATCATCATGGCCAAATTAATTAAAGCAAGCAGTTAATTAAATCAAGCCTATTTATTTGTGAGCACAGGCTGCCTCACCCTATGGTGAGGTTCAAGAGTTTCAAGTAGTGAACTCTTTGAGATTCAAGTACTGCCACCCTTGGGCTTGTAGTCCTGGGTGCTATAAGAAAATAGGCTGAGCAAGCCACGAGCAGCAAGCCAGGAAGAAGCACTCCTCCATAGCCTCCGTTTCAGCTCCTCGTCTATGTAGCCAAAGCCATCTGTCCTTGAGCAAGACATGTCGACATATTCTGCAGTATTGGAATTAAATGCTTGAACAACTACTCATGACTTGTAACAAACATTTTAAGTAGAGCTTCCTGTGAACTAGTTAATATTCTTGGCACTTTATTTGTACTACTGAATCATCACATTAATTCCAGAAATATGACAAATCATATACGTTTATTTGTTCTATCCATTTACTTATTTTCAGCAGCACTTGGAATTGAGGTATATTACCTTGATCCATTTAAAAAACTATTTTATGAGAGGCTAGAGAGAGAAATATGGATGTGGGGTGAATTTGTTAGCACCAGCACTATGGAAACAGTAACAATCAGATCCCTGGGGCTTACTGCCCAGCCAACCTAGCCTATTCAGTGAGTCCCAGAGACCTTATTTCAAAAACTGAGACTAGGGGCCTGCTGACGAAATGCCTCAGTGGTTAATAGCACTTGCCACATTTTCATAACTCTTGCGTTTGTTACCCATTACCAATATCTAGCAGCTCACAACTTCTGTACCTCCAGATTCAGGGTTTCTGACAATCTCTTCTGGCTTCTATGTGTACCTGCACACATATGCACATTCCTTCACACAGAAACACACAGACACACACACACACAAACACACACTCACAAAATTTAAAATAATAAAAGAATTTAAAAATATAAGGTGGAAAGGGTGATACACACCTGTAATCCCAGCACTTGGGAGGTAGAGGCAACAGGATCAGGAGTTCAAAACCAGCCTCAGCTATAAGAGAGTTTAAGGCCAGCCTGCTCTACACGAGATCTAGTTTCAGGGATTCAGAGTAACTATTTGAATAGTAGAATATGTATTTTGCCTGTGAGAGGCCCAGTAGTCAGTACCTGGTGTTGAATAAACCTACAAAGCTGAGTGAGTTTTTTGTCATACTTGATTCCTTTTTCATGAATGCCGTTAGCTCATGAATGTCATGAGTTGAGGAAAGAAACCTATGGAATGTCCCACTGGAGGATGAACAAGTGGAGAATAGTGTTTCACCTAGAAGCAGAGAGTAGGAAAAATGAGCATGTTATTAGAAAGAAACCATCAAGCCAGAAATGGCAGCTCAAGCCTGTAATCCCAGCACTGAGAGACTCAGACAACTGAGTTTGAGGTCAATTTTGGACACAAAGTGAGTTCTCAGACATCTGGTGTTAAATATGAGGCCCTGTTTCAATTCACTTCCAACTCTTAATAAAAAAGAAGTGAAAAGTATTGTAGACAGAGAAACACAATGGGCTCATGTGGCCTTCATTGATAACTTTACTACTTTTCAGCTGAATGTGATAATAGATCAATTTAAGCGATAAATGGCTAGAGGTAGCCATTATACCAAGTTACATCCTGTACTTTCTGTATCCTCCCTCAAAATATAAGGTGTCTAGAGGAGAGAACTTAGTCAATTCTAAGGTTTAGATTACCTAATGGAAAATTGAAGTACGCATGAGTACTTCTTCAAGAATATGTAGGAAGATTTTAGTTTACAGGTTTAGAACACATGTTAGTTGAGATCTACACAAATATACAGATCCCTGAGTGTCATTGTGATTGCTTTCTTGTGGTGCTGGAGCCAAATACAAGGGCTCACCACATGCTGTAGTTTCTGTTTGGAAGAAATAATATGAACTCAATTATCTCAATCATGAAAAAAATGTCTTCCAAACAGTTTTGCTCATGTGCACACAACATACACTTTGAGAAATTGATGCCTGGCTCTTTTCCACACATGAAAATAATTTCTTATCTGGGCAGATCAGACACACGGAGTCATTTAAGCTAAAATTTCAAAACTGTCAAAAAATAAGCCCGAATTTCTATTTTTTCCCAGTGTAACTGATAATTTTCTCTCACAGCACTCAGTGTGACATGATACAAAATGTGTCCTGCAACATCATCTGAGTTTTGCTCCATGTGTTGTACATGTCTATTTTCTTTCTTTTCCACATCTAGGCTTGAGCTAAGGAATGGGAGTTGGATATTTTATTCATCTGTAGTGGATTGCATGATATTTATTGTTAATAATGTGCATTTAATAATGTAGTTCCAGTAAATCCCTGAATAATACTATATGTGAAGCAAATAAAGCACTCCTTCCTTCTTGAACTCCCAGACATGACTGTTTTTGTAACAATAAAGCATCTATGCGGATGGAGGGCTAAGTGCTGGTGCTGAACATGTTAATGATATCCAAAAATGCCCCCAAGGAAATACAAACAATCCTGAGTGTCAATCCTGATACATGAATTAGGCATCCAGTCTTCATTTCTGTTTGATGTGTAAGGGTGACATTGGAAGTAAATCAGTTTCTGATTTTCCTACAATTCCATGATGTGAAAAACAAGGTTATTAGTGAATATTTTTGCCATAGTGCAAAACATTTCTCCAATGTTAGAATTGAAAAGTGTCAAGTATATTCTTTTTTTTATTATTTTTATTTGTATTTGACGGGGGATTGAGCTAGAGTCTGTCTATGTAGTCTTTGCTGTCCTGACCTCAGACTCAGAGTTCTGCCTGCCTCTGCCTTCCTAGTGCTGGGATTAAAGAGTATTTTTTAATGTTTAAAACAATAACACAAAACTCTTCTGACCCCTTCATAACCTCAGAAGTAATGGGTCTCATTCTGTTTCTGAGATGATCTTGACCTTTTGGAGCTGTGACTAGGTGACGTCATAATGTAGTGTACCACCCCTTTAGGATTATAGTCAAAGATTCTGAGGTAATTTTTCTAGTCATTTAAGCCTTTGTCCCTGAAGTTAGTGAAAAAAATAGCTGGTTAGCCCGATACATATGGATACAGGATATCTTTCTGTTGGTAAGTAGCTCATTGGTTCCTTGTGAAATACAACAGGTAGAATTTTTCTAAAGCATCATTACGAGAGTGGCTATAAACAACACTAGGGGTGTAGCTGAATGCTAGGTGCAAGTCTTGTACCTATGAAGCCCTTGTTTTCATCCGCATCACCAGGAAAAAATGTAATTATACTTTTTGGTTTACCAAGCTTCAGTGAGCCCCTTAACCTAGAGGGTAGTAGAAGGGAGTGTACAAGGACTCATACAAAACAAACAAACCAACAAAAATCGATCAATATGACAAAGTGTGGTGGCATACACCTTTAATCCCAGCACTTGGCAGAGGCAGAATCAGAGACAGAGGCCACGAAAAGGGTAGAGGTAGAAGAAGGTCCCTGTGAACATGAAGCTTACAAAGTGAGCTCCAGAACAACTTGGGCTGCATAGAGATATCCTGTTAAAAAAATCGCAAACTAAACCAAAACAACCCCCAAATTCACTTATCCAAATACATCCACATTATAGCTGTATAAAGACATAGTATGTTTGTTCAAAGGGTCAAAGGTCCCCCCCCCAGTGTGTGTGTGTGTGTGTCTGTGTTTGTGTGATGTGTGACTACTTCCTTTTACATCCTGATAGTTGGGATTAAAGGCAGGTGCCACCACTGCCTTCAGAATTGGGTTTAACGGCGTGTGCTAACATTCTTCCTACCCTAGAGCAGCCATGCTGCTGGATTTAAAGACTAAAAATTCCTATACATCACTTTTCTGGCCTTTCTACATTGTTTAAAAGCACAAAGCTATCTCCTCTCATATAATTAACCAGCTAATAGGTCTGAATATAGCCAACTCTTTTAGTTTTAGTAGTTTCAGCCATTTCTCTCAGCAATGTACTCAAATTACTGTATGATTTCTCTTTTTAAAAACTGACTTATTTTTCATGTATATATGTGTGCCTTCTGGTATTTGTGTTCACCATGTGCATGCAGATGCCTGTAAAAATTAGTTCCCTTAGAACTGGGACTACAACCAGTTGTGGACTGCCCAATGTGGGTGCTAGGAACTGAACCCACATCCTTTACAAGAGTAGCGAATGCTCTTAACCTCTGAGCCATCACTCCAGCCCCTGTATGGTTGTTCTTATTCACTGTTTATCATCTATACTTTAAAATGAAGCAGACAGACCAAGAATGGAAAATTTCATGCACCACCAACCGGCTTCAACAATAATTGACTTTTGTTTCCCTTGTAGGGGGGAGTTGATGGTGCAGAGAGCTTCTGCCATAACTCAGTAAGGCTCAGGAAATCCTCAGTCATGTGCTAATCCCCATCCTAAGGGAAAATAACAGCTTTTGGTCTGATATTTGTTTTTTAAGACGAAATCTCTTGTGGTTCTCAAACTTGTTATGGAGCTGATGATGACCCTGAATTTCTCATCCTTCTTTCCACCTTCACAGCACTGAGATTACAGGTGTACACAATCCAGCCCAAGTTCTGTAGTGAATGAGGATCAAACACTGAATGTCATGCTTATGAAACAAGCACTCAGACAAATGACCTACATCCTTCGCATAGTACCCAATATTTTACCAAGTATGTTTTCTTTGTCATTTTGTTTTTTTTCCTGCAGTATTTCAACATGTATGAAACATACCAAGCTGTACATTCAAATGTCTACTTAATTTTGAGTCACTATCAGACAATGTTGCACAGACTGAACCCAATTTACCATGTAACAGAAGCTATCCTTGGCAATCCTCCTGCTTCAGGCACAGGAGTGCTAGGATTACAAGGAAAGGTTACCTCATTCAGTTTATAATTTAAAAGTCTGCTTTTACGTATTCTCTATTTGATAAAGATTTCACAGTAAATAACCAAGGTCTGGTGAGATAGTTTAAGAGATGAAGGCATTTCCACCAAGTCTAATTAGCTGAGTTTAATGGATCCCAAGGATCCAAATATTTCTGATTCCATTTTCAATCTATGAATCCCCTTTCATTTTTGTTTTTCCATTTATTTGAGGAATGAGATGCAGGTTTTTGGTTGTTGTTAGTGGTGGTGGTGTTAGTGGGGTGGTTGTTTTGATTTTTTTTGTCCTGTGAAGTTATTCAATCAGTATTTCACCATATTTTTCTGCTGAAAACATTCCATTAAAAATGGAATTTCTAGTACTCATTATGGAGTTGGTGAGATTCAGGCTTTATCGTTTCAGTGAGAACACTTTGCAGTTGATGCTTTTATTTTAGTCGCATCATAAAACACTGTACACTGTCCTTCCTTTTCTGTAAAACTTGATTTCTGGCTTGCAGTATTCTCTCCTTGTTAAACTACATTGTAAAATTTCACATCAATATTTTGCATACTTCAGGATTTGGCAGCACAGGCTTGCCAGGCCAGGCATGAGCAAGAAGGATTTTAAGTTCTGCCAGCTCATGTTGCTCTGTGACTCCTTGTTTCAGAAACAACCAAATGGAAACAAGGCACAGACTTAGCATTTGAATTGAACATTCATCAGTCAATGGAGGTGTGAGCTGTCTCACACTTTGGGTCATATGAATAATGATAACAAGAACATCCTTGGAAGGAATATTTAGTAGAATGGCCTGCTTTAAACCGAAAGGGAGAGGGACTATTTGAGTGGGGTAAGGGGATCAACAAGGGAGAAAGAGGGAGTCGGAGTGAGGGGGTGTACTGGGAGAAGGGGCATGAAAAAGTAAGAAGACACACATCTCTAAAATGTCATAATGAAAGAAATTGTTTTATCTACAAAGTTAAAGAACAGAGCACAGAAATAAAGAATATCTGTTTTGGTTTTTTTAGCCTGAGTACTAGGACACCAATGCTATGAAGAGGGGAAGGGGAAATGGGGGGTAGACTTAAGTAGGGAGGGGATTGAGAGGGTAATGTATACGGGGTATAAAGCCAGGAGAGTGAAGGAATGAATAATACTATAGATGTTTGTAAAAGCTATAGGCTGATCTATTATTTATAGCAAGCACACACACACACACACACACACACACACACACATACATATGCATTACTCATAATTTAATTGGATGTACCCCACCTTGAGGAATAATGCCCTATCCTCGAATCAAGGACTCTAGAATAAAGAATTCTCCCAGGTGTAGGAAACTTCCTTTTGAGTTTGTGGTTTGATGGTCTAACAGATGCCCCTAGCAGTACATGTTATGGCCAATGGTCAGGTTGCCTGCGAGAACTTGAGGATACACCCCTATTGCTGGGCTGGAGAACTGACTGAGCACGAAAGCGTAACCACTGCCCCTCAAAGGACACAGGTACAATTAGCTCACATCTATCTGTTTCTGTAAATCTAGTTCCAAGCTCTCCATTGTCTTCTCTGGCCCTCTTCTGGATTATGTGGGCACTAGGAATGAAATTAGTAAGCAGACAAAACACTCATAGACATGAATAACTTTAAAAAATTTAAAATCCCTGTTCTTGTGGGATGTGGTGTCACGAAACTTGACTCCTTATTAAAGCGTATTTAAGCTTGTTTTCACCGTTAATACTTTGGAGACTCTTGGATGGCAAAAATCCTGTTATAGGGTTCCTTCAGTCAGGGTTTGTTTGTCTTAATGGAACCAAACAGGTTCTCAGCAACTAAGCAAGGAGGAGCTGTTTCCCACCTGACTTCCCCATGCCCAACCTCCAGCCCCTTTGAGACTCTGGGGCGGAGCTAAGACCTATGTCTCATTGTCTTGGCGGCTAGCGCTCGGGGTCTGGGACTCTCTTCCCCTTCCTGGAGCATTCTTCTCCGCAACCAACACTGGGATAGTGGGGAGAAAGCTGAGGAGGGGCGCTTAGCCCCAAGTTGTCTGAGATTCCATCCCAAGGCATTCTGGCCAGGACCAGGTGATGTTCTCCCAACCCCCACGCCCTAAATTAGGCTTGCTTGGCCTGGTGAGGGATGACTTGGTGTCTGTAGACCAATCATCTAGTGACTAAAGGTCTCTAGTGCAGGTCTCCCCTCCCTCCTGAGTGTGGAGCCCTGAGCCTGGGAGCCTTGGGTCTTGGCAGGCACAGGGAAACCTCGGGAGAGGGGAGGAGGCACCGCATGGATTTGCCTGGGTCTTGAATTAGGGACACTGAGTTCCATGCTCTGGGCACCATCTGGAGACCCTGTGTTGGAGTGCCTGATGGGGGACCAGGATGCACTTCCCTGGGCCAGAAGATGCTGTTGGTGCTGGTGGTGCAGGAGAGACCTCAGCGACCATCATCCTAAGTGTTCCCTCCTCCCTTGGCCGGTAGGTGAGGGTGCTGTGGTGTTTTTCGCTACGGAATTGCTGAAGCACGTGGCTGCCTTGTGCATTGCTACTTGGAATCATTTCATGGATGTTTCAGACCAAAAAAAAAAAAGAGAGCAGAAAGCTACATTTGTGCGTGTACATTGGCATGCTCTCACAAAATTTCGAGGCCATTCATTTTTTTCCTGCTTTGTTTTTTCTTTGAGACACGTTTTACTGTATGTACTCTGGAACTCCCTCTGTACACCAGGGTGGCCTCAAACTCAGATTCATCTGCCATTGCCTCCCCAGTACTGGGACGAAAAGGCACCACCACTGCCTGGTGGTCATTCACATTTTAATTGGTTTAGAGTTTTGTGACCTGGGGAAGATATGAAATTATTGTTCTGGTCATATTTACTACAGTGATTATGGATCCCACGGCCTGACTTGTGCAAATAAAGCCACTCTGCCACAGAATCACTTGCTCCCTGGAATATTAAAGGAATAATGAAACTTTAAAAAATCAATTTCAGATACCAAAGTCTATAATAACACAGAGTATGTCAAAGTTGTGCAAATCGTGTGCTTAAAAATATTTCAAAATGCTAATTAACAGACGGTAGTGTTAAGTCTGTATTTCTGTGTGTTCCGATGTACCTTGTATTTCTTGTTACTGAGGAAGCAGAAAATTTCCAAAGCAGCATTATTTAAAACTTACAAGTGCTGTAAAGGTAGATATCATAGTTCCTACTGTATTTACCACAATGAATATTAAGTCCAAATATAGCCACATTTTTTTGCTGTGTTTTAGTCAAACTCAGCTTAGGACAACCCAAGCTTCCTCTAGAAAAATAAAGGGATGACCTAATACAAAAACAAATAAAACGTGTTCACTTTCCATTTAGTTTCTGCATCCCTACATAGTTTATCAGGCGTCATTTCAGTGAACCAGGCTTGGAACTTCAAATTTCTGAAATAGCCACACTTATTTCTGAAGGTTGTATTAACTCCCAGCTGATTTGTGAGGTTGATTGATTAGATGTTAGTTCCAGTATAGATTTTGGCTCCCTTCTCCCTTTGTTTTCCTCCAATCTAAGAGACTTGTATCCAACATCCTCCTGGCGTATTCTTCTGCATGTTGAGATTACAGATGTATGCTAACACATCCAGAACTGTAGAATATTATACACACACACACTCACAGAAATATATATATATATGTGAGATAGGGTTTCTCTGATATAACACTAGCTGTCATAGAACTCACTCTGTAGACCAGGCTGGCTTGGAAAACACAGAGATCTGCTGTACACCTGCTGCTGCCTCCAGAGTGCTGGGATCAAAGTGTGTGCCACCATCTCCTGGCCTTACTTTTTAAACTTGTGTGTACATGTATGGTGATGATTGTGTTTGTGTGTGTGTGTGTGTGTGTGTGTGTGTGTGTTTATGAAGTCTGTGTGTGTGCTGTGCATGAGACACAGTGCGCATGTTGTTCGGAGGACTAATTTGGGGAGCTTGTTCTCATCTTTGACCTTATGTGAGACACTCTGTCTTGTTTCTACCTCTGCACTGAACACCCCACAATAGCAGGCCTACAATCTCAGTGTTCATTCTGCTCTCTTCTTTGATTCCTGTCACCGTATACAAAACCAAGGAGACAAATGTACACTACAGCTTCTGTCTTTTTTGGGGGTTCCAAAGATCTAAAATTAGATGTTCAGAATCACTCAGTGAGTGCTTTTACCAACTGAGATACCTCATAGACCCTAGATAAATTCTTGGATACCCTCTTATATTGCGCATTTTGTAATACAATGACGACTGGTTTAGCCAAATACATTCTCTGTTCTATCTTTCCTGCACATTCCTGCTTCTATATTTCTTATGTGTAATGAGATAGTATAGGCTTCAAAATTACTTTGAATTTTGGGCGTAGATAGAATGTTTATGTGCATATATAAAAATACATATATACGAATAAAGTGAATTCATCTTAATGGCTAATGATGGAATGAAGGGCCCTTTATATACTAAGTAAATGTGATTCTACCAGTAATCCAGAGAATCATATGGATTGATTTTTTTTCCGCATGTTTTTTGTTGGCGTAACCTGTGCAATTCATTCACGTCAGCAGTCAGGAGGCAAAAATTGGAAGAGGTCTGTAATTTTGAGATTATGGTGGTCTGAATATTGAGAACAAAGGTAGCCAGAGCTACAATGCGAGATATTCTTTTAAGAAGGAGAAGAAGCAACTGGAGGAAGAAGGGAATGGTGAAGGAGGTAGTTAAGTAAGAAGAAGGGAAAAGGAAAGATAAAAATATAAACTACAAAGTCTAAAAAAAAACTTCAATTTAAACATTGACTCATGAAAATTCTCTCTACCAAGAACTATAAGAATGGGATTACACGTGAGCATTAAAAGATCCAGATTTTCATTCAGTTTCTTAAGGAAGTATCATATAAAACTGTTCACAAAAAGCTAAAAAGAAAACACCACATTTGAAATTTATAAATACTGAATAGTGAAATAACTTTTATAATTTTATATTGTCACATATTTAGAATAAAGGATTTAATGGTATATGCAAGTCACAAATGAAATTTTAAACACTAAGCAGAGACAAAGACAGAAAAAGAGAGAAAGATACACAGAAATATGTAGAGATATAAAGAAGGAGTGAATGATAATCTGTGTGAGGGGGTGGTGGGTTGAGGGTGGGTGGTTGCAATGAGGTGGATGGAAGGGTATCATTCCTCCCCTAATAAACCTCATCACTTTGATTCCAAAACCCCGTACAGGAAGCCTATACTTGGGTTCTATTGACTAGGTCACCTTGCATAACATCCAGAAAGAACTAACACCCAGGTTGAAGGGTGAACAAGCCCCGCGTCTGGGGCTACTCTTGGATGCAGCCAAAGTGGTCTGTTTCTAGGAGGCATCCTGGAAGATCTCAGGCCTGTGTAGGTAGGCCTCTGGACTCTCTCTCGGTGCCTGGAAGGAAGAAAAGCGTCCTGTTGGGATTGGTGTACGTTTCCTAAGGCCTACATACTCTGAATAGCACTTTATATAGGAGAGGTAGGAGAGGGAAAAGGAGATGAAGGTAGAGGGTTGGGGAAAGAGAAGTGAGAGAGATAGAGAGAGACAGACAGACAGACACAGACAGAACCCTTGCTTGTGAGGCCGGGTGATGTGTTTGACTTTGTTGTTGATTTTGCATCTAGCCTGGTGGTCAGGCTCATTCATTCACATGAGTGCTCTGTGGGCTCTGGTCCCTGGGCCTTGGGCGTGGGCCCTGGAGAGAAAAGATGAAGGCACCTTGAGAGAGCTTCCTGTGAGGAGGTCACTGAGGAGGGTCACCCTGTTGGGACCAGTGAGAACTGTGTTGTGCCTTGTGTCTAGGTGACCGTGGGGCCCCTCAACTGTCTTCATAGAGCTCTGAGTTGCATGTGTGCCTAGCCCCAGCCATAGGCAGGGAAAGACACATATATGTATGAGAGTGACTTGGCTGTCTGAAGACAGGAAATGGAAACCAGGATCCTGAGGGGTGCCTCCTGGTTGGTGTGGGTTGGTGCTGACAGAGTAGGGTTGATGACAGGAGTGAGGTTGTGAGATACCCAGAGAAAGCTCATAATGGTTGCCTAGAAATGCCTAGGAGACAGGTGGGCTGGGGCCCCATGCCAGGGACTGGTAGGCAAGAGGACAGATGAGATGGGCTTCTGCAGATTTCTTCCTGGGCGGCCTGCCTCTTCAGGTGAGGGTGCGGATGTCCCCCACCTTTGGTGAACCCTGCTGGTGGTGATGCCCTCAGACTCTATCTGAACCCTGATGGCAGGGCACCTGAGGGCACCTTCCTGGATCCATGGAGAAGAAGAGTCGAGTTTGTGAGTGGCCCTTCTCATCTCCCATCAGAGTCAGAGATTGGTGCCCTCCCGAGGGCACACAACTGTATGCACAATGGTCTGCTTCCATGGCGGAGCCTCCTTCTGCCAAGTAGGAAGGCCTTGCTGGGCTTACTTGGACCCCTTTGGGAGGGGTGGTCTGCTCTCCTGACCAAGGTATCTACCTACACTCCCCGGTTTCCTGATCTCTGCTACACCAGTATCCTGTTGCCCTACCAGCCAAGGTTCAGGCTCCCAGGGCATGGGGTAGGGTAGAGTGAGGGTCCTTGGCAGTTAGCCTTGGCCTGGGAGCCTGGTTGTAGCCAGGGTTCCACAGAGTCAGCACACACATATCCTGCAACGCAGATCTAGTAGTCTTGCAGATGGAAGGAGTTCAGTCCAAAGCAGCTGGATCGGGGCTAGGCAGCAAGTGGTCAAGACCCAGCTCTTGGTCCCTGGTCCCCTAGTACCCTTATCCCCTGGTCCCAGAGTCCATGTTTTTGAGTGTGACGTGCTCCCCTGTGGTCCAGATTGCCATGGGGTTCTCCTTAGATTCTCTCTGGGATCTCATCAGGAACAACATTCAGGGGTTCCCTGGACCCAGGATGCCTTGGAGTGGACTATGGCATTGAGTTTGAGGAGCCCCCACCTGCTTAGCCATACCCCCTGCCCTGCTCCCCACTGTGGTCTGCTACACTCAGGTCCTAGGCCCACCACCTTACCTGCCCCCTGCCCCTGGAGGCGAGAAGCCCCTCAGCCTCCTGCATACACCTCACAGGGTTGGTATCCCCCCAGATACAGAGTTGGAGCCCCATCTCTGACCAGTCCCTGCCCAAAGCCTTGGGGCCATATAGTAGTCTAGTGGTAGCTGAGCCAGGGTGTCTTTTCTTTGATTCTTCAAAGGTTTGTTGCTCATGGAAGGGCCCGAGGGAGTGGAGCCAGGTCCCTAGGTAATTAACTGTCCGGGTGTACTACTGCTATCAAGCAGAATCGTTATGCTGATCCCTCCAGCAGGACCTTGTGCTGCTCCTGGACATGGCGTCAAGCAGACTAAGAACCAACTTGGTCATGGCTCCAGAGGAAGGACTAATGGGTCTCCCTCCAGCAGACTTGGCCGCCCTGTAGAGCTGTGGGAGAAAATAGGGTGCAGGTGACCCGTGGCCTGAGGGGGCAATCAGGCCCCAAAGCAAGCCAGCAACCACAGGGCTCGGCCTGCTCCAGGAGGAAAGCACCTCCTCCCAGGTCCTGTTGCAGCCATGTCTGCTGCATGAGAGTATCTCCCTGCCAGGGTTCTTTGGTCGTGAGCTGTGTCTGGGTTGAGGCTGTGCAACTAGTGGAGCCTGCCAGTGTACACGAGCCCACATTGGATGGCTCCCTTCCTTTTGGTTGAGACTCCCCAGCAGCACCCACAGCTCACATAGTGGCCTGCCCCACACTCCTACAACCCCACCCCAGAGTCTGTCCAGTGCTTCTCTCAGGCTGTGAGGGCCACACAGCCAATGTCACCAAAGGACATCTATCCATTTCACTCCATCCCTGCCTTCCTCATTCTCTCCTCTCCTCTCTCTTTTATGTCTGCCAAAAGTTCCCTCTGCCTTCCTGATTTCTTTCTTTGCATTTCATTTTTGTTCCCCCCTTTTTTGTCTGTATTGGATGTTGTTTGTTGGTTTATTTGTGTTTGGACATTGGGTTCTGTTTGAGTAGGAATGCAGGTAAAGTTGAGGGGCAAGACACTGTCAGCAAATATATCTACACTCCAATCGCATGCCCAGAGTCTCTTAAGCAAGCATACCGGGTGTCAACAGCAAGGACAGAGGCCACCTGGTTGTGTGTAGTTGGTAGGCCCATGGGAGGATTGTGTGTGTCTCAGGGTGAGTCTTAGTAGAAGCAGCCAGGGTGAGGTGTGTAATGAAGGGCATCCTGCCTTCCCTAACAAAACCCCTCCCTGCCATGCCCAGCACCTGTGCAGACAGCCCACTTGGGGGTTCAGCTAATGAGGTCACCTTGCCTAACCGCCAGGAGGAATTAAAACCAAGGTTGAAGTGTGGACAAGCCCCTTGTCCTGCTCTTCCCTGTCCTGGGATCTCAGGTGGAAGAACGGTTAGTTAGATGACACTTGAAAATGAACATACGACAGTCTGGTATCCAAGAAGACCTTGTTTATTTGTATTAGAGTGTTGAGAGTATGTGTGTATTTTTGTGTGTTTGTGTGGGCCTGGGAGGTTATGGCCATGCTTGTGGGTTTTTTGTTGTTTTTACATGGGGTGTGTCCACTGCAGAGGAATGTATGCCCCACAGAGCCCTGAGACAGCACCATAGAGTGTGTGGCAGTCATGGTGGTCACCTCAGAGCAAAGAGGGAAGTAACAGGTGAGTTTGAAAGGGAAGACCCTTGGGGCTCCATCCCTCAGCAGGAGCTCAGGTGGGCAAGAGATAAGGACAGATCCGGGCAAGGATGGCTGTGAGTGCCTGTGACTTGGCCTGGCCTGCACATCAGATCGGTGGCTTGGCAATGGTCTGTGAGGTGGCAATGCCATCCTGGAATGATGGGCCTGGCATCTCTAAGAACTCAGAACAGGCCTGGGCCAAGGTAGCTAGCTTCATTGCTCCCTTTGCAGCATCTTGGAGGCTGCCTCGGTGAGACTTCACAGAGAGGGTGAGTTGGAATGCAAGGAGTAGGCCGACTCCTGGAGAAAGCCAAAGTGTTCTGTTTCTAAATTGCATCTTGGAAGTCCTCTGCCCTGTGAAGGTGGCATGTGGACTCTCTCTCAGCTCCTAGAAGGATGGAAAGGTTCCTTTTGGGTCGTGGTGTGCATTTCCAAGTACCCAGGGTGTATGGTCTAGCATTAGACAGGCCGGTTTGCCCTGGATACTCCTGGCTGGCACTGTATGTAGGAGAGAGGTAGTGACAGGGAAAAGGTGTTATAGGGAGAGGTTCTGAAAAAGAGAGCATAGAAAGAGAGAGAGAGACACACAGAGAGAAACAGAGAGAGAGAGAGAGAGAGATCTTGGTGTATGTAAAGAGACATAGAGAGACACAGACAGATGGGTATATGGGGGGTCGAATCCCTGAGTAGTTTGATAATTTGAGAGTTCCATAATCATGGTAGTACTGGATTTTAAGAATGAGATAAAACATTTAAAGCCGGTACAGGGAAATAAACACTCTGGCTTATTCACCATTGGTAAGGGTAAAGGGCCAGTCCATGCAACTAAGGGAACTATCTGAGATAGCTTGTCCTCTCTCCAAATATAATTATAGGCATGCTCTGAGGCGTGTGTCCTACATCATTCAAACTCAAGCTCTGCTGACAGTCATGAGGAACCATCACACCTGCAAATACTAGTACATCCCTTTGT
This sequence comes from Cricetomys ansorgei, assembly GCA_026225945.1. Taxonomy (NCBI): domain Eukaryota; kingdom Metazoa; phylum Chordata; class Mammalia; order Rodentia; family Nesomyidae; genus Cricetomys; species Cricetomys ansorgei. The sequence continues at coordinate 175,628 of JAMJFZ010001286.1, forward strand.
GTCTTCCCCCAAATCCTTACAGGAGTTCCTCACTGGCTCTAGAAGTTGGTCTAAGTCGATCTGCTTAGCATTTAAATCCCTACAAAATATCACCCATTTCTTCCAATCTGCCCCACAAACCTTTCTTCCCACGTTCATGCACGTGTCTTAGACTTTTCCAAACATCCCTTTTAACTCCAAGCCTGTGCTTACATATTTTTTTCAGATATGTTTCTCTAAGTAAAAAAGTAAGGGTCTGGAGAGATGGATGGGCTCTTAAGAGTGCTTGTTGTTCCTACAGAGACAAGAGTGCTGTTCCCAGAACACACTTTAAGTAGCTCACAACAACCTGTACTCGAGATCTAGGGATCAAAAAGCCTCCTTCTGCATGTTCAGGCAGGCGTTTGGGGGCAGGAGAGATAAAACTTTTTCGACAAGAAAGAGAGAAATTTTCTGAAGCTATTTGTACTTAAAGTTAAATCTTCATCTATTGGAAAAAGATGAATAACTGCTTCGTTTCAATCTGCTTTTTGGTCTGAGAGAGAATCCCAATGGAGTGCATTAGTCAGGCTTAGGTATGTGTTTTTGGTGTCATCTAGTGGTATTATTGGTACTACATATACTTACTCCACACATTTTTTTGCATTCAACAAGGATTCTGTAATTAGTGCCTTGTTTTTGCTGAAAGACAGTAGAATCCTTTGCCCAGCCCATGATTTTAGGACCAACTGATATCCTTTTTTGATGGCCTTTAAAACATGTCTTCTTTTACTTCAACAGGAAACAGATGATTTGAAGAGAGCCAAAAATATGCTTCAACAAGCAGATAAACTAGGTTGCAGACAGTTTGTTACTCCTGCTGATGCTGTCAGTGGAAACCCCAAACTGAACTTAGATTTTGTAACTAACCTCTTTAATAAATGCACAGCGCTAAGTAAACCTGAAAACCAGGATATTGACTGGACGCTATTAGAAGGTAACTTAAAGTTTCTCTAATTCTAATGTGCAGGTTGAAGCATTAAAAACAAAAACCAAACAACAACAATAACAACAACAAGCAAACAAACAAAAAAAAACAAAGAGGCCACAGTGATACAATTAAATCCGGGTGAGTTGCTTTAAAGGAATGGCTTTTTCAAGAACCTGCTAAAAGCAGATGCAATGCTGAGTGAAAACTCTGGAAACTCCTAGATGGAGATGCTGATGGAAACAAAATTCACAGGTAAATATCTAGTTGGGGAGTGGGGCTCAGTGCCAGAGCTCTTCCTTAGCATTGCTAGCACCACAAAGGAAACTAAAAATCAGTGCTCACCTATCATCAAACCAATTAGTAAACAAATATTTTGTTTCAATGTTTACTGGTATGTCATGTATTTTTTAACCTATTTTATTTATTTTGAGAAAAGAGTCTCATGTTTAGTTTGTCTGAGTTTTTTTCAACCTATTGGTCTGCTTTGAGACAAGATTCTGATGTGTCTCAGGCTGGCCTCAGACTCACTGTGTAGTTACAGTTCCTAATCCTCCCATGTTTCTTATCATCCTACCTCCAAGTGCTGGGATTCCAGGCATCATATGCAGTTTTAAAGGTGCTAGAGATTGAACCCAGAACTTCACGGCCTCTAGGCAAGCACTCTACAAACTGAGCTACATTCCCCAGATCCCTGGGAGTGGTTGTTAGAGAGCATCTCCCCCTGATCTGAAGTTGGCCTGAGATGAACTATGTAGCCTATACTGGGCTTGAACTCCTGGCGATCTGCTTTCTTCAGCCTCACAAGGGGCTGAGATTGTAGACAGGAACCACCATGTCTAAGTAGATCAATTTTGAAACCTCTAATTAGAAAGCTATAAATTCACGCTGCATTGGACCTGTAAGTTTTAGTCAGTGTATTTCAGTTTTCCATAGTCAGAGGGACAAACTTGCGTGTGGTAATTATTAGATTAGAATAAAGCATATAAAATAAATGAATACATACATTGGTGCTATATGTATTTATACAAGACATGTAATGAATGAATGCATTTTGTGTGTGTTTTAATAGCAGAAAGTTATGAAGAAAGAACCTTTTGTAACTGGATGAAGTCGCTTGGTGTTAGTCCTCACGTAAACCATGTCTATGTGTAGGCTGCCCTACCTCGATTATGAAGTTATTAATATCATGAATGGATGTAGTATAAATAATGAAAGCTCTAAAATTTTCATTTATACAAGTATTCGTATTAGAAAGCATCAGTAATTTCCATCATCATTTTCCAAATACACAAAAGCCCAAACTCTTTCTTTGCCTGATCATTGGCTATAAGTGATAGTCTATGTAAATGTTTTGATGGTACCTAAGGGAACAGGTACTTTCAATTTCTTAAACAGTCCGGAATACTTGTATCAGACTACCCATGATCCCTACAGCCTCTGGCTTCCTTGCTGGACCATATCTCCAGTGAGACATCAACTTATTCATGTTATCATATCACCATTTTTGAGATGTAGCCCATTTGTCTCACATAGCCCAGGCTCACCTCTAACTTTCTGTGTGGCCTAGGAAGACCACAAACTTCTCATCCCATATCTTCACCTCCCCTTTCTAATGCTGAGGTTATAGGCATGCACTGGCTGATCAATTCAGTACTGTAAATCGGATCTTTGGCTTCATGAATGCTAAGTAAGCAGTCTACCAGCTGGGCTCTATCCCAAGCCCAGAGGAAGCCACAAGCTATGAATTGGAATGGAGGTGTACATTAGACAGATTGAAAGGAATAAAGGAGTCTTATTCTGTGTGTGTCACGTTAGTGCATTGTCTGCATTGGCCAGAAGAGGGCATTATTCTCAAGAAGCTGTAGGGACAGAGAGTTGTGAAGCCCCCAGTATGGGTGCTGGGAATGGAACTGGGTACAATCTTCCAGAAGAGCATGGTGTGTTCCTAACTACCAAGCCATCTTTTCAGCCTCAGCCTCATACCGCATATTCAACATCTGTTATATGCCTATCTTCTGTCTCTGAGAAATTTACAATCTAGTTAAGCAAACAAATAATTAAATGACTTAAAGAATAAATGGGGGTGGGGTGGGGACAGGGAGAGGAGGAGTGTTCTCATGAAATTATGATCTCCAAAAAATTGTTTATAAAGAAGAAAGTAATATGATTATCATGCAGGGCTCCAGATATTCATCCAGTGTAAAGCATACATCCTTATTAATTTTTTAAAACAAGGTCTCACTGTGTAGCCCTGGCTGACCTGGAACTTGCCATATAGATCATACTGACCTCAGAGAAATTTCCCTACCTTCCACTCCCCAGCATCGGATTAAAGGTATATATATATATGTATATATATATATATATATATATATATATATATATATATATATATATATATATACCTTGTGCAGCTGTGCTCTTACTTTGAAGTGAATTGAATGATCTTAGGTCTATTTTCAACACAGACTGATTTAGAACAATATGAGTCGTGATTATTGTGACTTTATGTCTTTTTGGATTTGTGTTACTATTTCTAATTACTGATGAAGTTATCTTTAAAATCATTAGTGATCTGCAAGATACTCTGGTAATCTTACAGTTATATGAGCAAATTACAGTTCCTGCGGACTGGAGTAAAGTTAACAAGCCTTCATACCCAAAGTTGGGAGCAAATATGAAAAGGTAGAGGATATTGAATCTTCTTGATTCCATTCTTTTCTTTTACAAACCTCTAGACCAACAATTCTCAACCTGTGTGTCACAACCCTTTTGTGGGAGGGGTTGACTTTCACAGGGGGACCTAAGACCATCTGCATATCAGATAATTATATTATTATCCATAATAGTAGCAAGGTTGCAGTTATGAATAAACAATAAAAATAATTTTATTGTTGTGGTGGGAGAGGCCACCACAGCTTGAGGAACTGTAGTAAAGGGTCGTAGCATTAGTAAAGTTTAAGACCACTGCTCTAGACCCTAAGCTGCGTCTTGAGGCTAGAAACTGCATCTTGGATTTTGAACAAATGCATACCATTATATAACATGCACATGCACATACACATACACACACACACACACACACACACACGTATATATATAGAGAGAGAGCATGTACATTGAACGGATGGCAATTTTTAACCATTCCTTTACTTTTATGCATTTACAATTAGAAAACTGCAACTATGCAGTCGAATTAGGGAAGCATCCAGCTAAATTATCTGTTGTTGGCTTTGGAGGACAAGACCTGAAGGATGGCAACCCAACCTTGACATTGGCTTTAGTCAGGCAGCTGACGAGAAGGTGTTGTGCACAGTGTGGGACATTGAAACTTCCGAGTAATACGGGTCTAGGAATTCACCCTTACTATATTTTCACTGATTTAAAATCGTTTCAGTTCAAGGAACACATTTCAAGCTCATTGTACACAGGCTAGGAGATGAATTTGCTCTGAGTGTATGTTGAATCTTCAGTGGGATATACTTACTTCATTAAGAGTTGGGGAGAAGGACTGTAGTTATTGTCAGTCTCTCACAGAAGTCTGACAAGTAGACTTAAGCCTGATGCAGTGTCACTGAATAAGGTTATGGATGGTCTAATGTAGCTCAGTGACTAAGATTGCCATAGGAGCTAGAGCACTACCTCAGTAGGTTAGGTTGACTTTTCATACACACAGGCTACCCCCGTACCCCAAAATAAAGTAAAAATTATCAGAAGCCCAGAATCATGAATCATACTTGAAATCTCAGCACTTAGGAGTCTGAGGCACGGAAATGGCTACTTTGAGTCCAGCCTGGGCTACATAGTGAGTTTCCAGGACATCCTGAACTACAAAGTGAGACCTTGCCTCAGAGGAACAAACCAAAAAAGTGAGAAATATGTTAGAAAGTTGGAAAGTAAAATAGTTGGCAGAACTGTGAACATGTGCATGTGTCCATTTGAAAATGCAGAACCGAGCCAGCAGGGTGGCTTAGTGGTTAAACACGATTGTACCCAGAATGACAACCTGACCGTCTCACAGAGGTTGTTCTCTGACTTCCATAGATGAGCCACGGCATACATGTGATCACATACACATAAATAGCTGTCCTTTTTATAATTCTTTAACAAACTGAAGAGTACTTTATCCTGATACATTTTTTAATAATTCTTTGAGGATTTCATAGTGTAAACAATGAGCTTTAATAATACCCAATCCCAGTGCTAGCTCTTCCAACTCCTGCTTTCTCCTCCCACTTAAATGGCTTTTTTGTTTGTATAACCCACTAGGTCTAATTGAATCTTCCCATATGTACACAGTGTGGTTCCATCCATTTGGAGGATAGGAACCTATTTGGTGCCACACTCTATCATAAAAACTGTCACCTAGTAGAATCAACTGCCAGCACTAGGAGTGAGGCCTCATGGATCCTATCTCCATCCTTGCTGGAATTTTGAGGGCCTTGATGTTGTGTGGGTCTTGCCCAGGCCACCATGGCCTCTGTGAACTCATGCGTGCAAAAGCCCTGTCGTGTCCAGATGTTGCTGTTTCTCAGCACCCCTTTTTGAGCTCTGACCCCTACACTCTTTCTTACCCCTCAGAAAATGAAAATACCTCTCTTAACGATATCACCAAAAGCATTCGTTATGCCTAGGTACCAGTCACTACCACTATGAGAATAATGCAAAATATACTTTTTCATTTAAGCAGAGAGAGAGAGAGAGAGAGAGAGAGAGAGAGAGAGAGAGAGAGAGAAAGAGAGAGAGAGAATGCACGCATGTGTATGTAAGCTCAGAAACACCATCTACCTCCTTTGAGAGCTGTCTACTCCTCGCAGATAGAACCTTTAATGGGCACTAAGCCTTAGCTATTTACCTAGGTGGGTTGGCCAGTGAGCCGAGAATCTGTTGTCTCCACCCACACAGTACTAGAATTCCAAGTGAATTCCAACATGACCATTTTTTAGTAGGTCCTTGGGATTGATCTCAAGACCTCATTTTTGTGTTTGTACCGCAAGCATTGTACCACCTGAGCTATTTTTCCCAACCCTTCCTTCATATATATGTACATACATACATACATACATATAAATATAATAGTAAGGCTCTATTTGCATGAAATTACGTTTTATAGTGTGTATGCTAATTTTGTGTAAGTATAATTGATATGCAGATATTTGAAGTGTATGTTTGTGAGTGAGTATGAAGGTTCTTAGCACTTTCTCGGATGGAGGTCAGAGGATCACTTTTGGGAATCAATTTCCACTATCCACTGTAGGATCTGGAAATAAAATTCAGGTCATCTGACACATGCATCCAGCTGTTTTACCACTGAGCCATATGGCCGGCCCCAATGAAATCTTTAGTTGTGACTGAAATGTGCATGAGGCATCTTTCTGATATTTGCATTTTTCTTGATGGAATCGATTGTGACTTTCTTGTGCTGATTCTCATAGATATACCCTTAATGTTCTGGAAGATCTTGAGAGGGTCAGAAAGCAAATGATGACATCATTGTAACCGGGTGAACTGAACATTGAGTGAAGCTGGAAAGTCAACTTCCATTCAGAGTTTTAAGGTCAGGATACTGATTATTATACATTACGTTTGCCAGATAGGTATCAGTTATTTTAAGGGCAACTTTGGGTTCCTTTGTATGAATTATTCTTGAGCTACTGGCAAGAGTTTTCTTTCCTTGGTCAGACTAACAAAAAGAAGCATGTGGTAATTTGTAAACTAAAATTCTTAGGTGTGTTCCATTTTTCATAACAGGACAAGACAATCAGCTCCAGTTTGGCGGTCGTAGCTTTGATGGATGCCAGCCAGCAAGGCTGCATTAATCATGACCTTGTTAAGAGCGGGAATCTAACAGAAGATGAGAAGCACAATAACACCTGGTAAGGGCAACTGAGCCGTGTCATACAAAGAATGTGAATGTCAAATCCAGGCAGATCCCCTCTGGTTCACGTTCTCCCACTGGATAGTGCTGACATCCGGTGAAGATCTCTTCTTTCTTTAAGGCTTTAACTTTACTCCTAATGGCATTGTTGAGACCCAGTGCACAGATATACAATTGACTCATGCAAATATACAATGTAATGGTTTTGACCACATTCACAGCTCTATATGACCACCACTACAATCAATTGTAGAGCACTGTTATCAGGTGAAACAGAACCTTTCTGAGCATCAGTGCTCACTGACTTCTACTTCCAAGCACCCAGCAAACAAGCCAGCTGCTAGCTCTGTATTTGCCTATTCTTAACTACGTTTTATCTATTTAACACTAAATATATATCCTTTTCACCAACATCTCCTCTTTGTACCCCTCCACATAAGCCTCCATCCTTTTATAAGAATAGCTTTGTAGCCCCACACAGGATAATGACACAGAAATGCAAATATAGTGGGATGTTACTTCTGTTAGGGGAAACATCATTTTATCCCATGTTGTTATTGTCTGTGTAGGACTGTTTTCCTCACACCTAGGTCGATGCACCACTTGTGTGTCTGGTGCCTGAATAGGCCAGAAGAGTGTGTTGTATCCCCGAAAGTGAAAGTACAGATTGTTGTGAGTCACCATGTGGGTACTTGAAATTGAACCTGGGTCCACTGGAAGAACAGCCATTGAGCCATCTCTTTACCTCATGAGAGAAATATCTTTAAGCCTCAAGTTCATTATCTCACATACACACACAAACACGGGGGTGGGGGAGGTAACTTGTACCTTAAAGGGTTCAAAGGCTTAAATTTGTTTAAGAAAAATTATAGGGACTGGAGAGATGGCTCAGTGGTTAAGATCACTGGCTACTCTTCCAGAGGACCACGGTTCAGTTCCCAGCACCCATATGGCAGCTCACAAATGTCTTTAACTCCAGTTCCTGGGGTTCTGATACCCTCACACCAATGCAAATAAAATAGAATTATGTAAATTGTTTTTTTAAAGAAAGAAAATTTATAATGGTCAGCATGATGGGTCAGCAGGTAAATGCACTTACTGCAGCGTTTGATAACCTGAGTTTGATCATGGTACCCAAATTGTGCAAAGTAAGAACTTACTCCTACAAGTTGTTCTCTGTCCTCCATGCACACACTGCAGACCTGCAGCCCACACACAGGCACAAACAAACAAATAAATAAGTAGACCAATCAATAGATGAATAGAATCTTTAAATTTTGAATATATAAAAATGAAATCATAAAACTAGACATTGTGGTACAAGCCTATAAAGTCAGCTAGATACTCGGATGTCTAAGGCAGGAAATTGCAAATTCTAGGCCAGTCTGCCCAACATAACGAGATTCAATCTCAAAATAGAAAAACATACACGAAAGGCTGTGGTGCAGCACCATAGTAAAGAGCTTGCAATGAATGAATGAGGCACCGGACTCCATCCTTATCCCTCCCCACTATAAGACGTATGTATGAGGGGCTGGAGAGATGACTAAGTGGTTAAGAGCACTGTCTGCTCTTCTGCTGTCCTGAGTTCAATTCCCAGAAATCACATGGTGGCTCACAACCATCAATAAGGGGATCTGATGCTCTCTTCTGGCATCCAGGTGTACATGGAAATAAAGCACTAATAAGATACATGAATAAATACATCTTTGGGCTGGAGTGATGACTATGTGCTTAAGAGCTCTGGCTGCTCCTCCAAAGGTCCTGAGTTTAATTCCCAGAAACCACATGGTGGCTCACAACCATCTATAGTGAGATCTGATGCCCCCTTCTGGCATGCATGTGTACATGCAGACAGAACACTCATACATACATACATAAATAAATAAATCTTTAAAAAAATCATGGATTGTGGGTGTTGCGAGATACAGCAGTAATCTCAGCACTCTGGAATCTGAGCAGGAAAATTATGACTTTAAAACAGTCAGGGCTACACAGTGTGACGCTGTCAAAAAACAAGTAATTAAAAAAAAAGAATTTAGCACTCTCTGTGACCCTTAAGAATTTTAAGTGTTATTTTAGTGGATTTTTGAAACAATTTAATACGTATAACTACAAACTTCAAACAAGGAAAAGATGACTCTTATAAAGATGGTTGATCATACCTTAGAGCAGTGTTTCTCAACTTGTGCTTCGCCATCTCTTTGGAGAGTGACTGATTTTTACACAGGGATCGCCCAATATTATTTGCCTGCCAGATACCTACATTATGATTCCTAACAGTAGCAAAATTACAGTTATGAAACAGTAAAAAAAAAACAATTTTATTGTTGGGGTTTACCACAGGTGGAACTCCTTTAGGGTTGCAACTTTAGGAAAGTTGAGAACCACTGGGCTACAGAGTGTTTGTCTGCATCTCTTTTTTTAATTACTTAAACACATTATTCAGTTATGCCTCTGTCACATACTATGTATCAAGCACTGTCGCTATATGTGCTTGCAATACCTTAAGAAGCCTGAGCCCTGGAAGTTTCTTGCACCTTGTGTTACTGCAAAATGTAGGTTTTTCCCACCATTTCTTTCTTCCCCAAAAATCAAGGCTATGACCTAGTATCATGGACAACCGATGATAACTTTACCAATACTTACTGGTAATAAGTCCACAGCAATACTTTATAGCAAGGTGAAGATACCATCCTGCAAACTTAGAAATCAGGCACATCGTTTCTTTCCTCCTTGAAGGGTATTTATAGTGGAAATGATAAACTTTAGTATCTGTGAAGATTCCTGTTGCAATATCCTGTAACTGCTTCCTAGATCAGTTGAGGTGTGTTCTTTCCAATCCTTCCAGCTGCGTATGTCAGTCTTTCCATCTTACAGTGTGCCTGCCTTTGCACAGCAACTCTGTGTAGCATGAAGTCCTCACCTCTACCTCTTGCTTCAATATTCAGAAGTACCTGTTTCATCAACCGAAGCACTTGAGTTTCACACCTGGCAAATAAGGGTTGGGAGCTAGTATACACAAGTCTCTCAGTTCCATCCCTAGCACAATACCCACAAGAGAAAAGTATCTGTGGGGGGGGGGTCTGAGTCCAGCTCTAGTTCCCTCGATGGGTTCCTCAGCTTCCATTAAGGAGGGTAAACAATCAAAACTATGTCACGTGAGCGCAGTATCTCACTCTTCTACGGGACCCTTAGTTGGCAAGCTTAAAGAACTTTTAATAAGACACATAGAATACGTCTTATGGTGATTTTGACACACAGGAGCGTTTCTTTCATACTAAAATAAAGATAAAGAAAAGCAAAGACTAAAATCAAAGGAAATAACAATGTGCACATTAAGGGAATAAAACAAAGTTTCTCCAAGCTAGCAATCCAACTCTCTAGGCCTTGCCATCTATTCTCCTCAGTTAGTTCATTCCTCTCATCTCTCCTGTCTGTCTCTCTCTGTCTCTATGTCTGTTGTCCTCATCCTCGTCGTCATCAACCTCGTCCTTGTCCATTCTTCTCGTCTCGCTCTCTCATTCCTCCTCTTGTTCTTCATTCTTTTCTGACCAAGACTTTTGTGTAGCTGAAGTAGCACTGCAGGAATGTTTATCTAAGAGTTGCAGGTGTCAGGCATATCTCAAACAGGAACCTATGGTTAAGGTGTCTCTCCTCTTTACAGCTGCAGGCTTCAAAGTTACTTAGTTATCACCAAAGAGTAAATGATACAATGATTAATTAGTGGATGGTAGGGATGTCACTGCTGATTGTCATTTGCCTTGCACAGGTAGTTCAAGGTGCCATGACGTGGCTAAGGGAGGATTTTATGGTTTATTAGTTCCTTGGTATGTATTTATTCTTCTGGGTCAGAGCTCTAAATTTCTAGTCTTATCTGGTGGACTGGCTAGGTTGAAGGCTTTTTCTCTCTTTAAGTACTGGGAATGTTTACTTTTAAGTTGGTGCAGGCTTCCTCTATTCTTCGTTAGTGAAGGGCTAATTGTCTGCTTCCAGGTGCACTAACTTTCTAACTAAGCTCTCTGACTTTTGTATATTAAGGCTTATCTCTTCCTGGGAAGATCAGCATTTACTCCAGGAATAGCTTTACGATGCACTTGTAATAAACCTGGGTTGCTCTCACATTCCAGGACTTGATAGTCTGGATGTGTTTACAATTTACTTCTGAATAGCATGGCTGTGTTTCATTCCAGCCCACAGTGGCCAGCTCAGGGATTAATTTTGATATTACTATTAGGCTATGCAGATCTTACTATTGATGAGAAAATGTATGTCACTGTACAGTAACGATAAGAAAAGTGCAAAACAGTTAAGGAATTTCAGTTCCTGACAATGGATGCCCAAGTACCTTGTCAAGCTGAAGCTTCCATAGTCTGGGTAACCTGGAGCCCAGCATAGTTGTCATAAGAGAATTTCATAATTTATTGTGCAGTCAACCTGGGTAATTACACATAACACACACACACACACACACACACACACACACAGAAATTTGTTTTTATATGCAGTCAGTGCTTCAAGCTTTTGTTTCCACTTCACATTTGGATGAAATCAGTAAACAAAGCCCAAAATAATAGATTGTAAAAATCTAATATAACTTGAGACTGAAGAGAAGGAGGCTCAGCAGTTAAAACTACTTGCTGGTCCTGAAAAGGACCTGGGTTCAGTTTCCAGCATCCACATTGTGGCTCACAACCACCTATAATTCTATTTCCAGGGGATCTGATGCCCTCTTCTGACCTCTCTGGTCAGTATGAAAACATGTGGTGCACATACATATGTGCAGGCAAAACACTAATATGCATAAAACAAAATAAATCTCATGTTTTGATTTAGTAAAAATTAAAATCTCAGACCAAAACTACAGCAGAAGACAAATGAGAAATTAATAATTTGTACCTTCTGATTTTTGAGAAAAAGTCTCTCTGTGTGGCTCTGACTGCTTTCAAACTCTCAGGGACACTCCTGCTCCTGCCCCTGCCCCTGCCCCTGCCCCTGCCAACAGAGAGCTAGCATTATAAGGTTATAAGCATGTGCCACCATGACCAGATCACTGATTTGTATTTTACCCCTCTCATTGGAAATAAATTCTTTTCTCACATAATATATCCCAATGCTGGTTTTCCTCACCTTTAACCCTTCCAGTGTCTCCCTACCTCCTCTCATCCCAATCCACTCCTTTTCTGTTTTTCCTTAGAAATGAACTGGTTTCTAAGAGATTCTTACATTCAATACAGAAATTTTGTATTCCAGCCACCACAGAATATAAAAGGAGATAAACATCTTATATGGTGTCCTTGGGACCAGAGAGGTGGCTGTTGTTAAGAGCATTGGCTGTTCTTCCAGAGGACCTGGGTTCAGGTCCCGCACTTATAAAGCAGTTCACAACTGTCTGTAACTTCATTTCCAGGGGACCTGACACCTTCACAATAGGCATATACACCAAAGCACAAAAAGTAAAACCAAATAAATCCATTTGAAAACAATTTAGAGCTTTCCTTAACAAACAAGACTCTCGTCTTGATTTTTGCTTCCTCAAAACCTAGGTATGCAGTGTCCATGGCTAGAAGAATTGGAGCCTGAGTATACACTCTCCCTGAAGACATTGTCGAAGTGAAACCCAAGATGGTCATGACTGTGTTTGCCTGTTTGATGGGCAGCAGGGTGAAGAGAGTGTAAAATAACCAATATGAATAAAACCAACTTTACTGGCAGGCACATGATTAGCAAGTCAGCTATTTCCAGGTGAAGTGCTTATGGCTTAAGGAACTCTGGGTCATTTAAAAGACTTTAGTTTTGATTAACAAGACTAGCTCATCATGACAGCATTAGGGGAAAAGGCTTAGTAATGAGCAACTGCTCTTTCCCAAACAGTTTGGTCTGTTCAGCACACCTGAACCATGCTCACACAGCCAACCATTTGCTCTCTCTTCCTAGAATGCAGCCCTTGACTTTTCCCATCCTTATGGATTCTCTCTGTGTGTATCCTTTCCTTAGTAGGAAACCCATCTCTTGAGACTTATATGGGTAGATAGGAAGACTATCAGCTCTTCAAATTGCTATCCAAGCTCTATCAGTTCGTACTGGAGAACTATGGTCAGATACTATATGGAGGTGAGTGACCTTTGTAGTGCTGAAAATTTGCTGGAGTAACAGGCTGTGCAGAATGCATTAGAAGATTTTCTCATTCTTTTATGCTTAAAATCAGTATCTTTTTACAGTATTCTTTCCACATGATTTATTTTGTACGTTTAGGAATATTTTGGTTACATTCAAGAAGTCTGCTGATTTGCTACTTTTTTAAGGGCGTCTTCAAGTACGTAAACAAGCATAAACTATAGGTGGAGGAAAATGGATCGTAAGCTTTCATTTTCCCCTCACACCCAGGCTCAGATCAAATGAAATGTTTTATCTTCAATAAGTCAGTTCGATTTATGCTTATTTCTTTTAAAAACTTTGATCACAATCGTCTCTGTCGATCTAAAATGATGTTAAATATGACACTTTAGAGGAGAGAGTTCAGAATTTAGATGGAGAATCGATAAGCAAAGTGTCCTAAGTGTACCATATATTTTTTAATTTTACACCTATAACAAGGATATGTGGTCACTAAAAAGGACAGCCATGTATGTCGGACTTGATGTACTGTTGCTTTGTCATGCTCTTTGCTATAGGTCTCAAGATCATTATGTTAATCTAACTCTGAGAAGTGATATAATCTGGTTAGCAACATAGTAGTCCAAATAAAGGCATTTGCACAATAATGAGTGTCTCGATTTTTTGTTTGGTTTTGTTTTAAAGGCTTCTTTATATTCCTATTTTTGTGTGTTCTGTGTGAATGGTGCCCTGTGTGGGGATATCCATGGCCAATAGAGAGGGCATTGATTCTCCTGGATCTGGAGTTACAGTCAGTTACAGTCTACTTGATGAGGGTGCTGGGTACCAAACTTGGGTCCTCTGAAAGGGCAGGAAGCGCTCTTAATGGCTGAGCCATCTCACCAACTTGTTGCTTTTTGTTTTTAAGATAGATCTCCGTGGGTAGCTCAGGATGGTCTTCACCTTGGGTCCTTCCACTTCAGCTTCCCTAGTGCTGGTTTTGCAGGCATGGTTCGCCATGGTTACCCTGAGTCTCCTCTTGGTACTCCTATCCCAAAGTGATATGGCAATGTGGACCATCATTTCTTCCTTTTACTGTTATATTCTATAAAATCAATTGTATTTTCTTTGAGGGCTGAATTGGAGGTGTGGGACTAAGAAGAGTACAAATAAATTTTACATGTAATGATTTCCTCTAATTTACCTGATTTCCTTGGGTACATAGGAGAAAAAATATAACTTTAAAAAGGTGCTGGTTTCAATCCCTGTTCCCTGAAAAAAAATTATCTACTCCTTCCTTTTACACTCTCCCTTCATTTTTATTCTTTTCATGTACAGACTCTGAAATTGGAGAATGTGACTTGCCAGGGAGGAGAAATAATTAAGGCTTTCTTAACCTCTTTACAATTGTCACTGGGCTGGATAATTCTCTCTGAGACAGTGTAAGATGGGCCATCCTGAACACTGTAGGAGGTACAGAAGCATCATGCAGCCTCTGACTACTGGATGTCAATGCCATGCTCCTGGTTGTATCCACCAAGATTATCTCCATCCACGGCCTGTTGCTCCCTGGTATTCCACATGAGCCTTAGCTGACAACCACACAAAACTTGAAAGGTTTTCTGTGATTTTTAACATGAACTATAGTCCTTCTAGGATCTAGTTACATGACAACATTATAAAATAGTTTGCATAAGCTGGTGACTCATACCTGTTGTTACACTTGAGAAGGAGAAGGTGAAGAATGAATACCATTTCTAAGACTTGTCTCAGGAAGAAAGAGAGAAAGAGAGGAAAACAGAAAGGAAGGAAGGAAGGGATGGAGGGAAGAAGGAATCGAGGGAGGGAGGGAGGGGGAACTTAGTTTATATACACTAAAGCTTGAAAAGGACTTTTTGATATATCACAATTATTAAAGACAGCTATAAGCCACAATGGTGGGTGCTGGAAACACAACCTCGCTACTCTGGGTGAGCAGTCAGAGATAAGCCATCTCTCAGACACCCCCTTCCAACACACACACACACACACACACACACACACAAACACACAATATTTTTAATTAATTATTAAGACAAGGTTTCCTGGCCTTGTCTGGCCTCTAAGTCATTAGGGATCATTTGAAATTCTGACACACCTGCCTAAACCAGTTAAGTGCTGGAATTATAAACTTATGCAACCATGTTTAGTTCACTCAGTATTGTGAATCTAACCCAATGCTCTATGCTCAAGCACAGTACCAAGTCCACTACATTCTCTTAGCTTGTGTACTCTCTCTCTCTTTCTTGCACTCTCTATCTCTCCCTCCCATGCACACATTCTCTGGCATGCTCTCTCTCTCCTTCCCTACCTCTTTGCCTCTGTCTTACTCTCTCTCCTTTCAATGTGTAAATGCATATCTGTGTTTTGTCTGCAGGTATGCCTCTGTACCCGGTACACACAGAGAGCAGAAAAGGGAAATAGATCCTCTGGAACTGGAGTTATGAATGGTTGTGTGCCAGCTTATGAGTGCTGGGTACTGAATCCATGTCCTGTGGAAGAGCAGTCAGTGCTCTTAACTGCTGAGTCCTCTCTCCAGCTCACCTAAGCATTCTTTTATAGCAAGGAGTGAGCAAAGAATTTGTGCTACAGGGAACCCATACACATGCTTCACCTTGGCAAAACCATTTAGATCTAAGTCAGTACAGAAAATGTGTAAAGGCTTTTGACATTTGAATGGCCATTACTCCCTAAGGTTAATGAGAAGCAAAATCAGGAAAGGATTGCTGAAGACCAGGGAAGACTTGTAATCCCAGCTCAGGGTACTCTGTGGGTAAATTTTCCTGGAAGGAGTCCAAAGCTCCCTGCACTTCCCACTTCCCAAGAGGTGGGACTGTGGCCGGTGGCTTCCCTGCTCCCCAAAGCTGTCACTCTCCAGGGGAATGCCCTGAGGCCTTGTGACATTCCTTGCTGACCTGAAATGCAGATACCTGAAAGAAAAGTGCACAACAGCACATAACAGGCAGTAGGGTCTCAGGCAAGAGGTTTATTGGGGTGGGAGGAGACACGGAGTGTCCGCTGAGTGGAGGGAAGAAGAAAGAAGGAGAGGGAGAAACGGAGAGACACAACAGAGGAAGAAGGAGAGGGACAGAAAAAGAGACAGAGAGAACCAGAGAGGGGTCCAATGAGGAGACAAAGGCCAAAGAGAGAGGAGAGAATTAGAAGGAAAGAGAAAGGCCAAAGAGGTGGAGCCCAAAGCAAACTGGGGTTATAGGAGACTGATGACCCAGGACAGTTACCTGTCTGCAGGCAGGTACAGGTGGTACCTGGCCAGAGGGTGCTGGAGGGGAACCAGGTCAGGAGTGTGAGGGATGGGCGAGCTCCAGGAAGGGAGCTCTGGCCAGTCCACAATACCTGTCTGGACAGGACAAAGCACCTCATGGACTCCTTTGTTCTTTTGTCCCTCTTCTTTGGTTTGTCTACTTCTGCCTAAACAGGGAATGAGTGAAGGATACACGAGGTTATTGAATCAAGGCTTGGCTGGCCATAGCAGCTGCCAAGGTGTCATCAAGGGAGTCTCAGCTGGAAAGAATACTGGGGAGTGGGGAGCACATGGAATGGAGGCAGAAATCTCTGAGTGTTCAGTGGTCTTCAAAAGCCAGTTGCTAAGCTGCAGGTGTGGTTCAGGAGTCAGAGCCCCTAGGCCTGTCTAAGGCCTTGGTTTCCATCCCTGGCTAAGCTCTGGGTAAGAAAAGGCACTTTAAACAATTCCTGCCCTGCGATTTGCCTTTAACTTTTCATTTTCTACCATGGGTCTGGTTTCAAAAGGAGACTCCTCAATCAAACATCAGGAAGGAAAACAAATTAAGCCTGCATTAATCAGGCTGTCCTATCTGTTGTAATTCTGATGGTGACGGGTTTTGCCTAAAGACAATAAACAACTGCTTGAACCTGGGCCTTTCAATGCAATGTAACTAGTGGTCAATTCACACACCCACAAACACATCCATCCCTTGCACCAGTATTTCCACAGCCCTAATCTCTCCAGGGCCAGTTACTTGATATCTGCATTCATCCCTTGAAAGCCCCCTCCCCCGTGCTCATTCAATCACTCACATCAGCCAATCTTCAACCTCCTCACCCAGCCTTACCCCCTTTCTGTAATAATTCTTTATACGCATGGAGGTGATGGGTGGAGTTTAGATGTGTGGATGCTGGCGAGTTTTAGCAAAGGTTTATTTTTTACGGGGAGGGGGTAGGAACACTGAATTTGGAGTAGAACAGGAACCTTCAGAGGGACAGAAGCTGTACAGTGGGAGAAAAATAGGGAGTGGGACCAAGAAGAGGAAGAGAGACAGAGAACAAGAGGATAGGACAGAAGGGTGAGAGACACAGTGCAGAGAGAGCGTGCAGTCCACCCACCTGGGTTCTGTGGGAAATCTGCACAGTTCCCTGCTGATGACGCAACACAGGTGGCTGGGGGAGAGTCTGGCGCAGGAGGATGGTCCCCACCAGAAGGCGGGTCTGGCATGGGAGGTGAGTCTCCCGGAGGAGGCGGGTCTCGCAGAGGAGGCGGGTCTCGCTCAGGAGGCGGGTCTTGCAGAGGAGGAGGGTGTACCGCAGGAGGCGGGTCTCGCGCAGGAGGCGGGTCTGGCACAGGAAGCGGATTTGGCACAGGAGGCGAGTTTCCGGCAGGAGGCGGGTCTAACAAGGGAGGCGGGTTTTCGGCAGGAGGCGGGTCTCGCGCCGGATGCGGGTGTAGCGCGGGAGGCGGGTGTAGCGCGGGAGGCGGGTGTAGCGCTGGAGGCGGGTGTAGCGCGGGAGGCGGGTGTAGCGCGGGAGGCGGGTCTGGCTGGAGGCGGTTTTCTGGCAGAAGGCGGTTCTCGCGCGGGAGGCGGTTTTCCGGCAGCAGGCGGGTCTAGCGCGGGAAGCGGATGTAGCGCGGGAGGCAGGTCTCGCGCGGGAGGCGGTTCTAGCCGAGGAGGCGGGTCTCGAGTGGGTGGCAGGTCTCCCGCGGGAGGCAGGTCTGCAACACTCTATACCTCCAGGAATCACAATAAAAGGCTTTTCCTACAACCCTCTAACCCGTCCCTTCTTATGGACCCTGCTACCTCAGTGCTTCCCAGTGTGACCACTTTCTCTCTTAGGACCTATGAGCCACAAACTTTATTCTCAAAAACTATTGGTCTCACTGTACCTCCAAAGTGATAAAGACAGGATGTGTACCTGTAATTTCAACAGTTTAGAGAGAGGGGCAGGAAGACTTGGATTTTGAAGTCATCCTAGGCTCCATAGTGAGTTCCAGCCCAGCATGAACTACAGGAGACCCTGTCTCAGGGAAAACCATTCTTTTGCCCAAATGTTCCAGAAGTGATGGTAATATGGTGATGTCTGGAGTGGATGCTCCATGGATGCTGGGCAATTTTATCTTAGCAGTCTCTTGGTTTTGTGTCAGTTGGCCCCACTCCACCATCTCCCACATAACCCCAAGATGGCGATGGGTCACAGAAGAGCAGTCAGACATGAGTTAAATTTCAGCCACACACACACAAAGCCCCTCTCCCAGAAATCCCTCCACAGCCCCCATCTCTGCATCCTCTTTCCCCAGAAGCTTTTCTTCTCCTCTCCTTTGTTTACATCCCAACCAGTTGGGGACAGCCACCCCAACCCTTCTTCCACCACACTTTCCCTTCTTCGATTCCTGAGCTAATGCCCTTAAAAATGGCATTCTTCAATGGTACAACTTGGCTGGATCGAAAGACAGTCCCCCCGTTCCTCCAGGGAAACAAATCTCCTTTGTACTCAGAATCTTGACTTGGTGTGACTTAAGAGCTTCCAAGGTTTATCTATAAGGACATTAATTAAGTGTTTAAAGCACCTAGACAACTACTTCTCTGAAAAAGTAACAGAGTAGGAGCGAGTGGAAAGATGATACAGATCAGACACCACTGGAGTAACTAAACTAAGGTCTACTTCTGCTAACAACACAAGGAGGCCTTCCAAGGTAGCACACAGAGAGGAAAGACACACAGCATTCTCCTGGCCACAGGTGGAATAAGAAGCTCTCCTCAGGCAGCAAAGGTGTTGATATAGGTGGGCTATGGGAACATAATCACAGCTGTCATATTTACATGAGTGAGGGCCATATATAAAACTTCCTAGAAACTAATAGGTCCATCTATAAATACGTAGTACAAACTGGATGGTATGTGCCAGAAAGTCTTGTATCAAAACAAAGTGCCAGTCCTCAATGTTGCAGTTGCACTAACTCCTATACTATGAGTACAGACTGAAGTTCGAAGCTTTGGTGAGCTGTGCAAATCCATGTTAAAGAGTCTATGTAGCTAATTAGCTGGTTGGAATTTCTGGTGGTTGTGGAGAACAGGAATGTTACAAGTCCTGAGACATTATCTTGAGCTGTCTTTACTCCATTAAGAGCCCTGCCTCTCTCTCTGAACTAACATCCCTGTGACTCTCAAGTGAAATCAAGTGAATGAACTAACGCAAAGGCTAAGAATATCATTAAATACCAATTGAGCCTACAATAGATTTTACTCAATTTGCTTCCCCTCCATAGATGTCAAGCTGGGGATGGGGAGTATGGGACAGCGAGTGCTCTGGTGGTAGTGGTACCTACCTTTAATGCTAGCACTCTGGAAGGGAGGCAGAGGCCTGCGGATCACTGAGTTCAAAGCCAGTGTGATCTACAAAGTGAGTTACAAAACAGTCAGAACTGTCCTGGACACATGAAAAAATGAAAATGAGAGACACAGAGAGAGAGAGAGAGAGAGAGAGAGAGAAAGAGAGAGAGAGAGAGAGAGCGCTATGTAGTATTAATCCCAAAGATTGGAAGAGAAAGACCACTGAGCCAAATCATCATGGCCAAATTAATTAAAGCAAGCAGTTAATTAAATTAAGCCTTTTTATTTGTGAATACAGGGTGCCTCCCCCTATGATGAGGTTCAAGAGTTTCAAGTAGTGAACTCTTTGAGATTCAAGTACTGCCACCCTTGGGCTTTGTAGTCCTGGGTACTATAAGAAAGTAGGCTGAGCAAGTCACGAGCAGCAATCCAGTAAGAGGCACTCTTACATAGCCTCTGCTTCAGCTCCGCTTCTATGTAGCCAAAGCCATCTGTCCTTGAGCAGAACATCTTGACTTATTCTGCAATGTTGGAATTAAAAGCTTGCACGACTACTCATGACTAGTAACAAACATTTTAAGTAGAGCTTCCTGTGAACAAGTTAATATTCTTGAAACATTGTACGTACTACTGAATCATCACATTAATTCTAGAAATATGACAAATCATATACATTTATTTGTTCTATCCAGTTACTTATTTTCAGCAGTACTTGGGATTGAGCTATATTATCTTGAGCCATTTAAAAAAACTATTTTATGAGAGGCTAGAGAGAGAAATCTGGATGTGGGGTGAATTTGTTAGCCCAGCACTATGGAGACACTAACAAGCAGATCCCTGGGGCTTACTGCCCAGCTAACCTAGCCTATTCAGTGAGTCCCATTAGACCTTATCTCAAAAACCAAGACTAGGGGCCTGCTGGAGAAATGCCTCAGTGGTTAATAGCATTTGCCACATTTTCATAACTCTTGAGTTTGTTACCTAGCACCAATATCTAGCAGCTCACAACTTCTGTAACTCCAAATTCAGGGTTTCTGACAATCTCTTCTGGCTTCTATGTCTATTTTCACACATATGCACATTCCTTCACACAGATACACAGACACACAGACACACAGACACACACACACACACACACACACAATTTAAAATAATAAAATAATCCAAAAACATATGGTGGAAAGGGTGATCCATACCTGTAAACCCAGCACTTGGGAGGTAGAGGCAACAGGACCAAGTTTTCAAAACCAGCCTCAGCTATAGGAGAGTTAAAGGCCAGCCTGCTCTACACGAGATCTAGTTTTAGGGATTGAGTAACTATTTGAATAGTAGAATATGTATTTTGCCTGTGAGAGGCCCAATAGTCAGTACCTGGTGGTGAATAAACCGACAAACCTGAGTGAGTTTTTGTCATACTTGATTCCCTTTTCATGAATGCCGTTAGCTCATGAATGTCATGAGTTGAGGAAAGAACCTTCTGGAATGTCCCACTGGAGGATGAACAAGTGGAGAATAGTGTTTCACATAGAAGCAGAGGATAGGAAAAATGAGCATGTTATTGGAAAGAAATCATCAAGCCAGAGATGGCAGCTCACGCCTGTAATCCCAGCACTGAGAGACTCAGACAACTGAGTTTGAGGTCAATTTTGGACACAAAGTGAGTTCTCAGACATCTGGTGTTAAATATGAGGCCCTGTTTCAATTCACTTCCCCCTCTTAATAAAAAAGAAGTGAAAAGTATTGTAGACAGAGAAACACAATGGGCTCATGTGGCCTTCATTGATAACTTTACTAGTTTTCATGCTGAATGTGATAATAGACCAATTTAAGCGATAAATGGCTAGAGGTAGCCGCTATACCAAGTTACAACCTGTACTTTCTGTATTCTCCCTCAAAATATAAGCTGTCTAGAGGAGAGAACTTAGTCAATTCTAGGGTTTAGATTGCCTAATGGAAAATTGAAGTATGCATGAGTACTTCTTCAAGAATATGTAGGAAGATTTTAGTTTACAGGATTAGAACACATGTTAGTTGAGATCTACACAAATAGAAAGATCACTGAAAGTCATTGTGATTGTTGTCTTGTGATGCTGGAGCCAAATCCAAGGGCTCACCTCATACTGAAGTTTCTGTTTGGAAGAAATATTATGAACTCAATTATCACAATCATAAAATTATCTCTTGCAAACAGTTTTGTTCATGTGCACAAAACATACACTTTGAGAAACTAATGCCTGGCTCTTTTCCACACATGAAAATAATTTCTTATCCGGGCAGATCACACACATGGAGACATTTAAGCTAAAATTTCAAAACTGTCAAAAAGTATGCATGAGGGTCTATTTTTCCCCTGAGTTACTGATAATTTTCTCTCGCAGCACTCAGTGTGACATGATACAAAATGTGTCCTGCAACATTATCTGAGTTCTGCTCCATGTGTTGTACACATTTAATTTCTTTCTTTTCCACATCTAGGATTGAGCTAAGGAATGGGCTTTGGATATTTTATTTATCTGCAGTAGATGGCATGGTATTTATTATTAATAATGTGCATTTAATAATTTAGTTCCAGTAAATCCCTGAATAATACTATATGTGAGGCAAATAAAGCACTCCTTCCTTCTTGAACTCCCAGACATGACTGTTTTTGTAACAATAAAGCATCTATGCGGATGGAGGGCTAAGTGCTGGTGCTGAACATGGTAGTGATATCCAAAAATGCCCCCAATGAAATACAAATGTCCTGATTGTCTCTCCTGATACATGAATTAGGCATCCAGTCTTCATTCCTGTTTGATGTGTAAGGGTGACATTGGATGTAAATCAGTCTCTGATTTTCCTAGAATTCCATGATCTGAAAAACAAGGTTATTAGTGAATATTTTTGCCATAGTGCAAAACACTTCTCCAGTGTTAAAACTGAAAATTATCAAGTATTTCATTTTTTATTTATTTTATTTGTATTTGAGGTGGGGTTGAGCCAGGGTCTCTCTAGGTAGCCTTGGCTGTCCTGACCTCAGACTCAGACAACTGCCTGCCTCTGCCTTCCTAGTGCTGGGATTAAAAAGTATTCTTTAATGTTTAAAACAACAACACAAAACTTTTCGGACTCATTCATAACCTCAAAAAAATGGGCCTCATTGTATGTCAGAGATGATCTTGACCTTTTGGAGCTGTGACTTGGTGACTTCATAATTTAGGATTATAGTCAAAGATACTGATGGGATTTTTCTAGTCATTTAAGCCTTGGTGTTTCTAGAACAGTTATCTAGTGACTAGAGGTCTCTAGTGCAGGTCTGCCCTCCCTCCTGAGTGTGCAGCCCTGAGCCTGGGAGCCTTGGGTGTTGGCGCGCACAGGGATACCTCAGGCGAGGGGAGGAGGCACCATGTGGATTTAAATGCCTAGGTCTTGAGTTTAGGGACACTGAGTTCCATGCTCTGGGCACCATCTGGAGACCCTGTGTGGGAGGGCCTCATGGGGGACCTGGATGCACTTCCGTGGGCCAGAAGATGCTGATGGTGCTGGTGGTGCAGGAGAGACCTCAGCGACCATCATCCTAAGTGTTCACTCCTCCCTTGGCCAGGAGGTGAAGGTGCTGTGGTGTTTTCTGTTAAGGAATTGCTGAAGCATGTGGCTGCCTTGTGCATTGCTACTTGGAATCATTTCATGGATGTTTCAGACCAAAAAAAAAAAAAAAAGACAGCAGAAAGGTACATTTGTGCGTGTACATTGGCATGCTCTCACAAAATTTCAAGGCCATTCATTTTTTTCCTGCTTTGTTTTTTGTTTGAGACACGTTTTACTCTGTGTACTCTGGAACTCCCTGTGTACACCAGGGTGGCCTAAAACTAAGGTTCATCTGCCATTGCCTCCCCCGTACTGGGACGAAATGGCACCACCACTGCCTGGTGGTCATTCACATTTTAATTGGTCTAGAGTTTTGTGAACTTGGGAAGATATGAAATTATTGTTTTGGTCATATTTACTGCAGTGATTATGGAGCAAGGGCCTAACTCATGCAAATTAAGCCAGTGTGCCACAGAATCACATGCTCCCTGGAATATTAAAGGAATAATGAAATTTAAAAAAAAAATTTCAGATACCAAAGTCTATAATAACATATAGTTTGTCAAAGTTGAGCAAATCGTGCACTTCAAAATAGTTCAAAATCCTAATTAACGGATGGTACTGTTAATTCTGTATTTGTGTGTGTTCCGATGTACCTTGTATTTCTTGTTACTGAGGAAGCAGAAAATTTCCAAAGCAGCATTATTTTAACTTACAAGTGCTGAAGAGGTAGATACCATAGTTCCTACTGTATTTACCACAATGAATATTATGTTCAAATGTAGCCACATTTTTTGCAGTGTTTTTAGTCAAACAGGACAACCCAAGCTTCCTCTAGAAAAATAAAGGGATGACCTAATACAAACACAAATAAAACGTATTCACTTTCCATTTAATTTCTGCATCCCTACATAGTTTATCAAGCATTATTTCAGTGAACCAGGCTTGGAACTTCAAATTTCTGAAATAGCCACACTTATTTCTCAAGGTTGTATTTGCTCCCAGCTGATTTGTGAGGCTGATTGATCAGACGTTAGTTCCAGTGTAGATTTTGGTTCCCTTCTCCCTATGTTTTCCTCCAAACTAAGAGACTTGTACCCAACATTCTCCTTCCATATTATTCTTAATGTTGAGATTACAGACCTATTTTAACACAATCCAGAACTGTAGAATAATATATCTGTATCAATACACACACACACACACACACACACACACACACACACACACACACATATATATATATATATATATTTGAGATAGTGTTTCTCTGATATAACTCTACTTATCCTAAAATTTACTCTGTAGACCAGGCTGGCCTGGAAAACACAGAGATCCACCTGCTGTTGCCTCCAGAGTGCTGGGATCAAAGGTGTGTCCCACCATCATCTGGCCTTATTTTTTAAACTTGTGTGTACGTGTATGGTGATGATGGTGTGTGTGTGTGTGTGTGTGTGTGTGTGTGTTTATGAAGTCTGTGTGTGTGCTGTGCATGAGACACAGTGTGCATGTTATTCGGAGGACTTCTTTGAGGAGCTTGTTCTCATCTTTGCCCTTGTGTGAGACACTCTCTTGTTTCAACCTCTGCACTGAACACCCCAGGATAGCAGGCCTACAATCTCAGTGTTCATTCTGCTCTCTTCTTTGATTCCTGTCACCGTATACAAAACCCAGGAGACATATGTACACTCCAGCTTATGTCTATTTTGTGGGTTCCAAGGATCTAAAATTAATTGTTCAGAATCACTCAGTGAGTGCTTTTACCAACTGAGATATCTCACTGACCCTAGATAAATTCTTGGATGCCCTGTTATATTGCATATTTTGTAATACAATGACAACTGGTTTAGCCAAATACATTCTCTGATCTATCTATCCTGCACATTCCTGCTTGCTTATATTTGTTTTGTGTAATGAGATTGTACAGGGTTAAAAGTACTGTGAATTTTGGGTGTACATAGAATATTTATGTACATATATAAAAACACATATATACGAATAAAGTGAAATCTTATCTTAATGGCTAATGATGGAATGAAAGTCCCTTTATATACTAAGTATATGTGATTCTACCAGTAATCCATACAATCATATGGATTGATTTTTTTTTAACATTTTTTGTTGGTGTGACCTGTGCAATTCATTCACGTCATCAGACAGGAGGCAAAAATCAGAAGAGGTCTGTAATTTTGGGATTATGGACGTCTGGTCTGAATATTGAGTACAAAGGTAGCTAGATCTACGAGGGAAGATACTGTTTTAAGAAAGAGAAGAATAAGCAAGTGGAGGAAGAAGGGAATGGTGAAGGAGGTAGTTAAGTAAGAAGAAGGGAAAAGGAAAGATAAAAATATAAACTACAAAATCTAAAAAAAAAAAAAAACTTCAATTTAAACATGGACTCACAAAATTCTCTCTTCCAAAAACTTTAAGGATGGGATTACACGTGAGCAATAAAAGATCCAGATTTTCATTCAGTGTCTTAAGGAAGTATTATATAAAACTGTTCACAAAAAGCTAAAAAGAATGCACCACATTTGAAATTTATAAATACTGAAGAGTGAATTCACTTTTATAATTTTATATAGTCACGTATTTAGTATAAAGGAGTTAATGATATATGCAAGTCACAAATGGTATTTTAAACACTGAACAGAGACAAAGACAGAAAAAGAGAGAAAGATACACAGAAATATGGAGAGATAAAAATAAGGAGTGAATGATAATCTGTGTGAAGGGGTGGTGGGCTGATGGTGAGTGGTTGGAATTAGGTGGATGGAAGGGTGTCATTCCTCCCCTAACAAACCCCATCACTTTGATGCCAAAACCCCATACTTGAAGCCTATACTTGAGTTCTATTGACCTGGTCACCTTGCATAACATCCAGGGAGAACTAACACCCAGGTTGAAGGGTAAACAAGCCCCGCGTCTGGGGCTACTCTTGGATGCAGCCAAAGTGGTCTGTTTCTAGGAGGCATCCTGGAAGATCTCAGGCCTGTGTAGGTAGGCCTCTGGACTCTCTCTCGGTGCCTGGAAGGAAGAAAAGCGTCCTGTTGGGATTGGTGTACGTTTCCTAAGGCCTACATACTCTGAATAGCACTTTATATAGGAGAGGTAGGAGAGGGAAAAGGAGATGAAGGTAGAGGGTTGGGGAAAGAGAAGTGAGAGAGATAGAGAGAGACAGACAGACAGACACAGACAGAACCCTTGCTTGTGAGGCTGGGTGATGTGTTTGACTTTGTTGTTGATTTTGCATCTAGCCTGGTGGTCAGGCTCATTCATTCACATGAGTGCTCTGTGGGCTCTGGTCCCTGGGCCTTAGGCGTGGGCTCTGGAGAGAAAAGATGAAGGCACCTTGAGAGAGCTTCCTGTGAGGAGGTCACTGAGGAGGGTCACCCAGGTGGCACCAGTGATAACTGTGGTGTACATTGTATGTAGTTTCTCCTGGATCCCCTCCACTTCATAGAGCTCTGAGTTCCATGTGTGTCCAGCTCCAGCCCCAGGCATGTGAAAGACACATATGTCTGTGAGAGTGACTTGGGTGTTTTAAGGCAGGAAATGGAAACCAAGATCCTGAGGGGTGCCTGCACGTTGGTGTGGGATAGGGCTGATTGAGTGGGGCTGATGGCAGGAGTGAGGTCGTGACAGACCCAGAGAGAGCTTATAATGGTTGCCTGGCAATGCCTAGGAGACCGGTGGACTGGGGCTCCATGCAGGGGCCTGGTAGGAAGAGGACAGATGAGATGGGCTTCTTCAGAATTCTTCCTGGGCGGACTGCCTCTTCAAGTGAGGCTGTGGATGTCCCCGGCGCTTGGTGACCCTGCTGGAGGTGATGGCCTTAGCCTCCATCTGAACCCTGATGGCAGGGCACCTGAGCGCACCTTCCTGAAACCATGGACTGCAAGAGTCGAGTTTTTGGGCGGATCTTCTCATCTCCCATCGATCAAAGTCAGAGACCGGAGCCCTCCCAAGTGTACACAACTGTCAGCGCAGTGGTCTGCTTCCACGGCTGAGCCTCTTTCTGTCAGGTGGGAAGGCCTTGCCGGCCTTCCTAGGACCCCTTGGGGAGGGGTGGTGTTCTCTCCTGACCAAGGCATCTACCTACCCTCCTGTGTGTCCTGATCTCTGCTACAACACGATCCTGCTGCCCTACCAGCAAAGGGTCAGGCTGCCAGGGGATGGGATATAGTAGGGTGAGGGTCTTTGGCAGGTAGCCTTGACCTGGGACACTGTTGTGGACAGGCTCCCACAGAGTTACCACACACAAGTCCTGCAAGTCAGCTCTAGTGGTCTTGCAGATGGGGGGAATACAGTCCAAAAGCATCGGGATCCTGGCTGGGCAGTAAGGGGTCAAGATTCAGCTCCGGGTGCCCTGGTCCCCTAGGCCCCTGGTTTCCTGGTCCTGGAGTCCACGTGTTTTAAGTCTGACGGTTCTCCACTGTGGTCCACTTTGCCATTAGTTCTACTAGGATTCCCTCTAGAGTCTCATCTGACGGGAACTTCAGGGACTCTCTAGCACCAGAATGGCTTGGAGTTTAACATGGCATTCCTTAATCGAAACTCCCTCCTGCCAACCCCTTTGCCCTGCTCCCCAGTGTGGTCTGCAACACTCAGGTTCTAGGCTCACCGCCTTACACACTCCATGCCCCTGGTAACAAGAAGCCCCTCACCCTCCAGTATATCCCGACACATGGTTGTGGTAACTGAGCCAGTGTATGGCTCCTCTGTTTTCTTGAAAAGGTTTTTCCTCAGGGATGGGCAGAGGTAGTGGAACTGAAGCATGAGGTACTTGGCTTTCTATGTGCACTACTGCCATCAAGCGGAATGGTTATCCTGATCCTGCCTGCCAGGTACCTGTGCTGCACCTGAACATGGAAGCAAGCAGGCTAATCACAGCCCAGTCAAGGAAGCACAGAAAGGACTACTGGGTCTCCCTCCATCAGAGTTGGCTGCCCAGGAGAGCCATGGGAGAAAACAGGGTCCAGGTGACCTGTAGCCTGGGAGGCCACAGCCTTCCCCAGGGGTAGACAGGAACCAGGGGCCTAGCCTGCTTCAGGAGGGAAGCATCTCCTCCCAGTACTGTGGCAGCCATGTCTGCTTGGTTAAGAGGCTCTCCCTGCCAGGGACCCTGGTCAGGGGGTGAGTCTGGGTTGAGGCTGTGGAACTAGTGGGGCCTGCTAGTGTGCATGAGCCCAAAGTGGAGGCCCCCTAGCTTTTTGGTTGAGGCTCCGAAGCAGCACCCACAACTTACACAGTGGCGCCCCCCACACTTGCACAACCCCTCCTCAGAATGCGTTCAGTGCTTCTCTCAGGCTGTGAGGGCCACACAGCCAATGTCACCAAAGGACATGGATCCATTTGACCCTTCATCCCTGCCGTCCTCATTTCCTCCTCTCCTCTCTCTTCTGCCTCAAGTTCTCTCTGCTTTCCTGTTTTCTTCCTTTGCTTTTCATTTTTGTACCCCCACCCTTTTTTGTTTTTGTATTGATAGTTTGTTTGTTGGATTTTTTCCTTCTTTTGACACTGAGTTCTGTTTGAGTAGGACTGCAGGTGAAGTTGAGGGACAAGGGCCTGTCAGCAAGTTTATCTCCACTACAGTCACATACTATGAATATCACAAGTAGACTGGGAGTCACAGCAAGGCCAGAGGCCACCTGGTTGTGTGTAGTAGATGGTCCCAGGTCAGGCTTGTGTGTGGCTCTGGTGAGTCTTAGTAGAATCACCCAGAGTGGAGTGGGGACTGCAGGATGCCTTGGCTCCCCTAACAAACCCTTCCGTGCGGTGACCAACACCTATTCAGGCAGCCCAGTCGTTGATTCAGTCGACGAGGACAGCTTGCCTAACCGCCAGGGAGAACTAACACCCAGGTGGAAGAGTGGACAAGCCCCTTGGCCTACTCTTCCCTGTCCAGGGATCTCAGGTGGAAGAACGGTCAGTTAGAGGACGCTCTAAAATGATCAGAGGGCAGTCTGGGGACCAAGAAGACCCTGTCTGTTGTTATTAGAGTGTTGTTAGTATGTGTGTCTTTGTGTGTGCTTGTGTAGTCCTGGGAGTTTTAGGCCATGCTTGTGTGTTTTTGTGTGATTTTCTTCATTCCTGGTGAGTCTACTGGAGAGGAAGGTAGGTTCCAGGGAGCCAAGATGCAGTGCCATAGAGGTCCAGGTGTGTGGCAGTGACGGGGGTCAGCTGTGAGCGAAGCGGGAAGTAGCAGATGAGTTTGAAGGGGAAGACCCTTGAGGCCCCATCCCTCCTCAGCAGCTCAGGTGGCCGTGAGATAGGGACCTATCCTGGGGGATGGCTGTAAGTGCCTGTGACTTGGCCTGGCCTGCAGATGAGACCGGTGGCAGGACAATGGTATGGGAGGTGGCAAGACCCGTCGTCGAGTGGCAGGCCTGGCATCTCTGAGAACTCGGAACAGGCCTGGCCCAAGTAGGTAGGTTTGTAGAACCCTTTGCAGCATGAAGATGGCTGCCTTGATTAGGCATGGCAAAGAGGGAGAGTTGGAAAGCAAGGACCGGGCCTACTCCTGGAGACAGCCAAAGTTGTCTGTTTCTAAAGGGAATCCTGCACGTTCTCAGGACTGTGTCAGTGGCGTCTGGACTCGTTCAGCTCCTAGAAGGAAGGAAAGATTCCTGTAGGGCTGTGGTGTGTGTTTCCTAAGGTAGCAGGGTGTATGCTCTGGTATCAGACAGGCCTGTCTGCCATGGATACTCTCTGGCAAGCACTGTATATAGGAGAGAGGAAGGGAGAGGGAAAGGGGATGTAGGGAGAGTTTCTGAGACAGAGGAGAGAGGGTGGTGGAATATCTCAGTGTGGGGAAGTGAAAAGAGGAGAGATAGAGACACAGAGACAGAGGGAGGACACGGGGTAGAATCCCTGCTTGTGAGGATGGGATATGTGTTTGATTCTGTTGATGATTTTGCATGTAGCCTGGCGGTCAAGCTCATTCATTCATGTGAGTGCTCTGTGTGCTCTGGTACTGGGCCTCGGGTGTGAGAGAAAAAATGAAGGCACCTTGAGAGAGCTTCCTGTAAAGAGTTCACTGAGGAGGGCCACCCTGGTGGCACCAGTGAGAACTGTGGTGTGCCTTGTGTCTAGGTGACCGTGGTCCCCTCAGCTGGCTTCAGACAGCTCTGAGTTGCATGTGTGCCCATCCCGGCAACAGGCAGGTGAAAGACGTACGTGCCTGAGAGTGACTTGGGTGTTTGCAGGCAGGAAAGGGCACTCAGGATCCTGAGGGTGCATGCTGGTTGGTGTGGGTTGGGGATGAGGAGGTGGGTCTGAGGGGGGAGTGAGCTCATGACAGACCCAGAGAGAGCTCATAATGATTGCCTGGCAATGCCTAGGAGACAGATGGGCTGGGTCCCGATGCCGGGTTCTGATAGGCAAGAGGACAGATGAGATGGGCTTCTTCAGAATTCTTCCTGGGCGGACTGCCTCTTTAGGTGATGCTGCGGATGTCCCCGGCACTTGGTGATCCCTGCTGGGGGTGAAGGCCTCAGCCTCCATCTGAACCCTGATGGCAGGGCACCTGAGCACACCGTCCTGAAATCATGGACTGCAAGAGTCGAGTTTTTGGGCGGATCTTCTCATCTCCCATCGATCAAAGTCAGAGACCGGAGCCTTCCCAAGTGCACACAGCTGTCTGCGCACTGGTCTGCTTCCACGGCTAAGCCTCTTTCTGCCAGATGGGAAGGCCTTGCCAGCCTTCCTAGGACCCCTTGGGGAGCGGTGGTGTTCTCTCCTGACCAAGGCATCTACCTACCCTCCTGTGTGTCCTGATCTCTGCTACAACACGATCCTGCTGCCCTACCAGCAAAGGGTCAGGCTGCCAGGGGATGGGATAGAGTAGGGTGAGGGTCTTTGGCAGGTAGCCTTGACCTGGGACACTGTTGTGGACAGGCTCCCACAGAGTTACCACACACAAGTCCTGCAAGTCAGCTCTAGTGGTCTTGCAGATGGGGGGAATACAGTCCAAAGCATCGGGATCCTGGCTGGGCAGCAAGGGGTCAAGATTCAGCTCTGGGTGCCCTGGTCCCCTAGGCCCCTGGTTTCCTGGTCCTGGAGTCCACGTGTTTTAAGTCTGACGGTTCTCCACTGTGCTTCACTTTGCCATGAGGTTCTACTAGGATTCCCTCTAGGGTCTCATCTAACAGGACCTTCAGGGACTCTCTAGCACCCAGAATGGCTTGGAGTTTAGCATGGCATTCCTTAATAAAAGACCCCTCCTCCCAAGCCCTTTGCCCTGCTCCCCTTCCTGGGCTGTGACACTCAGGTTCTAGGCTCACCACGTTACACACTCCATGCCCCTGGTAACAAGAAGCCCCTCACCCTCCAGCATATCCCCACACAGGGTTGTGGTAACTGAGCCAGTGTATGGCTGTTCTGTTTTTCTTGAAAAGGTTTTTCCTCAGTGAAGGGCAGATGTAGTGGAACTGAAGCATGAGGTAGTTGGCTTTCTTGGTGCACTACTGCCATCAAGCGGAATGGTTATCCTGATCTCGCCTTCCAGGTACCTGTGCTTGCACCAGAACATGGAGGCAAGCAGGCTAATCACAGCCTAGTCAAGGCTCCACAGGAATAACTAGTGGGTCTCCCTCCATCAGAGTTGGATGCCCAGAAGAGCCATGGGAGAAAACAGGGTCCAGGTGACCTGTAGCCTGGGAGGCCACAGCCTTCCCCAGGGGTAGACAGGAACCAGGGGCCTAGCCTGCTTCAGGAGGGAAGCATCTCCTCCCAGTACTGTGGCAGCCATGTCTGCTTGGTTGAGAGGATCTCCCTGCCAGGGACCCTGGGTCAGGGGTTGAGTCTGGGTTGAGGCTGTGGAACTAGTGGGGCCCGCTAGAATGCATGAGCCCAAAGTGGGGGCCCCTTAGCTTTTGGTTGACGCTCCGAAGCAGCACCCACAAGTTACACAGTGGTGCCCTCCACACTTGCACAACCCACCCCAGAGTGTGTTCAGCGCTGCCCTCAGGCTGTGAGGGCCACACAGCCAAAGTCACCAAAGGACATGGATCCATTTGACCCCTCATCCCTGCCATCCTCATTCCCTCCTCTCCTCTCTCTTCTATGTCTGCCTCAAGTTCTCTCTGCCTTCCTAATTTCTTTCTTTGCAGTTCATTTTTCTTCCCCCTATTTTTTTGTCTATATTGGTTGTTGTTTGTAGGTTTTTTTGTTCTTTTGACACTGGGCTCTGTTTGAGTAGGACTGCAGGTGAAATTGAGATACAATGGCGTGTCAGCAAATTTACACTACAGCCATATGCCCAGCATCTTACAGGCAAACTGGCAGTCCCAGCAAGGACATAGACCACCTGGTTTTGTGTAGTAGGTGGTCCCAGGTCAGGCTAGTGTGTGGCTCAGGGTGAGTCTTAGTGGACGGAGACAGACTGGAGTGTGGACTGAAGGGCAAACTGCCTCCCCTACAAATCCCTCCGTGCGATGCTGAACACCTATGTAAGTAGCCCACTTGCGGGTTGAGCTGACAAGGTTAGCTTGCCTATCCACCAGAGAGAACTAGCACTCAGGTCCAAGGGTATACAAGCCCCTTTTCTTACTCTTCCGTGTCCAGGGATCGGGTGGTTTAACAGTTAGTTAGAGGATGCTCTAAAATGATCAGAGGACAGTCTGTGGTCCAAGAAGACCCTTTCTGTTGTTATTAGAGTGTTGTATGTGTTTATTTGTGTGTGTTTGTGCACCTCAGAGTTTGATCATGTTTGTTGGTGTTTGTGTTTATATCAGGTGAGTCCTCTGGAGTGGAAGGCAGGCCCCAAGGAGTCTAGAAGCAGAGCCAAAGAGGTCCAGGTGTGTGGCAGTGATGGTGATCAGCCGAGAGGGAAGGGGAAGAAACAAGTGAGTTTGAAGGGGAAGACCCTGGGGCACCATTTCTCATCAGCAGCTCAGGTGGGCGTGTGATAGGAACCGATGCCTGCCGGGGATTGCTGTCAGTGCCTATGACTAGGCCTACCCTGCAGATGAGACATGTGGCATGGAAATGGTATGGGAGGTGGCAAGACAAATCCTCAAGTGGCAGATCTGGCACCTCTGAGAACTCAGAACACGCCTGGCTCAAGGTAGCTAGCTAGCTAGCTCCCTTTGCAGCATCTGGGAGACTGCCTAGGTGAGGCATGGCAGAGAGGGATAGTTGGAAAGCAAGGACTGGGTCTACTCCTGGAGGCAGCCAAAGTGGTCTGTTTCTAGAGGACATCCTGGAAGTCCTCAGGCCTGTGGAAGTGGCTTCTGGACTCTCTCTCGGCTCCTAGAAGGAAGGAAAGGTTCCTGTTGGTTAGTGGCTATTGGTCGTTTCCCAAGGGAACAGGGTGTATGGTCTGGTATCAGATAATCCTGTCTGCCCTGGATATTCCCTGGGATATCTGTATATAGGAAAGAGGTAGGGAGAAGGAAAGGGATATGTAAGGAAAGGTTCTGAGAAAGAGAGGATGGGGTGGGAATATCTGGGTCTGGGGAAGTGACAAGAAGAGAGATACAAAGAGACACAGAGAGAAACAGAGACAGATGGGGGTGGGTGGTAGAATCTCTGCTTGTGAGGCTGTGGGATGTGTTTGATTTTGCTGTTCATTAGCATGTAGCCTGGTGGTTAAGCTCATTCATTCACATGAGTGCTTTGGGGGCTCTGGTCCATGGGCATTGGGCATCGGCCCCTATTCAGATACGATGAAGGCACCTTGAGGGAGCTTCCTGTGAAGAGGTCAATGAGGAGTGCCACCCTGGTGGGACCAGTGAGAAGTATGATGTACCTTTTGTATAGGGGCTCTTGGGTCTCCTCAACTGTCTTCAGAGAGCTCTGAGTTGCATGTGTGCCTAGCTCAGACAGGCAGGGGAAATATACATATGTGCCTGAGAGTGACTTGGGTGTTTGCAGACAAGAAAGGGCACCCAGGATCCTGAGGGGTGTTTGCTGGTTGGTGTGGGTTGGGGGTGAGTGTGTGGGGCTGAGGGGGTAGTGAGGTCATGACAGACCCTGAGAGAGCTCATAATGGTTTCCTGGCAATGCCTAGGAGATAGGTGGGCTGGGGCCCATGCCGGGGCCTGGTAGGCAAGGAGACAGAGAAGATGTCCTATTTCTTGTTTTGATATTTCCTTGTCTCCACAACAGGATTCTTCCTGGGCAGCCTACCTCTGCAGGTGAGGTTGTGGAAGTCCCAGGGTCTTGGTGACCCGGCTGTGGTTGATACCTCCAAGCCTCCATCTGAACTCCAAAGGCAGGGCACCTTCCTGAAACCATGGATAAGAAGAGTCGAGTTTTTGAGCAGGACTTCTCATCTGCCATCAGTGTCAGAGACTGGAGCCCACCAAAGTGCACACAGCTGTCTGCTCTGCTTCCATGGTGGAGCCTCCTTCTGCCAGGTGGGAAGGCCTTGCTGCGCTTACTCGGACCCCTTTGGGAGGAGAGTGGTCCACTTTCCTGACAAAGGATTCTGCCCACCCTCTCCTGTGTCCTGATCTCTGCTACACCAGGATCAAGCTGCCCTACTAGCCACAGGTCAGGCTGCCAGGGGATGGGGTAGGGTATGGTGAGGGTCCTTGGCAAGTAGCCTTTAACTGGGAGCCTGGTTGTGGCCAGGGTCCAACCTAGTCAGCACACACATGTCCTGCAAGGCAGATCTAGTAATCTTGCAGATGGAAGGAGTTCAGTCTAAACAGCTAGATCCTGTCTGGGCAGCAACTGGTCTATACCAAGCTGCTGGTTCTTGGTCCCCTAGTACCCTTGTCCCCTCGTCCTGGAGTCCATGTTTTTGAGTCTGACATGCTCCTCTGTGGTCCAGATTGTCATGGGGTTCTCCTTAGATTCTCTCTGGGATCTCATCAGGAACAACATTCAGGGGTTCCCTGGCACCCAGGATGCCTTGGTGTGGACTATGGCATTAGATTTGAGGAGCCACCACCTGCTTAGCCCCACCCCTTGCCCCACTCCCCACCATGGTCTGCTACACTCAGGTCCTAGGCTTGCCACCTTACCCGTCCCCTCCCTCTGGAGGCATGAAGCCCCTCACCCTGCTGCATACCCCCTCACAGGGTTGGTATCCCCCCAGGTACAGAGTTGGAGCCCCATCTCTGACCATTCCCTGCCCAAAGCCTTGGGGCCATATAGTAGTCTAGTGGTAGCTGAGCCAGGGTGTCTTTTCTTTGATTCTTCAAAGGTTTGTTGCTCATGGAAGGGCCCGAGGGAGTGGAGCCAGGTCCTAGGTAATTAACTGTCCGGGTGTACTACTGCTATCAAGCAGAATCGTTATGCTGATCCCGCCGGCAGGACCTTGTGCTGCTCCTAGACATGGCGGCAAGCAGACTAAAAACCACCTAGGTCATGGCTCCAGAGGAAGGAATAACAGGTCTCCCTCCAGGAGACTTAGCTGCCCTGTAGTGCTGTGGGAGAAAATAGGGTGCAGGTGACCCGTGGCCTGAGGGGGCAGTCAGGCCCCAGAGCAAGCCAGCAACCACAGGGCTTGGCCTGCTCCAGGAGGAAAGCACCTCCTCCCAGGTCCTGTTGCAGACATGTCTGATGCATGAGAGTATCTTCTCATACATACATACATATATAAATCTTTAAAGAAATCATGGATTGTGGATGGTGCGAGATACAGCAGTAATCTCAGCACTCTAGAGTCTGAGCAGGAAAATTATGACTTTAAAGCAGTCAGGGCTACACGTTGTGACACTGTCAAAAAAAATAATTAAAAAAAAGAATTTAGCACTGTGTGTGACCCTCAAGATTTTTAACTGTTACTTTTATGGATGTTTGAAACACTTTAATAAAAATAAGTACAAACTTCAAACAAGGAAAAGATGACCCTATAAAGATAGCTGATCATACCTTAGAGCAGTGGTTCTCAACTTGTGCTTTGTCATCCCTTTGGAGAGTGACTGATTCTTACACAGGATCGCCCAAGATCATCTGAGTACCAGATATCTACATTATGATTCCGAACATTAGCAAAATTACAGTTATGAAACAGTAACAAGAACAATTTTATTGTTGGGGTTTTCCACAGGTGGAACTTCTTTAGAGTTGCAACTTTAGGAAAGTTGAGAACCACTGGGCTACAGAGTGTTTCTCTGCATCTCTTTTTTTAATTACTTAAACACATTATTCAGTTATGCCTCTGTCACATACTATGTATCAAGCACTGTCGCTATATGTGCTTGCAATACCTTAAGAAGCCTGAGCCCTGGAAGTTTCTTGCACCTTGTGTTACTGCAAAATGTAGGTTTTTCCCACCATTTCTTTCTTCCCCAAAATCAAGGCTATGACCTAGTATCATGGACAACCGATGATAACTTTACCAATACTTACTGGTAATAAGTCCACAGCAATACTTTATAGCAAGGTGAAGATACCATCCTGCAAACTCAGAAATCAGGCACATCGTTTCTTTCCTCCTTGAAGGGTATTTATAGTGGAAATGATAAACTTTAGTATCTGTGAAGATTCCTGTTGCAATATCCTGTAACTGCTTCCTAGATCAGTTGAGGTGTGTTCTTTCCAATCCTTCCAGCTGCGTATGTCAGTCTTTCCATCTTACAGTGTGCCTGCCTTTGCACAGCAACTCTGTGTAGCATGAAGTCCTCACCTCTACCTCTTGCTTCAATATTCAGAAGTACCTGTTTCATCAACCGAAGCACTTGAGTTTCACACCTGGCACATAAGGGTTGGGAGCTAGTATACACAAGTCTCTTAGTTCCATCCCTAACATAATACCCACAAACGAAAAGTATCTGTATGCGGGTCAGAGTCCAGCTCTAGTTCCCTCGATGGGTTCCTCAGCTTCCATGAAGGAGGATAAACATTCGAAACTATGAAACATGAGCGCAGTATCTCACTCTTCTACCAGACCCTTAGTTGGCAAAGGTTTTTTGCTCATGGAAGGGCCAGAGGGAGTGGAACCAGGTCCTGAGGTAATTGACTCTCTGGGTGTACTACTGCCATCAAGCGGAATGTTAATGCTGATCCCTCAGGCAGGACCTTGTGCTGCTCCTGGACATGGCAGCAAGCAGACTAAGAACCACCTTGGTCATGGCTCCAGAGGAAGTACTGATGGGTCTCCTTCCAGCAAACTTGGCCGCCCTGTAGAGCTGTGGTTGAAAATAGGCTGCAGGTGACCCGTGGCCTGAGGGGGCAATCAGGCCCCAGAGCAAGCCAGCAACCACAGGACTTGGCCTGCTCCAGGAGGAAAGCACCTCCTCCCAGGTCCTGTTGCAGCCATGTCTGCTTCATGAGAGTATCTCCCTGCCAGGGACCCTGGATCAGGGGCTGTGTCTAGGTTGAGGCTGTGCAACTAGTGGAGCCCACCAGTGTGCACGAGCCCACTGTGGAGGGCCCCCTAGCTTTTGTTTGAGGCTCCCAAGCAGCACCCACAGCTCACACAGTGGCCTTCCCCACACTCCCACAACCCCACCCCAGAGTCTGTTCCTCGCTGCTCTCAGGCTGTCAGGGCAACACAGCCAATGTCACCAAAGGACATCTATCCATTTCACTCCATCTCTGCCTTCCTCATTCCCTCCTCTCCTCTCTCTTTTATGTCTGCCTCAAGTTCTCTCTGCCTTCCTGATTTCTTTCTTTGCATTTCATTTTTGTTCCCCCCATTTTTTGTCTGTATTGGATGTTGTTTGTTGGTTTTTTTTCTGTTTGAACATTGGGTTCTGTTTGAGTAGGAATGCAGGTAAAGTTGAGGGGCAAGGCACTGTCAGCAAATATATCTACACTCCAGCCACATGCCCAGAGTCTCTTAAGCAAGCAGACCGGGTGTCAACAGCAAGACAGAGGCCACCTGGTTGTGTGTAGTCGGTGGGCCCCTGGGAGGATTGTGTGTGGTTCAGGGTGAGTCTTAGTAGAAGCAACCAGGGTGGGGTGTGTAATGAAGGGCACCATGCTTTCCCTAACAAATCCCTTCCCTTAGATGCACAGCACCTGTGCAGGCAGTCCACTTGGGGGTTCAGCTGACGAGGTCATCTTGCCTAGCCTCCAGGAAGAATTAACACCGAGGTCGAAGGGTGGACAAGCCCCTTGTCCTGCTATTCCCTGTCCAGGGATCTCGAGTGAAAGAATGGTTAGTTAGATGATACTTGAAAATGAACAGACGACAGTCTTGGGTCCAAGAAGACCTTGTTTATTTGTATTAGAGTGTTGTGAGGATGTGTGTATTTTTGTGTGTGTCTGTGGGCCTGGGAGGTTATGGCCATGCTTCTGGGTTTTTGTGTTGTGTTTACACAGGGTGTGTCCACTGGAGAGGAATGTATGCCCCACAGAGCCCAGAGGCAGAGCCATAGAGTGTGTGGCAGTCATGGTGGTCATCTCAGAGAAAATGGGGAAATAACAGGTGAGTTTGAAGGAGAAGACCCTTGGGGCTCCGTCCTTCAGCAGCAGCTCATGTAGGCAAGAGATAAGGAAAGATCCTAGCAAGGATGGCTGTGAGTGCCTGTGACTTGGCCTGGCCTGCATATCAGATCAGTGGCTTGGCAATGGTCTGTGAGGTGGCAAGAGCCATCCTGGAATGATAGACCTGGCCTGGCAACTCTCAGAACTCAGAACAGGCCTGGGCCAAGGTAGCTAGCTCGATTGCTCCCTTTCCAGCATCTTGGAGGCTGCCTCGGTGAGACTTCGCAGAGAGGGTGAGTTGGAAAGCAAGGACTGGACCGACTCCTGGAGGCAGCCAAAGTGTTCTGTTTCTAGATTGCGTCTTAGAAGTCCTCAGCCCTGTGGAGGTGGCATGTGGACTCTCTCTCAGCTTCTAGAAGGATGGAAAGGTTCCTGTTGGGTCATGGTGTGCATTTCCAAGGACACAGGGTGTATGGTCTAGCATCAGACAGGCCGGTTTGCCCTGAATACTCCTGGCTGGCACTGTATATAGGAGAGAGGTAGTGACAGGGAAAAGGTGTTATAGGTAGAGGTTCTGAAAAAGAAAGCATAGAAAGAGAGAGAGAGAGACAGAGACAGAGACAGAGAGAGACAGAGAGAGAGAGAGAGATCTTGGTGTATGTAAAGAGACACAGAGAGACACAGACAGATGTGCGTATGGGGGGGTCAAATCCCTGAGTAGTTTGATAATTTGTGAGTTCCATAATCATGGTAGTACTGGATTTTATGAATGAGATAAAACATTTAAAGCCGGTACAGGGAAATAAACACTCTGGCTTATTCACCATTGGTAAGGGTAAAGGGCCAGTCCATGCAACTAAGGGAACTATCTGAGATAGCTTGTCCTCTCTCCAAATATAATTATAGGCATGCTCTGAGGCGTGTGTCCTACATCATTCAAACTCAAGCTCTGCTGACAGTCATGAGGAACCATCACACCTGCAAATACTAGTACATCCCTTTGTGTCTTCCCCCAAATCCTTACAGGAGTTCCTCACTGGCTCTAGAAGTTGGTCTAAGTCGATCTGCTTAGCATTTAAATCCCTACAAAATATCACCCATTTCTTCCAATCTGCCCCACAATCCTTTCTTCCCACCTTCATGCACATGTCTTAGACTTTTCCAAACATCCCTTTTAACTCCAAGCCTGTGCTTACATATTTTTTTCAGATATGTTTCTCTAAGTAAAAAAGTAAGGGTCTGGAGAGATGGATGGGCTCTTAAGAGTGCTTGGTGTTCTTACAGAGACAAGAGTGCTGTTCCCAGAACACACTTTAAGTAGCTCACAACAACCTGTACTCGAGATCGAGGGATCAAAAAGCCTCCTTCTGCATGTTCAGGCAGGTGTATGGGGGCAGGAGAGATTAAATGTTTTCGACAAGAAAGAGAGAAGTTTTCTGAAGCTATTTGTACTTAAAGTTAAATCTTCATCTGGCAGAAAAAGATGAATAACTGCTTCCTTTCAATCTGCTTTTTGGTCTGAGAGAGAATCCCAATGGAGTGCATTAGTCAGGCTTTAGGTATGTGTTTTTGGCGTCATCTAGTGGTATTTTTGGTACTACATATCCTTACACCTCACATTTTTTTGCATTCAACAAGGATTCTGTAAGTAGTGTCTTGTTTTTGCTGAAAGACAGTAGAATCCTTTGCCCAGCCCATGATTTTAGGACCAACTGATATCCTTTTGTGATGGCCTTTAAAACATGTCTTCTTTTACTTCAACAGGAAACAGATGATTTGAAGAGAGCCAAAACTAAGCTTCAACAAGCAGATAAACTAGGTTGCAGACAGTTTGTTACTCCTGCTGATGCTGTCAGTGGAAACCCCAAACTGAACTTAGATTTTGTAGCTAATCTCTTTAATAAATA
Organism: Cricetomys ansorgei; assembly: GCA_026225945.1. NCBI lineage: Eukaryota > Metazoa > Chordata > Mammalia > Rodentia > Nesomyidae > Cricetomys > Cricetomys ansorgei. The sequence continues at coordinate 215,975 of JAMJFZ010001286.1, forward strand.
CCCAATGCTAACTAAACCTGAAAACCAAGATATTGACTGGACTAGGAGGTAAATTAATATTTCTCTAATTCTAATGTGCAGGCTATAGCATTAAAAACAAAACAACACAACAACAATAACAACAACAAAGCAAACAAACAAACAAAACAAAGAGGCCACAGTGATACAATTCCAACCGGGTGAGTTGCTATATTGGTTTGGCTTTTCTAAGAACTTGCTAAAAGCAGATGCAATGCTGAGTGAAAAGTCTGGAACCTGCTTGATGGAGATGCTGATGCAAACAAAATTCACAGGTAAATATCTAGTTGGGGAGTGGGGCTCAGTGCCAGAGCTCTTCCTTAGCATTGCTAGCACCACAAAGGAAACTAAAAATCAATGCTCACCTATCATGAAACCAATTAGTAAACAAATATTTTGTTTCAATGTTTAGTGCTATGTCATCTATTTTTTTAACCTATTTTATTTATTTTGATAAAGAGCCTCATGTTTAGTTTGAGTTTTTTTCAACCTATTCATCTATTTTAAGACGAGTGATCCAGGCTGTCCTAACACTCACTATGTTATGATCATCCTCCCTCCAAGTACTGGGATTCCAGGCATCATATGCAGTTTTAAAGGTGCTAGAGATTGAACCCAGAACTTCTTGGCCTCTAGGCAAGCACTCTACAAACTGAGCTACATTCCCCAGATCCCTGGGACTGGTTGTGAGAGAGCATCTCCCTCTGTAGCTGAAGCTAGCCTGAGATGAACTATGTAGCCCAAGATTGGGCTTGAACTCCTGGTGATTTGCTTTCTTCAGCCTCACGAGGGGCTGAGATAGTAGACAGGAACCACCATGTCTAAGTAGATCAATTTTGAAACCTCTAATTAGAAAGATATAAATTCACGCTGTAATGGACCTGTAAGTTTTAGTCAATGTATTTCAGTTGTCCATAGTCAGAGGGACATACTTGCATGTGGTAATTATTAGATTAGAATAAAGCATATAAAATAAATGAATACATACATTGGTGCTATATGTATTTATACAAGACATGTAATGAATGAATGCATTTTGTGTGTGTTTTAATAGCAGAAACTCGTGAAGAAAGAACTGTAACTGGATGAACTCGATTGGTGTTAATCCTCACGTAAACCATGTCTATGTGTAAGCTGCCCTACCTCTATTATGAAGTTATGAATATCATGAATGGATGTAGCATAAATAATGACAGCTCTAAAAGTTTCATTTATACCAGTATTCGTATTAGAAAGCATCAGTAATTTCCATCATCATTTTCCAAATACACAAAAGCCCAAACTCTTTCTTTGCCTGATCATTGGCTATAAGTGATAGTCTATGTAAATGTTTTGATGGTACCTAAGGGAACAGGTACTTTCAATTTCTTAAACAGTCCGGAATACTTGTATCAGACTACCCATGATCCCTACAGCCTCTGGCTTCCTTGGTGGACTATATCTCCAGTGATACATCAACTTTGTCATTTTATCGTATCACCATTTTTGAGATGTAGCCCATTGTCTCACATAGCCCAGGCTCACCTCTAACTTGCTGTGAGGCCTAGGGAGACCACAAACTTCTCATCCCCATATCTTCACCTCCCCTTTCAAATGCTGAGGTTATAGGCATGCATTGGCTGATCAATTCAGTGCTGTAAATCGAACCTGTGGCTTCAGGAATGCTAAGTAAGCAGTCTACCAGCTGGGCTCTAACCTTAGCCCAGAGGAAGCCAGAAGCCATGAATGGAATGGAGGTGTACATCAGACAGATTGAAAGGAGGAAAGGAGTCTTATTCTGTGTGTGTCACATGAGTGCAGTGTCTGCAGAGGCCAGAAGAGGGCATTATTCTCCTGGAGCTGTAGGGACAGAGAGTTGTGAAGCCCCCAATATGGGTGCTGGGAATGGAACTGGGTACAATCTTCCAGAAGAACCTGGTGTGTTTCTAATTGCCCAGCCATCTCTTCAGCCTCAGCCTCATACCGCATATTCAACATCTGCTATATGCCTAGCTTTTGTCTCTGAGGAATTTACAATCTAGGGAAGCAAACAAATAATTAAATGACTTAAAGAATTAGTGGGGGTGGGGATGGGGACAGGGAGGGTAGAAATGTTCTCATGAAATTATGATCTCCAAAAAATTGTTTATAAAGAAGAAAGTAATATGATTTTCATGTAGGGCTCCAGATATTCATCCTGTGTAAAGCATACATCCTTATTAATTTTTTAAGACAAGGATTCACTGTGTAGCCCTGGCTGACCTGGAACTTGCTATATAGATCAGACTGACCTCTCAGAGAGATTGTCCTGCCTTTCCCTCCCCAGCCTGGGTTTAAAGGTATATATACCTTGTCCAGCTGTGCTCGCTTACGTATAAGTAAACTGAATGATCTTAGCTCTATTTTCAACACAGACTGATTTAGAAAAATGTGAGTCGTGATTATTGTGACTTTATGTCTTGTTGGATTTGTGTTACTATTTCTAATCACTGATGAAGTTATCTTTCAAATCCTTAGTGACCTTCAAAATGCTTTGGTAATCTTACAGTTATATGAACAAATTAAAGTTCCTGTGGACTGCAGTAAAGTTAACAAGCCTCCATACCCAAAGTTGGGAGCCAGCATGAAAAAGGTAGAGAATATTGAATCTTCTTGATTTCTTTCATTTATTTTACAAACCTCTAGACCAACAATTCTCAACCTGTGGGTGACTACCCTTTTGTGGGAGGGGTTGACTTTCACAGGGGGACCTAAGACCATCTGCATATCAGATAATTACATTATGATCCATAATAGTAGCAAGGTTGCAGTTATTAATAAACAATAAAAATAATTTTATTGTTGTGGTGGGAGGGGCCACCACAACATGAGGAACTGTATTAAAGGGTCGTAGCATTAGGAAGGTTGAGAACCACTGCTCTAGACCCTAAGCTGTTTCTTGGGGATAGAAACTGCATCTTGGTTTTTGAGCAGATACATATCATTACACAACATGTACATACAGAGAGGGTGGGGGGGGGGAGAGAGAGAGAGAGAGAATGCATATTGAGCAAATGGCGATATTTAACCATTCCTTTACTTTTGTGCATTTACAGTTAGAAAACATCAACTATGCAGTTGAGTTAGGGAAGCATCCAGCTGAATTCTCCCTGGTTGGCATGGAGTACATGACCTGAAGGATGGGTACCATTTCCATTGGAGGACTTTTCCTTCCATGGGTACCCTGTCCCATGCTTCTGCTGGTGCCTCTAAACCCTGTCCCATGCCTCTGCTGCTGCCTCTACCCATACTAAGATGGGCACGGTGGATCTGATTACTACCGGGTTCCGTCTTAGGAGAGAATGGCAAGTTCTAAGCCATCATATGCAGTTCACATTGTCTTCTCAAAGAGTGAGAACTTGTTATCTGACCATGGAAAAATCTTTTTTACAGTAAAAAGCCAATTGGTAATAGCCTATTGGCCTTGGCAAATAGATTCCAAATCCTGCAAAAGGCCGTTAGTCCTTAGCCAGGCCTTGATTGGCCTGATTTAGCCTATGGTAGTGGACCTGTATGGGTTTCACTTGAATGGCATCCACCTGTTTTTTTATAACATTGGTCAGTTTTGTTAAAGCCCAGGGCCCAAAAGATATAAAAAGATATTAAAAGTAAGCCTATCAGATCCTAGCAGAGAAGGTAGGGAAGTTGTTTGTAAAGGGGAGGTGAAATACCAGTTTTGGAACCAGTTCTGCTCTTGCTGCCTTTGCCTTTTGGGCTTTTCTAAAACTCTCTCTGATTTCAGCCATAAAAACAGTATTTCTCCCTGAGGGCAGCACAAAGCCCATCCTGCTGGAAGAGAATTCTAAGCCTCTCCTATTCTGCAAGAAAACCTCAGCAAGTGAGGAATGGGAGATGGCAGATTTCAGGTGTTCCAGGTCTTCCTCAATTGACAGGCAGAGATCTGAGTAATGCTTGTTGTATCTAACAAGAGATGTTATTCTCACCTGGCTCCCAGGCCTAGGAGAACTGCCAGAGGACACAAATAGGCTCTCTTTTTGTACTTAAAAGAGGCCGTGGTCATTTTTCGGGTCCCATGCTAGGGAGAACTGCTCTTCTGTATAATACTTTAATCTTTGTATAAGCTGTACGAAGATGCAGTGTGTGGTTTCTTTTGTTTTAAGGAATTTATCAAATATGCAGGGGGAAAAACCATCACTACAGGCCCACGGAGTGTCATTGAGGGGCAAGAGATATGAATTATCTGGGAGGGTAGCAAGGTTTGTTATGGTGATATCACACAAGTGTTTTAGTGACATGGGCGCATCACCCAGGCAAAGGCCTTTTCCTGAGACCAACTGTAAGGTTAGTTTTGAGGAGCTTTCTTCCTGAATGTCTGACTCCCCCTGTTTTATTTATTCAAGCATATTTTTGAGCATGCAGTATGCTCTTTCAACAATCTCCTGTCCTTGAGGAATGTAGGGGATGCCAGTAGTATGGGTAATCTGAAAATGTAAGTATCAATAGTCCTATGTAGAAACTTTAAATTACCAAATTCAGTAACATCCGTCTGCCACATTTGACTAGGCTTTAAGCTTCCAGGATTTACTCCATACTGAGGTACTCCATGATGCTGTGGGCATGAGATGCATTGTTTAACAATTTGACGAGTTGCATCTCTGATAACATTAAATTGTTTTTGAAGACTGACTATTTTGATGATGCATAGTGTGGTAAGTGGACCCCTGGATGCTGGCTTGAAACACAAAGCATCCCACCTTTTAAAAAGATCCGTTTCTGCTCTGGCCTTAATGGAAAGAGTACGACAAGGTCAGATAGCCCGAAGCTGCTGAGTTCTGAGAAACTGCCCTTCCAACTGACACAACCCTATTGCTTCCTCATACCACATTTCCACCCTTGTAGATGACACAGGAAGCCCTAGAGAGAATCTCACAGCTCCATGCACTTCCTTATCCCTCACTCTGGGACATTCCAACATTACCTAGGAATTCTAGATAGACCAGACTAGTCCCATGACACATACGTTTACCATAGATACCTGCTTACGCATTGCCCGTTCTCCCCATTTCAAAAATTGTATAAATACTGGTACTATGTGTTCAATAAATCGAGGGCTTGACCAGACAGACTGTCTGCCTTTCACTCCTCTCACCCCTGCCCATATCCCATTCCCACGCCCTCTCCTAGGGTCAAGGTTGAAGATCCCGAGGGACGGGATAGCATAGCATGCAATTTTAGTCCAAGTTCCAATTGGTTAGAACTGCCGTTAGCAGATAAGATATTTGCAGATCATTCTTGATTATAATCTAACTTCTGAAATAATGTAGGACTATTAGACAGCCATACCTTGAGGAAGAACTTCCCAAAGATAACTTTCCATAAGATCTTTGAAATTAATATAAGGTATGCTCAAAAGCAAATCTTTTACAATCATCCGGAGCAAAAGAAATAGTTTGAAAATAAATTTTTATGATTGCTAATAATTTTATAAGTATCTATAAGAATAGCAGCAAGAGTGGGCAGCCCAGATAGTAAGAGTCCCATTAATTCTATGGTCTCATTCACTTTTCTCAAATCCTGTAATAATCTCTGTTTCCCAGATTTCCTTTTTAATAACAAAAATAGGAGAATCCCATTTGTCTGTATTTAGAGGTCACTATTCCACTCACACAGGAGTGTAGCATCTGCATAGTACAGGTTGGTTGGTAGCTTCTGCTAAAAATACCCTTAAGCCATCTCATAAAGGTCTTTGAGAAGGAGTTAAAGGTTACTGCATACTTTGTTTCTTAAGACCCAAACCTTGATAGATAAACACTATTTTATCTCTGGGGCTATATAGGTATACTCCCATTTCTATTGTAACATCTCTTTCCTATAAATTTATAGGTAATCTTTAATTATGCAAGTATGAAATGTTCCCTGATGCCTTTCAGCATCATTCCAATTTAGAATATTACTTTGTTCCAAGTTTTGGTTCTGTCCTATTCCTTGTTAGATATTAACTTGTAAAAATATTCCTGAATTGAAACTGCTGTTAAAAACAAAACTTTTAACTTATAACTATAATGTATAATTTATAGAGAGACTGGGAATTTAAAATACCTTAAAAAGTCTATTTCCTTAAAGTCTATCCTTGCAAGATTCCAAATTTTAAAAGTAGTTAAAGCCTTTCAGCTGTGTGCCTGCAGCACAACAAATAAAGTTCCTCTATTGTAATGTACATTCCTTCTGTCACACCCTCAGAGGCAGTCTGCCTTCCAGGCCCCTCTGAATCGGCTCTGGTGCAGCGGCAGTTCAGCTATCTTAAAAATCCTCTCTTATTTTTAGTATAGAAAAAAACATCACATGACCTCTCAATCTCTAAAGACAGCCAGGTTGTTTACTCAAAACTCACCTGCCTTGATTTACTTTGTTTTAATCCTGTAACTCTCACACTGAAAAAATTTGGCTGCACACAGAGACATAGCTTTGATACCTCATTAAATACTGTTTTTAAAAATCCCCTTATTTTTAGCATAGTAAAATACCATACAAAATCCAATTTAATTTAAAATATCTGAGATCTGTTGTCTCCTTGAATGGCAACACGCAACTACCTCCATTTAAATGGTGGTGAAGTCACATGGCTTTTGTCTCTTTGACGCTGGAAGAAATGGCAGCATCCACATGGTCATTCTGCCAGCCACACGGCCACTTCCTTGATTTCTATGGTCTTATGAAGCAAAGGCTGTTCTGTTAAAGATATTCCTTGAAACATCCTTTCCACATTTCTAGACATAGCTAGCAGAGCGGTATAATTCAAACCGTCCCCACCATTTAAATCAGAATCCAAATAGTGATATTGTGGGGGTCGGGACCCATGCCCTGGGCCTAAGATTTAGGTCTCTAGTATAGAAAAAGACCAAAGCAGCCAAACTTTAGTCAGGCTTCTAAGAACACCAAAATTGTGTAGCCCAAGTCAGGGGCAGTGTGACCCAGAACAGTTCCCAAAACTGAAGTAAGAGAAACAATCTCTGCAAGAAAAACATTTTCTACTACAAACAAGACGGCCTTGGGCTAAAAAGAGTTTCTCCACCTAGTTGACCGGAACCTTGAGCTTTACTAATTAGTTCAGGTGGAACATACTTTAATTGTGCCTTCTTGGTAGAAGCAGGAGCGAGATTGTTACTTTAGCTTTGCATAAGCTGCAGAGGTGAGGACTTCGCCAGTGGCTGGAATGTGACTGAGGCTCCATCAGAGCCTCTGTGACTTCACAGGCAGCTATGGCTCTGCTGGCAGCTAAACTGCTCAAGCAGCTGCGGTGATCTCAGTGGCCAAAGCTATGCCTGTGGTTGTAGGCTGTGCTAACAGTCATGGCTGTCCCCCAGACTCTGGCCATGCTGGTAGCTTTAGCTACATTGGAGGCAGGGACCGAACCATCAGCTAAAGCTGACCCAATGGCTGTGGCTTTGCTAACAGCTTAGCTGCATGAACAACTGAGATCATGCTATCAGCTGTGGCCGTGCCAGAACTGAACTGGCAGCAGCTGGAGCGGCTGTGTAGACAGTAACCGCAGATTCCTGTATGTGTGGCAGTCAGAGCTACATGGGGGTGGAGGTGGCTTGAATTTCTATAGGATCTATGAGAAGCATTAAGATGTACTGCCTCCTTAATTCCCACAACTTTCTGAAGTGAAGGCTATTCTTTTATCATGGTATCTGGCAGCCTCACTTTTTCTAAACCAAATTCCTCTCCTGGATCTAATTGATCATCATTCCACCTCTTTTAAAATACAACCTCCACAATATATTCAGCCTTATTTCCTGTTGTTATCCTGACTGCCTCTGGCTCTAGAAGTACTTCTAAGCCATCCTTAATCATTTCTCATGGGTTAAAATCATCAGACTACCTTGCTCCTTATTTTGTTCCTGATATTCCTTCAAAGCTTCTGCTTTTAACCTCATGGATCCTTTCTGAGGAAACCATGGACACACTTCTTTTACAAGGTCGTGCCTCTCCTGCTTGGCCCTTACCTTCACCTGTACAAGTAAAAAGGCTACAAGAAGAAGCAATATAAACAGACACACATAACTTTTCTGCTTTTTAAGCTTCGTTTGAGCTATTCACAAGCAACTTTTCTATTTTTCTTTTTTCAAAGAATCATCTTAACTGAGGGCTTCAAAATCATTCTGTGGAACTACAGCTTCCTTAATGAAATGAAAGTAAAAGTCCCATGTGCAGCCTCTAATATGAGCCATTAGCCATACTGTGTCTTGGGAGAATGATACGACCTTCCATAAATAACCCAAGTATGTAAATGTTAAAGGGACCCAACATGTAAAACTTGAGAGACAAAGCAACTGTCTCTAAGCCCATAGGGGCTACATCCAACAGTGTCTGTGTTCTGAATCTGAGAACTTAACCAAAAAAGCAGATAAGAGTATGTGAAAAACAACTTGCATTAGTACTTGAAGGAGATTCTTGTCCTTGTCCTTATCCTCTGACCCAGGCATAGAACTTGTATTCACGCAATACTAATACTGAATTGAGAATTACTAGGTAGTCTAGAGATGGCTTTCAGCATACAGGAAGATGAACACAGTAGTTGTCTCCAATTTAGCTAGGAAAGCCTGGGATAGGCCACTCTTATAATACAGAATAATATATGAAATATATCATTTCCATGATTTTTCTGTGCTCTATTGAAAGACTACTGCTGTTTCTTTTTCTAGCAATAAGCGAGTGATGGCCTGGCCCCCACAGTCTCTGAGGAGCCAGGATCTGGATCACCCTTTCTTATTCATTGCTGAGGCTCCAACAGACATCAGTGCAACATTGATGTCTTTATGACAGAGGGTCCAGTCCTGTTTCAGGAAGCATCATAGAACACACTCTCATAAGCACGTCTGTCACTCCCAATCATATTGCCTCTTGCAAAATCCATTTTCATGGCCTCTAACTGTGGGCTCCAGGCTAGCTAGCATGCTTGACCCTAAGGAAGAGGGTTCCCGTCTTCCCTCTTCTTTAGAAGCCTTGGCTGTTTGCCCTTACACTGCATGCAGACCTGCAGGGTGACTGGTCTCGGGACTGTCCCGTGCAGGCCCGAAGACAGTCATACAAACGCCCCACTCGAACTTTGACTGCGTCCTAAGGCCAACTGCCACTCGACTTCTGTGAGCTCCGGCTACCGGACGTGTCTACAGCGCTCGAAAAGAAGAGTCACCATCAAAGGCTACTGATTATCTAACTACAGCTTGCTGTGAGTCACCAGTGGCAAGTACATTCGCTGCCCCTTGCGAGGGGTTTACATACTGCTTGCCGCGGGTCTCCACTGGCAAGTACATTGCTGCCCCTTGCGAGGGGTTTACATACAGCTTGCCGCGAGTCACCACTGGCAAGTACATTCACTGCCCCTTGCGAGGGGTTTAACTACAGCTTGCCGCGAGTCACCACTGGCAAGTGCATTCGCTGCCCCTTGCGAGGGGTTAAACTATTGCTGAGAATCACCATTGGCAAGTGCATTCGCTGCCCTTGTCGAGGGCTTTAACAACCGCTTGCCGCGAGTCACCATTGGCAAATACGTTGCTGCCCCTTATGTCCGTTTTACTCCACAACTAAATACCTTATTGACTAAATGGCGAGTAGACGTGTTGAAACAGGCCAACTAGCCAGGAACTTACCCTCGGACAATAGACCACAGGTTTCCAGGACTCCCCGGCCTGGGACCCCTTTTAGTGTCCCCCAACCTAAGAATGACACCCCACAGTTTTCCCTGCCACCCCGGCCTGGGACCCCTTTTACTGGCATTCGACGGGAGTATGACACCCCAGCTCCTTGGAGGAAGGACTTAAGGGACTTAACTCCTCTGGGGATGCTTCAAATGGCCCAGCACAAGTTCAGGTGCCAGAAGCCCTATGAGGACCAGAGATTCAAAGTCCCTGACTCCCGTACTGCAGAGAGGCTGCAGAATCTCAGAGCCCTTATAAACTCTTCAGCCAGTAAGAAGAACCAAGACCCCATGAAGGAGCTGCAGGAGCTGAAAGAGGACAAGGAAAGACAAGTTCCTCGTTCTCCGAAGGTTCCTGAGGGCACTAGTAGCACACTGAGCAGGGATACCAGACCATCTGCCTTACAGCCTGTCGCCAGAAAAAGAGAGTCCTCACATGTTGTGCCCGTACCTGTGAAGGTGAAAAGAGGCCTGACTATGTCTACCGTGTCAGAAGAGCCTATGGACTGTGGCCAGACGGGCACCAGTGTCTCTGCAAAATCTTCAAGATATGGTGATTGGGATGCCAGTTAAAAGGTCAAAGAAGATGACACAGTGCCTGGACAATCTTCGGCTGAGTCTTCCACTGACCAACGTGGACTGGGAAATTCCCCACGTGTTCAAGGGTCCCTGCAGTCTTCCCTATCTGACCAAGGAGCTCTGGGATCTTCTGCTTCTTCCCAAGGGGCTCAGGGACTGTCCCTATCTACCCAAGAGTTTCCGGGAGAATCCAAAGGTGTGAAAGGGTCTATGGGACATTTCACATCTACCTAGGCATCCCAGAGACCTTCCACTTTTGTTGAGCGGGACATCAGACCTGTCTCCTCTCCAGAGAGTGGTTTCAGCAGTTCATCCTCTATCCCAGGGGTCCCCAGTCATTCCAATGTTCCCACAAAGAGTTTTAAACAAGGCCCCTCTGTCCAAGGGACCCTCCAACGGGTCCCACCACACAAAGGGACCTCCAAACCTGATTCTCCAAAAGCGGGACTCAGTGATTTCTCACATCCCTCAAACGGTGAAAGTTCTACCACCTCTCCTCAAGAGAGTTTAACACCTTTGACATCTGATGAAGGGGGATGCAGGGCTACTCCCTCTCATGAAGGAAGTCAAAGGTGTCCTCCCGGTTCCCCAAGGGGCCCTGGGCAATCAACTTCTGCTAAAGTGAGCTTGAGTCCTGACCCTCCTGACCAAGAGGATATCAGAACTTCCTCATTAAAACAAGAGGGCTCTACATGTCCTCCATCATTAAAACATGGGGTCAGATCTCCCCTTACAGCCCAAGGGGTCCTAAGCCCCACCACTATTCCCCTGGTGAGCCCCACACTGCTCAAGACTGCCCAAGCAGAAACAAAACATTCCATATCTACAACAGGATCTCAGGGACCTTTGCCATCTTCAAAAGGGGCTCTAGAGCATTGCCTGCATACACAAGACCTGGTAGAAATTCCTGTGTCTACCCAAGGGGCTCTTGGGTCATCTATAGATACACAAAGGGCTCGGGCACCTTCACCTTCATCCCCAGAGGTTCTGAGTCCATCCCAATCTGCCAAAGGGATTCTAGAATTGTCCACATCAACAAAAGAGAGTAAAAGACCTACTCTCCCTCATGGCTCTCATAAAAGGAGACTCAAACGTTCTCCTCTTGTGACAAGGGACCCTGGACTTTCCTGTTCTAGCAGAAGGAGAATGAGACATGCTCCCTCTGAACAAGGGAAATTCACAGTGTCCCTATCAGACCAAGAGGACTCCAAATATCCCCTGCCACCCAAAAGGCCCCTGCTGACTTATGACCAGGTCCCAGGGAACCAAAAACGTGATGACACACTCAAATTGGGCTGTGCAAATTCCACACCTGCCCAGAGTGATCAAATCAAATAACCTTCCCTACCTCCCCAGGAGTCTCAAGGTATTTCCATATCTGTAGAGCAAGCCCTTTCGATTTCCACATATACAGCAGGGATATCAGAATATTCCCCACCTGTCCAGGACTCTCTGGGCTCTACCCTGTCTCATAGTGGGCATGTGGGACAGGATACACCTGCAAAAGCCCTTCTAGACTCATCACCATCTTTAGAAGTGGCTCTTGGATGTGACACATCTACAAAAGGTGCTCTAGGACATATACCACCTGCACAGGGAGTTCCGGATCCAACCCTCAGTGATCAAGGTGTTATGGTATGGGACACACGTACACAAGAGTGTGCAGATTCTTGCACATCTGAAGAGGGAAATTACTTTGATTCCACCTGTACACAAAGACCTGACAGGACCTTCCCAACCTTCATCTTCTCCATCTGGAGAAAGTGTCCTTGGACCTCCCACTTATCACAGAGAACTAGTAGCTTCCCAACCTCCCCAAGAGGCTCATAAACCTCCCGCACATTCCCATGGTGCTCTAGCAGAGACCAAACCTACAGAGAATGCTTTAGTAGAATCCTCTAATTCTGAAGCCATAGTGAAGGCTACCACTTGTACACAGGACAAATTGACACTTTCTGCATTTGACCAAGAGGCCCTAGGATCTACCACATCTCACCAAGGTGCTTTCCCATCTGGAAGAGAGGATTTCATGCATATGACTTCTCAGGAGGGAGATAGTAGTCATTTTCCCTCTACCCTGTTACACCCAAGACATCCTATTTCTAGCAAAAAGAGGTTGAGAGGTGATCCTCCTGACCAAGGAAACAAGGACTTCCCCATCCGAAGTCGACAGTTTCATACCCCTCCCTTTTGCAAAAAGGCATGCATCTTTGCGTTCTGTCAAAGAAACATCAACAGCTATAACTACTCCTCAAACGAGCCCCACACCTTCTGTAACTGCCCAAAGGGCCCTGGAGTGTTTCACGTTTGACCAAGCGATTATGGAATCTTGTCCGACTATCCCAGGGTCTGTTGGACATTCCATATCATCCCAGGAGTCTAAAGGGAGTTCTGAATCTGTCCCAGAGGCCCAAGGACCTTCACCATCTGCCCCAGGGCTTGACAGATTTTCTCTATCTCTGTCAAAGGCTCCAGAACATTTCCACCATTCTCAAGGTACTTCCTCACCTTCAAAATCTCACCTTCGAGCTGGGAGATCTTCCCTATCTGCCCAAGGACCCAAGGGAAAGTCCCCATCTCTACAAAGTTCTCTAGGACTTGTGCCTTCAGCACACAGAGATCAGATACCTCTCATGACTTCCAAAGCATCTCAAGATCCTACTCTCTCCTGCTTTCTTACTGGAGAACATTTACCAGATCCAACCCCTGGGTCTTCAGCTCCATCAACATCTAAGCAGGGGCATTTAGGCACTTCCCCTGTCCCAGGGTCTCGTAATCATTCACCATCTACCCCTGGAGCTCTGTGCTGTCTCCAATCTACCCCGGGAAAAATAGAACCTGTGCCATCTTCCCAAATGTCTCAGGAAACAACCTCACCTTCACCATGGTATTCACGACATTTTCCTAACCTCCCAGGAGATCTGGGACTTTCTTCATCAGTACAAGAAAGTGTAGGACATTCGGCCCCTTCCGAGGGGAATGGGAAAAATTCTTCATGCTCACCTTGGTAAAAGAACATTTTTTGTCGTCCCAACACACTAGGGATACGTCCACACATAACCAGAGGACTGCTGGTACTTCACCACCTACCCAGGGTGCTTGTTGACCTTTGTTATCCTTCCAAAGCAGAGTGGGAACTTCCCAATCTGTCCAAGGTATGATAGGACCTTTGCCATCTGCACAAACTGCCCTGGAAATTTCCCTTCAGCCTTGCCACTGCATCCAGAGCCTCTGGGCCTTTCTCTATTGTCTAAGGAGACGCCAGCCCATGGGAAACAAGTTCATCGCATTTTAGTCATCCCAATATGGCTCAGGGACCATAGGTTCAACACCATCTCCCCCATGGTGTCATGGAAGACCTTCATCCTCAAAAGGGAGTGTAGGATCATTGCACTCTGCTCAAGGGCTTGTGGGACATCCCCAATCTGCACAAGGGTCTCTGGAACAGTCCACAATCACACAAGGAAGTCTTGAACGTGCTCTGTCTCGCCTGAGAGATACGGCACTTTCTCTGTCTTCCCAGGGGACCCTAGGATCAAAGACATTGTGGAAGTGGATATGGGGACATACTCACGTGATCCGCGATCCATGGGACGTTTGGCTAAGGAATCAGGGATTGCAGGACATGTGCTATCTCAAAAGAAACCTCTGGGAACTTCCTCCCCTATGCAAGGAAATCTCAAACATTTGGTCTCTACTCAAGGGGCTGTGGGACATTCCTTGTCTGACAAAATATCTCCACAACTGTCCTCCTTGGAAAAGGGTACTATACAACCTTTGAAACCACCTCAAGTGGCTCTGAAAAAGCCTGCATCCTCCCAAGAGGCTGTCAGACATTTTCAAGGCACCGAAGATGCTCTGGAACACGTGACACCAAGTGTAAAGTCTCTGAAATATCCCCCAACTGAACAGGAACCTCATGGATCTCTGACAGCTGCCCAAGTAGCTCTTAAAATGTTTCCATCTAACTCTAAGGCTCCTTCTACCACGTGTGGTGTGGAATCTGCTCCATCTGATCCAAGGGTTCTTGGACAAAAGCTGTCTGACAAAGACCCTGACAAAAATTCCATGCCTGCACCAGCGTCTCTGGGTGAGTCAATATCTACCCAAGAGGCTGCAGAACATTTACCACCTTCATTAGGGAATCTGGGGCCTTGCCAATTTGCCAAGGAGAAATCCAGAAATTTGACACCTTCACAAATTGTTTTGGAATGTTCTCCAAATATTTCAGGGACTCCAGGAGATTTGTCATCTTCTCCAAAGCTTTTGGGGTATTCCTCATTAACATGTAAGACACCAGAGCACTCAGAGACTGCTGAAGGCATTACGGCATCTTCCTCCTCTACCACAGGGTCGCTAGGACCTAAGCCATTTGCACAAAAGTCATTAGGACAGGGGAAATTAGGAACACTGCCGTCTTCTCAAGGGGCCTTGGAACATTTCCTCTTGAGCCAACGGGCTTTGGAACTGTCCCCATCTACAAAAGGGGCAGGAGGGAATGCATCATTTCCTGAAAGACAGGGGAAAACCTCTAGCTCTTTACAAGAGGTTTCCAGAGCTTCTCCATCGAGACAGGGCCCTCTGCAACATGCACTGTCTGCCCAGAGCCTCTAGGGACTTCCCAACCTCACACTGGCATTCAAAGGCCTTTGCCAACTCCAGAAACTACAGGACATTCAACACGTGGACCAGGTGCTTGCCCACCTTGTTCACCAACCCTAAAATCTCTAGATCAATTACAATCTGCTAAAGCAGCTGCTAAAATATGCATATCAAAACAGGGAGTATTGGATCCTTCACAATCTATCCAAGAGCTTCTAGTAGTTCTGGTATCTTCTCCAGGAGCTGTGAGATGATCTGAATCAGAACATAGGAATCTTGGGCATTTGTCATATGTCGGAGAAGATGGAGATATTTCTCCATCTGACACAGGAGCCAAAGGAACTTGCCCTCATTATTCACCTTCACCTTTTGCTACAGAGGCTTTGGAATCTTCCTCCTCAGCTAACCAACCTCAAGACTCTTTATTATCTGCCCGAGAAAGTAGAGATGATTCACCATCTGCATCACATGTACAAGAACCTTCTACATCTACTCCACAGGCCCTAGAACCTTTGCTAGCTACACAAGAGCCTCTGCAAATTGACACACATTCCAAGTAGACTCTGTGTCCTTTGCCATCTATGCTAGGACAGTACAACTTTCCACTTCTTCCAGAGGGATTCCAGGACCATCTCAGCCTGCCCAAAATATTCTTGGGCATCTTTCAACTAAAGATTGGGATGTGGTATCTTCTCCGTCTGCCCTTGGAACTACAGAAATTTCTCCATTTTCTCCAGAGCCTTTGGGCCTTTCCTCATTACATGATCCATCTTCAGCACCTTCCCCTTGTGCTCAAGAGGGAGTGTCAGCCTCTGTATCTGATCAAAGGTCTTTGGGACTGTCTCCATCTGCTCAGGTTCTCGAGGTCCATATGACCATGGGAAGTTTGGAATGCTGCCCTCTACCCAAGGGGCCCCTTGACTTCCTCTGTCTGCTACAGGATCTCAAGGACTACCCATATCTGGGAATGGGACTCTACAAAATTTTACATCTGATCAAAGACCCACAAACCATTCTAATTCTTTCCAGGAGGTGTCTAGACATTGTCTGCCGATCCAGATTCCTTTGAAACATTCATCATCTGCTGAAGAGGTTCTCAAACCTTCTTCATCTAACCAGGGAATGCAAAAAACTTTGTTATCTTCCCCAGGGGCTGTGAAACCATCATCTGCACCAGGTGCTCGGAAACCTCCCCTAACTACCCCAGGAGGACAACTCAATTTCCTATCAAATCAAGGGCCTCTGGAACATTCTATGTCTTTTCAAGGGACTCTGGGTTCTTTGTCATTTAGCTCAGGGACTCTAGAATATTCACTATCTTCTCCAGTGATTCTTGGAGGAATAGCATCTTTCCAAAGTAAGCATGGAAAATTACCATGTATGCTGGATTCTCAGGATAATTCACCATGTGCCAAAGGGTCTTCAGGCCCCTTGACATTGGCCTTAGGGCCTAGAGTATGTTCAATCTCTGATCGACAATCTCAGGAATCTTCTTTATCAGTCAGTGACCTAGCACGTTTGCTACCTACACAACTTTGCTTATGTGCCCAGAAACCTGGAGGTCCTTCTCCCAAGGAGACTCAACAGTCTCTACAACATTCATCATCTTCCCAAGAGATCTTGCGAACATCTGAATCTACCCAGGGCACTCTTAGGCATTTGTCTTCTGCCTCAGATGCTCGGGAAATGTCTCCATGTGTCCCAAGGCCTACAGGAATATTGTCATATGCCCCAAGGCATCTTGGACACTACCCAGAAAAAGAAACAAGTCCAGCCACTTCCCCAACTTTGAAAAAAACTGTGAGGGCTTGCTCGTATATGCAAAAGTCCCCAGAATCAAATACAACTGCACAGGGGTCTGAAGAATCTTCGTCATCTGCTCAGGTGTATGGACACCCTTCCCTTTATGCAGAAACCATGTTGGGAAAGCCCACATCTGCACAGGGTACTGAAAGACATTCCACTTCTGCCTCAAGAACTCTGGGATCTAACAACAGTGTCCAGAGGGAACAAAAAAGTTGTTCATCTACCCAAGAGCCTCTGGTAATTTCCTTAACTGCACAATGTACTCCTAGGATCTTGCTCATCTGCCCAAGTTCCTCTGGAACCTTCCCAATCTGCCCAAGGGTCTGTAAAGCTGCCCCCTCCTGTACAAGGCACTGTAGGAACTGAGTCATCTGAACAAAGAGGTTTGAATCTTAAAGCTTCTTCCCAGCAGGATCCAAGATTTCTGCATCTGCTCAACATACTATGCAAAGTTCAACATTTTGCCCAATGGCCACAGGACCTCTCCTATCTAGCCCCAAATGTCAAGGACATATTTTGTCTTCGCCAGGGCATGTAGAACATTCACCATCTGCACCTGTTGCTCAGGAGCATTCTTTATCAATTCCACGGGATCTAGGAACTTTGGTATGTCCTCAAGGTGCTGAGAAATATTACACAGCTGCACAGGGAACTTTCCCTGTGCAATATCCTGTGCCATGCATGCAAAGTTCTCTAGAACCTTCAGCACATTCCACGGGGATTTTGGAACAACACCAATCCTTCCAGAGTACTTCTGGGCATTTTCCATGTGGACACCAGACACTGGGACAGTCCACATCTGCACAACAGAATGTCGCACCTTTGGCATCAACTTCAGGAACTGTTGAGTTCTACCCCAAACACTCAGGTGCTATTAGGATCTTTTCTATCTCATCACAGGCTTCTCGGGATTTCCTTATCTACACAGGGGAATTCCAGGACTTCCCAGGCTGTAGAAAGGTCTATGGAATGTTCTCCAACTTCCCAAGGGGCGCTGAAACTATCTGCATCTGCAGCAAGGGCTCTAGCAACATCACTGTCAGATCTAGGAGCTAGCAAACCTCCGACCTCTTCCCAGAGGCATCAAAGAACTTCTCAGTCTGTCCAAGATTCTCTACAACATCCACCATCTACCAAAGGGTTTCTGGATCCTTGCCAATCTCAACAGAGCACTCCAGGACCTTTACCATCTGCCCTAATGACTGGAACACATACACCATCTGCACCAGGTTCTCAAGAAACTTCCACATTTTCTGCAGGGAATCCAAAACCTTTGCTACATGTTGGTGGGCCACTGGAACTCTCCATAAGTGCAGATGGGACTCTGTGTCCCTTTTCCTCACCTAAAGGAAATGTTGGATCCTTTGGAGTCTTCCTCTGTAGATCTGGGAACATCTCATCCTGCCCAAATAATTCTTGGGCATATGCCACATGTGGGACCACCTGTGGAAATCTCTCCAAGTACCCCCGATGCTAGAGAGCCATCATGGAATAAAGTGTCTGGGGGACTTTCAGCACATGCCATCAATGAGCCAGCACCTTTGCTTTCTGCTAATTGGCCTCTAGAACATACTGTATCTGCCCAGTGTTCTCTTGGTCCTTCGGTAACACCCAAAGAAACTCCAGAGTCCTTGACCACTTCTGTAGGCCTCCTAGGAACACTTGACTCTACCAAGAGGAGTCATGGGCATTTGTCAACTGTATCAGAGACCTTCCAAACTTCCCCATCTACAGTAGGGTCTACAGCATATCCAGCTTGTGTCCCAGAGTCTCTTGGACTTTCCTTAGAACGAGGGATTCAAGTAACTCCTTCTTCTCAAGGAGCTGTGGGTCCCTGCCTGTCTACACCAGGAAATATAGCACATCCAACATCAACACAAAGCGTTCTAGGACATTCCCCATCTTCCTAGGGCAGTCAAGCCCTTGCCCATCTACACAAGCTACAGGGGCACAGTATACTTCTGCACAGGTCACATGACCACATTCACGATGTACCCCTGACTCCCAAGGATATATTCACAGTGGCCAAATGACGGTAGGAACTTTGAAATCCATCCAAGCATCTCCAGGAATATCTAAAACTGCACAAGGGTCTCTAGAACCTTTGACAACTCCCTTGAAAACTTTTGTGTGTTCATCATCTGCACCAGGTGCAGGCAAAGTTTATTCATCTACACCAGCATGTATGGTATCCAATGAAGGGCCTCTGGAACTTTCCATATCTACTCAGGTGAACCTGAGTTCTTCACCTTCTTTCCAAGAACTTTTGGTGCCTTCCCTTTCTGCAGAAGGGACTCTTTATCTCTCCAAACCTACACAAGGTACTTTTGGACCCTCTGCTTCTTTGCAGGGACCTCATGGGTCTTTGCAATTTGGCCAGAAGTTTCATCAAATCAATCCATCTGCTTCAGACTCTTCAGGATCTATGCCTTCTTCCAAAAGGCACACGATGATTTCTTTATCTGGTGAAGCTAGTCTACGACCTACATCATCTGTCCTAGGGCCTTTAGTAATGTCCTTTTCTGTGCAAGTGAGTTCAGGACTTTTGAAATCTATCCAAGAAACTGGGGGACCTAGCTTGTCTTAACAGGGAACTCTAGAAATTTCTACTCATATACCAGGCAAATTAGGAATGTCCAATTCTGAAATAAGGGATTTGGGAACTTCATCACCTACTCCAATGACTCTAGGATCTTCTTCTCCTGCCCAAGTGGACATAGGAGTGTCTCCATCTGTCTCATCATGTCTGAGACATCCCTTGTCTGCCCAAAAAGTTCTAGGGACACCAACATCCATCCAAAGGGCTGTGAAACTTTCATCAGCTACCCAGGGGGATAAACAAACTTTGCTATGTACCCAAGACCATCTGAGACTCATGTCCCAATTTTCTCAGTTGGACATAAAACTATTGCCAACTGCCCAAGTAGCAACTGCAATGCCCACCTTAGACATTGTAGGAAACATGCCATTTGCCTCAGTGGCTCCAAGGCATGTCATTTCTTCCCTCCAAGATGGTGGAGGCCATTCCAGACATTTGCAGAATAATCTGGTACTGTCCACACTTTCACAGAAGTCTCCAGAATCATCAACAACTCCCCGTACTTCTCTGGAACACTCTCTGTTTCAGCAAGAGTCTCTGGGACCTACCCCATCTGCCTCAGGCACTCTGAAACAGTCTATCCCACACCAGGGCTTCCAGAAAGCATCTGAAACTGCACAAATGACTCTAGGACAGTCACACCCTGAGCAAGGGTATGAAGGACGTTCATCATCTACACAAGGGAGTCTGGGACTGTCTACATCTGTGCCACATACCCTAGGACACTCACCATTTGCTCAAGGGTCTACAGGAAAATCTACATGTTTCAACAAACCAGGCCCTTCTTATGATCAAGGGGCTGTAGCACAGTTCAAGTTTGTCCCAGGAGATGGACTTTCTCTCTCTGGTCGGGATGTACCGGGAACTTTGCCATCTTCCCAAGTAACTCTAGAAACATCACCTTCTGCCCAGGGAATGGTAGCAACTTCATCAACCACACAAGGAGCTATACAACGTCAGTCCCATTCTCAAGGGTATCTGCAACATTCCCAGTTTACCCCAGAATTGGCAGAACATTTGCCGTCTCCCCAAGAGGTTTTTAAACTTTCAGAATTGTCCTCAGGGACTCTACAAACTTTGTCACCTATCGCACGAACTATGGGGCTTTCAATATCTGCCCAAGTTCCTGAGTGCCTTTCCAAATCTGACGAACAATTTCAGGGATCACCAACGCCTCTCCTGGAACTTCCTCAAACTTCTCCATCCTCTCAAGGTTCACTGGGACCTACTTCATCTGTTCCTGGGACCTTGGAATCTTTATTATCATCCCTAATGTGTCCGGAGTTGTCTGTATCTGCCAAACGGTCTCTAGATCTTTCACAACAGGATAACTTGTATATATGAGATTCACCATCTACCCAAGGCACTCCGGGATCCATCACATCAAACAAAGAGCACCTAGAATATTCAATGCCCACTCAAGGGTCTCCAGAAACTTCCACATCTTCCCAAGTTAATCTAGGCCCTTCTTTAGCCCAAGAGGCTTTATCCCATTCAGCATCAACTCCAGGAGTTCTTGGATTTTCTCAGTCTTCACAAGGTACTATAGGAGCATCACCATCTACCCAAGATGTGCTAGAAACACCACCATCTGCCCAAGGCACTATAGAACCATCAGATAAAGATGTTCTAGGACTTCTGGCTCCTTCAGAGGGGACTCTGGGTCCTTCCCAATTTACACTAAAGACATCAGAATCCTTTCCATCTTCCCAAGAGGTTTCTAAAACTTCAGAATCGGTCTCAAGTACTCTACACTCTTTGTCATCTCTCATAGACACAATGACACTTTCAACATCTGTCCACAGTGATGTAAGCACTTCCATATCTGAACAAGTGACTCTGGGACCATCAACATTGTCCCAGGAAACATGAGCATCTTCTCCATCTGTCCAAGAGTCTGGGAAACCTGCCCCACCTGAAATGGGGCCTTTAAAACATTCCCTGACAAACCAAATTTCTCAGGGAGTGTCTTCAGGTTCAAAAGTGACTCTGCAAGATTCAACCCATGAGCAAACCTATGTAGGAAATTCATTGTCTTCACAAGGGTTTCTGGGCCTGTCCACCTTATTACATGAATCTCTTGAATATTCAACACCTACTGAAGATGATTCCTTGTCATACTGAGAGGATGCAAGCCCTTGTTTGGACCAACAGGCTTCAGTACATTTGTTATCTGATCCAGAAGATATTAGACTTTCTGAAACTTCCGAGGGGACACTGGGAACATTGTCATGTTCCCAAAGCACTCTAGAAATATCATCTTCTACACATGGGATTATACAACCTCCAGCACCTGTCCAAGATTCTATAGGACTTCCACCTCCTTCAGTGCAGACAGTGCACCCTTACCAACTTACTCCTGAGATATTAGAACCTTTGCCATCGACCCAAGAAATCTACGATATATCAGCATCTTCCTGAGGGACCCTAGAGGATGTGGGGCCTTCCTTTTCAACAGAGTTTCTGGGACTGTCTATTTATGCACACAGTGACTTTATTCCTATCCCTTGTCATGAAGATTTCCCATGATATTCACCTTATCCCAAAATAAGCCCCAGACTTTCCAGTTCTCCCAAAAAGATATTGAGACATGTCTCGTTTGCTGAAGGGGACATCAGATATTCCCTGGTAGAACTTGAAGTCTTAAAATCTATCCCTTCTGTTAAAAGTAGTTGCACATCTTCCATGTGTCTACAAACAGACTCAAATCCTACCTCTAGTTCTCAAAGGAAGTTCCTCCTCCCCAACATCAGCAGAATTGAGCCCTAGATCTACTCCTACTTCAAAAGTTCTCCTACAGAACTTCCAAAATATTCTCCCTACGCCCGAGGCATCCACAGACATTCTAAGTCATACAAAACAACATCCAGATATGCTATTTTTGGCCAAGAAGGCCTGAAACATGTACCATTGGAACATGAGGGCTATGAACATTGCCATTCTTCCAAAAAGGGGGACAGAGCTTCCATTTCTGACAAAAGTAGTGTAAGGATTAAAAGTGAGCCCCAGGAGAGCCTCCTGACTTCTTCTCCCAAGGGAAGCCACAGATTTTCACGATCTCATGGTGAGGGCCTCAGAAATACTCCATCTTCTCAAGGCACCCCTAGACATTCCAAGTCTACCAAAACCAAACTGAAGAAGGCCCCCTCTAACCAAGACGACTTTCAAGCCTTCCCTCCAGAGCACGAGGACTGGAAACCCCCCTCTTTGTCAAAAAAACAGCGCAGACGTTCTTCATCTTCTAAAAAGGGCCATAAAACAAAAGCCCCGCCACAAGAGAGCATAGCACCTTCCACCTCTAATGAAGGGGGTTTTGGAACTGCTTGCTCTCGTCAAGGGAAACTCAGACTTCCCCCCTCTCCCTGTGGGACTTGCAGTCATTGTAGTTCTGCTGGGAGAAAACTAACACATGACCGGTCTAACCAAACGGCCATTGAAACTTCTCCTGCAGCTCATGAAGACATCAACTCATCTCCTGATGGAGACAGTTCCCATGTGACAGACTTTCATCACCACAAAGGGATGGCATACACCCTGTTTCTACCAAGGAGGGCTCGAGAGATGAACTTTCTGTGCAAGAGGGACAGAAGCCTTCTGTTAGTGTCAACGGAGGACCTTGGGCTGTGCTACCTGTTCACTTTGGAATCATGCATTCACCAATACCAAAAACAAATGCCAAAACATACCCATTTATCCAAGGAAATTTCAGA
The DNA here is from genome assembly GCA_026225945.1 of Cricetomys ansorgei. Taxonomy (NCBI): domain Eukaryota; kingdom Metazoa; phylum Chordata; class Mammalia; order Rodentia; family Nesomyidae; genus Cricetomys; species Cricetomys ansorgei. Next base: position 238,971 of record JAMJFZ010001286.1, read on the forward strand.
CATACCCTATCTTCACTAGTGGACTTGAGATCTTCCCTCTCTTATGAAGATATTGACCCAGCATTTCAGTATGAATACGGGAGGCCATTATGTGACCCTTCTAATTTCCATGGCAACAGAGATTCACATAGAGCCCCGTGTGGTCTAAATAGGATCCTACTGCAGAGACGGAGCTCGAGTTCCATCCTCTCCCCTCACGGACCAATCTCAATCTGACCAACAGGGCCTTGCCTATTCTCACCAAGAGGACAGCAGACATGCACCCCCTATTCACGGCAGCCTCAGAAGCATTGAACCTGAAAGAGGGGACCACAGATATGATCCTTCTAACAACCTGGGCCTCAGACACTCTATGTTAGATCAACATTCTGAGTGCAGAATGTTGCTATCTAATCAAGAGAGGGTCAGAACTTCAACTTCTGCCCTGGGAAGTCCCCAATCTATCTGTTCTCTCCAAAGAGGCATCAGACCTTCCCTGTCTGTCAAATGGAACCTCTAAAGCATCCCATATCAAGAGGAGAGCCTGAGAACTACTCTCTCTTACCATAATATCTTCAGGTTTCTCCACTAGCCACCCCCCTATTTTCCCACTCTCTTCCCTATGTGAACAACTAAGTTTAGAACTCTTCCTTCGCATCAAACATCTGTCAAAATTTGACTACTATACCTGGCTTCCTCAGAAGCACAATGAGACCCCTATGACTAAGAGCTATGCAGATGTTTCCCTTATGAATAATAGTGGGTCACAAATTCTACCCTAGAAGTACATCTATATGATTCACGTCCCATAGAGAATAACATGGACTCTTTCTGAACAGTGTGATCCTAGACGTAATTCATCTGACCTAACCGGTGACAGAACAACTTCCCTTGCCTAAGAGCCTCTGGGTGCTTCTTATTCTAACCTCTGAACTCATGACCTCTGACCAAAAGAAGAGGACACTGAAGTGTGAGGTTCCAGGGCCTCAGAGTATCCATCAGAGCCTGAAACCCAGGAGACAGCCTTACACTTGGTAAACACAGATGAAGAAAGATGTCTGTCATGTTCAGAAGTAGGCAGCTGAACTGATGAGGAGACCTAGCTGGGAACTGTCTCCTATCCGGATTAAGAACACAGCTGCCAGTCCTGCATGACAGGGATGTTCTAGATTCCCATGAATATCAGATAAGGAAATATTCAGGCCTTCTCTAAACCCAAGATGACCCTTGACCTTCCCCTTGATTCTCAGGTGACTCTAAGGCCTAGTGCTTTTACCAAGACAGCATGAGCCTTTTTGCCTCTGAAGAATGATGTCCTCAATTTTTTCTCTTTGTCTGCAGATGCCTCAACGTTTCTCACTCTCTCCATGGGCCATCCAAATCTTGTCTCTAAGAAAGTGGCCTCGCACTTATTCTGTCGGAACCAGGAGAATGCAGATTATATCAGTATCTGGCTTGGAGCTCAAATCATTCTCAGTGGTTCAGCGGGGACTCAGTCACACTCCCTCTGAACCAAAAGTCAAATGCTCTCCAATAATGCTGAGGCAGGTGTCAGAGCCAGGAGTATTCCGACATTCCTTACAGACCAAGGGAGCTTCAGATCTGTCCCTTCAGAACCGGGAGCCCTCTCATCTTCCCCAGTGGCCCAATGTGGTCTCGACATTATTTATGTAGAATCAATGTACCTCACAAATGATCCCAGTAATGCAAGGACTTTAAGATCCTCCACCTCAATATCAAGGACTTCAGACATTTCCCATAGTTAAAGGGGAAGGGACACCCTTTTACTTTCAGAACCAGGAGACCTCAGATATTCATGAACTCTTCAAATGGACCTCAGATTTACCACTTCAGAACAAGGATGCCACACACCTCCTCAATGATTAGACGGGCCCTGACACATATGATTTAGGCAGCAAGAGGACTCAGAACTCTCCAATGTCCCAAGAAGGACATGACTATACCCATTAGAATCCATGTGCACTAAAGTTTTGGCAAAGTCACAATGGTCCATTATCTTCCAGAAACTGGACAATTAAAATCTCCTGCTAATAACTCCAGCAGGTCTTACATATGCCCCCTCAGACCTAAACTAACCCATGAATTAAGGGTGCCTCACACCTTGCAGAAACATCTTCTAGAGGGCCTTAGGCCTATTTCTTTTGTCCATAGTAACCTCCAATTTCATGGTATACTAAATGAGACTGCCTTACCTTACCCTCTTTAAACAAGTAGATCTTACTCTTTTTCTATGCTTGAGTAGTCTGAGACAAACTCCCCTGATGAAACAAGCTTCAGAATTTACCAAGCGACAGAAGGGGGGGGAATGTCTCATATATTCAGTCTTTGCTGAAGCATGCTTGATACTAACTCCCTGTGAACCAGGAAGCATAGGGGCTTTTCATTCTGTTCATGGCAGACAGTGGTCTAACATCCAATTAAGAGAGACCAGCGCTCCTCCCTCAGGCCTGATTGGCTAGGAAATACACTATTGACCACCAATGAAACCTCAGAGAACTCTGGATTGAAGGCCTATGGCAGAAGAATTAAAACCATAGCCTGGGTCCAATTCTATCTGTCTTGAAGCTGCTCACCAGAAAAGTCCCTATCCTCCATATCCACATCTGTGTAGGTTATTGTGTTTTTGTGGAGAGAACAGAACAAGGGACTCTGACACAGCCTCTCAGTAAAACTCTCAGGTTGCTGTCAAACCTGCAACCAAGGCCACAGAGATAAGAATTTCCTAGAATTCAATGAGGATGTGGAGACTGACAAGGGATTGCCTGGACCTTCTTCCCCTAAAGAAGGTAAGCAGGGACATTCCCCCTCTGTCCAAGAGGATCTGGGATCTTCATGTCGAAACCTTGATATTTTTTTCCTGATGACTTGGGACATAAAACTTTAATCTTTGAACCAAGATCATTTCTCTCCTAACAAGGGCAAAAGGGATATTTCACCTCTGACCAAGGGGCATGGGTCACTCTGCTTAGATTTGCCTAAGTCAAGAAGACAAAGCAAATGCTGGAACCCAGCCCACTCCCTTGAATAAAATCACCAGACATGGTGTGGGATCATTAGCGCTGTTCAGTTCTAGTTAGTTCAACACAATTTTTAGGAGGCAACCATGCTGGGGACACCTACCCAAGCTGTTCATGAATCCTGGTATTGATGCTTCTTCTCTTGTAGATCCAGCAAAAAATATGGATATCCTAATCTGTAAAGAAGTGTTGGAAGGTGGAAAGATGCAAGCACCTTATGAGGTATGGGAGCCTATTTGACTTCTGCTCAGAATGGTGTAGACTTTACACACTTTGACCAAATCCCCCATTATCTGGGCCACGAAAAACACCCCCCCCCACACACACTTCCCAGGAGTACTCACTATTGCTACCTTTGGGTATGGAGGCAGCAGATCTTTCTCATGAAACAAAGGGAGCACTGGATCTTTCCAATTTGCCAAAAGGAGGTTTAGATATTTCTATGCGGTGAGGGGGGCACTACATCCTGATATTCTGTAGTGGGTTTCAGACATTATTCTTAATAAATGGCTCACAGGTTTTTCCTTCAGTCCAAGGAAAACTGGGAGCCCACTATTGATTCCTTGAACAACCTCTGACATACACATACTCTGTCAAGGAGGGAAGTTACATTTTAGTTTCTTTGATCAAGCAGACTCTAGACACATCTTTTCGTTTCAAGGGGGCTTGATACAAGTTCTTCTGATTAACAGGCTTCAGAGAAGGACACTGACATGAAAACTCACTCAGCTCTTTATCTTTTTCTCAAGGAGATTTCATATCAACACCCTGTGACAATGGCTTACTCCAAGAATCCTCTTCTATCTGTGGAAACGTCAGATCTAGTTCTCTAGATAAGGTCTTAATCCTCCCATTTTGACCTGGGTGGACAGGCAAGTAACATGAACAAGGGATTTCATATCACCCTGGATCGATGTCTTCAGACATGCCAGTGAAATCTGAGCACTTATCTTACACATTCTACCTTTAAGGTGATTGATTGCATTGCAGTGCAGAGGTCACTCCCATATCTTTTGACCCTGTCTGCTGCTGATGTGATGCTCTCTGAGGACACAGAGGCAGAGAATGCCATCCATCATGTAAGAAAAATGCTCTGACTTTGGCAAGCAAGCCTCCGAGTCACGGAACACATGTGTATTCTGGACTGTGAGGATATTTGTACTGGTTAAGGTATTGTCTTCATTTATTTCAATCCCCAAGGAAACCTGGGAGTTCCATGTTCTGCCTGAGGAAATCTGGGACTGCCCTGCTCTTCTCTACCCTCCCAACACATTCTGCCTTTCAGGAATGAGGACTACGACCTTCCCACATGTGGCTACAAAGGTCTCACATCTAACTGATCTGGCATAGGTCTGTGGGAGTCTCCCTCTATAAACAAGGGGCAGCAATCCACTCTGGACTGTAGTTCCATAGCCCAAGTTAAGCAATCAGCTAATAGAACACATGTAATCTGCCTTCAAGACAGTCAATAGAAATGGAATGACTTCAATTTTTATTCCCAGACCTGGACAGCTGAACACAAACTAAAGGGAGCAAACTAGCCAGGGACAGTCATCTGGTCCTTGGGGAGAAGGCATAGGTCATAGCCTTGTCTCTCTTACAAGAAGGACAAACTACCAAGATACAGAAATCTCAAGAAGAAGGGAAAGCTCCTGGGTGGTGCTGGGAACTTCTCCACTGCATAAGGTACCAGTGATCATCAGCTACAACCAAAGTATCTATGGTGCCTTCATCATCAGCTTGAATGAGATTCTGTCCTCTTTTTCAAACAGGGCCTCAGAGTTTTCATCTTTCAAAGGTCTCAGAGCCCATGTGAAATAGTTACTTCGCACCTCATTGAAGAGGACATCATACCTCTCCTAAGACTAAGGTTTCCCAAGACCCCATTTGTCCACTACTCCCAAAACACTTATTTTGTTTTCTATGTTCCACATATATTCCAATTCCTCTAAAGTAGCTCCGAGTCTTTTGTCTTCTCGTTATAATGTTTTTAGACCTAGGATTCCCTTAATAATTCACTCTGTACACAAAAGCATGAAGCATTCCCAATCTTCCCAATCGGATTGTGAACCAATTATCTACCTCCACCCAGCAAGAGGATTTCAGAAATTCTGTTTCTGCAAAAGGAGATCTGCAAAATCAAACTCAATTAAAAAGGCTTTCAGAATTGCCCCTTGTTTCTAGGGGATGTCTCATATCTCTACCATCTTCTCTATGGGGCTTCAGGTCTACCCTTATGGCTACAGAACCATCAGAGCTTCCTTTCACTCCATGGTGACCTCATCCATGCTCCTTCTAAGATAACTAAGAAGTAACCCCTCTGACCGAGATAGGCACACAAACATATATGCAACCCATAGGTCCCCACACCTTCTGCTTTTATATCAGAGGCCAGAAGATAGAAAGCTGAAACCAATTCTCATGCTGTCTTCCTCAAACTTGGTCAACAAAAATGCACCATTCATATCTTTTATTAACAGATATGTGCAACTGAATTCAACCTTCAGGAAACATCAATGCTTGTATACCCACTCCTCCTGTTGGAAGATTGTTGTGACAGCTGCCTAGACTCTCAGAAGGTATGCATGTTTACATTGGGAACATTTTTGGAAGTTAGTGAGTCAGAGCCTGAGCCTTCTTCCAAGATAACCCAGGACCTTCCCCTTGTGTCCATAAGTGAAGTGGCTCTCTGTAATTTGCCAAAAAGACTGGTAACCTCCACCCTATGAGCAAAGATATTCAGGATTTCTCCTTTTCCAGAACTTTCCATTCAAAGAATAGGTTCTCAGAACTTCCATGTCACCAAGAGACCTGACACATTCCTTGTTTATTGAAGTGGTCATCAATATCCCTGAGTCAGAATATTCTTCAGTCCTTGCCTCGATTAGCAGTGTAGCCTTAGACATTACCCACCTGTGCAAGGGGGAATAAGAATTGCGTTCTTGGCCCAATGTGACTCAGACATTTCTTTGGTGTCCAAGGGACATTAAACTCGCCCTTTTGTATAATACCGCATCGTACATTGGAGTGTTATTTAATGAATCCTCAAGCACCCTTCATGTCTTTGAATTACTTTCCACAAATGCTACTCTAAATAAGAGATTTATGCATTTCACCATTGGCCTTTGTAGTTAGGGAATACAGTGTTGCAGCGGTCCCATGTGAATGGATGCAATGCCATGCTCTTCAATACAATACAGATATGGACACATGAGAACAAACTGAAGGAGGCAACCTTGCTGGGACAGCCAAACAGGCAGTTTGGAGAAGGCTGAGGTTGTATCCTGAATTCCCTCAGGTTCAATCCTGGATGTGAAAATTCTGTACACTAAGAAGAGGTGGAAGCTGAAGTGATGGCACCGTCCTTCACTGAGTAAGGTCGCATGACCGTCACCTTCAACAGAATGGTGGCTGGCAGAACCCTGCTCCCCCAAGTGTTTCCCAGTCCTTACTTTTGTCCAACCCAGTCTCAAATTTTTCCCCTCCTCAGAGGGGACCCAGTGGTTCATCTCTTCCAGAGTTACCTCACTCCTTTACATGTCATTGAAGAGATTTTCATACTTCCCTTCCCACACAAAGCCTAGTGCAGAGCTTCCCTTTTGCCAATGTGGTCCCAAGTATTCATTCTGTGGAGAAAACCCTCAAATGTTTTGTTAGGGAGTGAGCCTTGGTCATTGATTTCTGACTAAAGAGTCCACTGAACAAGTATTACTTAGACCACTCCCTCTGTACAAATGAGAATCAAATTCACCCACATGCAATCCAGTATACTGCAAAAGGGGGCAAGGATTATTTCCTTCAACCATGAGGACTATGGAATCCCACTCCAGCCTACGTGTCAGGCCCATGCCACAGTGATGAAAGAGACCTCAGAACTGACACTTATGGCCAATGTGGGTCTTATTTCCTTCTACCTAAAGACATAGGAACTTCAGGTGCAGATTCTGACCTTAGGAGGCCCTAGAGCACCCCCGCTTTCCAGGGTCACCAGGGTTCCAGTCTTTAGAAATGGAAGTGTGAGGACTTAAAAAATAACTCCACCCTAGGTATTTGTCAGCAAAGAAACAGAACTTCATTGCAATTCCCCACATTTCCCTCCCCTTCCTTTAGGGAACATTGAGTCCAGCTGGGCAGAGACCCTCTGTGTTATCACCGGATAAGGGGAACCCAGAGACAGGAGTCTCCTAATGAAATCAAAATAACTATAAGAAAATAAAAGTGCTCAGTGTTCACTCAGCTCTAGCCCTGTTACAATGGTACCAGAGTTGATTAACTGTTGATTAACCTAAGTACATGCAAGGGACACTGACCCTTACCCCCGGCCAGGGGACTTAATTACCTTTAAGACCTAGTGATCCTCACCCCACATACAATTGCCAATCCTGGAGGCGCTTCCTCCCTCATTTCTGGGAAAGGAGCCTATCAGAGAGTCTCAGCCTTGCTTTTACAAGCTCTAGATAGAAGGACATCCTACACATTGCCCATCCTCCCACTACCTCCTAGACCCAGTTAAGATCAACCAATCTGTTTAAAAATTAACTCCAATGAACCAATCCTGTAACGCCAAAGCATGTAACGTAATGCCCTGCTTGTATCATTTTTCCTATATAAACCTCACTTTTCCTTTGTTCGTGGCTCTCAGCATTTCGGCTGCGTCAGAGAGGTGTGCTGCCCTAACTCGAGTTAGCCTAAATAAAGAGACCTTGTGTGTTCTGCATTAGATCAGATTGTTTGCTTGTCTTTGAGGATATGGATGGTGGGCACAACAGAAGTTCTTGAGTTTAAGATCAGTTAGGGCTACTCAGGAAAATCCTATCTCAAGAAAAATAAAAGGAAAAAAAAGAGAAGGAGAAAGTGAAAAACTCTTTAAACTTAATTGTTTCTTAGCCAAAGAATGCAAATGTTAAGCAGTTCCCAGAATGTATTAGTTTACTCCTAGCACTTGGGAGAATGAGGAAGACTGTGGCAAGTTGGAGGCCAGCCTGGGCTAAGTATTGAGGCATTAGAGGTGAGGAGGAAGAAAAATAAAACACCAAGCTGAGCTAAGAAGAAGGTGTAGGAGAGGAGGCTGAAAACACTAGGGAGGAAATGTCACAGAAAAAGACACATCTAAATGAGTGCTTTGGCTCAACACAACATCAGAGGACAGTCTTCTCGCCCACCTAGGTTTAGTCCAGAAACAAACCTGGAAGGAGAAAGGGGAGCTGGTCTCTGGGCATTCCAAAGCTAGTGGTAATTTGCACTACAATACACATACTCTAAAATTTTCCCACTGTTAGTGTTTTTATTCTGCTCAAACAGAGATGGGAAATTGGTCTGGCATTCAGGAGCTCAGGAACCACACAGCTCTAGGGTGGGGAAGGTCTCCCCCATGGGAAAGGTGTCCTGACATATGGAAAGCCAGGAAGCACACAACTCTCATAGCTCTGAGGTGAGGAAGGCTTCCCCATCTGAGCTGGAGTGTTACAATATAGCGACTCTGATCTGCTCAGCTCTGCTTACTCTGAGGGAAGAAGCCTCCCCAGTGTTGCAGCTCTGAAGGGAAATATCCAAAGCTGAGCTGAGGTGTTCTGGCTGAGCTGAAGTGTTCTTCTGTTCTTCTCTTCTCATCACTGCTTCTTTTATTTGCTTCTCTTTTTGGCTGCTTCCACCTGGGAAGAAGGCAGCAGACCCCTATTGTGCCCGTACTGAGCAGAGTGTAGAAGGCTTCTCTTTATAGAGTGTACCTGGGAGAGTGGCTTGTTATTGATGGGATTGTTTACCTTTAATTGGAGTCTGGAGAGGGTTGAGGGTCCCAGCTTGGGTCTATGTGTGTTAGTTTGAACTGCTTCTGAGCTTCTCTGCCAGGTTGGGATACACTGTAATCGGCTGGAGTCTGGTGGGAGTTTTCCTATGGGGGATGTGGAGGTGTCTCAAACTCCAGAGCTCTCCAGCCTGGCAGAGCTAAACTCCCACAAATGGGAAATGTGTCGGCACCCCAATCATCCTCAGCATCATTTTAGTCTCATGGGGGGTGAAAGGGCTGGTGGCTGGGTCCCTGGGATCCCAAGCAGGATAGTGAGGGAGCCAAGCAGCAAGTCCAAAAGGGACAGGCTGCTGAGGAAAGTCAGGTTTGTTCCACAGCTGAAATACAGATGGCAGGACAGTGGCAGTTGGGGTAGGGGAGGAGCACCAGGTAGTAAGGCAAAGGCCCCCTGTAGCACACCCACAAAGGGAGGAGAGAGCAGGTAGGGGCTACACCCATTCCATTTGAAGATCATTACTTACATACAAAATTTCTCATGAATTTTTTAAAAAGTCAAAAGAAGGTATAGAAACTGTTTCATTGGGAAAATGTGTAAAATATACTTTATTTTGTCAAAAAGAAGACACAGGCACATGTGGGCTCAGTTTAGATGGAAGGGAGACTACAAAAGTGATCCATGTGCTATTTACTGTGGAAAATGAGGAAAGAGGAAGAGAGAGGGAGAAGTGTGTGTCTGTTTTTTGTGTGTGTATGCATGCATGTATGTTGGTAGGCTGAAGTTGGATGCCCCGGCAGGGGTCAGAGTCTTCAGCTGTCAGCTGGGATGATCTTTTGCAAGAGCCACAGCTGAATTCCCCAAGACTGTAGGATACCTTCTAATGACCAAACCCTTCAGGAACCCAGGTGGACACAGGATGCCACAAAAGCAGCATCTGGTCATATCAGCAGAATGTTGTTGATTCTCATGGCGAGGTGGCCCAGATCATTTTCTGGGAACACTATGGACTGTGGCAAGTCGGTTCAGTGTTGTATCTGGCTAGGTGATGGTAAGAACTCAGAGCAGGAAAGTCCTTGGGGATCTCAGCTGCCATCATTAAAGAGTTTCTGCAGGATGCGGCTCATAGATAGAGATAACAGCAATCACACGGTTGTCTCTGGGCAAGAGCGATATAGGTATATCTTTTCTGGACAGCATGGTAGGTCTCAACAATGAGGAGGGAGGACTCTTGGAGGCTTAGTCCATGAGGAAAGAAATGCTTCCTATTGGTAGTAAAATGAATTTCAAAAACTCCTTTTTTCTTGATATATATATATATATATATATATATATATATATATATGTATGTATATATATACACACATATATATGAATATGAAATATTATATATTATGTATGTATTAAATACAAGTAGCTCAGTCCATATAATGTTACTAAATATGTAAATGCATTTCGATGGCTGTCCGTTTAGTGCTATATATCAAATTGCTACACCCATCCCTATAAAACCAATGAGTCTCTGTGAGGAACTTCACAGACTTCAAATGTCAGGACACAGAATTTTAAAGAACAATAATATCTTTACCAAGAAATTCAAGGAAGTTTTAAAAAGACATAAAATATCTTTCATTGAACTCAAAAAGGGTAATAATAAACTCCTGAAATGTGCCTTCAGGTGCCCTGTCATCCAGGTTCAGTTGAAGGCTGAGGGCAACACCACCAGCAGGGGTCACCAGTGGCCTGGGACATCTACAACCTCACCTGCAGAGGCCACACAGGAAGGACCCTGATGTGGAGCCAAGGACATATCAAAACAAGAAACTTTCCATCTCACCATCCCACTTGCCTACCTTAAGGCCCTGGGCCTGGATCCCAAGCCTAACCATCTCTTAGGCATTGCCAGGCAACCATTATGATCTCCATGTCTGTCACTGTTAGTGTTTTTATTCATTTTGGACAAAGATGGAAAAGTGGCCTGGCATTTGGGAATCCAGGAAGAACACAGCTTTGACAAGACAGAGGCCCTGGCAGTTGGGAGCCTGGGAACCATACAACTCTGAGGTGGGGAAAGTGTCCCCAGTGGGAAGCCCGGAACCATACAGCTCTGAGGTGGGAAATTGTCCCCAGGGGAAGTATTTACAACTCTCTGAGAGGAAGGTGTCCTGGCAGTCGGGAGCACAAGTACCAGAATTCTAAGGCTGGGAAAGGTATTCGGATGTTTGGGAAGCCAGGAACCATACCGCTGTTGCAACTAGTTCATCAGCTGAACTAGAGTCTTACAATTTTGCAATGCAACTCTGCTCTGCTCTTCTTCCCAGCTCTGGAAGGATCTATCCCCACCTGAGCTAAGGTGTTCTGTGATATTTGGAGTTCATGGCAGGCACAGGAGGTGGCAGCTGGGGCCACAGAGTCCCCAGCAGAATAGTGAGGCAACCATGCTACTGCCCCTAAAGGCAGCTGGCGGCAGCAGGGGCCAGTCTACTGAGAAAAGTCTTATTTGCTCCCTGTCAGAAACACAGATGGCAATTTGAGGCCATTTTGGGCCTGGAACAGGCAGCCAGCAGCCCAGTCCTCACTACGGTCCACCTGCTGCCATGGCCACCTTCAGGGCCCAATGTGAAGCAGCCCATGGCAGGCTGAGGCAGCTACACTGCTGGACACCTGGAGGAGGCAAGGGCAGGAGGGCTGGCTTCACAAGGGGGCAGGGCTGAGGTGGAGTTCCCTCCACGCAATGAGTCTACGGAGGCCAAGCTGTAAACTACTGAGGGTCACAGGACTGGATCCCAGCCCACCACCCCAGCTCAGTAAGTACAAAGGATTATGTGGGGGAGGAGGCCTTCACAGAGGCAGGAGCCCTGGGATTTTAGCTTCTCATGGACTATAAACTCCACATGCTGTTGACCCACTACAGTCACAACCTCTCTCCAACACCCTACCCCAACTACCAGGCACCATTCTGGACACTTGGCTCCCTTTCCTGGCTCCAAATTTCCATGTCTCTCGCAGGCATGTATCCTTCTGCATCCTCTGTGAGCACCCACCTATCTGTGGCCAGGGCTACGGACAAATGCAACTCAGAGCTCTCTAAAAACATCCGAGTGAAGCCATGTGCACTAAGACATAAGGGAGAATACAAAATTTTGACTGGTCCCACCAGGATGCCCAGACACAGTTCATTGCCACACCTACCCTCCAGGTCTCTTACTAACAAATATCTGTGCGTGTTCACAGGAAATTATCCTAGTGTATTCTCTTCAAGTTCCACGGACTGGTGTTAAGAGTCCACAGTGCAGTCAAATTAGAGAATGTGTTTGTACACAGTCCAAGTTGATCAAAGACCTCAACATAAAACTAGACACACTGAACATGATAGAAGAGAAAGCGAGGAAGAACCTTGAGCACATTGGCAAAGGAGACAACTTCTTCCACAGAACACTGATAGCTCAAGCACTAAGATCAATGATTAATAAGTGGGACCTCATGAAACTGAAAAGCTTCTGTAAGGCAAAGGACACTGTCAACAAGACAAAACGACAGCCAAGAAAATGGGAAAAAAATCTTCACCAACTCCACTTCTGATAGATGGATAATACTCAAATTATACAAAGAAGTCTGTGGGACTGTAATAGAGCTAAGAGTGGATTGAAGGTGGTTTGGAACCCCACATCATCCCAGGAGATAGAATGTTAGGCGTTCGGCTGCTCCTCATTTTAGCCCTGGCCAGAACCCAGCTAAATATTAAATATTGCCTGCTTCACAGAAGCAAAGGAATGTTGCTTGGTTGGTGCTTATCTGTGCTGTAGTTGGAAGCCTAAGGATGAGTCGTCCATTACTGATAAGTTGCCTTCCTCTTCTTGCCTGTGAGACCACACCTTATGCAGAAGGTGCCCTTGTAAGACGTGAGCTCCACTTGCAATTAAGGCTATTCTAATATCTTCTTCTTAACAAATGGATCCCAATCCTTGGTACCGAAGACTCTCCCCTACTTGTGGCCCTATAAATGTACCCTACACCTTGCATTAAAATAGAGATGCTCCCTGAAGCACTTCCCAAGTGTCTGTACTCATCTGACTCACCAGAGGTCCGCCAAGGACAAGGCAGGACTCTATAAACTCATGGACGCCCTGTCACTCTGTGTCCTCCTCACATCATCTGTCTCCCTGGATCCGGCCCATGGCTACCTGTGGATGGGACACGCAAGTGGCAGAAAGATTCCAAACCCTGGTACTACAGAACTCAAGAGACTAGGTATCAAGAAAACAACCTAATTTTAAAGTGGGAAATAGATCTAAAAAAAGAATTCTAAAGAGGAATCTCAAACGGCTGAGAAACAACTCAAGAAATGTTTGGCATCCTCAGCCTTTAAGGAAATGTACATCAAAACCACTTTGAGATTACTTGTTACACTGGTCAGAATGGCTAAGATCAATAACTCAAATGACCTCTCAAGCTATTTAAAAAGATGACACCAAATTTGCAGGCAAATAGATGGAACTAGGAAAAAAGGGTCCTGAGTGAAGTAACCCAGTTGCAGAAAGACAGACATGGTATGTAATCATATGTGGATACTAATTGCTAAGCAAATGGTATTAGTATCCACAGACATAGAAAACCACACAACAAGAACGGATCCAGTTGGAACACAGGGCTCTCCCTGATTAAGTGGAAATTGAACTGAGGGTGCAGGTAGGGTGTGGGAGGATATGAGTGGGAGCATACTGGACCAGAGGAGCAGAGGAATGAATGGAGAAAATATATGGACAGATGACAGGAAGTGGGAGAAGATTAGGGGCAAACAGCAGAACCAGTGTAGTGGCAACTGACAGTAATCTATGAGATTCTATCAAGGATCCCTAGTAATCAGAGATAGAGAGCCTGAATAGGCTATCTCCTGTGGTCAGGCAAGTCTTCCAGTGCTAAGACTGGGACACCATGCCTGCCAGAAAACCTCCAACTTATGGCCTATCTACCTTGCAAGACCTTTACTGACAACAGTAAGGCAGAAACCCATACAAAAGGAGGGAGCCCCTACCTGAAACTGCAGGACCAGTACAGGAACTAGAGACTGGGTAACAGGAGACAATTTCTAATGATGTCATGTTCTGCTCACATATCGGTATCTAACCCAGTCCTCACCAGAGAGGCTCCCCTCTGCAGCTAAGAGGAGCATCTGGAGAGGCCCAGGGCCGAACATCATGCAGAGATCAGGAAACCACATGGAAAAGGGAGAGAAGGGATGGCAGAAACCATTTGTGCTGGTGACACCAGAAGGAAAAACCCACATTTTCAACTGAGTAGCAGTTTTAGGGGTCTACAGAGACTGAAGCCATAGACTCAGAACACATAGGATCCCCTAAATATATCTCATGGCTGTTTGGATTGGTGTCCCTCAAAAGCTTCTACAGGCTGGAGTGGGGAATGTCTCTATTATACCTGCCCTTGAAACTCTTTTTCTCTTGCTTGGTTGCCTGGCCCACCCTTGATGTAAGTATTGGTACTTGGCCTCTTGTCATCCCACTATGCCCTTGATTGTGCTGTTACCCTGGGGGTGAGGGGGTAGAATAAGGGGATATTTGTAGGTGGTGATAGGGGTGATGGGGATAGCTTGAAGAGTGGAGATAGGGGAGGAAGGGGGTCAGAATTATTCTATAAATTGTTATGAGAGAAGCAAAAAATCTTTTAAAAAGTTATTTATGATGGGCTGTGGTGGTACAGGTCTTGAATCCCAACAGAGACAGACAGATATCTGAGTCTGAGGCCATCCTGGTCTACTGAGTGAGTTCAAAGACAGCTAGAGTTATGACAGAGAAACCCTGCCTCAAAAAAGCAAAATTCAAAGTTATTTATGTCTATGGGTATGGAGCTTTAACTGAGATTGGCCCTTGAGGCTCATAGATGTGAAAACTTTGTCACCAGGGACTGACGATTTGAAAGGATAAGGAAGTAACAGCTTTGCAGAAGAAAATGTGTCAGTGGGGTAGACTCTGAAGTTTCAGGTGCCCATTCTAAGCCCAGAGCTCTCTTCCTGCTGCCTGCAGATCTGGGTGTGGAACTCTCAGGTAGTTCTCTAGCACCATGTCTGCCTTCATGGTGAAAATAGACTACATCGCTGAAACTATATGTAAGCCCCAATTAAATGCTTTCTTTTATAATAGCTGCCTTGATCGTGGTGTTTCTTCACAGCAATAGAACAGTCACTAGGATGGAAGTTGGTACCTACAAGTGTAGTATTGTAGTGACAACCCTGACCATGCTTTTCTAAATGAGGTCTTTGGGACTTTGGATTAGGAAAGCAGTTTAATGTTTAAGCGGGACCTAATGGTCCACAGTAATTGGAGCATGGAAGATAGTGAAGCTGAGAGCAATGTAGATTATAATGTTGCAGCTCAAGAATTCTCAAAGGGGAAAATATTAATAAGGGGCCCAGAGATCTTTCTTGTAATATTTTGTCAAAAAATGTGGCTGCTTTTTGCCTTTGTGCTAAAAATCTGACTTAGGCTAAGTTGAAGCCTTTTGGGTTACTGGTTGTCTTAGTAAGAGTTAATATTGCTTTGTGGAACACCACATTCAAAGAAACTAAGAGAGGAAAGGGTTTCCCCACTTATACTTCCACAGCACTGTTCATCATTGAAGAAAGTCAGGAAAGGAACTCAAGCCTGGCAGAATCCTGGAGGCAGAGACTGATGCATGGAGGAGTGCTGCTTACTGGTTTGCTTCTATATCTTTGTTAAGCCTGCTCTCTTATAGAAGCCAGGACCACAAGGCCAGGTATGGCACCAGCCATCAAGACCAGGTGTTTTTCAAGGCTGCTCCTGCATGAATGTGCAGAGAGGCTATTGTGTAAATCTGTGAAGGTGAAGCCTGGACTGCTTTGGAGACCCCAAGATGTGGGAGATGCCACTGTCATGGGATGTTTGAAAAGGGGAGACCCTAACAGGGAGTGGGACCAACCCAAGAGAGAGAAGTGTGTTTCATTCAATAAAGCTGAAAGAAATTGGAGGGCTGAAGAAAGCTTTGACATCAGATATGGAGAGCAGAGTTTGGAGTTTGCCCTGACAGTTTTCCATCTTACTTTGGTCCAATATTTCGTCACTATGCTCCCTTTCCTCCCTTTTGATAAGTTAATATATATTCTATGCTATAGTATGTTAGAAGTATGTGATATTCTTTTAGATTTTGCTTTTGCAGAGGTTGCACTTTAAAGATTGCCTTGAGTCTCAGAAGAGACTTTGAACTTTAGACATTTAAACCATATTGAGACTGTGATAGAATATGGGGACTTTTGAAATTGTACAAAATGCATTTGTATATTATTCTAAGACTACAAGCCTAAGAGGGCTGGGGAGTGGAATGTGGTTTGTATAAGACTGCCTTCTATAGGCTCTTAGAATAGAATTCTTGGTCAACAGGGAGTCTCTATCTTTCTGCAGCTTGTGTATCTGGATGTAGTACTCTCTACTTCTCCACCAGCACCATGCCTGCCAATGTGCCTCTATGCTTCCTGCAATGCAGATGATGAACTGTATTATGAATTACCCAAAGCTGCCTGACCACATTTCAGAAACTTGCTTGCCATATTTCAAGAACCCTGTTCCCTGGAACTCACACAACCCCACACCCTATTCCAACTCCAGTGGCTTCACCCACTCCCCACACCCTACCCTACCTCCAATTACCTTGCCATTGCTGAACCACACTTTCACCTGTGGCCAAGTGTTAGACCTATGCGCATGCTTCATACAACCCACCATCCCTTTATAAGACAACCTGGCAGACTCCTACTGTCTCTTTCCTTCCCCACTCCAAAGCAGACACTTTGTGTCTCGCCCCACCTCAATAAAGCTCTTGCCTGAGACCCTAGAGCATGGTGTCATGCCCATTTCTATCAGACTACCTTCTAAAACTCCAAGCAAGCCCCAATTACATTTCTTTTATAAGAGCTGTTTGGACATGGTGTCACCTCACAGCAACAGATTGAGAGGACCCGCACCCCCTAGTGGTGGATGGCACTGACCTTGCCTCTCTGCTTACTGTCAAGTACGAACTTTCCTGGAAGCCCCTGGCTTCCTGCCAAGATGACAGCCAATCAAGAATTCAGAACACAACCAATCAGAAGGATCCCAGTGGTACCACTATTTGGTTGAAAAGGCACTACATGGCCAGCTTTCGAGGTTGCCACGTTTTTTTAATTGAACAGCTCTGATGTCAGTAAATAACCCGTTGAAAATAAACTGCTTTTTATGGCCATACACATATCTCTCAGTGTCTACTTGGAGCTTTTAGCATGAACCCAACAAGATCACAGACCAAAACAAATGTATGTCTTCAGGAGATGGCAATTCTTGAGACTACAGTTTGTGGTTCATAGGTTCTAAGGCAGAAGTTGGCCACAGTGGGAAGTACTGAAGTAGGGGGGCTTGTTATGCAAAAAGAAGGAGCTAAGAAATTGTAGTAAAATGCCTTTGTTGTGATTTCTATAGGTACATGTTATTAATTTTTATATGCACAGAAGATGATGGATGGAGTTTAGATGCATGCAAGCTGGCGAGTCTTGTAGGAAAGGTGTATTAGTTACAGGGGAGGGACACTGAATCAGGTAGAACAGGACCCTGTAGGCAGAGAGAAAGAGGGAGAGAGAAAGAGAGGTAAAGAAAGAAAGGCAAAAGAGAAAGAGACAAAAGTCCCAAAGTCCACGAGGTTATATGGGACTGATGATGCAGGACACATACCTTTCTGGGGACAGGTACAGGACTCAAGGGGCAGTACCAGGCCAGAGAGTGGGAGTGTTGGGAGTGTGGGGGCTGGCTGAGCTCCAAGGATCTCTAGGCAGCTCTGGGCAATTCACAACATTCTCCCCTTGTGGCAATGGAGTCCAGGTCTAGTCTGCACGAAGGTTCCTCAGTCTCCATGAAGGAGGATAAACAACGAACGTCATGACAAATTAACACAGTAGTTCATTCTTCTATAGGACCCAATATTGCACACTTTTCCCGCTTTGAAAATGACACATACAGAATGCTTCAGAAATAAAACGCAGAATTTTTAATAGAGTAATTAACAGTATACATATTAAGAAGAGAAAGGGGTAAAGAGAGACTGACAATACACATTGCCAAGGGGAAAGTCACATCAAAGGAGACTGCCACAGAAAAAAATCTTTTCTGTAGCTTAAAAGGCCGAAGCACCTTTTAAGGTATGCAGATGTTGGTCAAGTCTTGGAAGGAGCCAGTTTGATACGTAGATGATAGTCTTAAGCAGATGCCAGTCATGTCTCATCAGGATCCATCTTGATATGCAGGCATCAGTCTAGGATGGAGAAAGTGCCCTTCCTCCTGCAGCCTGCAAGCTCTGTGGTTATTTCAAAAAACATTTGACACAATGACCCATTAGTGGTTGGATGCGCCTGTTGGCTACATTCAGCTCTTTTGGTGCGGATTGATTCATTCATCCAGATGTGCTAATTTTCCTTTTAGCTTCTATCAGTTAAAGGCTTATTTATCTCTTCCTGGGAGTACCAACATCCACCCCAGGGATGGCTTTTATGATATGCTAGAAGTGTACATAGGTAGCTCCTGCAGATGCAAGGACTTAAAAGCCTCCAAGATTTTCAAGTAAAATGGCTGCATCCCTTTCTCAGCCAACAACAACCAGCTCGGGTAGGCAATGTAGACATTATTATTGATGAAAGGCTTTTTGTCGCCATTACAGCAAAGAAGGGGGGCAAGATAGCTGATGAGCCAAAAATTCCTTAGCCAGAGCGTCTGATCTCTGTCATGCAGACTCCTTCCAGCATTAGGGATATTCATGGGCCTCATCACCCCTTTTTGTTATTAAAAAGGAAAGCAGGAGCCTGCCTGGTAAGGTAGGAATTGGGGCCAGTTGTTTTACATGTCCAGGGTCTGTGAGTGAACCAAAAAATCAAGAGTGGGCAATTTGCTGCTTCCAATTAGGGCAATAGTGATGTAAGCTCTTTGATAGCTGACATTAGATGGAACCATCTGAGTTGATGGATCTATCTGTCGATAGATCTAGTTCTATTTGGCCTTTTTGTCCTGCCCAGCAGGACCAGATAGGACTTTAGGAGCGAGGAGGGCGAATAACCTGTATGGGATGGCGAGAGAAAGAAACGAGACTAAGCTCAATGATTGTGTCAAGGTCTGATTTTACTGAGCAGAGCAAGCCTTTTTAAAGCAAAAAGCGTGTTGAAGGGGAGGGGGAGTGGGTATTCCAGGGGAGCATATCTGTAATCTAAAGAGGAAATTGCAGCTGTATTCTTTGGTAGGGGGAATGGGTGCCTCTAGCCACCAAGACATCCTGTTACTGGGGGGACAGCTAGCTGTCAAACCGCCAGAGGTGGGGGGACTGACTATTTTTTAGGTCAGTAAATTTCCAGTTAGGTAAGTTCTGAAGTTCAACCTGAAGTCTGGGTCCCCAACATCTCCTCCCTATTTGTATATTAGAAATAGAGGATAAGTAGGGTATCCGATGAGTCTCATACAGGGCGAACTTGGGTCTGGGGAAAGGGAAAGGGAAAACGGAAGTGGAAATTTAAAAGCCCAGAATTAGTCCTCAATGAGGGCTTTTGTCTCTTAAGTGGTCATGAGGTATCTGTCTTAGGCTATAGACTAGGTTTCTTGTATCTGGGGGCCTCCCTCTTCATCTCTGAAGGGACCACAGCTATTTGGTGGACCTTCCTGTATGAAGAAGGAGACTCGCTTCTCAGCCCGATAGTCTAATATTCCCGTCATGGATGACCTCATGTAGATTGGCTCAATCCGGTCGTGGGTCTAGGATCAGGTTTGTGTCCGCCCAGGACCTGTTTTAGGAGAGCTTAAGAGAAATATGAGTGAGAGACGTTTGTTTGATGTTTGGGCTAGACTGACTTTGTCAGTATTGTAAGGTAATCGGGGGAGGGGAAAGAGGGAAGGAGCCCCTCTTTTTGAAGACTCATCGGATTTTTAGAGTAGAATCATATTTGAGATTTAGGCTGCCCAATGAAGTGGTGCCAGGGTTTCCACATAGGGGGAGGTAGAGTAAAGTTTAGGCCAGAGGTTGGTGACTCAGGATCGTCAGGCAGAACCTTAACCAAGGTTTCGCTTTTTGAAAGCTTATGGTAATGTACCTGAATCTGGGAGGAGGAAGATATTTGTTCTTTTATAAAGCAGGTCAGGCGATTGAAAGCCCATGGGCCGAAAGAGATGAGTAAAAGGAGACCAAAAAGGGGCCCCAATATGCTGGGAAGGAGCATGGAGAGCCAGGGGCTAGTTACAAACCAGTTTTGGTACCAAGATTCTTGTTTTTCTCGGGCTCTCTTTCTCTCTTCTATGCTATTTTTAATTTTATTTATGCTATTTTGTACTAAACCAGTTTTATCTGCATAAAAACAACATTCTTATTTTAAAGCAGCACAAAGACCTCCTTCGTGGAGAAACAGTAGGTCTAAGCCTCGCCTATTTTGAAGGACTACTTCAGACAATGAAACTAGGGAAGACTTAAGGTTTTCTAAGCCTTTTGGACCTCTAAGAGGTCTTGATCAATGGCTGCAGATAATTGTGCATATTGTTGATTTAAGTAAACAATTGAAGTTATCCCTTTACCGGCACCTACTGCGCTCAAACCAAGAATCATGGCCATAGTAATAGCGGTGATAGGTTCTCTTTTTGTGTGCGGAGAGCTGTTACCGTGATCCCAGAAATCTAAAAATTCTTCAGCCTGGTGAACAGAAAGTTTAGGATAGAGGAGAACTGTAACACAGTAATCTTTTTTGTTTAAAAAGAGGGAGGTCACAATATGGGTGGTGAGACCAGCACTACAGGCAAAATAAGTATTATTTGGAGCTGAAACATAGGTTGAGAAACTTGAGACTACAACAGTAGAGTTGCATATAATCTCCAGTTCTTTATGGGGAAGCATGTTGGGGCCCAGGAGGCATGAGCCAAGGCCCGATACCTGTCCAATGGTTAATCCTTGATCCCCATTAGGTTGCCATCGCAATGCATTGGTCTCATTGGTATATATAGGAGTAATGTGTGTGGCTATTCCTTCATAGAATGGAGGCTGTGCAGAATAGCAAACCCAGCACTCTTCATATTGGGTTAGATTGGCTTCATGAAGAGTCAGAACAGAAATATTAATCATTTTTAAAACAGTATCTTTGGTAGAAGCTGAGGCAGAAGGCAAGGTGGGTTGAAAAGGCTGACGGGAGGGTTTAAGGGTGGTTTGGAGAGTTTTTGAAGAGGGGAGTAGCGGGTTTAGTTCGGGGACCTGGCTTAGCAGGAGGTCTTGGCCTGAGAACTGGATTGGGTCCTACTGCTGTATATTGAGGGGATGGGTGACTATTTAGGAGCTTAATTCTAAACGTAAGGCTGATATCTCTGGCTGGAAGGTATATTCTACGCCCCCATTCGGGTCCTCTAGTCACCCAGTCGACTGATGTTGATCTGCCATGGGATGTGAAATAAATTTTTAAAGGATTACACCAGCCCTTAGTAGGAGACATGGGACTACAAAGTCCGCTCTCTAACTGGAGGGAGGGTCTTTTATCTGGGTGGACCCAGGATCGGTTGACAGTAATATAATCCCAGGAAAAGGAAGGATTCCAATAAGCATATCCTGTAGTTTCACACCCCCATGATGCATAGAAATAATCTGGCTGATAGCCACATTTATAATTTAAGGTGTGGCTGCGGTGAATGCCAGGGCAAACATAAAAGCCTCCAGGCCATTCGGAGAGGGCTTGATGAAGAGCGGCACGCGCTCTGGCATTTTCACAGCCAATGGAATTACTGTTACGAGATTTTGAGTTAAGTTTTAAGTTAGGGGCCTGATTACAGGGGGTGGCCAAAACTGATCTGGAAGACCCCAAGCAGCTTCAGCACCGAAGGCCAAGGCACAAAGATCCACCTCCAAGACAGGCCAATGAGGTTGAGGTCCTATGTGGGTGCTAGAATTTACTGGGTCACCCGCTTGGTTTATTATGACCCAGGTAAAATTATATAGTTGATAGGTGAATGGAGCGGGGTGTCCTGAGGCTGGAGTCAGGGTCATCATCAGGAACAAAAGCTGCAGGCGCTGAATCTGGGGAGTCTCCATCTTCAGGCTGTAAGGAGACACAAGAGGGATTTTTCTCAGGGTTTTTCCCTGGGGGGTTATAGGGTTTAATGAGTCTTTCAGGCAACCAACTAGCACTCTGTGTTTTAGAATCATAGATGCATGCACTGCCTTTTCCCCAAATGAGGACAGGATCAGGTCCTTGCCAGATATTAGACATAGGATCCTTCCAAAGCGCCTGTGCATATTGGTCAGTGGATGTGGCATGCCATAAGCAGTCAGCTGCGGATTTTCCTTGAGTGTCACATTGTAAGAAATTTAATACAAATAATGCATGATTTAACACTACCTCTGAATTCCCTGAGTGTGAATATAAAAACGTTTTTCCATATTGTAACTTGAAAAGCATGTTCTTTAAGGTTTGATGGGTGCGTTCTACAATTCCCTGTCCCTGAGGATTGTAGGGGACGCCTGTAATGTGTTTAATTTGCATCTGAGCGCAGAATTGTTTGAAAGCTGTGTTGGTATAACCTGGGCCATTGTCAGTTTTTATAATTTTAGGCCGGGGGGCCATAGTTAAACATGTAAAAAGATGAGAAATGACATTCTTTGTGACTTCTCCGGGTTGTAAGGAGGCGCAAATAAATCCACTAAAGTTATCTACAGATACATGAATATATTTTCATTTACCAAAAGGAGCATAATGTGTTACATCCATTTGCCACAATTCGCCAGGGATAAGGCCTCTGGGATTGACTCCTAAATGGGGTTCAGGTAGTAGGGTTAAGCAGTCTTTGCACTGGCGAACTATCTGTCTAGCTTGTTCTTTGGTAATGGAAAAACTTTTTCGGAGGGTCTGAGCATTAAGGTGATGTAGGGAATGAGCATTTTGGGCAGCGGATAAAGGGGTGGAGGAGTTAAAACATATGGTGGTTTGGGTGGCTTGATCAACCAACCTGTTTCCCTCGACTAAGGGACCAGGAAGGTCAGAGTGGGCTCTAATATGACCAATATGGAAGGGAGAGGTACGAGAGAGAATGAAATTTTGTAACTGGAAGAAAAGGGCTGAGGCATTGGTATCTGGGCGAATGTGTGGAACGGTTTCTAATAGGGGAACTGAAAAAGCCACATAGGCGCTGTCAGTATACAAGTTAAAGGGAGTATCATCTAAGAAATTAAAACCTTGAATAACAGTGAATAGCTCTACAAGCTGGGCTGATTTAAAAGAGGTTTGGACCCTGTAAGCCTTATTATTTATTAGATATGCAGCAACCCCTGAGGAGGAGCCATCCGTGAATACCAGAGGGGCGTGAGGTATAGGGGAGTCTTTTGCTATTTTTGGAAAGATAGTAGGGGTTTTTGTGAAAAATTGAACGAGCTTGTCTGGAGGGAAGTGGTTATCAATTTTTCCTTGAAAGGAGAAGCAAGAGACAGCCCTACTCGTCTGAATTATGAAGAAGCCAGTTTATTTGTGAGGTATTATATGGTGTAACAAGAATATCAGGGTCTTTGCCGAAAAGCTTGGTGGCAGATTCTCTGCCCAAGTGGATTAATTGAGCAACCAAATTGGGGTAGGTATTCAAAATTTTGTTGGAAGAGGCAGACAAATGTAACCAATATAGAGGTTTTTGTTGCCAGAGCAGTCCGGTTGGTGAATAGGGGGTGGGGAAAATCAAAAGAGACAGAGCCTCAATGGGGCAGTAGTATCCAATAGTTTGGGAATTGATAGCGGCTTCTACCTTTTTAAGGGCGGCTCGAGCTTCATGAGTTAAACTTCTGGGAGAAGTAGGCTCTGAGTCTCCCTGTAAAACTTTAAACAATGGTTTAAGTTCTCTGGTGGTGAGTTTTAAATAAGGGCAGAGCCAATTAATATCTCCCAAGAGTTTTTGAAAATCATTAAGGGAGGTTAAGGAATCTGTGTGGATTTGAACCTTTTGGGAGTGTACAATATTAGAAAAAAGCTCAAACCCAAGAAATAAGAAAGGTGGCTGAATTTTATACCTTGTCTGGTGACACCTGAAGGCCTAAGGTATTTAAAGCAGAGACAAGCAGCTGAGAGATATTAAGCAGTCGTGAGTTTTCGGGTCCTGCAAGGAGTATATCATCCATATAATGAATGATATATATTTGGGGATATTTTAAGCGAAGGGGGACGATAGCCTGGGCTACGTATTTTTGGCAAAGAGTAGGACTGTTGGCCATGCCTTGGGGGAGGACCCTCCATTGGAATTGTGGTGTTGGGCCTTCATGATTGGTGATGGGGATGGTGAAGGCAAAACGTTTGCAGTCTTCAGGGTGTAGAGGGATGGAGAAACAGCAATCTTTAAGATCTATAACAATTTTAGCATAACCCCTAGGTGTGGCAACGGGGAAGGGAGCCCGGGTTGTAGGGCGCCCATAGGCATCATAGTTTTATTGATGGCGTGGAGATCTTGTAAGAGGCGCCAACTGCCATTCTTTTTTTGGATGACAAATATGGGAGTATTCCAAGGGGAGGTGGAAGGTTCAATATGTCCAGCCTGTAATTGTTCCTGCACCAACTGTAGGGCTGCGGAAATTTTAATCTGGGGAAGGGGCCATTGGTCAATCCAGACAGGATCATCAGATTTCCAAGTGATTTTATCAGCCTGGAGTGCAGGGGGAGCAATGGCCTCTAGGAAAAATGGTTAGGGTTATATCCTATTCCAAAACGGTCATTTTTAGGAGTCGTGGGAATTGGCAAGGTATTGCTTTGTAAGCGTTTACCAAGTGCCAACCCAGGGATGAAACCCTGAGATTTCATTTGTTCAGATATAATAGAATTGGGGACACTACACATAAAGACCTGCATCTGGGAAAGGATGTCTCATCCCCAAAGATTAACCAGAAGACCGGGAACCACAAAGGGTTGAACAGTACCGGAAAAACCCTCGGGGTCCGTCCAGTGTAAGAGTTGAGAACTCTGGAGAGTATCATCGGACTGACCAATACCTTGGAGCAAGTGATGGAGGGTTGTAGGGGCCAGGAGGTAGGCCAAGACTGATGAGAAATAACTGTAGAGTCAGCTCCTGAGTCAAGGATGCCTTCAAATATTTTTCCATTAATTTTTAAGGCTAAAGTGGGACGGGTGTTAGAGAGTTTCTGGACCCAAAAGATTTTTGAAGATTTTGGGGGAAAGGATTTTTTGGGTTGTCCAGTAAGGGAGTCTTTTATGGGTGGTATAGGAATAGGCAAAGCCTGAGCAATATGAGTGTGTGGAGAGATAGTAAGTGGTCCAAAAGGGGCTGAAGCTAGGAGTTTAATTGTGCCTGTATATTTTTTGTCAACTATGGTGGTGTGTATCACAAGTCCCTCAATAGCGAGAGAGGCACTCCCAATAATCAAGTAAAAACATCCTGGAGGGAGAGGTCCAGGTGACTTGGTTCCAACAATAAACCATCCGTCCTCAGGAGTTAATATGAGGTGGGAGGCGGAACACAAGTCCAGTCCTGTACTGTCTGGGATGGGCCCGATAGGGCTGTGGGTGTGACTGATTTGGGAAGGGTGGGCGTCACTGAATTTACCGGCTTTAGGAAGGTCTGGCTGTTCCCCGAGGCCATAGGAGAGGGGAGGTTGACAGGGGTCCAGGGCTGACCCCTTGGGTCGTTTCCTGGAAACGGGAGAGGGTTGCCCAAGATGTCTGTTTTGGATGTGCATAGATTAGCCCAATATTTACCCCATTTACAACGAGGGCAGATAGTGGCGGGTGAAGTGAACGGAGCTTGTCTAGTGAAGGAATTGGCAGTTGGGGTTGTTTGATCATTAACATTGGAGCATTGTTTAGCAAAATTCCCGTTTGACCGCAGCAAAAGCAGGCCTTTGGGTTAACTTTCCTCTGAGGGCAGTTCGGCAGGGACCATTGGC
The DNA here is from genome assembly GCA_026225945.1 of Cricetomys ansorgei. Classification (NCBI taxonomy): domain Eukaryota; kingdom Metazoa; phylum Chordata; class Mammalia; order Rodentia; family Nesomyidae; genus Cricetomys; species Cricetomys ansorgei. Next base: position 264,664 of record JAMJFZ010001286.1, read on the forward strand.
ATTTTCAAAAGCCAATTGTTTAATAAACTTTTGGTCAATGCCTTCAGGTCCAAAAACACGTTCTGCAGTTTCCAACAAACGTCCCACAAATTCAGAATAGTTTTCTTGGTTTCCTTGAAGGATTTTGGTTAAAGGAGTAATCACTGATCCCTGGGTGGGAAGAGCACGACATGCGGCAATAGCAGCCGTGGCTGTTTGGGCCAAAAGCCCTAAGGGAAGAGTCCACTGTTTGGGCTCTGCTGAAAAATTCCCCTGTCCTGTGAGTTTATCTAAGGTCCAAGTGAAAGTAGGAGACCGGGGGTCTGCTTGATTTTGAGTAACAAGAGATTGGCATGTATCAACAAAGTCAGCTCTCCAGTTAAGAAATTGGCCACGGGAGAGGACCGCTTGGGATACTCGGATCCATTCAATAGGGAGAAGGTAGCCATTTGCTGACAGGGAGTCAAGAAGAGAAGTGGTGAAAGGAGAATTAGGTCCATAAGTCTTAACTGCAAGATGGAGTTCCTTAATCTGTTTAAACTTAAGAGGTCTAAACGTGGCAGAAGGGGTAGGACCGGGTTGGAGTGGAGAAGCAGCCTCAGGTTTGTCAGAATTTTCATGTTCCTCGCCAGAGTCCCCATTATCCTCTTCAACGAGTGGCTGCTCATTAACGGGCGCCTCTAGGGCCGGGAGAGTGTCTGGAGCTAAATCTCCCGACACTGGGGAGGGCATGGTGGGATCTCGGGGGTTAGCGGTAGAGCCAGTAAGAGTAACGACTGGGAAGGTCAGTCGTGGGACTGGGGGCTTGGTAATTTTGGTCTGGGGTTTGAAGGTGGTAGAAGGGTGTGAAGGAGGTTTAGTAAAGGTTTGGTGAATGGAGCCCTGAAGAGAGGAGAGTTCAGAGGAAAGCTGAGAAAACTGTTTTTGTAAAGTCAGAACCTCCTTCATCTCACGGATCTGACTAATGAGGTCTTCGCGGGAGGAAGTAAGGGCCAGACGGTGGTCGCGGATGGGGGCAAGCTTAGGGATTTGGTTAATAGGATTATAAGGGGGAGGGCGTCTAAGAAGTGGCCAATCGGGATTATGATAGTGAGCTGCCTCTTCCTCAAGGGTGGCGGCATCGCCGGGGTCCAGGGGTTCAGGGTCTTGATGGAGGATTGGAAATATTTGAGGCTTTTCCTCTGAAGGGAGAGGGGGATAAATTTTGGGGAAACCAGGGGAATTGGAAGCTTATTTTTGAAGGGAGGTGACATGGAACTTTTGTCCTCTATATTGATAGAAATAGAGAGGCAAGGCGAAGAGTGCCCTTCCTTGGCAGACGGGGGTGTGAAGGGTGGCCTAGAGGGAGACCGAGAAGAAGTCTTAAGACAATGCTCAGCAACCGAAATAAGCTGCTTTTTGTCTGGGTCAGCGGCGGCATCCTCTACAATGTCTCTGATAATTCCCCAATAGGAAAAAACAGTTGCGGGGACAGCATTTGTGCCGTCTTTCAGAAGGAGATCGTTTAAATCCCGTCCCAACTTTTGCCACTTTCCTGGATGAACGTCATAGCCAGAAATAACAAACCATGGACAAACTTCATCAATAAACATAAAAAATTTTATAAGATCCTTTTTCTTAACTCTTATTCCTCTCTCTCAGAGAGAATTCTTTAGGTCCCTGATAAAAACGGCCTCTTTACTCAAAGTTTGTCCCATCCTGATCGGACTGATGAAAATGTGTACACTCACCTGAAAATGAAAGTGTCTCCTAGGAGCCGCCTTGTCACGAGTGATGATCAGCGCAGCAGGGAGACGGCCGCCCCCGGTGCTCTCGTCAGGCCTGAATCTGTCCGGCGATCACCGGTGCCTGGAGCCCCATGTCCCGGGCGCCATTGGTCCCGCCCAGCAGGACCAGATAGGACTTTAGGAGCGAGGAGGGCTAATAACCTGTATGGGATGGCGAGAGAAAGAAACGAGACCAAGCTCAATGATCGTGTCAAGGTCCGATTTTATTGAGCAGAGCAAGCCTTTTTAAAGCAAAAAGCGTGTTGAAGGGGAGGGGGAGTGGGTATTCAAGGGGAGCATATCTATAATCTAAAGAGGAAATTGCAGCTGTATTCTTTGGTAGGGAGAATGGGTGCCTCTAGCCACCAAGACATTCTGTTACTGTGGGGACAGCAAGCTGTCAAACCGCCAGAGGTGGGGGGACTGACTATTTTTTAGGTCAGTAAATTTCCAGTTAGGTAAGTTCTGAAGTTCAACCTGAAGTCTGGGTCAACAACACCTTTTGATATGACAATAGCCATTACACAAGTTATTCTGTCCCCAATATCAGGGAGTTTTCATTTGACTAAAGATTTCAGCCTGGGTGAATGGGACATCGTATTCTCTTACTGCTTCCTGTTGAGATTGTGGCATTGTAAGTCAGGAGCCCCAGGAAGCTGGTAAATTAGTCAAAACCTGGGGACACGGTCAGGCAATGGGGTATTCATCAGATGCATCCACTTCACTGATCCAGCTGAGTGGACAGGAATGGCATCTGCTGAACTGGTCTGGTCTATATCAGCTCTCAGCAAGGTCAGGGCTTGTAACTTGAGCACAGAGCTGATTTGAGTCAGTGTCTGACAGCTGAATAGAAATTTGTTAAAACATATGCTTGGAACAGAGGTTACAGTTTAGGAAACTTAAAGGAAACTCTTACATTTGGAACTTTTAGGTCCATGGTCTTGGCAGTGGGGAAGGGAAGGTTTCTCAAGTCCAGAGAAGAGAGAGATAAATCATATTCTCATGAGTGAGCATATGGAAAACCTGAAGTCTGGAGTCTGACTTGTGGGAGGTGGATCCAAGTCAACTTCCTGAAGCTCACAAGAAATTTAAGATTACAAAAAGAGGTAGATACTTTAGGTTACCACTGTTGTCTGTACTGAATTGCAGACTACATCTTGAAGTCATGTTCTGAGATACATATTATAGAGAAAACAGCTAAAAAAAACAGTTGGAACAGACTTATGAATGGAGCAGATCCATTCCTTTAGAGTCATCAAAAGCCATGACCCTGGGCCAATAGCATGAACATTGTGTGTATCTAGAGAGTGGGGTACACAAATTGGAAAGAAACATTACAGCCTGGGGAGAAGAATCTCCAAGTCTACATTTTGAAGACAAATAACCAAAGGGAATTTAAAATCATGTAAGAGTGGTACCAGTTTATCAGAACCATTAAGAACATTCATCCAGAGTTTTGTCAATGTTGAAACTCTAAGCCTTTGATATCCAAATATAACCAATCATTTATATATCTTAATACCTTTACAACTTGTATCTATAGATTTTAAATTGTATTTTAGATCCTCAGAACTTGCATAGGCTTTTGTCTAATCATTTACCATGAGAGAGGCATAGGCAATATAAAGCAAACTCCTTTGAATACCCAATCTTTTGTATCCTAGTACCTTTAGAAATTGTAGCTATATACCTTCTTTAAGATCTTTAGAACCTGTACAGATGCTTACCTAATCATGGAACTGGTAGATGCTTGTTGCTCTTAAAACTATAGTTAGTTATCAAGCCATCAGGGATCTGAGGAAGGATAAATTAGGTAATCTAGATGGTCTGTGTATCCACTACCTAGTGGTTCTCTGGGGTCCTGGAGTTCACTGGGGACAAATGTCATCTGACGTGCCGAAGTGTAACAGTATTTCATCTTCAGTTGTCATACAGAATGGAGCAGACATCTGGCTGCCCAGGTCTGAAATGTTTTTTTCCTATGGGAAGAACTAGGGGAAACTGGGTCTAACCCTGGCTAGGCAGAGTAAAGCAGCTAACCCAAATGTATCCACAGTTAGTGCAGAGCATGGTGGCAGGTGAGACATAGGGCAGTTTCACCAAGTGGTTAGTTTTACCACAATCCAGGTGGATTCTTCTCTATAGAGCCTTGTCAACTTCTTGGAGACCTCAAGGTTTATCATTAGGAATGGCCACTGTTTATTGTGGAAAGCTTAAACATTTAAATGCCATATTCTGGAGATCTCTGGGAGATTTAAGGACCATAATCTATCTCTTGAGCATATCTTTAATCTATTAAGTACATCTATTTAGATATATATAGATACACACACACACACACACACACACACACACACACACGTATATATATACACATATATTAACCATATATTGTTTTTTAGTTACTTGTTTTAGATTTACATTTGAAAACACATATGGAGTTAAATGAGGCTTACTTTTGGAATTAATTAGTACTCTGCATAACTAGAATATATCACAAGAGACCAAATCAAACTTATTTTTGGAATTAATTGTATCAGTACTCTGTTTTATTCAAGTATGTGTCTGAACATATTAAAAAATCTTAGCACTCTGCATGATTAAGGTACCTGTCTGTGTCTGAACACATTAATGAATCTTAGTTAGCACTCTGCATGATTATAAGTATATATAATCAGTGATACATGATACTAATAGCCATTTAATCATTATTAGTAATAATTATTAATGAATAATAATTAACTACCATGTAGTATTATATAACCAATATTATAACATCAATTAAATAACATAATGCCCCACATCAATGATTCATTAAGTATATATATGACAGATAAAGTGTCCACTATCTAGTAATTATTATATGTTGAATAGCATAGTCTTCTACAGTATAGAATTAGAATGTCATGAATTAGGATGTTATAGAAAATATCAATTTAATTATCACCCACATAATAGAATAGACAATGTATATGGGGTAGATAACCAATATAATACAATGGATAATGTATCAATTATCCAGTAATTACTATATACTTAAAATAACATATAGTCTTATGAAGAACAGAATTAGGGTGTTACAGAACATAATATTATTTTATTATCACCAATATAATACAAAAACACTGTATATAGAGGAATTGGAAGAGATGTTTAACAGATGTTAAACGTTTGGGTTAGGTGCTTTACTCTGCCTAGCCAGGGTTAGACCCAGTTTCCCCTAGTTCTTCCCATAGGAAAAAAACATTTCATACTAGGGCAGCCAGAGGCCTGCTCCATTCTGTATGACAACTAAAGATGAAATACTGTTACACTTCGGCACGTCAGATGACATTTGTCCCCAGTGAACTCCAGGACCCCAGGGAACAACTAGGTAGTGGATACACAGACCATCTAGATTACATAATTTTTCCCTCCTCAGATCCCTGATGGCTTGATAACTAAATATACTTTAAAGAGCAACAAGCATCTACCAGTTCCATGATTAGGTAAGCATCTGTACAGGTTCTAAAGATCTTAAAGAAGATATACAGCTACAATTTGTATAGGTATTAGGATACAAAAGATTGGGTATTCAAAGGAGTTTGCCTTACAATGCCTATACCTCTCCCATGGTAAATTATTATACAAAAGCCTATGCAAGTTCTGAGGATCTAAAATAAAATTTAAGATCTATAGATACAAGTTGTAAAGGTATTAAGATATATAAATGATTGGTTATATTTGGATATCAAAGGCTTAGAGTTTCAACATTGACAAAACTCTGGATGAATGTTCTTAACGGTTCTGATAAACTGGTACCACTCTTACATGATTTTAATTTCCCTTTGGTTATTTGTCTTCAAAATGTAAACTTGGAGATTCTTCTCACCAGAGTACAATGTTTCTGTCCAATTTGTATACCCCACTCTCTAGATTCACAGAATGTTCATGCTTTTGGCCCAGGGTCATGGCTTTTGATGACTCTAAAGGAATGGATCTGCTCCATTCATAAATCTGTTACAACTGCTTTATTAGCTGCTTTCTCTATAATATGTATCTCGGAACATGACTTCAAGATGTAGCCTGCAATTCAGCACAGACAACAATGGTAACCTAAAGTATATACCTCTATTTGTAATCTTAAATTTCTTGTGAGCTTCAGGAAGTTGACTTGGATCCAACTCCCACAGGTCAGACTCCAGACTTCAGGTTTTCCATCTGCTCACTCATGAGAATATGATTTATCTCTCTCTTCCCTTCACTTGGGAACCCTTCCCCTCCCCACTGCCAAGACCATGGACCTAAAAGTTCCAAATATAAGAGTTTCCTTTAAGTTTCCTAAAGTGCAACCTCTGTTCCATGCATATGTTTTAACAAATTTCTATTCAGCTGACAGACACTGCCTCAAATCAGCTCTGCGCTCAAGTTACAAGGCCTGACCTTGCTGAGAGCTGATATAGACCAGACCAGTTCAACAGATGCCAATCCTGTCCACTCAGCTGGATCAGTGAACTGGATGCTTCTGATGAATACCCCATTACCTGACCCCATCCACAGGTTTTGACTAAATTACCAGCTTCCTGGGGCTCCTGACTTACAATGCCAAAATCTCAACAGGAAGCAGGAAGAGAATACGATGTCCCATTCACCCAGGCTGAAATCTTTAGTCAAAAGAAAACTCCCTGGTATTAGGGACAGAATAACTTGTGTAATGACTATTGTCATATCAACAGGGGTACTTATTTCAAGGCCAAATTGAACTAGGTCTATCAACAGATAGATCCATCAACTTAGATGGTTCCACTAATGTCAGCTATTGAAGAGCTTACATCATTATTGCCCTAAATGGATTCAGCAAATTGCCCACTTTTGTTTTTTTGTTCACTCACAGACCCTGGACAAGTAAAACACCTGGCCCCAATTCCTACCTTACTAGGCAGGCTCCTCCTTTCCTTTTAATAACAAAAAGGGATGATGAGCCCCATGAACATCCCTAACGCTGGATGGAGTCTGCATAGTAGAGATCCAGACTCTCTGCCTAAGGAATTTTTGGCTTATCAGCTATTTTGACCCCCTTCTTTGCTGTAATGGCGACAAAAAGCATTTCATTGATAATAATATCTATGTGGCCTACGCGAACTGGTTCTTGTTTGCTGACAAAAGGATGCAGCCATTTTACTTGAAAATCTTGAAGGCTTTAAAGTCCTGGCATGTGCAGAAGGTACCTATGTACAGTGTTAGCATGTCATAAAAGCCATTCCTGGGGTGGATGTCAGTATTCCCAGTAAGAGATAAATAAGCCTTTAACTGATAGAAGCTAAAAGGAAAATTAGTACACCTGGATGAATGAATGAATCTGCAACAAAGGAGCTGAAATCAGCCAACAGGCGCATCCAATCATTAATGGGTCATTGTGTCAAATGTTTTTGAAATAACCGCAGAGCTTGCAGGCTGCAGGAGGAAAGGCACTGGCTCCATCCTAGACTTACGCCTGCATATCAAGATGGCTCCTGATGAGACATGACTGGCATCTACTTGTGGACTATCATCTATGTATCAAACTGGCTCCTTCCAATAACTGCCCGACGTCTGCATACCTTAAAAGGTGCTTCGGCCTTTTAAGCTACAGAAAAGATTTTTTTCTGGAGCAGTCTCCTTCGATGTGACTTTCCCCTTGGCAATGTGCATTGTCAGTCTCTCTTTTTCCTTTCTCTTCTTATTATGTATACTGTTAATTATTCTATTAAAAATTCTGCGTTTTATTTCTGAAGCATTCTGTATGTGTCATTTTCAAAGCGGGAAAAGTGTGCCATATTGGGTCCCATAGAAGAATGAAGTACTGTATTCATTTGTCATAAATTTCGTTGTTTATCCTCCTTCATGGAGACTGAGGAACCTTTGTGTAGACTAGAGCTGGACTTGACTGCCACAGGGGGAGAATGTTGTGAATTGCCCAGGGCTGCCTAGAGATCCTTGGAGCTCAGCCAGCCCCCACACTCCCAACACTCCCACTCTCTGGCCTGGTACTGCCCCTTAAGCCTTGTACCTTTCCCCAGAAAGGTATCTGCATCATCAGTCCCATATAACCTTGTGGACTTTGGGACTTTTGTCTCTTTCTCTTTTGCCTTTCTTTCTTTACCTCTCTTTCTCTCTCCCTCTTTCTCTCTGCCTACAAGGTCCTGTTCTACCCGATTCAGTGTCCCTCCCCTGTAACTAATATACCTTTCCTACAAAACTCACCAGCATGTATGCATCTATACTCCATCCATCACATTCTGTGTGTATAAAAATCTACAACACCTACCTACAGAAATCACAACAAAGGCACTTTCCTACAACTTCTTTGCTCCATCCTTCTACATATCAAGTCCCCCTACCACAGTGCTTCCCACTGTGGCCAACTTCTGCCTTATAACCTATGAATACAAACTGTAGTCTCAAGAATTGCCATCTCCTGAACACAAACATTTGTTTTAGTCTGTGATCTTGTTGGCTCATGCTAATAGCTCCAAGTAGACACTGAGAAATGTTTGTATGGCCATAAAAAGCAATTGATTTTCTACGGGTTATATACTGACATCAGAACTGTTCAATTAAAAAAAAACATGGCAACCTCGAAAGCTGGCCATGTGGTGCGTTTTCAACCAAATAGGTTGTACCAATGGGATCTTTCTGATTAGTTGGGATCTGAATACTTGATTGGCTGTCATCTTGGGAGGAAGCTAGGGGCTTCCGGGAAAGTGAGTACTTGACAGTAAGCAAAGAGGCAAGGCCAGTGCCGTCCACCACTAGGGAGTGCTGGTCCTCTCAATCTGTTGCTGTGAGGTGACACCATGCCCAAACAGCTTTTATAAAAGAAATGTAATTGGGGCTTGCTTGGAGTTTTAGAAGGTAATCTGATAGAAATGGGCATGACACCATGCTCTAGGGTCTCAGGCAAGAGCTTTATTGAGCTGGGGAGAGACACAAAGTGTCTGCTTTGGTTTGGGGAAGGAAAGAGACAGTAGGAGTCTGCCAGGTTGTCTTATAAAGGGATAGTGGGTTTTATGAAGCACGCGCATAGGTCTGACACCTGACCACAGGTGAAAGTGTGGTTCAGCAATGGAAAGGTAATTGGAGGCAGGGTAGGGTGTGGGGAGTGGGTGAAGCCATTGGAATTGGAATAGGGTGTGGGGTTGTGTCAGTTCCAGGGAACAGGGGTCTTGGAATATGGCCAAGCAAGTTTCTGAAATGTGGTCAGGCAGCTTTGGGTAATTCATAATACAGTTTGTCATCTGCATTGTAGGAAGCATGGAGGCACATAGGCAGGCATGGTGCTGGTGGAGAAGTTGAGAGTTCTACATCCAGATACACAGGCTGCAGAAAGATAGAGACTCCCTGTTGACCAAAAATTCTAATCTAAGTGCCTATAAGAGGCATTCTTATTCAAATCACATTCCACTCTCCAGCCCTTTTAGGCTTGTAGCCTTAGAATAATGCAGTAATGCATTTAGTAAAATTTCCAAAGTCCCTGTATTGTTTCACAGTCTCAATATGGTTTAAATGTCTAAAGTTTAAAGTCTCTTCTGAAACTCAAGGCAATCTTTAAAGTGCAACCTCTGCAAAAGCAAAATCTAAAAGAATATCACATACTTCCAACATACTATATAATAGAATATATATTTACATTTCAAAGGGGAGGAAAGGGAGCATAGTGAGGAAATAATCGACCAAAGTAAGATGGAAAACTATCAGTTCAAACTCCAAACTCTGCTCTCCATATCTGATGTCAAAGCTTTCTTCAGCCCTCCAATTATTTTCAGCTTTATTGAATGAAACACACTTCTCTCTCCTGGGTTGGTCCCACTCCCTGTTAATGGCTCCCCTTGGCAAACATCCCATGACAGTGGCATCTCCCACATCTTGGGGTCTCTAAAGCAGTCCAGGCTTCACCTTCACAGATTTACACAATAGCCTCCTTGCACATTCATGCAAGAGCAGCCTTGAAAACACCTGCTCTTGGTGGCTGGTGCCATAACTTGCTTGGAGGTCCTGGTTTCTATAAGAGAGCAGGCTGAACAAAGACATAGAAGCAAACCAGTAAGTAACACTCATCCATGCATCAGTCCCTGCCTCCAGGATCCTGTCTGGCTTGAGTTCCTGACCTGACTTTCTTCAATGATGAACAGTGCTGTGGAAGTATAAGTGGAAAAACCCTTTCCTCTCTTAGTTTCTTTGGTTGTGGTGTTTCACAAAGCAATATTAACTCTTACTAAGACAACCATTAATCGAAAATTCTTCAACTTAGCCTAAGTCAGATTTTTAGCACAAAGGCAAAAAGCAGCCCCATTCTTTGACAAAATATCTCAAGAAAGGTCTCTAGGTCCCTTATTAATATTTTCCCTTTTGAAAATTCTTTAGCTGCAACATTATAATCTACATTGCTCTCAGCTTCACTATCTTCTATGCTCCAATTACTGTGGACCATTAGGACCTGCTTAAACATTAAACTGCTTTCCTAATCCAAAGTCCCAAAGACCTCATTTAGAAAAGCAGTAGCATGGTCAGGGCTGTCACAACAATACTATACTTGTAGATACCAACTTCAGTCCTAGTGACTGTTCTATTCCTGTGAAGAAACACCACGATCAAGGCAGCTTTTATGAAAGAAAGCATTTAATTGGGGCTTACTTAGAGTTTCAGTGATGTAGTCTATTTTCATCATAGAGGCAGACATGGTGCTAGAGAACTACCTGAGAGCTCTACACCCAGATCTACAGGCAGCAGGAAGAGAGCTCTGTGTTTTGAATGGGCACCTGAAACTTCAGGGTCCACCCCACTGACACATTTTCTTCTGCAAATCTGTTACTTCCTAATCCTTTCAAATAGTCAGTCCCTGGTGACCAAGTTTTCACATCTATTTGCCCCAAGGGCCAATCTCAGTTAAAGCTCCACACCCATAGACATGAATACCTTTGAATTTTGCTTTTTTAAGGCAGTGTTTCTCTGTCATAACTCTAGCTGTCTTTGAACTAACTCAGTAGACTGGGATGGCCTCAGACTCAGAGATCTGTCTGTCTCTGCTGGGATTCAAGACATGTACCACCACAGCACAATATAAATAACTTTTTAAAAGATTTTTTGCTTCTCTCATAACAACTTATAGAATAATTCTGTCCACTTTCCTCTCCTACCTTCACTCTCCAAGCTATCCCCATCTCCCCCATCACGACCCACAAACATCCCCTTATTCTCCCCACACCCACCTCAAGGTAACAGCACAATCAAGCACATTGCATAGTGGGATGACAAGAGGCCAAGTACCAATCCTTACAACAAGGGTGGGCCAGGCAACCAAGCAAGAGAAAAAGAGTCTCAAGGGCAGGTAAAATAGTCAGAGACATCCCCATTCCAGCCTGGAGAAGTTTTTCAGGGATACCAATCCAAACAGCCATGAAATATATTTAGGGGATCCTACATGTTCTGAGTCTATGGCATCAGTCTCTGTGTACCCCTAAATGTGCTACTCAGTTGACAATGTGGGACTTTTCCTTCTGGTGTCACCAGGCAATATGGTTTCTGCCATCCCTTCTCTCCCTTTTCCATGTGGTTTCCTGAATTCTGCATGATGTTTAGCTCTGGGCCTCTCCAGATGCTCCTCTTAGCTGCAGAGGGGTGCCTCTCTGGTGGGTACTGGGTTAGATACTGATATATGAGTAGAACATGACATCATTAGAAATGTCTCCAGTTATCCAGTCTCTAGATCCTGTCCTGTCCTGCAGTTTCAGGCAGGGGCTCCCTCCTTTTGTATGGCATTCTGCCTTACTGTTGTCAGTAAGAGTCTTGCAGGGTAGATAGGCTATAAGTTGGAGGTTTTGTGGCTGGCATGGTGTCCCAGTCTTAGCACTGACTTCCCTGACTAAAGGAGATAGCCTATACAGGCTCTCTATCTCTGACTACTGGGGATCCTTGCTAGAATCTCATAGATTCCTGTCAGTTTCCACTGCACTGGTTCTGCTGATTGTCCCTAATCTTCTCCCACTTCCTGTCATCTGGCCATATATTTTCTCCATTCATTCCTCTTCTCCTCTGGTCCACTCTGCTCCCACTCATATCCTCCCACACCCTACCAGCACCCTCTGTTCAATTTCCACTTTATCAGGGAGAGGCCTGTGTTCCAACTGGATCCCTTCTTGTTGTTTAGTTTTCTATGTCTGTGGATACTAATACCATTTGCTTAGCAGTTAATATCCATATATGATTACATACCGTGTCTCTCTTTCTGCAACTGGGTTACTTCACTCAGGACCCTTTTTTCCTAGTTCCATCTATTTGCCTGCAAAGATGATGTTATTTTAAATACCATGAGCGGTCATTTGAGTTATTGATCTTAGCCATTCTGACCACTGTAACAAGTAATCTCAAAGTGGTTTTGATGTACATTTCCTTAATGGCTGAAGATGCCAAATATTTCTTGAGTTGTTTCTCAGCTATTTGATATTCCTCTTGAGAATTCTTTGTTTAGATCTATTCCCCACTTTATATATAGATTGTTTCCTTGATACCTAATCTCTTGAGTTCTGTAGTCCCATGGTGTGGAATCTTTCTGCCACTTGCGTGTCCCAGCCACAGGTACCCATGGGCCGGATCCAGGCAGACGGACGAAGTGGGGAGGACACAGAGTGGCAGGGCGGCCATGAGTTTATAGCATACTGCCTTGTCCTTGGCAGAACTCTGGTGAGTCAGATGAGTACAGACACGTGGGATGTGCTTCAGTGAGCATCTCTATTTTAATGTGAGGTGTAGGGTACATTTATAGGTCCAAAAGTAGGGAAGGGTCTTTGGTACCTAGGGTTGGGATCCATTTCTTAAGATGAAGATATTAGAGTAGCCTTAATTGCAAGTGGAGCTCAGGTCTTACAAGGGCACCTTCTGCATAACGTGTGGTCTCACAGGGAAAAAAAGGAAGGCAACTTACCAGTAATGGATGACTCATCCTTAGCCTTCCAGCAACAGCGCAGATAAGCACCAACCAAGCAACATTCTTTTGCTCTTGTGAAGCAGGCAATATTTAATATTTAGCTGGGTTCTGGCCAGGGCTAAAGTAAGGAGCAGCCAGACACCTACTGTTCTCATCTACTGGGATGATGTGGGGTTCGAAACCAGCTTCAACCCACTCTTAGCTCTATGACAGTCCCACAGACTTCTTTGTATATTTTGAGTATTAGCTCTCTATCAGAAGTGGAGTTGGTGAAGATTTTTTTCCCATTCTTTTGGCTGCCGTTTTGTCTTGTTGACAGTGTCCTTTGCCTTACAGAAGCTTTTCAGTTTCATGAGGTCCCACTTATTAATCATTGATCTTAGTGCTTGAGATATCAGTGTTCTGTGGAGCAAGTTTTCACCTGTGCCAATGTGCTCAAGGTTCCTCCCTGCTTTCTCTTCTATTATGTTCAGCGTATCTGGTTTTATGTTGAGGTCTTTGATTAACTTGGACTGGGTACAACCCATTCTCTCATTTGACTGCACTGTGGACTCTTGACACTAGTCCATGGAACTTTGAGAGAATACACTAGGATAATTTCCTGTGAATACGCACAGATATTTGTTAGTAAGAGACCTGGAGGGTAGGTGTGGCGATGAACTAGGTCTGGGCATCCTGTTGGGACCAGTCAGAGTTTTGTATTCTGCCTTATGTCTCAGTACACATGGCTTCACTCGTATGTCTTTACAGAGCTCTGACTTCTATTTGTCCGTAGCCCTGGCCACAGATAGGTGGGTGCTCACAGAGGATGCAGAAGGATGCATTCCTGCGATAGACATGGGACTTTGGAGACAGAAAAGGGAGCCAAGTGTCCAGAATGGTGCCTGGTAGTTGGGTTGGGGTGTTGGAGAGAGGTTGTGACTGTAGTGGGTCAACAGCATGTGGAGTTTATAGTCCATGGACAAGCCCGAATCCCAGGGCTCCTGCCTCTGTGGAGGGATCCTCCCCACATAATCCTTTGTACTTACTGAGCTGGGGTGGTGGGCTGGGATCCAGTCCTGTGACCCTCAGTAGTTTATAGCTTGGGCTACGTAGACTCATTGCGTGGCGGAACTCCACCTCAGCCCTGCCCCTTGTGAAGCCAGCCCTCCTGACTTTGCCTCCTCCAGGTGTCCAGCAGTGAAGCTGCCTCAGCCTGCCATGGGATGCTTCACATTGGCCCTGCAGGAGGCCATGGCAGCAGGTGGACCGTAGTGAGGACTGGGCTGCTGGCTGCCTGCTCCAAGCCCAAAATGGCCTCAAACTGCCATCTGTGTTTCTGACAAGGAGCAAATAAGAGTTTTCCCAGCAGACTGGCCCCTGCTGCTGCCAGCTGCCTTTAGGGGCAGCTGCATGGTGGCCTCACTATCCTGCTGGGGTCTCTGTGGCCCCAGCTGCCACATCCTGTGCCCACCATGAACTCCAAATATCACAGAACACCTTAGCTCAGGTGGGGATATTTCCCTTCAGAGCTGGGAAGAAGAGCAGAGCAGAGTTACATTGCAACATTGTAAGATTCTAGCTCAGCTGATGAAGCCTTCTCTCCCTCAAAGCTGCAACAACGGTGTGGTTCCTGGCTTCCCTAACATCAGAATTCCTTTCCCAGCCTCAGGATTGTGTTGTATTTGTGCTCCCAACGGCCAGGGCACCTTACTCTCAGAAAGCTGTAAATACTTCCCCTGGGAACACTTTCCCACCTCAGAGCTTTGTGGTTCTGGGCTTCCCATCGGGGACACTTCCCCACCTCAGAGTTGATGATTCCTGGGCTCCCAACTGCCAGGGCCTTTCTCCTGTAAAATCTGTGTGCTTCCTGGAATCCCAAATGCCAGGCCACTTTTCCATCTTTGTCCGAGCTGAGTAAAAACACTAACAGTGACAGACCTGGAGATCATAATGGTTGCCTGGCAATGCCTAAGAGATGATTAGGCTTGGGACCCAGGCCCAGGGCCTTACGGTAGGAAAGTGGGATAGTGAGATGGTATGTTTCTTGTTTTGATATGTCCTTGGTTTCACACCAGGGTCCTTCCTGGGTGGCCTCTGCAGGTGAGGTTGTAGATGTCCCAGGCCCCTGGTGACCCCTGCTGGAGGTGTTGCCCTCAGCCTCCAACTGAACCTGGATGGCAGGGCACCTGAAGGCACTTTTCAAGAGTTTATTATTACCTTTTTGAGTTCACCTAAAGATATTTTATGTCTTTTTAAAACTTCCTTGAATTTATTGGTAAAGTTATTATTGTTCTTTCAAATTCTGTGTCCTGGCATTTGAAGTCTGTGAAGTTCCTCTCAGAGACTCACTGGTTTTATAGGGATGGGTGCAGCAATTTGGTACATAGCACTAGATGGACAGCCATCAAAATGCGTATATGTATGTAGTAACATTACATGGAATGAGATAGTTGTATTTAATATATACATAATATATAATATTTCATATACATATATATATACACATCAAGAAAAAAGGAGTTTTTTAAATTCATTTTACTACCAATAGGAAGCATTCCTCTCCTCATGGACTAAGCCTCCAAGAGTCCTACCTCCTCATTGTTGAGACCTACTGTGCTGTCCAGAAAATATATACCTATATCACTTTTGCCCAGAGACCACTGTGTGATTGCTGTCATCTCTATCTATCAGCCGCATCCTGCAGAAACTCTTTAATGATGGCAGCTGAGATTCCCCATGGACTTTCCTCCACTTAGTTCTCACTATCACCTGGCCAGGTACAACACTGAACTGACTTGCCACAGTCTATAGTGTTCCCAGAAAATGATCTGGGCCACCTCACCATGAGCATCAACAACATTCTCCTTATATGACCAGATGCTGCTTTTGTGGCATCCTGTGTCCACGTGGGTTCCTGAAGGGTTTGGTCATTAGAGGGTATCCTACAGTCTTGGTGCATCCAGCTGTGGCTCTTGAAAAAGATCACCCCAGCTGACAGCTTAAGACTCTCACTCCTGCCAGGGCATCCAACGTCTCCCTACCAACATACATGCATGCATACATACACAAACACACACACACACTTCTCCCTCTCTCTTCCTCCTTCCTCATTTTCCACAGTAAATTGCACATGGATCACTTTTGTAGTCTCCTTTCCATCTAAACTGAGCCCATATGTGCCTCTGTCATCTATTTGACCAAATAAACTATACTTTACACATTTTTCCAATGAAACAGTTTCTATATCTTCTTTTGATTTTTTAAAAAAATTATGAGAAATTTTGTATGTAAGTAATGATCATCAAATGGAATGGGTGTAGGCCCCTACCTGTTCTCTCTTCTCTCTGTGGGTGTGCTCCAGGGGGCCTTTCCCTTACTACCTGGTGCTCCTCCCCTACCCCAACTGCCACTGTCCTGCCATCTCTATTTCTGCTGTGGAACAAACCTGACTTTCCTCAGCAGCCTGGCCATTTTTGACTTGCTGCTTGGTTCCCTCACTACCCTGCTGGGGATCCCAGGGACCCAGCCACCAGCTCATTCACCCCCCATGAGCCTAAAATGATGCTGAGGATGACTGGGGTGCTGACACATTTCCAATTTGTGGGAGTTTAGCTCTGCCAGGCTGGAGAGCTCTGGAATTTGAGACACCCCCACGTCCCCCATAGGAAAACTCCCACCGGACTCCAGCTGATTACAGGGTATCCCAATGGGGCAGAGAAGCTCAGAAGCAGTCCAAACTGACACACATAGACCCAAACTGGGACCCTCAACCCTCTCCAGACTCCAATAAAGGTAAAAAAATCGCATCAATCACAGGCCACTCTCCCAGGTACACTCTATGAAGAGAAGCCTTCTACACTTTGCTCAGTTTGGGCACAATAGGGGTCAGTTGCCTTCTTCCGAGGTGGAGGCAGCCATGTAGAAAACCGAATAAAAGAAGCAATGATGAGAAGAGAAGAAAAAAAGAGCACTTCAGCTCAGCCAAAACACCTCAGCTCAGCTGGGGTTATTTCCCTTCAGAGCTGCAAAACTGGGGAGGCTTCTTCCATCAGAGTGAGCAGAGCTGAGCAGAGCAGGGTTGCTATATTGTAACACTCCAGCTCAGATGGGAAAGCCTTCCTCACCTCAGAGCTATGAGAGTCGTGTGCTTCCTGGATTTCCAAACGTCAGGATATCTTTCCCATTGGAGAGACCTCCCCACCTTAGAGCTGTGTGGTTCCTGGGCTCCTGAATGCCAAACCAAATTTCCATCTCTGTTTCCATCTCTGAGCAGAAAAAAATACTAACAGTGGGAACCTTTTAGAGTATGTGTATTGTAGTGCAAATTACTACTAGCTTTGGCATGCCCAGAGACCAGCTACCCTTTCTCCTTCCAGTTGTGTTTCTGGGCTACATCTAGGTGGGCGAGAAGACTGTCCTTTGATGTTGTGTTGAGCCAAACCACTCACTTAGATGTGTCATATTCTGTGCCATTTCCTCCCTGGTGTTTCCAGCCTCCTCTCCTATACCTTCTTCTTTGCTCAGCTTGGTGTTTTATTTTTCTACCTCCTCACCTCTAATGCCTTGATACTTAGCCCATGCTGGCCTCCAGCTTGCCACAGTCTTCCTCAGTCTCCCAAGTGCTAGGAGTAAATTAATACATCCTGGGACCTGCTTAACATTTGCATTCTTTGGCTAAGAAACAATTAAGTTTAAAGAGTTTTTCACTTTCTACTTCGATTTTTTTTCCTTTTACTTTTCTTGAGATAGGATTTTCCTGAGTTGCCCTAACTGATCTTAAACTCAAGAACTTCTGTTGTGCCCACCATCCATATCCTCAAAGACCAACAAGCAATCTGATCTGATGCAAAACATAAAAGGTCTCTTTACTTAGGCTAACTCGAGTTAGGGCAGCACACCTCTGACGCAGCAGAAATGATGTGAGCCACGAACAGAGGAAGAGTGAGGTTTATATAGGAAAAATGATAAAAGCAGGGCATTACGTTACATGCTTTGGCCTTACAGGATTGGTTCATTGGAGTTAATTTTTGAACAGATTGGTTGATCTTAGCTGGGTCTAGGGGCTAGCGGGAGGATGGGTAATGGGCAGGATATCCTGCTATCAAGAGCATGTAAAAGCAAGGCTGACACTTTCTAATAGGCTCCTTTCCCAGAAGTGAGAGAGGAAGCTCCTCCAGGCATGACAATTGTATGTGGGGTGAGGATCACTATATCTTAAAGGTAATTAAGCAAGCTTTTAGGTAAGTCCCCTGGCCTGAGGCAAGGGTCAATGTCCCCTGCAGGTACTCAGGTTAATCAACAGTTAGTCAACTCAGGTACCATTGTAACAGAGCTGGATCTGAGTAAACACTGAGCACTTTTATTTTCTTATAGTTATTTTGATTTCATTAGGAGTTTCCTGTCTCTGGGTTCCCTTTATCTAGTGATTACACACAGGGTCTCTGCCCTGCTAGACTCAATGTTCCCCAGAGGAAGGGGAGGGAAATGCGGGGAATTGCAATGAAGTTCTGTTTCTTTGCTGACAAATACCTAGGGTGGAGTTATTTTTTAAGCCCTCACACTTCCATTTCTAAAGACTGTGATTCCAAGCATAGGTCACCAAGCTTCCATGGGTTTGTAACCTTTACTTTCATTTTCCGTATACTCTTAGATGACTGTTTCATTTTATCTATCTTTATTTTAAAATTTATTGATTACCTTGTATAAGATTACGAAGAATGTCCCTGCTTTACAATACCAGGCGCAAATTCCTTCCTTTGGTGGAATCACACAGGTTTCATTTACCCCCATAAAATAAGTGCCAATACTGCACCATTTGTCATATCTGTTCTGGTTGATCGTTACTGTGCTTCATGTTCTTTAGCGAGGTGACTGTGTTTCGTGGGCTTTACTGTCGGAGTGCTGATAGGTTTTCTCCCGCAGCAGCTTGGGTAGCACCTCCCAACACTATGACATCTAGGCATGAGGGAGGAGACTTTCAGGTCAGAACCCATTCATATCCTCAACTCTGTGAATTAAGCGTATGCCATCTTCACCAGTTTATTGTTGTTCGTGTTTTCGTTTTTTTCTTGTAGTTTGTGTGTTTGGTTTGTGTGGTTTGAGGTATTTGAGACAGAGTCTTGCTGTGTATTCATAGCTGGCCTGCAAACCTCTAAAATAGTAGGCTCGCCTTGTACACTGAGGCATTCACCTTCCTCTGTGATCAAGCACTGAAATTAAAGTTGTGTGGTGCTACTCAGAAAGGACAGGGATTTTATGTTTTAAAAGTTAAAATTTATGTCATAGATGTTGTTTAGTAGCTTCATGTGGGTTTCTGAGGAGCCTTAGGACTGGAGAAGAGATTAACAGAAAGATATAGCAGTTTGCCAATTACGGCCCTTCATCTGGTAAAGCATGCCTCCTGACCTCATTATCAATTACCCAGCCAGTACCTAAATACAGTCACCACCATTGTGTCTGTTCCCTGCTCCTGACGTTCTTGTGTTTGCCTACCTCCTCTCAGCGTGACAAGAAACCTCTGAGGTTACACAAATAAGTAAACACCCTCCAATTCAAGCAAAACAGGCCGTGCAGATCTGCTGCAGAGCTTGTCACCACTGGAAGCATAGGAAGGTGGGTAAAATTATTACACATCAGTGCAGATCTCCCACAACCTATGATACCAGCTGTGAGTACCTGGCTGGGTGGAGAGCTTCAAAGTGCAATCGAATCAAACCCTTTGGAAACATTCTGTATTTCAAATGCCCACTGGATTACACACTTAGTAGATGGCTTGGAATTTAACAGTATCAGCTAAGGAGAAGGAGTTTCACTATATAGTCCCCACTGACTCAGGAAGTTTGTTGTGAGATTGAGTCTCCTAGGCATGTCATAAGCTACACCCAGGAAGTCTCACCAACATAAGTGCTAAACATGCACTGAACAAGAACAACAATAGATTTGCTACTATGGACAGGGGAGAGTCCCAACGAGGCCTCTGGTCTACACAAAGAACTGTAGGCAGCAAAGGAACAGAGCACTGAGAGTGGGAGAAATAGTCTTACCCAAAGAAGAGCACACTGATTGGTTATCCTATACCCAATTGTCAGCCCTGAAAGTATGGAAGTATCATGACAATGATGCAGTTGTCATTATGTGAAGTAATGAGGTTGTATTTATGTATTTAGATTTATACATATACTCTGTCACAAAGCTATGGAGGAGTACAGAATCACCTGAAAGGAGGTGGGATATGCATATACATGTTTGTATATAACAACAGCTAATGAAAGAAAGAGGACATGAATTTGAAAGAGAACAAGGAAGGCTATATTACAGGGCTTCTAGAGAGGAGAGGGAAAGGGGAAATGGTACATTCATGAAATATAATTTAAGAAAAAAATATAAAGAATCAATGAATCCAGGTGTTAGTTCTCTGATAAGATAAAGAAGATTGATAAATCCTTGGCCCACTTAAGCAAAAGACAGGAGCCATATTAACAAAATAAGAAATGAACAGGAAAACATTACAGTAGATACCAAATAAACTCAAACTATTATAAGGGAATGTGTTAAATTAATTTTCAATCGCTTATTATGAGTCCATCATTGAATTATCTCAAATGTTTTTATTAATTTCAAGTCATGTCAGTTCTCAGGGATTCAATACCTGGGTGGCTAGGCAGAGACTTCATTCCATGTTTCTCCTTTGCTTCTCTTCCTGCTACTCTTCCCTGCCCCAGCCCAAGATGCTCTATCATTCCCAATTCTCCCTGTCTCCACCCATCCCCCCAATATACAAATGAATGGAACCTAACATTCATCTGCTATAAGGTTAAGGAATGTCCTATTTGTATGGTGAACTGGGTGACCACTCCATTGTTTACAGGTAGGAACTGAATCCTTTACATGCCAGGAGGACAGCTTACAGGAGTATTATCTTCAACTATAAAATATCCCACAACAGGAATGCTCTTCAATCCTCATTCTATTAAGTTGGAAAACCTAAAAGAAATGGACTAATTTCTAAATTCACAGAAGCAACCAAAATTAACCAAGAAGTCAAGAAACTAAAGAGACCTATTAGAAATGAAGAAATTGAAGTAGTAATAAAAGCCTCCCAGGGGAAAAAAAGGGAAGAAAGAAAGAAAAAAAAGGAAAAAGGTAAAGAAATCTAGATCCAGATGGATTCATATCAAAATTCTATGTACAAGACATTCAAAAAGATCTACACCCCATTTTCCTTTAAATATTGAAACATTAGAAACAAAAGGCACACTGCCAAACTTCTATGAATCCAGTTTCTCTCCAAGTCCCAAACCAGGTGAAGACACAGCAAAAAAGCAGGCTAGAGGCCAATGACCCTGATGAACATATTTTAAAATGATCAATAAAATACTTGCAAACAGAATGCAGACATACAACAAAAAGATAGATTTTGTGTGTCTTTGTATGTAGAGTCTGAGTGCACGCATATGTTAATACAGCTCCAGAACAGAGCATGGGGTGTAATATCTTCTTATTCTCATCACTCTCACATTTTAGAATTCATGACAATAGTGATGATATCTTGTACTCTTGGGAATGAGAATTTTCATAACCCTTTAAGTAAGGTTTAAAACACAGCATTGGGACCACTGAGACGGTTAAGTGTTCTTTTCAAATCATCAATGTTTGATCTCCAAAATGCAAATGATAGAGGAAGAGAAAACTCATTGCAATATCTACTTCTGCATATCTACATATGACTTTCATATGTGTATTATGGAAAATGCATAGATAGATAGATAGATAGATAGATAGTTAGATAGATAGATAGATGGAAACATATACACCTACATAAATACATATGTAGATGACAGAGTGTTAAATAGATTGATGCAATGGATTGATAAACTAAACATTAAAAACATGCTGCCCATTACTTCTCACACTCACACTGAGCATAGTTTGCTCTCCTCATATAAGACATAATGTTTGAATTTTCAAACTACCCAGCCATCTACAAGCACACACATCAAACTCTAAATTTCTTGCTCAATGCCCATTTGAATTACATTGATTTGATTAGTAACTGGAATTTCCTTTGTTTCTGGCTATTTTCAGGTTTTCCACCCAGAAACACTTTCTTGCACTTAGTTATTGCTTCAGTTATTACTGTGTATGCCTTATTTACAGCTATAACCCACTAGACAGCAATGCTACTGAGGTTATTTATGCTGCTAGAGATTTCAGGAATACATTCGAGATACAGGGTTTTAAAACAGGATCTTTTAAGAAAGAATCTTCTTGAGGACATCAAATGAAATTGTTGTCAGGTAGAAAACTTAAAAAGCACAGGAAAGAGTGTTGCACAGAAAATATATATTCACTTGAATATGACATTGATTAAAGTAATTACATTTGTCAAATTGGATTACATAGTGGTCTTTGTTTGAAAACAAAACTGAAGAAGATATCCCTACATTGTGATTTCAAACCAGAGTAGAAAACCTTAAACATTCAAGAAATAGGTTGCTACTTTTTACTGCAAGTAGAAGATTAATATAACAAGAAAATATCAAGACGTCCTCTTCTAAACTTAAAGTAAAACAACAACAAGAAGAAGAAGAGAACAGCAACAGTGTAAACAACAACTAAATTAACAAGAAGAAAGTAACCATATCATCTCTGCCATGTTCAGGAGGATATGCAGCAATCTGAACACTGTTCTAAGCATATGGGTGGAGTTTGTTAGCCCACAGTCAGCTGTCCAGATCTGGGCAAAATGTTGGGACCATTCCATTTCTGATGACTGCCCTGCAGACTGATGACTGTCATTCCAGTGTCTCCATCTTGCTTTTGAGCTCAGGGAACTCAAACCTGAGGGGAGGGATGTTATAATGATGAAGAGAACAATGCCCAGGCCCCGTTGACCACAATATGTGAATATGAGGTCTCTTTGATCCGAGTGGGAAAGCCTGACACCTATGTGGTCAGAAGATAAAGCCAGAGGCCATTTGGTAAGGGAGTTAGTATGGATACCCTACATAATGGGAAAGGGAGGTCTGAAGTTTCCTTGGCATTAGATAAAGTTTGAAGATCCCATTAGTCAGAAAGAGTATGTGAGAGACAACTTTGGTCAATGGGAAAATCATTGAAAGACTCATATTCAGACCTTGAAATCCTCTCCACACAAGATAGAAAGTATGATGAGGGAGTATTGGGTCAAGGTTTGAGTCTGATGCTTTGCAAGAGGCCTAGGTAGAATGGGGACTCCAAGAGCTATGGTGAAAATGCAACATCCCACCACCCACCAAGGGACATAGGGTAAATATTAGAGGGCATCTTGGGAACAAAGTGGAAATTTGAGTCCTCTTGATAGAGGTAAACTAGTATGTTTGGTTGGATAGAGCTGGAAATTTGCATAACCTCTTGTTGACATAAGAGGACAGACCCAGCCCACCTCAGACAGTGGAGCACATTCCAGATACTGCCTTTTCAGCTTCCAGCTCGTCTTCACAGAACTGATCTGTCCACGGTAGAGAACATGTGGCAGGTCAGGAATCAGTCTGAGTATTTGTCCAGATGTCTGGCTGATAGTCCCAAGCTGGTTCTCCTTCTCAAGCATATGTTCAGCTGCTCAAATCTAGGTATGAATGATGGGGCCACATCATATTGGTTTCTACCTTGAGGCTGTGGGCTTAGATTCTGGCCTCTACTCACTACTCCTGGGCTCTGGTAACTTGAACTTTGTTTGCCTGGATGTGTCATTGGGTGAAGAAAAATGTTCTAGGACCTCAAGTTTGGGTGGAGAATGTCTGAGGTCCCTGAATTAGAGGAGGACAAAGTGATGTCTGTCTTCACCAGAAAGGCACAATTGAAGACCACTCAGGTAATAAGAGAAGATCTTAGATCCTCTGGTAAATCAGATGCAGTAGATCACAACCCCTTTTGTCCTAGTAGAATGACCTGAGGCACGATTACTTAGACATATTAAGCTCACTGCCACACTGCATGTTCAGAAGGCCGGAGAGCCCATTGGATGTTGATGAACTCTATTTGAACTCTTTATTCACAAGGAAAATAGTCAGGGGATATTGGGGAAGAAGGCTTAGCCTGAAAGCCACTTCAGAAAAAGAGGATACTCTGAGTTGTCTTTGGGCAGGTGGTGTAAATCCAATTTTCCTATAGGCAGAAGAGGAAATTTGGCTGACCCTCTGGGGAGAGGTAACAGATTCAATAATCTCCAATTAGAAGGATGAGGTACGAGGTCCCTGGAGTGAAGGGAATAGTCTTAGGCTCCCTTGGTCATATATTTAGGTACAATTGGGCAGAAGATGAAGGTTGAATGATACCTTGAGAAGCACTGGAAGTTACAGATATTCACTCCACCATCAGCTCCCAACTTGAAATCATAATCTATAATACACATCTTCTGAATGTCCATGGTAGGCATAGCAGCCATCTTAGACATTTTCTAAGCGGCTTCACGGAAGTAGTCACAGACAGTAGTCTTTGGTCAGATGAGATAAGCCTCAAGTATCAGTGCATCTACACATTCCTCTGCATATAGGGCAGGTGTTCCATATTTTAGTGACCAGAATGTAGAGAGTGGTCTGAATCACCCCATCTTGCTACTCTCATGTTCTAAGACCTCAGCCCAGAATGCCCTGAGCTGTCTTTGTTCAGGTTAGTACTTTCCAGGCTACCCAAATTACAGTTTGCAGGTATGAAACCCACTGGGCAGATGGTGAATATGTGGGATTATATTCATTACAGAAATCAGGTCTGAGGCAGTCTTTATTGATGTGAATGTCTAAATCTCCCAATGTAAGCTGAGAGAAGGACCTGGACACCTTTGGATAAAGGTAGAAGGGGACTGTCATACACTTCCTCAGAGCAAAAATGTGGCAGACCCCATTGGTCTAGGGAAAAGTTCTAAGCAACTTGGTTGTAGGTGGAATTTCTGAAACGTTTTGTGCAAAGTTGAATGTCAACACCAATACACCCATTTGTCAGCAGGGTAAAGTCACTGCTTATGTTCAATGAAATAGAAAAGCCCATCATGGTCCATTGGGCATAAAGTCACTACTTCATGGATAGAGGTAGGTCCGCTGCTCTCCAATCAGTTTCCAACTCTATTTCAGTGTTTACAATATCCTTATGTCATGTGGGCTGTGGGCCAGGCAGTAGTCATTGCATTCTTCCCACAGGCCAGACAGTTATCCTCAGTCTAATAAGTCTTTGGTCAGATGAGTTAAGCCCAAGACCCCTTTGCTCAGAAGGGTAATGTCTTAGCCTGTATGTAGCAGGAAGAAAGTTGGCAGCAATCCTAAACAATTGGGAATGACTGAGTCATATATACTCAATAGAGAAAGGTAAATGGCTCATTATAAAGAGCAGGTAGGTCTGAGTATAGTTCCCTGTGTGCAAGAGAGGACATTTTCTGACCAATTTGTGCATTATGGGAAGGTTTCCTTTCCTGATAGAGAGAGGGGTGAAGCGTCAGTCCTTTATGAGTAGAAGTGGAGTCTCTGTGGCCTCCTCGGGTAGAAGGAGAGGGTCCGGAGTCCCTGTATGAAAGCAAGACATTTTCAAACTACATGGCCAGAGGATGTGAATTTGAGGACCACTGAAAGAAAGGGAGTGGCACTGATGCCCCTTTCAGATAAGGTGTTGGATATGGGAAACATTCAAGTAGAAGTTGAACTTCAGGGTCCTCTTTATCACATAGGGATAGGTTGAATCCTTTTTGGTGAGAGAGGGTAATTATTGATGACCTTTAAGACTGGAAGTGGGAAGTCTGAGGTCTAGGGAAAGGTCCAGTTGAGGCCTCTGGATCTCATGGTTTAGATATCATGTCCTTTTGTTTACAGAGGGTGCATTTTATATCTAAGGGACACAAGTTGATGATCTACAGAAATGCTGTTAGGAAATGGAAGGCTGAAGTAGACTTGGAGAGAGTAGCATAGTTACAAACCACTTAGGGAGATGGGAGTGTTTCAGTGTGGGAAGAACTTCATCACAGTTTAGAAGATTCACAACCTCAGGCACACTGTGATATCCTGGCAGCAATGTGAGCATTGTTCCTTGGCCACAATTGGCAGTTCTCAGGCTCTAAGTCTTATTGAATCTTATTGTCAGATACATGAGTGTGAACATAAAGGATGGAACCTCTTCATTTTGGTGACTGGTGAGAAGGACAGATGATCTAAGTTTCAGGCTCTCTGAATTCAGAGTAGAGTAAAGTGAAGTCTCTCTGGTCATATATGCATTTTCCTAGTGGTCATCATTAGAGGCAAATATCCAAGGTTTTCCCTTAGAGGGTTAAGTCTGAGGCACAAATGCACATGTGGTGTGCTCTTAGGATGCTTTCCTCCTACTTCCTTTGGGCAAAATGAAATTCTGAGATTCCTACAGTAAAAGCCTGTCATTATTATGATCCACCTTGGACAGAGAAGGAAGGCCAGGGGTATTATTTGTAAGAGCAGAAAAGGCCGAAGTCCTCTCTAACCAAAGGCAATTTCTGATGACCTTTTATCAAAAGAGGATGGTGTGACATGCCCTGAGAAGAAGGACACTTTGAGGAGCCCGTATTCAGAAAAGGGAAACTTCTGAGGTCACTCTGAACTGCTGTGCTTAGAGAGAAATTATCTGTTCATGTTTAACCAAATAGCAAAATTCAGTCATCCTATTGTGCAGAAGCTACAGACCTAGCTTACATTGGGTAGTGGAGGAAGTCAATGGTACTGTATAACTTGCTTCCAACTCTTCTTCTCTGATGCCCCTATCCATACATTTATGGGGTGTTGAGGAGAAATAAGTAGCAGTTAGGACATTCTCCTAACAGGACGAGAGCTTGTCTGAACTTTGAGGCTTGCTCAAGGTTGTGCTGATCTGTGTAGATTCATAAAAGAAAGGTAGCAACATTGCATTGTTGACAACCACCTTCTAGGCAGATGGCATGAGCTTTAGTTTTAGCTTTCTATAGTGTGCCCTGAGATGTAAACACAGAATCTTGTGAGGCTTCATTTGTTGCAAATTTCTTTGGTAGTCAATCTTGAACAGAGTGTTTAGTACTAATGTATTGCTATTTAGAGGGTAAATTTTATGGTGACCCAGGAAAGCGGGGGTTCTCTCGGGCCTCCTAAGTTCAGAATCTGCACCTGAAGTTCCTATGTCTTAAGGTAGAAGGAAATAAGACCCACATTAGCCATAAGTGTCAGTTCTTAGGTCTCTTTCATCACTGTGGCATGGGCCTGACATACAGTCTGGAATGGGATTCCATAGTCCTCATGGTTGAAGGAAATAATCCTTGCCCCCTTTTGCAGTATACTGGATTGCATGTGGGTGAATTTGATTCTCATTTGTACAGAGGGAGTGGTCTAAGTAATACTTGTTCAGTGGACTCTTAAGTCAGAAACCAATAACCGAGGCTCACTCCCTAACAAAACATTTGAGTGTTTTCCCAACAGAATGAGTACTTGGGACCACATTGGGCAAAAGGGAAGCTCTGCACTAGGCTTTGTACGGGAATTAAAGTATGAAAATCTGTTCAATGACATATAAAGGAGTGAGGCAACTTGGGAAGAGATGAACCACTGGGTCCCCTCTGGGGAAGGGAAAAATTTGAGACTGGGTTGGACAAAAGTAAGGACTGGGAAACACTCGGGGGAGCAGGGGTCTGCCACCCATCATTCTGTTGAAGGTGACGGTCCCTGCAACCTTACTCAGTGAGGGACGGTGCCATCACTTCAGCTTCCACCTCTTCTTAGTGTACAGAATTTCCACATCCAGGATTGAACCTAAGGGAATTCAGGATACAACGTCAGCCTTCTGCAAACTGCCTGTTTGGCTGTCCCTAGCAAGGTTGCCTTCTTCATTTTGTCCTCATGTGTCCATATCTGTATTGTATTGAAGAGCATGCCATTGCGTCCAGTCACATGGGACCGCTGGAACACTGTATTTCCTAACTACCAAGGCCAAAGGTGAAATGTTTAAATCTCTCTTATTTAGAGTAGCATTTGTGGAAGGTAATTCAAAGACATGAAGGGTACTTGAGGACTCATTAAATAACACTCCAATGTATGATGCGGTATTATACAAAAGGGCACGTCTAATGTCCCTTGGACACCAAATAAATGTCTGAGTCGCATTGGGTCAAGAACACAGTTCTTATTCTCCCTTGCACAGGAGGGTAGTGTCTAAGGCTACACTGCTAATTGAGGAAAGGACTGAAGAATATTCTGAATTAGGGAAATACTGATGACCACTTCAATAAACAAGGAATGTGTCAGGTCTCTTGGTGACATGGAAGTTCTGAGAACCTATTCTTTGAATGGAAAGTTCTGGACAAAGGAGGAATCCTGAATATCTTTGCTCACAGCGTGGATGTTCCCAGCCTTTTTGGCACATTACAGAGATCCAGTTCACTCATGGACCCAAGAGGAAGGTCCTGCGTTATCTTGGAAGAAGGTTCTAGCTCTGACTCGCTAACTTCCAAAAATGTTTCCAAAGCAAACATGCATATCTTCTGAGAGTCTAGGCAGCTGTCACAACAATCTTTCAACAGGAGAAGTTGGTATGCAAGCATTGATGTTTCCTGAAGGTTGAATTCATTTGCACATATCTGTTAATAATAGACATAAATGGTGCATTTTTGTTGACCAAGTTTGAGGAAGACAGCATGAGAATTGGTTTCAGCTTTCTATCTTCTTGCCAATGATCTAAAAGCAGCAGATGTGGGGACCTATGGTTGCATATGTGTTTGCATGCCTATCTCGGTCAGAGGGGTTACTTCTTAGTTATCTTAGAAGGAGCATAGATGAGGTCACCATGGATTGAAAGGAAACTCTGATGGTTCTGTAGCCATAAGGGTAGACCTGAAGCCCCCTACAGAAGATGGTAGAGATATGAGACATCCCCTGGAAACAGGGGGCAATTCTGAAAGCCTTTTTAATTGAGTTTGATTTTGCAGATCTCCTTTTGCAGAAACTGAATGTCTGAAATTCTCTTGTTGGGTGGAGGTAGATAACTGGTTCACAATCCTATTGGGAAGATTGGGAATGCTTGATGTTTTGTGTACAGAGTGAATGATTTAGGGAACCCTGGGTCTAAAAACATTATAACGAAAAAAGAAAAGACTCTGAGCTACTTTAGAGTAACGGGAATATATGTGGAACACAGGACAAAAAATAAGTGTTTTAGGAGTAGTGGACAAATGGGGTCTTGGAAACCTTAGTCTTGGGAGTGGTACGATGTCCTGTTCAATGAGGTGCGAAGTAACAAGTTCACATGGGCTCTGAGACCTTTGAAAGATGAAAACTCTGAGGCCCTGTTGGAAAAAGAGGACAGAATCTCATTCATGCCGATGATGAAGGCACCATATATACTTTGGATATAGCTGATGATCACTGGTACCATATGCAGTGAAGAAGTTCCCCGCACTCATCATGAGCTTTCCCCTCTTCTTGAGATTTCTCTATCTTGGTAGTTTGTCCTCCTTGTATGTGAGACAACGCGGTGACCTATGCCTTCTCCCCAAGGCCCAGATTACTGTCCCTGGCTCGGTTGCTCCCTCTAGTTTGTGTTCAGCTGTCCAGGTCTGGGAATAAAAATTGAAGTCATTCGATTTCTATTGACGGTCTTGAAGGCAGATGACGTGTTCTACGAGCTGATTGCTTAACTTGGGCTATGGAACCACAGTCCAGAGTGGATTGCTGCCCCTTGTTTATAGAGGGAGTCTCCCATGGACCTATGCCAGATCAGTAAGATGTGAGACCTTTGTAGCCACATGTGGGAAGGTCGTAGTCCTCATTCCTGAAAGGCAGAATGTGTTGGTAAGGTAGAGAAGAGCAGGGAGGTCCCAGATTTCCCCAGGCAGAACATGGAACTCCCAGGTTTCCTTGGGGATTGAAATAAATGAAGACAATACCTTAACCAGTTCAATTATCCTCACAGTCCAGAATACACATGTGTTCCGTGACTCTGAGGCTTGCTTGCCAAAGTCAGAGCATTTTTCTTACATGGTGGATGGCATTCTCTGCCTCTGTGTCCTCAGAGAGAATCACATCAGCAGCAGACAGGGGCAACAAAGATGGGAGTGACCTCTGCACTGCAAGGCAATCAATCACCTTAAAGTTAGAATGTGTTAGATAAGTGCTCAGATTTCAGCGGCATGTCTGAAGACATCGATCCAGGGTGATCTGAAATCCCTTGGTCATGTTGCTTGCCTGGCTACCCATTTCAAAAGGGGAGGATTAAGACCTTATCTCGAGGACTAGATATGACGTTTCCACAGATAGAAGAGGATTCTTGGAGTAAGCCATTGTCACAGGTTGTTGATATGGAATCTCCTTGAGAAAAAGATAAAGAGTTGCATGAGTTTTCATTTCACTGTCCTTCTCTGAAGCCTGTTAATCAGAAGAGCTTGTATCAAGCCCCTTGAAATGAAAAGATGTGTCTAGAGTCTGCTTGATCAAAGAAACTAAAATGCAACTGCCCTCCTTGACAGACTATGTGGATGTCAGAGGTTGTTCAAGGAATCAATAGTGGGCTCCCAATTTTCCTTGGACTGAAGGAAAAATCTGTGAGCCATTTATTAAGAATAATGTCTGAAACCCACTGCAGAATCAGGATGTAGTGCCCCCCTCACCGAATTGAAATATCTAAACCTCCTTTTGGCAAATTCGAAAGATCCAGGGCTCCCTTTGTTTCAGGAGAAATATCTGCTGCATCCTTACCCAAAGGTAGCAAGAGTGAGTACTCCTGGGAAGTGTGTGTTGGGGGATTTGGTTTCTGTGGACCAGATAATGGGGGATTTGGTCAAAGTGTGTAATGTCCATACCATTCTAAGCAGAGGTCAAATACGCTCCCGTACCTCATAAGGTGCTGGCATTGGTCCACTTTCCAACTCTTCTTTATAGATTAGGATATCCATATTTTTAGCTGGATCTATAAGAGAAGAAGCATCAATGCCAGGATTCATGAACAGCTTGCGTAGGTGTCCCCAGCATGGTTGCCTCCTAAAAATTGTGATCAGCTAACCAGAACTGAGCAGCACTGATGATCCCACACCATGTTTGGTGATTTTATTCAAGGGAGTGGGCTGGGTTCCAGCATTTGCTTTGTCTTCTTGACTTAGGCATCTCTAAGCAGAGTGACCCATGCCCCTTGGTCAAGGGTGAAATATCCCTTTTGCCCTTGTTAGGATAGAACTGTTCTTGGTTAAAAGAGTAAAGTATTATGTCCCAAGTCATCAGGAAAAAAATACCAAGGTTTGGACATGAAGATCCCAGATCCTGTTAGGCAGAGGGGGAATGTCCCTGCTTACCTTCTTTTGGGGAAGAAGGTCCATGTGCTCCCTTTTCAGTCTCCACATCCTCATTGAATTCTAGGAAATACTTATGTCTGAGGCCTCCAGCAACCTGAGAGTTTTACTGAGAGGCTGGGTCAGAGTCCCTTGTTCTGTTCTCTCCACAAAAACACAATAAGGTATACAGGTGTGGACATGGAGGATAGGGACTTTTCTGGTGAGCAGCTTCAAGACAGATAGAATTGGACCCAGGCTATGGTTTTAATTCTTCTGCCATAGACCTTCAATCCAGAGTTCTCTGAGGTTTGGTTGGTGGTCAAAAGTGTGTTTCCTAGCCAATCAGGCCTGAGGTAGGAGATCTGGTCTCTCTTAATGGGATGTTAGACTAGAGTCTGCCATGAACAGAATGAAAAGCCCCTATGCTTTCTGGTTCACAGGGAGTTTGTATCAAGCATGCTTCAGCAAAGACTGAATGTATGATACACTCCCCCCCTTCTGCCGCTTTGTCAGTTCTGAAGCTTGTTTCATCATGGGAGTTTGTCTCAGACTGCTCAAGCATAGACAAAGACTAAGATCTACTTGTTTAAAGAGTATAAGGTAAGGCAGCCCCCTATAGTATAACATGAAATTAGAGGTTACTATGGCCAGAAGAAATAAGCCTAAGGCCCTCTAGGAGATGTTCCTGGAAGGTGTGAGGCACCCTTAGTTAATAGGTTGGTTTAGGTCTGTGGGGGCATATGTAAGACCTGCTGGAGTTATTAGAAGGAGATTTGAATTGTCCAGGGCCTGGAAGAAAAAGGTCCATTGTGACTTTGCTAAAACTGTAGTGCACATGAATTCTAATGGGTATATTCATGTCCTTCTTGGGACACTGCAGAGTTCTGAGGCTTTTTGCTTCCTAAATCATATGTGTCAGGGCCCGTCTAATCGTTGAGGTGCGTGGCACCCTTGTTTTGAAGTGGTAAATCTGAGGTCCATTTGAACAGTTAGTGAATATCTGAGGTCTCCTGGTTCTGAAAGGAAAGGGTGTCCCTTCCCCTTTAACAGGGTTGAATGTCTGAAGTCCTTGATATTGAGGTGGAGGATCTTAAAGCCCTTGCATTATTGGGATCAGTTGTAAGGTACATTGGTTCTACATAGATAATATTGAGGCCACATTGGGCCACTGGTGAAGATGTGAGGTCTCCTGGTTCTGAAAGGACATATCAGAAGCTTCCTTTAT
Source organism: Cricetomys ansorgei (assembly GCA_026225945.1). Classification (NCBI taxonomy): domain Eukaryota; kingdom Metazoa; phylum Chordata; class Mammalia; order Rodentia; family Nesomyidae; genus Cricetomys; species Cricetomys ansorgei. The sequence goes on from JAMJFZ010001286.1 coordinate 296,829, forward strand.
CTGTAAGGAAGTTCGGAATACCCCTGGCTCTGACACCTGCCTTAGCATTATTGGAGAGCATTTGACTTTTGGTTCAGAGGGAGTGTGACTGAGTCCTCGCTGAACCACTGAGAATGATTTGAGCTCCATGCTTGCTACTGATATAATGTGCATTCTCCTGGTTCCGACAGAATAAGTGTGAGGCCACTTTCTTAGAGACAAGATTTGGAGGGCCCTTGGAGAGAGTGAGAAACTTTGAGTCACTCACAGACAAAGAGAAAAAATTGAGGACATCATTCTTCAGAGCCAAAAAGGCTCATGCTGTCTTGGTAAAAGCACTAAGCCTTAGAGTCACCTGAGAATCAAGGGGAAGATCAAGGATCATCTTGGGTTTAGAGAAGGCCTGAATATTTCCTTATCTGATATTCATGGGAATCTAGAACATCCCTGTCATGCAGGACTGGCAGCTGTGTTCTTAATCCGGATAGGAGACAGTTCCCAGCTAGGTCTCATCATCAGTTCAGCTGCCTACTTCTGAACATGACAGACATCTTTCTTCATCTGTGTTTACAAGTGTAAGGCTGTCTTCTGGGTTTCAGGCTCTGATGGATACTCTGAGGCACTGGAACCTCACACTTCAGTGTCCTGTTCTTTTGGTCAGAGGTCATGAGTTCAGAGGTTAGAATAAGAAGCACCCAGAGGCTCTTAGGCAAGGGAACTTGTTCTGTCATTGGTTCAGTCAGATGAATTACCTCTAGGATCACACTGGTCAGAAAGAATCCATGTTATTCTCTATGGGATGTGAATCATATAGATGTACTTCTAGGTAGAATGTGTGACCCACTATTATTCATAAGGGAAACATCTGCATAGCACTTAGGCATAGGGGCCTCACTGTGCTTCTGAGGCAGCCAGATATAGTAGTCAAATTTTTACAGATGTTTGATGCTAAAGAAGAGTTCTAAATTTAGTTGTTCACATAGGGAAGAGAGTGGGAAAATAGAGGGGTGGCTAGTGGAGAAACATGAAGATACTATAGTAAGAGAGAGTAGTTCTCAGGCTCTCCTCTTGAGATGGGCTGCTTTAGAGGTTCCATTTGACAGACAGGGAAGGTCTGATGCCTCTTTGGAGAGAACAGATAGATTGGGGACTTCCCAGGGCAGAAGTTGCAGTTCTGACCCTCTCGTGATTAGACAGCAACATTCTGCACTCAGAATGTTGATCTAACATAGCATTTCTGAGGCCTGGGTTGTTAGAAGGATTATAACTTTGGTCCCCTTTTTCAGGTTCAAACCTTCTGAGGCTGCCGTGAACAGGGGGTGCATGTCTGATGTCCTCTTGGTGAGAATAGGCAAGGCCCTGTTGGTCAGATTGAGAAGGTCTGAAACCCCCTTGAAGGGAGAGGAGGGAAATCAAGCTCCCTCTCTGCAGTAGGATCCTATTTAGACCACACGGGGCTCTATGTGAATATCTGTGGCCATGGAAATTAGAAGGGTCACATAATGGCCTCCAGTATTCATACTGGAAGGCTGGGTCACTCTCTTTATAAGAGAGGGAAGATCTCAAGTCCATTAGTGGAGATAGGGCATGTCTGAAATTTCCTTGGATAAAAGGGTTTGTTTTGGCAGTCATTTTTGGTATTGGTGCATGTATGATTCCAAAGTGAACAGGTAGCACAGCCCAAGGTCCTCCGTTGACACTAACAGAAGGCTTCTGTCCCTCTTGCACAGAAAGTTCATCTCTCGAGCCCTCCTTGGTAGAAACAGGGTGTATGCCATCCCTTTGGGGTGATGAAAGTTTGTCACACCCGTGGGAACTGTCTCCTTCAGGAGAGGAGTTGACGTCTTCATGAGCTGCAGTTTCAATGGCCCTCTGGTTAGATCGGTCATGCCTTAGTCTTCTACCAGCAAAACTACAATGACTACAAGTCCCACAGGGAGAGGGGGGATGTCTGAGTTTCCCTTGACGAGAGCAAGTAGTTCCAAAACCCCCTTCAGTAGAGGTGGAAGGTGCTATGCTCTCTTGTGGCGGGGCTTTTGTCTTATGGTCCTTTTTAGAAGATGAGGAAAGTGTGTGCTGTTTTTTTGACAAAGAGTGGGATTTGCAGTCCTCGTGCTCTGGAGGGAAGGCTTGTAAGTCGTCTTGGTTAGAGGGGGACTTCTTCAGTTTGGTTTTGGTAGACTTGGAAAGTCTAGGGGTGCTTTAAGAAGATGGAGGATTTCCGAGGCCATCCCCATGAGATCGTGAGGATCTGTAGCTTCCCTTGGGGGAAGATCAGGAGGCTCTTCTGGGGCTCATTATAAGCCTTACACTACTTTTGTCAGAAATGGAAGCTCTGTCACCCTTTTTAGAAGAATGGCAATGTTCATAGCCCTCATGTTCCAATGGGACATATTTTAGGCCTTCTTGGCCAATAATAGCATATCTGGATGTTGTATTGTTTGACTTAGAATCTCTGTGGATGCCTTGGGCGTAGTGAGAATATATGGAAGTTCTGGAGGAGATGGAGTAGATCTGGGGCTCAATTCTACTGATGTTGGGGATGGGGAACTCCTTTGAGAACTAGAGGTAGGACTTGATTCTGTTTGGAGACACATGGAAGATGTGTGCCTACTTTTAAAAGAAGGGACAGATTTTAAGACTTCAAGTTCTGCCAGGGAATATCTGATGTTCCCTTCAGCAAACGGAACATGTCTCAATATCTTTTCAGGAGAACTGGAAAGTCTGGGGCTTATTTTGGGATAAGGTGAATATCGTGGGTAATCTTCATGACATGGAATAGGAATAAAGTCACCATGTGCATAAATAGATAGTCCAGAAACTCTGTTGAAAAGGAAGGCCCCACATCTTCTAGGGTCCCTCAGGAAGATGCTGATATATCGTAGATTTCTTGGGTAGATGGCAAAGGTTCTAATATCTCAGGAGTAAGTTGGTAAGGGTGCACAGTCTGCACTGAAGGAGGTGGAAGTCCTAGAGAATCTTAGACAGGTGGTGGAGGTTGTATAATCCCATGTGTAGAAGATGATATTTCTAGAGTGCTTTGGGAACATGACAATGTTCCCAGTGTCCCCTCAGAAGATTCAGAAAGTGTAATATCTTCTGGATCAGACAAAAAATGTACTGAAGCCTCTTGGTCCAAACAAGGGCTTGCACCCTCTCGGTCTGTCAAGGAATCATCTTCAGTAGGTGTTGAATATTCAAGAGACTCATGTGATAAGCTGAACAGGCCCAGAGACCCTTGTGAAGACAATGAATTTCCTATACACGTTTGCTCATGTGTTGAATCTTACAGAGTCACTTTTGAACCTGAAGACACTCCCTGAGAACTTTGGTTTCTCAGGGAATGTTTTAAAGGCCTCATTTCAGGTGGGGCAGTTTTCACAGACTCTTGGACAGATGGAGAAGATGCTTACGTTTCCTGGGACAATGTTGATGGTCCCAGAGTCACTTGTTCAGATATGGAAGGGCCTACGTCACTGTGGACAGATGTTGAAAGTGTCATTGTGTCTATAAGAAATGACAAAGAGTGTATAGTACTTGAGACAGATTCTGAAGTTTTAGAAACCTCTTGGGAAGATGGCAAGGATTCTGATGTCTTTAGGGTAAATTGGGATGGACCCAGAGTCCCCTCTGACAGAGCCTGAAGTCCTAGAGCACCTTTAGCTGATGGATCTATAGTGCCTTGGGCAGATGGTGGTGTTTCTAGAACACCATGGGTAGATGGTGATGCTCCTATAGTACCTTGTGCAGATTGAGAAACTCCAAGATCTCCTGGAGTTGATGCTGAATGCCACAAAGCCTCTTGGGATAAAGAAAGGCATAGATTAACTTGGGAAGATGTGGAAGTTTCTGGAGACCCTTGAGTGGGCTTTGAATATCCTAGGTGCTCTTGGGTTGATGTGATGGATCCCAAAGTGCCTTGGGTAGATGGTGAATCTCTTATATACACGTTATCCTGTTGTGAAGGACTTAGAGACCGTTAGGCAGATATCTACAACTCCGGACACATTAGGGCCGATAATAAAGATTCCAAGGTCCCTGGAACAGATGAAGTAGGTCCCAGTGAACCTTGAGAGGATGGAGAAGTTTGAGGAAGTTCCTGGAGAGGCGTTGGTGATCCCTGAAATTGTTGGTCAGATATATAAGGACACTCAGGAGCGTGGGCAGATATTGAAAGTCCCAGAGTTCCTGGAATAGGTGACAAAGATTGTAGAGTGTCTGAGGACAATTCTGAAAGTTTAAAAACCTCTTGGGGAGACGGCAAATGTTCTGCCAATTCTTGGGTAAATTGGGAATGTCATAGATACCCTTGAGAAAGGGACTGATGTTGTATAGCCCCTTGTGTGGCTGATGAAGTTGCTACCATTCCCTGGGCAGAAGATGATGTTTCTAGAGTTACTTGGGAAGATGGCAAAGTTCCCGGTACGCCCCGACCAGAGAGAAAAAGTCCATTTCCTGGGACAGACTTGAACTGTGCTACAGCCCCTTGATCATAAGAAGGGCGTAGCTTGTGGAAACATGTAGATTTTACTGGAGACCCTTGAGCAAATGGTGAATGTCCTAGGGTATGTGGCACAGATGTAAACAGTCCCAGACTCCCTTGTGTAGATGACGAACATCCTTCATACCCTTGCTCAGGTTGTGACTGTTCTAGAGTCACTTGTGCAGTTTCAGATGCTTTCTGGCAGCCCTGGTGTGGGATAGACTGTTTCAGAGTGACTGAGGCAGATGGGGTAGGTCCAGAGACTCTTGCTGAAAGAGTGTATTCCAGAGAAGTATGGGGAGTTGTTGATGATTCTAGAGACTTTTGTGAAAGTGTGGACAGTACCGGATTATTCTGCAAATGTCTGGAATGCCCTCCAGCATTTTGGAGTGAAGAAATGACATGCCTTTGAGCCACTGTGGCAGATGGCATGTTTCCTACAAGATCTATGGTAGGCATTGCATTTGCAACTTTGGCAGTTGGCAATAGTTTTATCTCTCCCTGAGGAAATTGGGAAGATTCCTCAGTTTGCAGGGAAAGGGACATGAGCCCCATATGACCTTGGGTACATGGCAAAGGTTGTTTATCCCCCTGGGAAGCTGATGAAAGTTTCACAGCCCTTTGGATGGATGTCCCACTTGGGCAGGAGAAGAATATCCTAGAGGAATTGGAATAGGGGATGAAGTTCCCAAATCCCTTATTTCAGAATTGGACATTCCTAATTTTCCTGGTATATGACTAGAAATTTCCAGAGTTCCCTGTAAAGACAAGCTAGTTCCCACAGTTTCTTGGATAGATAGCAAAGGTCCTGAACTCACTTGCACAGATAAGGACATTACAAAAGGCCCTAGGACAGATGCTGTAGCTCGTAGACTAGCTTCACCAGATAAAGAAATCACCGTGTGCTTCTTGGAAGAAGGTGTAGATCCTGAAGAGTCTGAAGCAGACAGATGGATTTGATGAAACTTCTGGCAAGATTGCAAAGACCCATGAGGTCTCTGTAAAGAAGCAGAGGTCCTACAGTACCTTGTGTAGGTTTGAAGAAGATACCACATCCTTCCCTTTAGTTGAAAGATGCCCATAATATTTCGGGCAGGCTGGGATGGTCATGGAATTCCTCTGGAAGAAGTGGAAAGTTGTACGTGGCCTACCTTAGATGGCAAAGGACACAGAGTCTGAGTGGAATGTGTGTCAATTTGCAGAGGCTCTTGTGTAGCCAGCAAAGGTTCTAGGGCCTGTGGAGTAAATGTAGAAGGTTCTTGTACATGTGATGCAGATGGTGAATCATCTCTACTTTCTCGGGCAGATAATAAAGAGTGTTGAGATTGGTTAGCAGAGGAGGAAGGTTCCAAAGCATCTGTGGCAAAAGGTGAATGTGAAGAATGAGGGGCTCCTGTGTGAGATGGAGAAATATCTCCATCTTCTCCGACATATGATAAATGCCCAAGATTCCTATGTTCTGATTCAGATAGACTCACAGCTCTTGTCGAAGATACAGAACTCCTAAAAGCTCTTGGATAGAATGTGAAGGATCCAATAGTCCCTGTTTTGATATGGATATTTTAGCAGCTGCTTTAGCAGATTGCAATTGATCTAGAGATTTTAGGGTGGGTGAACAGGGTGGGCAAGCACCTGGTCCACGTGTTGAATGTCCTGTTGTTTCTGGGGATGGCAAAGGCCTTTGAATTCCAGAGTGATTTTGGGAAGTCCCTAGAGGCACTAGGGCAGACAGTGCATGTTGACGAGGGCCCTTTCTCAATGGAGAAGCTCTGAAACCTCCTGTAAAGAACGAGAGGTTTTCCCGTCTTTCAGGAAATGATACATTCCCTCTTGCCCCTTTTGTAGATGGGGACAGTTCCAAAGCTTGTTGGCTCAAGAGGAAATGTTCCAAGTTCCCTTGAGAAGACAGCAGTGTTCCTAATTTCCCCTGTCCTAATGACTTTTGTGCAAATGGCTTAGGTCCTAGCATCCCTGTGGTAGAGGAAGAAGATGCCATAATGCTTTCAGCAGACTATGACAGCTCTGGTGTCTTATATGTTAATGATGAATATCCCAAAAGCTTTGGAGAAGATGTCAAAGCTACTGGAGTCCCTGAAATATTTGGAGAACATTCCAGAACAATTTGTGAAGGTGTCAAATTTCTGGATTTCTCCTTGGCAAATTGGCAAGGACCCAGATTCCTTAATGAAGGTGATAACTGTTCTGCAGCCTCTTGGGTAGATATTGACTGACCCAGAGATGCTGGTGCAGACATGGAATATTTGTCAGCGTCTTTGTCAGACAGCTTTTGTCCATGAACCCTTGCATCAGATTGAGCAGATTCCACACCACACGTGGAAGAAGGAGCCTTAGAGTTAGATGGAGACATTTTAAGAGCTACTTGGGCAGCTGTCAGAGATCCATGAGGTTCCTTCTCAGTTGGGGGATATTTCAGAGACTTTAAACTTGGTGTCACGTGTTCCAAAGCACCTTGGGCTCCTTGAAAATGTCTGAAATCCTCTTGGGAGGATGCAGGCTTTTTCAGGGCAACTTGAGGTGGTTTCAAAGGTTATATAGCACCCTTTTCCAATGAGTTGTGGAGATATTTTGTCAGACAAGGAATGTCCCATAGCCCCTTGAGAAGAGACCAAATGTTTGAGATTTCCTTGCACAGGGGAGGAAATTCCCAGAGGATCCTTTTGAGATAGCATGTGTCCTGCAATCCCTGATTCCTTAGCCAAACGTCCCATGGATCGCGTATCACGTGAGTATGTCCCCATATCCACTCCCACGGATGTCTTTGATCCTAGGGTCCCCTGGGAAGACAGATAAGATGTCGTATCACTTAGATGAGACAGAGCATGTTCAAGACTTCCTTGTGTGATTGTGTACTGTTCCAGAGTCGCTTGTGCAGATTGGGGATGTCCAACAAGCCCTTGAGCAGAGGACAAATTTCCTATACTCCCTTTTGAGGATGAAGGTCTTCCATGATGACATGGGGGAGATGGTGTTGAAGCTATGGTCCCTGAGCCATATTGGATGACTCTAAAATGTGATGAACTTGTTTCCCATGGGCTGGCATCTCCTGAGACAATAGAGAAAGGCCCAGAGGCTATGGATGCAGTGGCAAGGGTCCTGGAATCTCAAAGGCTGAAGAGGAAATTTGCAAGGCTGTTTGTACAGATGGCAAAGGTCCTATCATACCTTGGGCAGATTGGGAAGTTCCCACTTTGCTTTGCAAGGATAATAAATGTTCACAAGCTTGTTGGGTAGGTGGTGAAGTACCAGCAGTCCTCTGGTTATGTGTGGAAGTATCCGTAGCGTGTTGGGATGGCAACAAATGTTCTTTTAACCCAGGTGAGAATGAAGAATTTTTCTTGTTCCCCTGGTAAGGGGCCAAATGTCCTAAAATTTCTTGTACTGATGAAGAAAGTCCCAGATCTCCTGGGATGTTAGGAAAATGTCCTGAATACCATAGTGAAGGTGAGGTTGTTTCCTGAGACCTTTGGGAAGATGGCACAGGTTCTATTTTTCCCGGGGTTGATTGGAGACAACACAGAGCACCAGGGGTAGATGGTGAATGTTTACGAGACACTTGGCCAGGGGAAGTGCCTAAATTCTGCTGCTTAGATGTTGATGGAGCTGAAGACCCAGGGGTTGGATCTGGTAAATGTTCTCCAGAAAGAAAGCACGAGAAAGACGGATCTTGAGATGCTTAGGAAGGCATGAGAGGTATCTGATCTCCGTGTGCTGAAGGCCCAAGTCCTAGAGAACTTTGTAGAGATGGGGACTTTCCCTTGGGTCTTTTGGCAGATAGGGAAGATATCACAGCTAGAAGGTGAGATTTTGAAGGTGAGGAAGTACCTTGAGAATGGTAGAAATATTCTGGAGCCTTGACAGAGATGGAGAAAATCTCTCAAGCCCTGGGGAACATGATGAATGTCCTTGGGCCTCTGGGACAGACTGAGAACTCCCTTTAGACTCCTGGAATGATACAGAATGTCCAACAGACCCTGGGATAGTAGAGCAAAATTCCATAATCCCTTGGTCAGATGTAGAACACTGCCCTTTGGGCAGTTACCGAAGGTGTGGGGCTCGTTTGACGAGTAGTTGTAGCTGTTGATGTTTCTTTGACAGGCGGCAAAGATGCATGCCTTTTTGCAAAAGGGAGGGGTATGAAACTGTCGTCTTCAAATGGGGAAGTCCCTAAGTTTCCTTGGTTAGGAGGATCACCTCTCAACCTCTTTTTGCTAGAAATAGGATGTCTTGGGTGTAACATGGTAGAGGGAAAATGTCTAATATCTCCCTACTGAGAAGGCATATGCATGAAATCCTCTCCTCTAGATGGGAAAGCACCTTGGTGAGATGTGGTAGATCCTAGGGCCTCTTGCTCAAATGCAGAAAGTGATAATTTGTCCTGTGTACACGTGGTAGCCTTGACTATGGCTTCAGAATTAGAGGATTGTACTAAAGCATTCTCTGTAGGTTTGGTCTCTGCTAGAGCACCATGGGAATGTGCAGGAGGTTTATGAGCCTCTTGGGCAGGTAGGGAAGCTACTAGTTCTCCGAGTTATATGGGAGGTCCGAGAAGACTTTCTCCAGATGGAGAAGATGAAGGCTGTGAAGGTCCTGTGGGCCCTTGTGTACAGGTGGAATCCAAGGAATTCCCCTCTTTAGATGTGCAATAATCTGCACATTCTTGTGTATGTGTGTCCCGTACCATAACACCTTGATCACTGAGGGTTGGATCCAGAACTCCCTGTACAGGTGGTATATGTCCTAGAGCACCTTTTGTAGATGTGTCACATCCAAGAGCCACTTCTAAAGATGGGGATGAGTCTAGAAGGGCTTTTGCAGGTGTATCCTGTCCCACATGCCCAGTATGATACAGGGTAGAGCCGAGAGAGTCCTGGACAGGTGAGGAACATTCTGGTATCCCTGCTGTATATGTGGAAATCGCAAGGGCTACTTCTACAGATGTGGAAATACCTTGAGACTCCTGGGGAGGTAGGGAAGATTGTTGATCTGATCACTCTGGGCAGATGTGGAATTTGCACAGCCCAGTTAGAGTGTGTCATCACGTTTTTGGCTCCCTGGGACCTGGTCACAAGTCAGCAGGGGCCTTTTGGGTGGCAGGGGATATTTGAAGTCCTCTTGGTCTGATAGGGACACTGTGAATTTCCCTTGTTCAGAGGGAGCATGTCTCATTCTCCTTCTGCTAGAACGGGAAAGTCCAGGGGCCCTTGTCACAAGAGGAGAACGTTTGAGTCTCCTTTTATGAGAGCCATGAGGGAGAGTAGGTCTTTTACTCTGTTCTGTGGATGTGGACAATTCTAGAATGACTTTGGCAGATTGTGATGGACTCAGAACCTCTGGGGATGAAGGTGAAGGCACCCGAGCCCTTTGTCTATCTATAGATGACCAAGAGCCCCTTGGGTAGACACAGGAGTTTCTACCAGGTCTTGTGTATGCAGGCAATGTTCTAGAGCCGCTTTTGAAGATGGCAAAGGTCCCTGAGCCCCTGTTGTAAATATGGATTGTTTTGTTTCTGATTGGGCAGTCTTGAGCAGTTTGGGGCTCAACAGGAGAATCGTGGTGGGGCTTAGGACCCTTGGACTGTAAGGGGAGATCTGACCCCATGTTTAAATGATGGAGGACATGTAGAGCCCTCTTGTTTTAATGCGGAAGTTCTGATAGCCTCTTGGTCAGGAGGGACAGGATTCAAGCTCACTTTAGCAGAAGTTGATTGCTCAGGGCCCCTTGGGGAACCGGGAGGACACCTTTGACTTCCTTCATGAGAGGGAGTAGCCCTGCATCCCCATTCCTCAGATGTCAAAGGTGTTAAACTCTCTTAAGGAGAGGTGGTAGAACTTTCACCGTTTGGGGGATGTGAGAAATCACTGAGTCCCACTTTTGGAGAATCAGGATTGGAGGTCCCTTTGTTTGGTGAAACCCGTTGGTGGGTCCCTTGAACAGATGGGCCTTGTTTAAAACTCTTTGTGGGAACATTGGAATAACCAGAGACCCCTGGGATAGAGGTTGAACTGCTGAAACCACTGTTTGGAGAGGAGACAGGTCTGATGTCCCCCTGAACACAAGTGGAAGGTCTCTGGGATGCCTGGGTAAATGTGAAATGTCCCATAGACCCTTGTACCACTTTGGATTCTCTCAGATACTCTTGTGTAGATAGGGACAGTCCCTGAGCCTCTTGGGAAGGAGCAGAAGATCCCAGAGCTCAGTCGTCAGATAGGGAAGCCTGTAGGGACCCTTGAACACATTGGGAATTTCCTAGTCCATGTTGGTCAGCGGAAGACTCAGCAGAAGATGGTCCAGGCACTGTGTCATCTTCTTTGACCTTTTCACTGGCATCCCAAGCACCATGTATTGAAGATTTTGCAGAGCCACTGGTGCCGGTCTGGCCACAGTCCATAGGCTCTTCTGACACGGTAGACATAGTCAGGCTTCTTTTCACCTTCTCAGGTATGGGTACAACATGTGAGGCCTCTCTGTTTCTGGTGACAGGCTGTAAGTCAGTTGGTCTTCGTTCCCTGGTCAGTGTGCTAATCCTGCCCTCAGGAACCTTTGGAGAAAGAGGAACTTGTCTTTCCTTGTCCTCTTTCAGCTCCTGCAGCTCCTTCACGGGGTCTTGGTTCTTCTTACTGGCTGAAGAGTTTATAAGGGCTCTGAGGTTCCGCAGCCTCTCTGAAGTACGGGAGTCAGGGACATTGAATCTCTGGTCCTCATAGGACTTCTGGCACCTGAACTTCTGACGGGCCATTCGAAGCATCCCCAGAGGAGTTAAGTCCCTTAAGTCCTTCCTCCAAGGAGCTGGAGTGTCATACTCCTGTCGGATGCCAGTAAAAGGGGTCTCAGCCCGGGGTGGCAGGGAAAACTGCGAGGTGTCATTCTTAGATTGGGGGACACTAAAAGGGGTCCCAGGACTGGGAGGCCTGGAAACTTGTGGTCTATTGTCCGTGGGTAAGTTACTGGCTAGTTGGCCTGTTTCTACACGTCTACACGCCAATAGTCAATAAGGTAGTTGTGTAGTAAAATGGACACAAGGGGAAGCAATGTACTTGTCAATGGTGACCCCTGGCAAGGGGTTGTTAAAGCCTTCGACAGGCACAGTGAATGCACTTGCCAATGGTGATTCTCAGCAATAGTTAAAGCCCTCGCAAGGGGAAGCGAGTGGGGCATTCTGGGTGATTGTCCTCCGGCGTGCACCGGTCAGTCCCGAAACCAGTCACCCTGCAGGTCTGCCTGCAGTGTAAGGGCAAACAGCCAAGGCTTCTAAAGAAGAGGGAAGCCGGGGACCATCTTCCGTAGGGTCAAGAGTGCTAGCTAGCCTGGAGCCCACAGTTAGAGGCCATGAAAATGGATTGTGCAAGAGGCAATATGATTGCCAGTGACAGAGGTGCTCATGAGACTGTGTTCTATGATGCTTCCTGAAACAGGACTGCAGCCTCTGTCAGAAAGACATCAGTGTTGCACTGATGTCTGTCTTTTGGAGCCTCGGCAATGAATAAGAAAGGGTGATCCAGATCCTCACTCCTCAGAGACTGTAGGGGCCAGGCCATCACTCGCTTATTGCTAGAAAAAGAAACAGCAGTAGTCTTTCAATAGAGCACAGAAAAATCATGGAAATGATATATTTCATATATTATTCTGTTTATAAGAGTGGCCTATTCCAGGCTTTCCTAGCTAAATTGGAGACAACTACTGTGTTCATCTTCCTGTATGCTGAAAGCCATCTCTAAACTACCTAGTAATTCTCAATTCAGTATTAGTATTGCGTAAATACAAGTTCTATGCCTGTTTCAGAGGATATGGACAAGGACAAGAATCTTCTTCAAGTACTAATGCAAGTGGTTTTTCACATTGAGATGATTCTTTGAAAAAAGAAAAATAGAAAAATAGCTTGTGAATAGCTCAAATGAAGCTTAAAATGGAGAAAAGTTATGTGTGTCTGTTTATATTGCTTCTTCTGGTAGACTTTTTACTTGTACAGGTGATGGTAAGGGCCAAGCAGGAGAGGCACCACCTTGTAAAGGACAAGCACAGCGCCTTGGAAAAACAACAAGCGTGACCCGTGGCCTGGGAGGCCACAGCGGGCCCCAGAGCTATGGAAGGATTCACACGGCTTGTTTTGCTCCAGGAGGGAAGCACCTCCTCCCAGTACTGTGGCAGCCATGTTTGCTTGGATGAGAGGATCTCCCTGCCATGGGCCCTGGGTCAGGGGCTGTGTCTGGGTTGAGGCTGTGCAACTAGTGGAGCCCGCCACTGTGCAACAGCCCACTGTGGATGGCCCCCTTGCTTTTGGTTGAGGCTTGCCAGTTGCACCCACATCTCACTCAGTGCTCTCCCTCACACCCCAACAACTCCACCACAGGATCTGTTCAGGGCAGTTCTCAGGCTGTCAGGGCCACACAGCCTATATCACCAAAGGACAACTATCCATTTCACTCCATTCCTTCCTCATTCCCTTCTGTCTTCTGTCTTCTATGTCTGCCACAAGATCACTCTGCCTTCCTGATTTCTTTCTTTGCATTCCTTTTTTGTCCCCCCTTTTTCTTACTGTATTGTATGTTTGTGGGTTGGTTATTTTCTTTGGACATTGGGTTCTGTTTGAGTAAGACTGCAGGTGATGCTGATGCACAATGCCCTGTCAGCAAATGTATCTAGCCTACAGCCACATGCCCAGAGTCTTACAGGCAGACTGGGAGTCAACAACAAGGACAGAGGCCACCTGGTTGTGTGTAGTCAGTGGTCCCAGGTCAGGCTTGTGTGAGGCTCAGGGTGAGTCTTAGTAGAATCAGCCAGGGTGGGGTGTGTAATGAAGGGCATCCTGCCTTCCCTAACAAACGCCCTACTTGAAATGCCCAGCACCTGTGCAGGCACCCTACTTGGGGGTTTAGCTGATGAGATACCTTGCATAACCCCCAGGAGAATAACACCCATGTCGAAAGGTGGTCAAGCCCGTTGTCCTGCTGTTCCCTCTCTAGAGATCTCAGGTGGTAGAATGGTTAGTTAGAGGACCGATGGCAGTCTGGGTTCCCAGAAGACCCTCTATATTTGTATTGGGATGTTGCAAGTGTGTGTGTATTAGTGTGTGTTTTTGTGGGTCTGGGAGATTTTGCCCATGCTTGTTGGTGTTTGTGTGGTGTTTATTCCTGGTGAGTCCCCTAGAGAGGAAAATAGGCCCCAGAGAGCCCAGAGACAGTGCCATAGAGGTCCAGGTATGTTGCAGTCATGGTAGTCAGCTCAGAGGAAAGGGGGAAGTAACAGGTGAGTTTGAAGGGGAAGACTCTTGGTTCCCCATCCCTCATCAAAAGCTCAGGTGGGCATAAGATAGGGACCAATCCCCATCAGCATGGATGGCTGTGCGGGCCTATGACTCGGACTGGCGTCAGATCAGAGCGGTGGCATGGCAATGGTATGGGAGGTGGCAAGACACATCCTCGAGTGGTAGGCCTGGCACTTCTGAGAACTCGGATCAGGCCTGGCCCACGGTAGCAAGCTATCCAGTTCCATTTGCAGCATCAGGAAGGCTGCCTACATGAGGCTTGGCAGAGAGGGAGAGTTGGAAAGCAAGGACTGGGCCTAATCCTGGAGGCAGCCAAAGTGGTCTGTTCCTAAAGGGCATTGTGGAAGTTCTCAGACCTGTGGAGGCAGGCGTCTGGACTCTCTCTCAGCTCCTAGAAGGAAGGAAATGTTCCTGTTGGGTTGTGGTGTGCATTAGTCAAGGGAACAGTGTGTATGGTCTGGCATCAGACAGGCCTGTCTGCCCTGGATATTCTCTGGCTAGCACTGTATATAGGAGAGAGTTAGGGAGAGGGAAAGGGAGATATAGGGAGAGGTTCTGAGAAGTAGAGGAGGGAGGTAGAGAGAGAGAGAGATAGAGAGAGAGAGATAAAGAGAAAGAGAGAAAAAGAAGAGAGAGATCTTAGTTTCGGGAAGTATGAAGGAGAGAGAGAGAGAAAGAGACACAGAGAGAGTAGAGAGAGACGGGGGTTGGTAGCGTAGAATCTCTGCTTGTGAGGCTTGTTGCTGTGTTTTATTTTGAATTATCCTGGTGGTCAAGCTCATTGATTCACATGAGTCCTCTGGGGGCTCTGGTCCCTGGGCCTTGGGCATGGCCCCCTGGAGGGATACCATGAAGGCACCTTGAGAGAGCTTGCTGTGAGGAGGTCACTGAGGAGGTCCACTCTGGTGGCACCAGTGAGAACTGTGTTGTGCTTTGTGTCTAGGTGACCGTGGGGCCCCTCAACTGTCTTCAGACAGTTCTGAGTTGCACGTGTGCCCTGCCCCGGCCACAGGCAGGTGAAAGACACGTATATACGTGCCTGAGAGTGACTTGGGTGTTTGCAGGCAGGAAAGGGCACCCAGGATCCTGAGGGGTGCCTGCTGTTTGGTGTGGGTTGGGCGTGAGGGGGTGGGGCTGAGGGGGGAGTGAGGTCGTGACAGACCAAGAGAGAGTTCATTGCCAGGGTTACCTGGCAATGCCTAGGAGACGGGTGGGTTGGGGCCCTATGCCTTGGCCTTGTAGGCAAAGGGCAGATGGGAAGGCCTGTTTCTTGTTTTAATATGTCCTTGTCTCCACATCAGGATACTTCTTGGGCAGCCTGCCTCTGCATTTCAGGTTGTGGATATCCCAGGCCTCTGGTGACCCTGCTGGGGGTGATGGCCGCAGCCTCCATCTGAACCCTGATTGCAGGGCACCTGAGTGCACTCTTTCTGAAAGAGTCGAGTTTTTGGGTGGCCCTTCTCATCTCCCATCAATCAAAGTCAGAGACCGGAGCCCTCCCAAGTGCACACAGCTGTCTGTGCACTGCTCTGCTTCCACAGCTGAGCCTCTTTCTGCCAGGTGGAAAGCCTTGCTGGCCTTCCTAGGACCCCTTGGGGAGGGGTAGTGTTCTCTCCTGACCAAGGCATCTACCTACCCTCCCGTGTGTCCTGATCTTTGCTACCACAGGATCCTGCTGCCCTACCATCCAAGGGTCAGGCTGCCAGGGGATGGGGTAGGGTAGGGTGAGGGTCTTTGGCAGGTAGCCTTGACCTGGGACCCTGGTTTGTCCAGGGTCCCATGGTCAGCACACCCAAGTCCTCCAAGGCAGGTCTAGTGGTCTTGCAGATGGGGGGAGTTCAGTCCAAAGCAGCTGCATCCTGGCTGGGCATCAAGGGGTCAAGACCCAGCTCCTTAGACCCTAGCCCACTGGTCCCAAGTTCCCCTGGTCCCAGAGTCTGCATTTTTTGTTTGAGGGTCCTCGCCTGTGGTCCAGATTTCCATGGGGATCTCTAGAATTTCCTCTGGGATCACATCAGGGAGGACCTTCAGGGACTCCCTGGTGCACAGAATAGCTTGGAGTGTAGCGTGGAATTGCATTTGAAGAGCCCCTACTTCCCCACCCTCCTGCCCCCACTCCCCAGTGTGGTCTGCTACACTCAGGTCCTAGGCTCACCACCTTACCTGCCCCATCCTCCGGGGGCATGAAGCCCGTAAACCTCCTGCATAGTACAACAAATGGTTGGGATCCCCCAGGTTCAGGGTTGGAGGTCCATCTCTGACCAGTCCCTACCCAGAGCATTGGTGGCCATGTTGGAGTCCAGTGGTAACTGAGCCAGTGAATGACTTTTCTTTTTTTCTCTAAAAATTTTTTGCTCAGGGAAGGTCCGAGGGAGTGGAACCAAAGCATGAGGTAGTTGGCATTCTTGGTGCATACTGCCATTAAGCAGTAAGGTTATGCTAATCCCACAGGCAGGTCCATGTGTTGCTCCCGAACATGGAGGCAAGCAGGCTAAGTATTGCCTTGGTCATGGCTGCACAGGAAGGACTAGTGTGTCTTCCTCCAGGAGACTTGGCCACCAAGGAGAGCCATGGGAAAAAACAGGGTCCAGGTGACCCGTAGCCTGGGAGGCCACATCGCACCCCATAGGTAGTCAGGGACCACAGGGTTTGGCCTGCTGTAGGATGGAAGCACCTCCTCCAGGTGCTGTGGCAGCTGTGTCTGATTGGATGAGAGGATCTCCATGCCAGGGACTCTGGTCAGGGGGTGTGTATTGGTTGAGACTGTGCAACAAGTGGCGACTGCCAGTGTGCACGAGCCCACTGGGGAGGGCCCCCTAGCTTTTGGGTGAGGCTCCCAAGCAGCAACCACAGTTCACTCAGTGGCCTCCCCCACACTCCCACAACCTTACCCCAGAGTCTGTTCAGTGCTGCTCTCAGGCTGTCAGGACCACCAGCCAATGTCACCAAAGGACATCTATCCATTTCACTCCATCCCTGCCTTCCTCATTCTCTCCTCTACTCTCCTCTGTCTGCCTCAAGTTCTCCCTGCCTTTGTAATTTCTTTCTTTGCAGTTCAGTTTGGTTACCCCCCTTTTTTGTCTGTATTGGTTGTTGTTTGTTGGTTTTTTGGTGTGTGGACATTGGGTTCTGTTTGAGTAGGAATGCAGGTGAAGTTGAGGGACAAGGCCCCATCGGCAAATTTATCTACACTACAGCCACATGCCCAGAGTCTCATAAGCAAGAAGACTGGGTGTCAACGGCAAGGACAGAGTCCACCTGGTTGTGTGTAGTCGGTGGGCCCCTGGGAGGATTGAGTGTGGCTCAGGGTAAGTCTTAGTAGAAGCAGCAAGGGTGGGGTGTGTAATGAAGGGCACCCAGACTTCCCTAAGAAACCCCCTCCCTGGGATGCCCAGCACTTGTGTAGGCAGCCCACTTGGGGGTTCAGCTGATGAGGTCACCTTGCTAACTGCCAGGAAGAACTAACACTCAGGTCGAAGGGTAGACAAGCCCCTTGTCCTGCTCTTCCCTGTCCAGGGATCTCGGGTGGAAGAACAGTTAGTTAGTAAGATGATGCTTTAAAATGAACAAATGACAGTCTGGGGTCCAAGAAGACCTTGTTTATTTGTATTAGAGTGTTGTGATTATGTGTGTATTTTTGTGGGTTTGTGTGTGCCTGGGAGATTATGGCCATGCTTGTGGGTTTTTGAGTTGTGTTTACACAGGGTGTGTCCACTGGAGAGGAATGTATGCCCCACGGAGCCCAGAGGCAGAGCCATAGAGTGTGTAGCAGTCATGGTGGTCACCTTAGAGCAAAGGAGAAATAACAGGTGAGTTTGAAGGGGAAGATCCTTGGGGTAACGTCTTTCAGCAGCAACTCCGGTGGGCAAGAGATAAGGACAGATCCGGCCAGGATGGCTGTGAGTGCTTGTGACTTGGCCTGGACTGCAGATCAGACCCGTGGCATGGTAATGGTCTGTGAGGTGGCAAGAGCCATCCTAGAATGATGGGCCTGGCACCTCTAAGATCTCAGAAAAAGCCTGGGCCAAGGTAGCTAGCTAGATTGCTCCATTTGCAGCATCTGGGAGGCTGGATCGATGAGACTTTGTAAAGAGGGAGAGTTGGAAAGCAAGGAATGGGCAGACTCCTGGAGGCAGCCAAAATGTTCTGTTTCTAGATTGCATCTTGCAAGTTCTCAGCCCTGTGAAGGTGGCATGTGTACTCTCTCTCAGCTCCTAGAAGGAAGCAAAGGTTCCTGTTGGGTCGTGGTGTGCATTTCCCAAGTTAGCAGGGTGTATGGTCTAGCATCAGGCCGGTTTGACCTGGAAACTCTCTGGCTAGCATGTTATATAGGAGCGAAGTAGTGACAGGGAAAAGTTGTTATACGGAGATGTTCTGAGAAAGAGAGCAGAGAGAGAGAGAGAGAGAGATCTCAGTGTATGGAAAGAGGCACAGAGAGACACAGACAGATGGAGGTATTGGAGCTCGAATCCCTGAGTAGTTTGATAATTTGTGAGTTTCATAATCATGGTAGTACTGGATTTTATGAATGAGATAAAACATTTAAAGCAAGTACAAGGAAATAAACACTCTGGCTTATTCACCATTGATAAGGGTAAAGGGCCAGTTATGCAACAAAGGGAAATATCTGAGATAGCTTGTCCTCTCCCCAAACACAATTATAGGCATGCTCATAGGCGTTTCTCCTATATCATTCAAATTCAAGCTCTGCTGACAGTCATGATGAACCATCACACCTGCAAATCCTAGTACATCCCTTTGTGTCTTCCCCCAAATCCATACAGGAGTTCCCTCATTGGCTCTAGAATTTGGTCTAAGTCGATCTGCTTAGCATTTAAATACCTACAAAATATCACCCAACAAACAGATAAACTAGGTTGCAGACAGTTTGTTACTCCTGCTGATGTTGTCAGTGGAAACCGCAAACTGAACTTACGTTTTGTACCTAACCTCTTTAGTAAATACCCAGTACTAACTAAACCTGAAAACCAGGACACTGACTGGATTCTACTAGAAGGTAACTTAATGTTTCTCTAATTCTAATGTGCAGGCTGCAGCATTAAAAACAAAAACAAAACAACAACAATAACAAAACAAAGCAAACAAACAAACAAAACACAGAGGCCACAGTGATACAATTCCAACTGGGTGAGTTGCTTTACCAGTTTGGCTTTTGCAAGAACCTGCTAAAAGCAGATGCATTGCTGAGTGAAAAGTCTGGAACCTGCTGGATGGAGATGCTGATGGAAACAAAATTTGCAAGTAAGATATCTAGCTGTGGAGTATGACTCAGTGCCAAAGGTCTTCCCTAGCATAGCTAGCACCAAACAAGAAGCTGAAAATCCAAGCTGACCTATCATGAAACCAATTAGCAAACAAATATTTGGATTTAATGTTTACTGCTATATCATCTTTTTTTAAACCTATTATATTTATTTTGAGAAAAGAGTCTCATGTCTATTTTTTCTGAGTTTTTTTCAACCTATTGGTCTGTTTTGAGATGAGTGTCTGATGTGTCTCAGGCTGACCTCAGACTCACTGTGTAGTTACAGTTCTTAATCCTGCTACCATTCTGATCATCCTACCTCCAAGTGCTGGGATTACAGGCATCATATGTAGTTTTAAAGTGCATGGGATTGAAACCAGAACTTCATGGCCTCTAGGTAAGCACTCTACACACTAAGCTACATTCCCCAGATCCCTGGGAGTGGTTGTGAGAAAGCATCTCCCCCTGTAGATGAAGCTGGCCTGAGATGAACTATGTAGCCCAAGACTGGCCTCGAACTGCTGGGGTTCTGCTTTCTTCAGCCTCACGAGTGGCTGGGATTGTAGACAGGAACCACCATGTCTAAGAAGATCAATTTTGAAACCTCCAATTAGAACGATATAAATTCATGCTGCATTGGACCTGTAAGTTTTAGTAATTGTATTTCAGTTGTCCATAGTCAGAGGAACATACTTGCATGTTGTAATTATTAGATTAGAATAAAGCATATAAAATAAATGAATACATACATTGGTACTATATGTATTTATACAAGACATGTAATGAATGAATGCATTTATATGTGTTTTAATAGGAGAAACTCGTGAAGAAAGAACCTTTCGTAACTGGATGAACTCGCTTGGTGTTAATCCTCACGTAAACCATGTCTATGTGTAAGCTGCCCTACCTCTATTATGAAGTTATGAATATCATGAATGGATGTAGCATAAATAATGACACCTCTAAAATTTTCATTTATACCAGTATTAGTATTAGAAAGCATCAGTAATTTCCATCATCATTTTCCAAATGTACAAAAACCCAAATTCTTTCTTTGTCTGATCATTGGCTATAAGTGATAGGCTATGTAAATGTTTTGATGGTACCTAAGGGTACGGGTACTTTCAATTTCTTAAACAGTCGAGAATTCTTGTATCAGACTACCCATGATCCCTATAGCCTCTGGCTTCTTTGCTGGATCATATTTCCAGAGAGACATCAACTTTGTCATGTTATGGTATCACCATTTTTGAGATGTAGCCCATTTTTCTCATGTAGCCCAGGCTCACCTCTAACTTGCTGTGTGGCCTAGGGTGACCGCGAACTTCTCATCCCCATACCTTCACCTCCCCTTTCAAATGCTGAGATTATAAGCATGAATTAGCTGATCAATTCAGTGCTGTAAATCGAACCTGTGGCTGTGTGAATGCTAAGTAAACAGTCTACCAGCTGGGCTCTAACCTTAGCCCAGAGGAAGGCAGAAGCCATGAACTGGAATGGTGGTGTACATCAGACAGATTGAACGGAGGGAAGAAGTCTTATTCTGTGTGTCACGGGAGTGCAGTGTCTGCAGCGTCCAGAAGAGGACATTATTCTCCTGGAGCTGTAAGGACAGACAATTTTGAAACCCCAACATGGGTGCTAGGAATGGAAGTGGGTACAATCTTCCAGAAGAATATGGTGTGCTCATAACTGCCCAGCCGTCTCTTTAGCCTCAGCCTCATACCATATATTCAACATCTACTATATGCCTAGCTTTTGTCTCTGAGGAATTTACAATCTAGGGAAGCAAACAATTAAATGACTTAAAGAATTAATGGAAGTGGGGGTGGGTACAGGGAGGGGAGGAATATTCTCATGAAATTATGGTCTCCAAAAAATTGTTTATAAAGAAGAAAGTAATAAGATTTTCATGTAGGGCTCCAGATATTCATCCTGTGTAAAGCATACATCCTTAATAATTTTTTAAGACAGGGTCTCACTGTATAGACCTGGCTGACCTGGAACTTGCTATATAGATCAGACTGACCTCTCAGAGAAATTGTCCTGCCTTCCCCTCCCCAGCCTGGCATTAAAGGTATATATACCTTGCTCAGCTGTACTCGCTTACTTATAAGTGAACTGAATGATCTTAGCTCTGTTTTCAACACAGCCTTACAAAATATGAGTTACAAAAATATGAGTCATGATTATTGTGACTTTATGTCTTGTTGGATTTGTGTTACTATTTCCAATCACTGATGAAGTTATCTTTCAAATCTTAATGACCTGCTGGATGCTCTGGTAATCTTACAGTTATATGAACGAATAAAAGTTCCTGTGGACTGGAGTAAAGTTAACAAAATTCCATCCCAAAAGCTGGGAGCCAGCATGAAAAAAGGTAGAGAATATTGAATCTACTTGATTTCATTCTTTTGTTTTACAAATGTCTAGACAAACAATTCTCAACCTGTGGGTCACAATCCCTTTTTCTGGAAAGGGTTGACTTTCATAGCATGACCTCAGACCATCTGCATGTCAGATACTTACATCATGATTTATAAAAGTAGCAGTCATGAATAAACAACAAAAACAATTTCATTATTGTGGTGGGAGGGGTCACCACAACATGAGGAACTGTATTAAAGGGTCGTAGCATTAGGAAGGTTGAGGACCACTTCTCTAGACCCTAAGCTGCTTCTTGAGGCTAGAAACTGCATCTTAGATTTTGAACAGATGCATACCATTATACAACATGCACATGCACATGTATACACACACACACACACACACACACACACACACACACACACACACACGTATATATATAGAGAGAGCATGCACATTGAATGAATGGCAATTTTTAACCATTCCTTTACTTTTGTGCATTTACAGTTAGAGAACTGCAACTATGCAGTCGAATTAGGGCAGCATCCAGCTAAATTCTCCTTGGTTGGCTTTGGAGAACAAGACCTGAAGAATGGCAACCCAACCTTGATATTGGCTTTAGTATGGCAGCTGATGAGAAGGTATTGTGCACAGTGTGGGACGTTGAAGCTTCAGAGTAATACGGGTCTAGGAATTCACCCTTACTATATTTTCACTGATTTAAAATCATTTAGTTCAAGGAACACATTTCAAGCTCATTGTACGTAAACTAGGAGATGAATTTGCTCTGAGTGCATGTTGAATCTTCAGTGGGAGATACTTACTTCATTGAGAGTTGGGGAGAAGGACTGTAGTTATTGTCAGTCTCTCACAGAAGTCTGACAAGTAGACTTAAGCCTGATGCAGTGTCACTGAATAAGGCTATGGATGGTCTAATGTAGCTCACTGACTAAAATTGCCTTAGGAACTAGAGCGCTAGCTCAGTAGGTTAGGTTAACTTATCATACACACAGTCTACCCCCGTAATCCAAAATAAAGTAAAAATTCTCAGAAGCCCAGAATCATGAATCATACTCGAAATCTCAGCACCTAGGAGTCTGAGGCACAGAAGTGGCTAGTTTGAGTCCAGCCTGGGCTACATAGTGAGTTTCCAGGACATCCTGAACTACAGAGTGAGACCTTGCCTCAAAAGTCAAACCAAAAATGTGAGAAATATGTTAGAAAGTTAGAAAGTAAAATAGTTGGCAGAAGTGTGAACATGTGCATGTGTCCATTTGAAAATGCAGAACCGAGCCAGCAGGGTGGCTCAGTGGTTAAACACGATTGTACACAGATTGACAACATTACCGTCTCATAGAGGTGGTTCTCTGACTTCCATAGATGAGCCACGGCATACATGTGATTACACATACACATAAATAGCTGTCCTTTTTATAAATCTTTAACAAACTGAAGAGTTCTTTATCTTGATACATTTTTTAGTAATTCTTTGAGGATTTCATAGTGTAAACAATGAGCTTTAATAATACCAAATCCCACTGGTAGCTCTTCCAACTCCTGCTTTCCCTTCCCACTTAAATGACCACTAGGTCTAATTGAATCTGCCCATATGTACACAGTGTGGTTCCATCCATTTGGAGGATAGGAACCCATTTGGCACCACACTTTATCATAAAAACTGTCACCTAGTAGCATAAACTGCCAGAACTAGGAGTGAGGCCTCATGGATCCTTCCTCCATCCTTGCTGGAATTTTGAGTGCCTTGATGTTGTGATGTTGTGAGGGCCTCTGTGAACTCATGAGTGCAAAAGCCCTGTCATGTCCATATGTTGCTGTTTCTCAGCATCCCTTTTTGAGTTCTGACCCCTACACTTTCTTCCCACTCAGAAAATGAAAATACCTCACTTAACGATATCATCAAAAGCATTCATTATGCCTAGGTACCAGTCACCACCACCGTGAGAATAAAGCGAAATATACTTATACATTTAAGCAGAGAGAGAGAGAGAGAGAGAGAGAGAAAGAGAGAGAGTGTGTGTATTTGCAAGTGCACACATGTCAAAGCACAGAGAGACAGGCTTGAAAGATGGATTCTCCTATCCACCTTGCTGTAGAGATGCTGGCAGTGTAGATAGACATGAGCACATCTAGCACATCTAGCTTTTTACCTTCTTTTAGGGCATTGAACAGTAGGGCTGCAGTGGTAGTGTTTTTACCCTCTGAGCCACCTCCGTAGCCAATGCACTGTGTGTTCCCTACCTCTGTGTGTGTGTGTGTGTGTGTGCGTGTGTGTGTGTAGCGAGAGAGAGAAATACCAGAAGACAGAGGATGACCATAGGTATTATGCTCAGGAATACCATCCACCTCCTTTGAGACCTGTCCAGTCCTCTCAGATAGAGCTTTTCATGGGCACTCTGGCTTAGCTCTTTACCTATGTGGGTTGGTCAGTGAGCCCCAGAATCTGCTGTCTCAACCCACCCAGCAACAGAATTCCAAATGCATTCCAACATGACCATTTTTTAATAGGTCCTAGGGACTGATCTTAGGTCTTCTTGTTTGTGTTTGTACCGCAAGCATAATACCAACTGAGCTTTTTTTCCCAACCCCTCATTCATATTTATGTACATACATACATACCAATAAATATAATAGTTTGGCTCTATTTGCATGAAGTTGCATTTTGTAGTGTATAAGCTAATTTTGTGTAAGTATAATTGATATGCAGATATTTGAAGTGTATGTTTGTGAGTGAGTATGAAGGTTCTTAGCACTGTCTTGGATGGAGGTCAGAGGATAACTTTTGGGAATCAATTTCCACTATCCACTGTAGGATCTGGAAATAAAATTCAGGTAGTCTGACACATGCATCCAGCTGTTTTACCACTGAGCCATCTTGCTGGCCCCCATGAAATCTTTAGTTGTGACTGAAATGTGCATAAGGCATCTTTCTGAAATTTGCATTTTTCTTCATGTAATAGATTGTGACTTTCTTGTTCTGATTCTCTTTGATATACACTTAATGTTCTGGAAGATCTTGGAGAGGATTAGAAAGCAAATGATGACATCATTGTAACTGGGTGAACTGAATTTTGAGTGAAGCTGGAAAGTCAACTTCCATTTAGAGTTTTAAGGTCAGGATACTGATTATTATACATTATGATTGCCAGATGGGTACCAGTTATTTTAAGGGCAACTCTGGGTTCCTTTGTAAGAATTATTCTTGAGCTAATGGCAAGAGTTTTCTTTCCTTGGTCAGACTTACATAAAGAAGCATGTGTTTATTTGTAAATTAAAATTCTTAGGTGTGTTCCCTTTTTCATAACAGGACAAGACGATCAGCTCCAGTTTGGCGGTTGTAGATTTAATGGATGTCAGCCAGCCAGGCTGCATTAATCATGACCTTGTTAAGAGCAGGAATCTAGCAGAACATGAGAAGCACAATAACGGCAAGTAAGGGCAACTGCGCCGTGTCATACAAAGAATGTGAAGGTCACAGACAGGCAGATCCTCTCTGGTTCACCTTCTCCCACTGGACAGTGCTGACATCCGGGGAAGATCTCTTCTTTCTTTAAGCTTTTTTGGCTTTGATGAGATCCAGTGCAGAGACATACAATTGTCTCATGGAAATATACAATGTAATGATTTGACCACGTTCACAGCTCTATATGACCAGCACTACAATCAACTGTAGAGAACTGTTACCAGATGAAACAGAACCTTTCTGAGCATCAGTGCTCACTGACTTCTACTTCCACGCACCCAGCAAACAAGCCAGCTGCTAACTCTGTATTTGCCTATTCTTAACTACGTTTTATCTATTTAACACTAAATATATATCCTTTTCACTAACATCTCCTCTTTGTACCCCTCCACATAACTACCCAAGACTCCATCCTACTGTAAGAATAGATTTGTAGACCCACATAGGATAATGACACAAAAATACAAATATAGTGGGATGTTACTTCTGTAAGGGGAAACATCATTTTATCCCATGTTGTTATTGTCTGTGTAGGAGTGTTTTCCTCACAGGTAGTTCGACGCACCACTTGTGTGTCTGGTGCCTGAATAGACCAGAAGAGTGTGTCGTATCCCTGAAAGTGAAAGTACAGATTTTTGTGAGACACCATGTGAATACTTGAAATTGAACCTGGGTCCACTGGAAGAACAGCCATTGAGCCATCTCTCTACCTCATGAGTGAAATATCTTTAAGCCTTAAGTTCATCATCACACATACATACACACACACACATGCGGGTGGGGGAGGTAACTTGTACCTTAAAGGGCTCAAAGGCTTAAATTTGTTTTAAGAATAATTATAGGGACTGGAGAAATGGCTCAGTGGTTAAGAGCACTGGATACTCTTCCAGAGGACCATGGTTCAGTTTCCAGCACCCATGTGGCAGCTCACAAATGTCTTTAACTCCAGTTCCTGGGGTTCTGAT
The DNA here is from genome assembly GCA_026225945.1 of Cricetomys ansorgei. Classification (NCBI taxonomy): domain Eukaryota; kingdom Metazoa; phylum Chordata; class Mammalia; order Rodentia; family Nesomyidae; genus Cricetomys; species Cricetomys ansorgei. The sequence goes on from JAMJFZ010001286.1 coordinate 322,653, forward strand.
TCCCTCACACCAATGCAAATAAAGTAGAATTAAGTAAATTGTTTTTTTAAAGAAAGAAAAAGTATAATGGTCAGAATGATGGGTCAGCAGGTAAATGCACTTATTGCAGCGTTTGATAACCTGAGTTTGATTATGGTACCCACATGGTGCAAAGTAAGAACTTACTCCTACAAGTTGTTCTCTGACCTCCATGCACACACTGCAGACCTGCAGCCCACACACACAGGCACAAACAGCAAATAAGTAGAATCAATAAATAGATGAATAGGTATTTAAATTTTGAATATATAAAAATGAAATCATAACACTAGACATTGTAGTAGAAGTCTATAAATTTAGCTAGCTACTCGGAAGGCTAAGGCAGGAGAAGTGCACATTCTAGGCCAGTCTGCACAACATAACGAGACTGAATCTCAAAATAGAAAAACATACAGGAAAGGCTGTGGTGCAGCATCATGGTAAAGGGCTTGCAATGAATGAGTGAGGCACTGGGCTCCATCCATAGCCCTCCCCACTATAAGACGTATGTATTAGGGGCTGGAGAGATGACTAAGTTGTTAAGAGCACTGTGTGCTCTTCTGCTGTCCTGAGTTCAATTCCCAGAAATCTCATGGTGGCTCAAAACCATCAATAATAGGATCTGATGCTCTCTTCTGGCATCCAGGTGTACACAGAAATAAAGCACTCATAAGATACATGAATAAATACATCTTTGTGCTGGAGAGATGACTATGTGCTTAAGAGTTCTGGCTGCTCCTACAAAGGTCCTGAGTTTAATTCCCATAAACCATATGGTGGTGCACAATCATCTATAGTGAGATATGATGCCTCCTTCTGGCATGCATGTATACATGCATACAGAACACTCATACATACATACATAAATAATCTTTAAAAAAATCATGGATTGTGGGTGTTGCAACATACAGCAGTAAGCTCAGCACTCTGGAATCTGAGCAGGAAAATTATGACTTTAAAAACAGTCAGGGCTACACGGTGTGACACTCTCAAAAAACAAATAATTAAAAAAAGAATTTAGCAGTGTTTGTGACCCTTAAGATTTTTAACTGTTACTTTAGTGGATTTTTGAAACAATTTAATACATATAAGTACAAACTTCAAACAAGGAAAAGATGACGCTTATAAAGATGGCTGATCATACCTTAGAGCAGTAGTTCTCACCTTGTTCTTCGTCATCCCTTTGGAGTGTGACTGATTCTTACACAGGGATCGCCCAAGATCATCTGCATACCAGATATCTACATTATGATTCCTAACAGTAGCAAAATTACACTTATGAAACAGTAACAAAAACAATTTTATTGTTGGGGTTTACCACAGGTGGAACTCCTTTAGAGTTACAACTTTAGGAAAGTTCAAAACCACTGGGCTACAGAGTATTTGTCTGCATCTTTTTTTAATTATTTAAACACACTATCCAGTTATGCCTCTGTCACATACTACGTATCAAGCACTCTTGCTATATGTGCTTGCTATACCTTAAGCAGCCTGAGTCTTGGAAGTTTCTTGCACATTGTGTTACTGCAAAATGTAGGTCTTTCCCACCATCTCTTTCTTCCTTAAAGATCAAGAGTATGAACTAGTTTCATGGACAACCGATGGTAACTTTACCAATATCTAATGGTAATGAATCCACAGCAGTACCTTATACCAAGTTGAAGATACCATCCTGCAAAGTCAATTATCTAGTAATTATTATATATTAAATAGCATGGTCTTCTACAGAATAGAATTAGGATGTCATGAATTAGGATGTTATAGAAAATATCAATTTAATTATTACCCACATAATAGAATAGACAATGTATATGGGATAGATAACCAATATAATACAATGGATAATGTATAAATTATCCAGTAATTACTATATACGTAAAATAGCATATAGTCTTATGAAGAACAGAATTAGGGTGTTACAGAAAATAATCTCATTTTATTATCACCAATACAATACAAAAATACTGTTTATAGAGGAATTGGAAGAGATCCCTTCACTATATAGTGTACAATTATGGAATATCAGTTTTTTATAACTCAGATTATAACCTGAATAGGAATTTATAAACTTTATTTATCAAATACACCAGTTTTTTATCATATAATTTTATGGAAGCTTGATGTTGGACAGAATTAGTAAAAGCATAAGTGGTTATAAACATATTTTTAAGGATGACCTTAAAGGAGAGAAGAGATTAATAAATGTATCATAATACAAAACACTTTTAAAACAGTTTATAGATTTAAAATGTCCCATAGTTTTATAATTTAAAAGTCATTAATCTTTAAGAATATTAATTTCAACATGTACTCCTCAAATATAAAATCTCTCAGCTTTGTTGCTGCAATATGAAAAGTAAAATCCCCTTTTACTTAAAGCAAGAAACAGCAATCACAAACTAATAAGATCCACCATCTATTGATTCTTATATTAAGTACATGTTGTTTCTTTAGGAATATTAATTTCAAAATTTACTCTTAAATTCTAAAATCTCTCAGCTGTGTTCCTATAATATCAAAAGTAAAATACCCTTTTATTTAAACAGAGAAATAGCAATCACAATCGATCCAAATCATCTCTTGATTCTTACATCAAGAGCACATGGCTTTTTTTTTTTTTTTTTTAGTTGGAAAAGCAAAGATGGCATTGGTCCACATGGGTGGTTTTAGCATCATAAAAATAACATAGAAAAAGATTTAAAGTTAGACTAGAACAAAAGAGAAAGATTTTAAAGGATAGAGAAAAACAGGACTAATTTTTTTAAAGAGAATTACCATCAGTGGGCCAGCCTCTGAATAGTGGTGGGAGGTTTGGAGCACCCAGCAGATGGTCAGATTATGGCCTTGTTATCCAGGGTAGTGATTGGAGTGGGGTAGGGGGCCCACTCTGTCCATTAAAGAGACATCTCTAAATAATGGAGGAGGCCCGAAATGAAGTCCTAAAATGCCACTGATGTTGAGGGTGCAAGAAGCTCTCAAATCAGGCAGGCAGTTTATTGAGTTTGCCTGGCCAGGGCTTTCAAACGAATGAACGAGTCTGCCCAAAGTAACTGAGGCAGGGGTGGTTAGAGGTCCTCAAAACGGGTGCTAAGAAGAGAAAAGGCAGCTAGTAGCCCACTGTTGAGGGCGGGTTTATGGAACTCACATCATGTTTGCTGCATGCAAATTGTTATGGTTTCAAGCCTTTAAAATCATGATGCATGTCATGCCACTAATGTTGTAATTCTTTATACCCACAGAAGGCAAGGACAGAGCTTACACGTGTGCACACTGGCCAGTTTTGTAGGAAAGGTTTTTTAGCTATGGGGGAGTGGAAAGATCCCTGAGTGGGGTAGAACAGGACCTTGTAGGCAGAGAGAAAGGGGTGAGAGAGAGGTAGAGTGTGAGGCAAAAGAGAAAGAGACACAGGAGAGGGCCTGAAATCCACTAGGGTTATATGGAACTGATGACACAGTCCTGCTGATGATGTAGGACAGGTTCATGTCTGGTACCTCGTCAGAAGGTGGTAGTGTTAGGAATGTGCAGGCTGGGCAAGTTCCAAGGAGATCTAGGCAGCTCTGGACAATTCACAACAGTAGGAGGGTATAATGCTGGGTGTGAGATGCTTGAAGATTGGCTAATTTTAACTATTTCAGGGAATGAGTCCAGATTGATCTAGTAACTGGACCTGGGGAGATTAGGGCTGGGGAAAATACTGGTGAAGGGAGTGGTGGGGAGGGTAGACACTGAGTTGGCTACTAGTTTGACTGAAAGTAAAAGGTACTCACCAAAGCAATTTTTCACTATCTCTAGGCCTTGGGCAAAGCATTGTCTCTGGGATCAGCAAAATCCTAAGTGCTCACGCCATCAGAACTACAAAAGATAGAAAGGCTGATTGATACAGGCTTAATTTGTTTTTCCTTACTGATGCTGTGCTGCTCAAATTCACTGGGGAGGACCAAAGTGAAGTATTGTTTTACTTCACTTAGTTTTTTCTCATTCTTACTATATTGTAATAAAAAGGCCCTTCTTACTGTCCTAGGGCAATAAATGAGTTTTATACGAGTGAAAAGCAAACTCTTAGATAGCTCACAGCAGGAAAATTCTTTCACTTTGGGGCCACAAGGATTTAACAGGCATTGCAGGGCAAAGGTCAGCAACTATTAAGGGATGATTGGCTCCACAGTTTCTTTAGCCACCATGGAAGGCCTGTGTAAATTATTACTCTGGTCTGAGCACTCTACTGACTAGGATAGCAAAGTTCATTTCTGGATAGGCAATATCAGTGCCATAGGTTAGGGCTCACTGTGATGTTCCAACAATCCCCACTGGCTCATAATCATATGAATCTAATCAGTGATGCATGTTGAAGTACAAGTTGATATTTAGCCTGTATAGCCAATACCTTAACATAATTGATCTTTCTCTCAATGTATGCTAACATCCAATTTAGAATGCATGGTAAGAGAATTGACCCAGCTATGTCACTTTAAAAAGAATGATGAGCCATGGAGACAAAGACAAAAGTGGCCAGTACCAGTCAGGGGCCTCAGCTCACTCTTTTGCCCCATTATCTAAGTTTTTTTAAGCATATCCAGTGTTTCACAGATAATTCCTTAGTTATTGGCATGAAAACATTCTTCACCCAATGCTACACAGAGTTGTCCTTTCCTTAGGAGTAACAAATCTAGTCCTGGCCAGGTTTATAAAACCATTTCTACTAAGGAATCTTCCTGTTTTCCAAGTTGTCCTATTGAGTCCCTTAGGTATCATATATATTGGAACCAAGGACCCGCCCCAGCAGGTCACGACTTGTAGGAGATAGGTGAGGAGTCCACGAAAAATCAATCTTGCGCATGTTTTCTTCAAGATCTTAGCTCTCATTATTCACACTTTTTTGACATGGCACAACCCAACCCCACCCCCAAGTATCCTGACCCTTGGCTGGTAAGGCAGCAGGATCTTGGTATCACAGAGATCAGGACACAGGGGAGGGTGGGCAGATGCCTTGGTCAGGGGAGAAGACCATCCCTCCTGAAGAGGCCCTAAGCCATCAAGGCCATCCCACGTGGCAGAAGGCTCAGCCATCAAGTGAAAAGCCCAGTACCCCTAGGCTCAGCCATGGAAGTAAAAAGTCTAGCAACCCTAGTAGTGAAAGCACTGACTGATCTCTCCTCTGTTTAATGTCAAGTACTCACTTTCCCAGAAATCTCTGTTTAATGGCAAGTACTCTGTTTCCCAGAAATCCTTCTTTCCTTGTAACATTTAACAAGCCAATCCCTTAAAAAAGCTATGTAGGGAGCTGTCTCAGTTGTTGGTCATCTTGCATGGTGCTCCAGCACGCAGGTAGAAATGGTCTCCTGGTGGTAATTGAGAGAGATTTCGAACACTGGGCACAAGATTGGGTGCATGGGCTGGGAATCCCTGTACACTCCAAGACCACCGGACTCCCGGTCTGTGGAGCTGGATACCGGCCTGTGAGTATTTGGGCTCTTTCTGCTCCGGTTTGTGGGGCCACTTCTGAGTGTTTGGTCAATCTGGAGGGATACCCCTAGAGACCACAAACTGCAGGTTCTAGAGTATGCTCCATACCCTCCCAGAGGATTCCAGGTACTGGATCCCACTGGTAACTTCTAAGAAACATGTTGGGCCGCAACTGCCGACTGACGTGAAGCTGAGTCTTGTGGGATAGTTTATACTCATGGATAATATTCTGTACACTGTCCTTGTAGCACATAAAGGATTTGCTTCCTACCTGTAATCAGTGGAGTACCCACCCAGTTCTCCATATGAAGAGGACATTGACTAACCTTAAGTCAGATGAAGGTTAGGCTCCATTCATTTGTTTATCTGAGGGCTGGGTGGAGTTCTGATAGTACAAATTTGTGTCAATATTTTGTAGAAAAGCCACTGAAAATTAATATCTGGTGTGATTCAGATGTAAACAGTCAAAAAAGGTTAACAACAGCAGAAAAGGAGTTAACTCAGGAAGAAAGCAGATTACAGAATGCATATGTAAATTACCTAGACCCAAAGCTTGATTGTATGCTTTCTGATCATTCCTCTACTGAAAGGGTTTAAGGAATATAAGTCTAAAGTGACAAAATATTCATAATCAGGAACCAGGACTCCTAGGAACTCGGTACCTCCCCCAGCCTAACCGCCTTAGTGCTAGCAGACATACCAAGAAGACGTTTCTCAAGAATGGCCATTAACAGCCCCCTTCCCACCCATAGGGAATGACCATTAAGTTTATCATCCACCTGCAGGAATTTCCTATCCCCAGGAATCCCAGGCACTGTCCTGTCTCCAGGCCAGCTAGTCCAAAGGTCACTGACCAACTGCTCCCAGTTGGAGCACGCACAAACTCCTAACCAATTACTTTTGAAAGACATAGTGAAAGGATTTAACAAATATAATATGACCGAGTAGTCACAACCAGGAACCAGGTCTCCTAGGAATTCAATATCTCCCCCAAGGATTTAAACAAAACAAATAGAAAAAACTAAAGTTGGTTTGTAAAGGAACCTGCAGTTTTAGAGATTGAGGAGCAATGTGATATCTGAGCTCTAGCATAGCAGCTGGCTTAGCCCTAAAAGACAGAATGAAGCTGAGAGTAGAACAAAGGAATGTGCATTACACAATGGGACTTAGTTTTGCTTTTTAAGTTGTAAAAGTTAAAAAAAAGGAGCTGTATTTTGATATTACAAGCAACAATAGTTCGGAGATTTTAAACTACTTTAAGAGGTTTGGAATTTTACAAAAAGCTAAAATTTAAAACTGATCTTTATAGAAACAGGTTTTAAGGTATTTAAATTTACAAGGCTATAGGACATTTTAAGTTTGTAAAATGTTTACAATGGCCTAAGTAGTTCCACAAAACAAAAACAAAAAACTTAAAAAAAAACTGTTCTCAACCCTTTCTGCTGGGGATGGTCTGGGTCATCTAAATATTAGATGCTTGGATTTCAGATCATATTGGAGTAGTAATTTTATGAATGGAGATCACTGTAACATGTAAATTGTGTTACAAGGGTCACAGCATTAAAAGTTTGAGAATCACTGACTTGAAATATGTCTCTGCTTATGTAAGGTCTTTTCAGATATAAAGATGTTTGTTTATCTGCTTGTCTTTGCTAACTTTGTTAAGCCTTAGTTATTTTGACAATTAAAATAGGATAAAAATTATACTGCTCTGTAATGGTGTTAAAAAAATCTGTAATGCTATAATATAAAAAGAACAGGAAAATTCCTAATCTCTCTGTAAATAATAGAAGTTAAAAGTTTTGTTTTCAACTGGAGCTTCAATTCAGAAATTACTTTTTTAAGGCTGAAATCTATCAAGGATAGCTAAAAAGCCACTATTTATAAACTACAATAAATTGATAATTAGAACATACAAGTTAATGGTCAGTCACCTAATAGATGTTCTAGTTCCTTACAAAAAATAAGCTTTACTTGGTCTCCTGTATATCTTTTCTTCGTTAGGCCTGAGACCAGCATCTATAAAAATAGGCAAAGTTTGGTTAACACAGAGAGACGTAGTAGATTGTCCTCACAGCTCAGAGATCTGCTGAATATGACTTTTAATTGAGTTATACAAGCAGAGACCCCGGATCCTAACAGTGACCACCAACACCTCCAGTGAAGACAGATGTGTACAGAACAACCTCACCCGTATTGTGATAGTGCACCACTGGGCAAAACTGCCCAATGCCTCACTTGCCATCTACCTGCCTAAACCGTGGACAAAATCGGACACTATAGAGTTGGTGGCCCTGCTTTGAATGGACAGAGCAGAGACGATCCCTCTGAGTCTTTTTCTACAAAAAAGGTACCTTCTGGTCTGGCAACTGAAAAACTGGCCTGGCAATTGAAGAGTGTCATTGCCTTGAGGCCTCTGTCTCCATAAGGTTGCAGAGAACATGTAAAGTCTGGGATCACCCGTCTAGGTATGGGTAAATCTCTGTCATTTTAATTGACACAGGATAATTGAGCTATAGTTTTTGCTGTTATTTAGTATTCCCAGATCTCTGGTGGCTTTGATGGCTCACTGTAATTCTGTTAGTTTAACAGCAACAGACAACCAGCTCCTCCCTCTCAGGCTACAGATTGTCTTGCTTACAGGCTCCATATTAAAGGACAAACATGATTTATATGTAACTTTTACTGTCTCTTCACTTAAAATACCTTGCCTTAAAGTTACTGCTTTCAGTAATAACAGTTCTTGTCTCTGGTAAATGGTCAGATTAAAAAAAAAAACGTTGAAGATCTTATAAAGAAGATATGAGGGGTTAAAAATGTTTTGAGGTTTAAAAATATGTGGAAGTTCAAATGTCTGTGGATGTGAAAGCCTAAGTAAGTTCTATGATGGTCTGAAAAGGTAGTATAAGATATACAGATAAAAGTTAAAAGGTATAAGAGAAGGATTTAAAAATTTTAAAGATTCAGAGTTATAACATCAAAATCCTGGATACATCTGATAAGCTGACAGATTTTGTTTTTATCTGGATTAATCCAGGTCTAGAGGCTTGCTTGGCTTCCCCTTTCTCTTCTGAGTATATAAAATCATACCTTGTTGCTAGAGGAAGCAAAGAACCATCCTCTACACTTAAAATCGACAGATTTTGTCTATGTGGTATATAGCATGTTTTTTGTATTTTATTTTAGTAACCTGGTTTTGGTTATTTGAGAACATTTTAAGATATTGTACTCTGTAAAAAAATATTAACTGACTAACATTTGGATTCTGTGTTGTGTAATTTATGGTCCACTGTAATGTCCCTAAAATACTTATGTTTTTAAGTGCCTTCATAGGCTCAAGTCTAAGGTGTTTCTATTGGCTGTTTAAGAGACATCTGTTAGCTGTTTTTTCTACATATGAATTTCAATACTTAAAGTTCCAAATGTAAACTTCCTTAAACTTTAACTTCTTCCTCTAGTTTTTACAACAGATTACCCTTTGGCTAAGAGACACCATCCAGGAATCAAACTGCTTCATGTGCTGAGATTCCTGGACTTGTTGAGAGATGATAGCAAGTTCAGCTGATGTGACCACACCTATTCACTCAACTGGATCAGTAAACCAGATGAACGCCACTGCCGAAACCCCCAGCTTTGAACAAATTCCCAACCTTTTGGGGGCCCCTGACTACGATGATCAGTTTCAGCAGGAAGCAGTCTAAGAGATTACAATGCCTCATTTCATCAGGCTGGAACTGTTACTCAAAAGAAAACTCCCTAGCACTGAGGACATGGCATGTACAGTGCCTACTGGGATACCAAAAATTTACCTGTTGAGGACAAATAGACTCAGATTCAATAAGTTGGCAATATGATAGAAAACATGCTTAAAGAAAAAAAATAACAAAGAAGGGAGCGTGAAATAAAATTAATGATTTGTCCCTTTGTCATATGAAGACTTCCTCAAGATAGTAACTATGTCAGCCAATACAAGGCATTTGAACTTTCTCTTTACACTAACTATTGTGGGCCCTTATATCACTAATATATTCAACTAGATGCATGAACCTGATGCATATTAAATCCCAATAAACCATATCTATAGAGTAAAAAGATTTGATTCAGGATACAATACCAGGTAGGAATGAAAAGCGCAAAGCCCCTAATGGTGAAGGCACTGACCGCTCCTCCATTCAAAGTCAATTGCTGGCTATTCCAGGAATCTGTTTAATAGCAAGTGCTCCCTTTCCCAGAGGGTTTTGTTACTTCTTAGAATTTAACCAGCCGATCCTGTACCTAGGTTCGGACCACTCCAAGAGATCCACTGGATCCTTTAAAATCCACAAAGGGAGTTATCTCAGTAACTCAATCTCTTGGATAGTGCCAGACGCTAGGGAGCTGATTTGCTCAGCACGATAAGGCTCCTTGCCTTTGGAAAAAAACTGGTCTCCTAGTTGTACTAGATGAGAGGGATTTCGAAGACTGTGCAATACAATTGCAGAACCAGCAGGGTGCACTTGGGAGGGCTCCAGACTGCTATCTCTGAGTCCTAACCATTATGGGAGATGAGAAGGGCCACCCAAAAACTCGAGTCTTCATGACAATGGATCCAGGGAAATGTGATAGTTACCATGCCTTCAGGATTCAGATGCAGGCTGAGACCATCACCCCCAGCAAGGGACACCAGGGCCTGTGACATCCACAACCTCACCTGCAAAAGCATGCCACCTAGGAAGGATCCTGATGTGGAGACAAGGACATATCAAAACCAGAAACAGGCAATTACATCTGTCCCCTTGCCTACCAGGCCCCGTCATGGTGCCCCAGCCTACCCGTCTCTAAGGCACTGTCAGACAACCATTATGAGTTCTCTCTGGGTCTTTCATGACCTCATTTCCCCCGGCAGCCCCATCCCCTCTCCCCCAACCCACACCAACCAGCAGGCACCCCTCAGCATCCTGGGTGCCCTTTCCTGTCTGCAAACACAAAAATCACTCTCAGGCACATATGTGTCTTTTCCCTGCCTGTGGTAGGGGCTAGGCACACAAGCAACTCAGATCTATCTGAAGACAGTTGAGGGGCCCACGGGCACCTAGACATAAGGCAAAACACACTTCTCACTGGTCCCACCAGGGTGGCCCTCCTCAGTGACCTCCTCACAGGAAGCTCTCTCAAGGTGCCTTCATCTTTTGTCTCCATGGCCCACGCCCAAGGCGCAGGGACCAGAGTCCACAGAGCGCTCATGTGAATGAATGAGCTTGACTGCCAGGCTACATGCAAAATCAATAACAAAATCAAACACAACAAGCACTCTCACAAACAGGGATTCTACCCCTCCCAACCCCATCAGTCTCTGTCTCTCTTTGTATCTCTATCTCTCTCTCTTCTCCACACTTCCCCACACAGAGATATCTGCCTTTCTCTCTCTCCCTCCCTCCTCTCTTTCTCAGACCCTCTCCCTACATCACCATTTCCCTCTCCCTACCTCTCTCCTATATACACTGCTAGCCAGAGAGTATCCAGGACAGACAGGACTGTCTGATGACAGATCATATATCCTATGCCCTTGGGTTCCATGACCCAACAGGGGCTTGTCCACCCTTCGACCTGGGGTTTGGTTCTCCCTGGCGGTTAGGCAAGGTGACCTCATCAGCTGAACCCAGAATAGTGCTGCCTGCATAGGTGTTGGAATCGCAGGGAGGGGGTCTGTTACAGGAGGCAGGTCGCCCTTCAGTCCACACTCCACTCTGACTGCTTCTACTAAGACTCACCGTGAACCACACACAAGCCTGTCTTGGGCCCACCAACAACACACAACCAGGTGGCCTCTGTCCTTGCTGTGACTTCCAGTCTGCTTCTAAGACTCTGTGCATGTGGCTGTAGTGTGTAGACATTTGCTGACAGGGCCTTGCCCCTCAACTTCACCTGCAGTTCTACTCAAACAGAACCCAATGTTCAAAGAACAAAAAGACCAACCAATAAACAAAAAAAACAAAACATTTAAGAAAAAAAGGGAACAAAAATGAACTGCAAAGAAAGAAATAAGGAAGGCAGAGAGAACTAGAGGCAGACATAGAAGAGAGAGGAGGGGAGGGAATGAGGAAGGCAGGGATAGAGTGAAATGGATACATGTCCTTTGGTGACATTGGCTGTGTGGCACTGACAGGCTGAGAACAGCCCTAAACAGATACTGGGGTGTGGTTGTTGGGCTGTGGGGGAGGCCGCTGTGTGAGCTGTGGGTGCTGAAGGTGAGCCTCAACCAAAAGCTAGGGGGTCCTCCTCAGTGGGCTAGTGCACACTAGCGGGCTCCATTAGTTGCACAGTCTCAACCCACACACAGACCCTGACCCAGGGTCTCTGGCAGGAAGATACTCTCATCCAAGCAAACATGGCTGCCACAGAACCTGGAAGAAGGTGCTTCCCTCTAGGGTCAGGCCAGGCCCTGTGCTTCCTGACTAGCTCTGGGGATGGCTGTGGCCTCCAAGGCCATGGGTCTCCCAGACCCTGTTTTCTCCAATGGCTCTCCTGGGCAGCCAAGTATGCTGGAGGGATACACACTAGTCCTTCCTGTGCAGCCATGATGAAGGCGATGCTTAGCCTGCTTGCCGTCGTGTCCAGGAGAAGCACAGGAACCTTCTGTCCGGATCAGCATAACCATTCAGCTTGATGGCAGTAGTGCACCTAGAAAGCCAACTACTTCAGTCTCTGGTTACACTCCCTCCGCCCTTCCGTGAGCAAAAAACTTTTCAAGAAAAAAGTAAGAACCAAAGTGTGGCACAGCTACCACTGGACTCCAAGATGGCCACCAAGGCTCTGAGCAGGGACTGGTCAGAGATGGGGCTCCAATCCTGTTCCTGGGGGATACCAACCGTGTAGGGGGTATGCAGGAGGATGAGGAGTTTCTCGACGACGGGGGAATGGGGCAGATTACATCTTGAACCTAGGATCTCAGTGTAGAACACCACAGTGGGGAGTGGTGTGGGGAGGGGGGATAGCTGGGGATGTGGGGGATCCTCAAGTGCAATGCCATGCTACACTCCCAGCCATCCTGGGTGCCAGGGATTCCCTGAAGGTCCTCCCTGATGATATCCCAGAGGGAATCCTAGGAGAACCCCATGGAAATAAGGACCACATGGGAGCACCCTCAGAGACAAAAAACATGGACTTGAGGACCAGGGGACCACGGGCACCGTCTTGACCCCTTGCTGTCCAGCCAGGATCCAGCTACTTTGGACTGAACTATCCCCATATGCATGACCACTAGAGCTGCCTTGCAGGACTTGGATGTGCTGACTTTTTGGGACCCTGGTCACAACCAGGCTCCCAGGTCAAGGCTACCTGCCAAGGACCCTCACCCTACCCTACCCCATCCCCTGGAAGCCTGACACTTGGATGGTAGGGCAGCAGGATCCTGTTGTGGCAGAGATCAGGACACAGGGGAGGGAGGGCAGAAGCCTGTGTCAGGAGAGAAGACCACCCCTACAGATGGGGTCCTAGGAAGCCCAGCATGCCTTTCTACCTGGCAGAAAGTGGCTCACCCATGGAAGCAGAACAGACAGCTGTGTGCACTTGGGAGGGCTCCAGTCTCTGACTTTGATTGATGGGAGATGAGAAAGGCCACCCAAAACTTGACTTCTTGTCCATGGATCCTGGAAGGTGCCCTCAGGTGCCCTGCCTACTGGGTTCAGATGGAGGCTGAAACCATCACCCCTGGCAGGGCTTACCAGGGGCATGAGACATTCACAACCTCACCTGCAGAGGTAAGCTGCCCAGGAAGGATCCTGATGTGGAGACAAAGACATATCAAAACCAGAAACACAACATCTCATCTGCCCCCTTGCCTACCAGGGCCCGGCATGGGGCCCCAGCCCCACCCGTCTCCTAGGCACTGCCAGGAAACCATTATGAGCTCTCTCTGGGTCTGTCATGACCTCAGTCCTGCCATCAGCCCCCACTCCCTCACCCCCATCCCACACCAACCATATGGCAGCCCTAAGGATCCTGAGTGCCCTTTCCTGTCTGCAAACATCCAAGTCACTCTCATGCACATATGTGTCTTTCACCTGCCTGTGGTTATTCGGTGTTTGAGTCAGCCAGGTGGCCATGACTGAAGTTTCGCTGATCAAGCCTGCATGGCTGAAGTTTCTCTTTGGGTATAAGATTCCTGTGGAGAAATATTTTTTAAGTTATCAGTGGCCTTGAAGTGAAGTCTGGTTCTCCTTTCTTCTGAAGAGAGTCATCTGCTCTCTTGGATCTGCATGGATTTGTCCTGACATCAGGATTGCAGACCTCTGTAGGGAGATAGAATACCCTTTCCTCTGGGGAGGAGAATTCCGCATTCTTTTATTTTTATTGACTCCAATTATGGAGTGTCCAGTGATGCTGCCCCTGGTTGGACCTGTCTCTTGACTTGTCCCTCAGGTGGGGAGGCACTGGCGAGCTTAAGAACAGATCAGATTAAGACCTGTGAAACCTAGGCTTTTTGAGCTAAAGGCATTTTGCCTCTTGATAGAGCTGGTTCGATATTACAGAAAACCTTTTTTTTTATTTCTTGGAGATAGCCAAGGAGATTTTTTATTTTGTAACCATGACACTGGCTTTTAGTAGCCATTTGGGACACTTCTCGGTGTTTAACCCAAAGGTCTCAGTTCTTTAGGCTTATTTATGAGACTGTTTTGTTGTTTCCAAAACAGCATTAGAATCTGAAGTGAGGCAAATATTAATTAAACTCTAACTGTTGGAATTCAACCATCTTTGGATTATTTATATAACCTAATTCCTTTATATTAGTTGGATTGAGTTCCTATATAGGCCAGAAGGTTGAATAAAGCTTAAAAAATCCTAGCATATTGTATAAGCCAATCAATGTTGTTTAAAGTCAGAATATTTTGTTAATAAACTCAGTAGCAATATGATTGTGATAAATTTAAACCACCTGATTTTAATCTACCCAGGTGAATTGTGAACTTGAGCTGTCAACTTCGAAAGACAGTTATCAGGGTTGTTTTTTAAACCCGCGTGAGTTTTACCTCTGAGAAAAGCGTCTGGTAGCAGGGCGTGGCCTTAGTCGTTGGGACCATGCTGCTGGAGCAGACCGCGCAGATGGAGGTCCCGTACAGCTACCCTTGCTGTGGATTTTGTCTGCACAGTGGTGGTAGCTTACTGCTTTTTGTTGTAAATTAACACATCTGTGCGCAAAGGCAGCTTGTGTGGGGGAAGCGATCTGCTGCTTGGAATCTCGCGGCTTTCAGCTGACATGAGGACTTGCCGAGGTCCAACATCGCAGAGTCCATGTGGACGCCGCGGGCATGAACGGTTTGACCAACCATCATTTGAGAGAGGCCATCTTAGTTGCCCATCTGTGATAGAGATTGGAGGCCACCTGTGACCGTCCAATTGGCATTCAGGATGGGCGGGCCATCCAGTCCTGGCTTGAAGCCTCTTCCGCCCTCATGGGGCATTTACATAAAGACCTTCTTTTTCAAACCCTCTGGGAAGAGGCGCCTAAGTGCTCTCTCCCAAGCACATGTGAGAATGTACACGAATTTTTGGATTATAGATTGCCTTGCTATGGTGTACCCTGGCACCCTGTGTCGCGAGGCTGCCAGTTTCACCTCTGCTGTGCTAGAAGTTGTCCAAACGCCTCTGCACATTGGAAAGAAAATTTAAGGGGTAGAACATCTAAAGATTGCACCATTGTTAAAGAAAAAGTAAAAAGCATGTCTCTCTCCAGTCTTGCTTAGCATTTAAGGTGTAAATATGACCTTTGAAGAAGAGATTCCTAGTCTACTGGCTCCCTGTTAGTCTCAGCCGCTGTGCTAATTCTCTGTAAGAATGTGATGGTAGGAGCCCTTTGTGAATCCACAGCAGGAGGCTGGGGAAGAAATCTGCGCTAAGAAGCAAATGGTCGGATCCACCACGTTTAAATAGGTCACACACTTTTCTAACGTGTTCCCCTCGTGGTAAAAGCTGTGGCTACAGCCTGAGTTATTGAACAGTCTTTGTCTCAGACTGAAGTCTGCCACATGGCTTGATTTTTAAAGTCTCCCTTTCCTACCACTGTGGCACCTTAAGCTTGAAACGAGATTCTTTTGGATGATTTGCTGTTTCCCATTGATAGAAAAAGAACAGAACTGACTCGAATGGGGGACAACGTTCTTAATCCCACGTGAGTGGGCTTAAGGGATTCTTCCACGCTCAAAGCCAGAAGCCTTGCCAGAACATTCAGATCTGGTGACCACTCTAAGAGTTTTTACTTGGACGGTCGTGTGTCCAGTTTTTGCTTAGATGAGAGAAATTTCTAGATAGAAGCCTTTCTGTCACCCAAGAATGGGCAGTCGGGGTCTATGCAGTGAGTGTGGAAACCTTCACTCGACCACCAGAGGGTAGCCTTGGCCTGGCTGAGGTCAGTTGTTTCTCCACTATACACGACCCAAGTCACAGACGAGCCGAAGAGAAAAGTTTGGAAAGGCTTAGAAAGTTGCCCGATCCCTGATGGAGATCGTAGACGGTAGCTCTTGTATCTGGAGCTACATAAATGATAAATGAGTTACCCCTCTGGACCCGTGCTGGTGTGTGTGTGTGTGTGTGTGTGTGTGTGTGTGTTAAGAGGGGAGTTCTCACCCACTCCGCTTGTATATCGAGGTGGTACACTCGCAATCCAGCCACGTAGGCTCACCAGCTTTTGTTCTTATTTCTTGTTTTCCCCGGCAGGTTCCGCCACATCCCTATCCCAGCCTGGAGCTGGCTGGAAAGCTGCTTGGTTCTCCAACCTGGCCAGGGGCAAGAAGTTCAAGCTGAAAGCCATGGAGAAGCACCGGAAGGCTTGGGACGTGGGTTCCTTGGACCATATGGGGCCGCTTGACTCCACTTGCTGAGAACAGAGACACGAGATGGAGATGGCGTCTAATGGACCCGAACTCGTTTATTCAAGGGGTTTACCCCAATAAATAACCTTCCCAATAAGGGCGTGGCTTCTCCCCTCCAGAGGGGAAGATTTAATTAGCATGGCAGGGGGAGAGGCCCACCTGGCCAACCTCCATACAATATTCATGGCTTTTAGCAGAGACAAAGGTGGATGATTCACCATGAGGAAGGCAGACATTCTGCCAATCTGTTTATTGAGTTAGAAGCTTCAACTTTTTCAAGAGTAAAGGAGTCTCTGAGTGTCCTGCTAGCCCCAGGGGGTGAGGATGCTCCTGCTTCAACTTAACCCTGTGGCCTGGAGCCCTACAGAACACAAGTGTAGACTGCCTGCATGAGGTTTTGGCATAATGAGGTTTGTTAGGGGCGTTATGGTACCCTTCCATCCACCTCATTCCAACAACCCACCCACAACCCAGTACCCCCTCACACAGATTATCATTTGCCCCTTCTTTCTATCTTTATTGCTATATATTTCTGTGTATCCTTCTTTTTCTGTCTTTGTCTCTGCTTAGTGTTTAAAATTCCATTTGTGACTTGCATATACTATTAAATCTTTTATACTGAATATGTGCATATATAAAATTATAAAAGTGATTTTGCTATTCAGTATTTATAAATTTCAAATGTGGTGCTTTCTTTTTAGCTTTTTGTGAACAGTTTTATATGATACTTCCTTAAGACACTAAATGAAAATCTGGGACTTTTAACGCTTACTTGTAATCACATCTTTCAATTTCTTGGCACAGAGAATTTTCGTGAGTCCATGTTTACATTGAAGTTTTTTTTTTAAACTTTGTTGTTTATATTTTTATCTTTCCTTTCCCCTTCTTCTTACTTAACTACCTCCTTCACCATTCCCTTTTTCCTCCACTTGCTTCTTCTACTCCTTCTTAAAACAGTATGTCACCATGTAGCTCTGACTAACTTTGTTCTCAATATTCAGACCCATAATCACAAAATTACAGACCTCTTCCGATTTTTGCCTCCTGACTGCTGACGTGAATGAATTGCACAGGTTACCCCAACAAAAAACATTAAAAAAAATCAACCCATATGATTGTATGGATTACGGGTAGTATCATTTTTACTTAGCATATAAAGGGCCTTCATTCCATCATTAGCCATTAAGGTGAGATTAAACTTAATTCATATATATATTTTTATATATGCACATAAATATTTTATCTACACCCAAAATTCAAATTAATTTTGAACCCCATACTATCTCAATATACATAAGAAATATAGAAGCAGGAATGTGCAGGAAAGATAGAACAGAGAATGTATTTGGCAAAACCAGTTGTCACTGTATTACAAAATGCGCAATATGACAGGGCATCCAAGAATTTATCTAGGGTCAGTGAGGTATCTCAGTTGGTAAAAGCACTCACTGTGTGGTTATGAACATCTAATTTTAGATCCTTGGAACCCCCAAAAAAGACAGAAGCTGTAGTGTACATATGTCTCATTGGTTTTGTATATGGTTACAGGAATCAAAGAAGAGAGCAGAATGAACACCGAGAATGTAGGCCTGCTATCGTGGGATGTTCAGTGCAGAGGAAGAAACAAGAGAGAGTGTCTCACACAAGGTCAAAGATGAGAACAAGCTCCCAACGGTAGTCTTTCAAATAACATGTACACCGTGTCTCACGCACAGCACACACACACACACTTCATAAACACATACACACACACACCATCATCACCATATATGTACACACAAGTTTAAAAAGTAAGGCCAGGTGATGGTGACACACACCTTTGATCCCAGCACTCTGGAGGCAGCAGCTAGTGGATCTTGGTGTTTTCCAGGCCAACTTTGACTACAGAGTGAGTTCTAGGACAGCTAGTGTTATATTAGAGAAACCCTATCTTGAATATATATATATGTGTGTGTGTGTGTGTGTGTATATATAGATATAGATATATTATTCTACACTTCTGGATGTGTTAGTATAGATCTGTAATCTCATCATGCAGAAGAATATGGCAGGAGAATGTTGGATACAAGTTTCTTAGTTTGCAGAAAAGAAAAGTGAGAAGGGAACCAAAATCTACTCTGGAACTAAGATCTGATCAATCAGCCTCAAAAATCAGCTGGGAGCAAATACAACCTTGAGAAATAAGTGTGGCTATTTCAGAAATTTGAAGTTCCAAGCCTGGTTCACTGAAATAACGCTTGATAAACTGTGTAGGGATGCAGAAACTAAATGGAAAGTGAACACATTTTATTTGTTTTTGTATTAGGTCATCCCTTCATTTTTCTAGAGGAAGCTTGGGTTGTCCTGTTGGACTAAAAACACACCCAAAAATGTGGCTATATTTGAACATAATATTCATTGTAGTAAATACAGTAGGAACTATGATATCTACCTCTTCAGCACTTGTAAGTTTTAAATAATGCTGCTTTGGAAATTTTCTGCTTCCTCAGTAACAAGAAATACAAGGTACATCGGAACACACACAGATACAGACTTAACACGACCATCTGTTAATTGGCATTTTGAACTATTTTTAAGCACATGATTTGCTCAATTTTGATATGCTCTGTGTTATTATAGACTTCGGTATCTGAAATTTTTTTTAGGAGTTTCATTATTCCTTTAATATTCCAGGGAGCATGTGATTCTATGGCAGAGTGGCTTTTTTTGCATGACCCAGGCCCTGGCATCCATAATCACTGCAATAAAAATGACCAGAACCATAATTTCATATCTTGCCCAGTTCACAAAACTCTAGACCAATTAAAATGTGAATGACTACCAGGCTGGCCTATTCGTTCCAGGACGGGGAGGCAATGGCAGATGAATCTGAGTTTGAGGCCACCCTGGCGTACAGACGGAGTTCCAGAGTACACAGAGTAAAACGACTCTCAAACAAAAAACAAAGCAGGAAAAAAATGAACGGCCTTGAAATTCTATGAGAGCATGCCAATGTACTCACACAAATGTAGCTTTACGCTGTCTTTTTTTTTTGGTCTGAAACCTCCATGAAATGATTCCAAGTAGAAATGCACAAGGCAGCCACGTGCTTCAGCAATTCCTTAGCTGAAACCACCACTGCACCTTCGCCTCCTGGCCAAGGGAGCAGGGAACACTTAGGATGATGGTCACTGAGGTCTCTCCTGCACCACTAACACCATCAGCATCTTCTGGCCCAGGGAAGTGCATCCGGGACCCCATGAGGCCCTCCCACGCAGGGTCTCCAGATGGTGCCCAGAGCATGGAACTCAGTGTCCCTAAACTAAAGACTGAGGCAAATCCACGTGGTGCCTCCTCCCCTCTCCCGAGGTTTCCCAGTGCCCGCCAAGACCCAAGGCTGCCAGGCTCAGGGACGCACAATCAGGAGCGAGGGGAGACCTGCACAAGAGACCTCCAGTCACCAGATCACTGGTATAGAGACACCAAGTCATCCCTCACCAGGCCAAGCAAGCCTTTAGGGCGTGGGGGTGGGGAGAAACTCATCTGGTCCCCGACCGGCTGCCTTGGAGTCGAATCTCAGACAACTGGGGGCTAAGTGCCCCTCCTCAGCTTTCTCCCCACTATCCCAGTCCTGGTTGGGGGAAGAACGCTCTAGGAAGGCGAAGAGAGTCCCAGACCCATGGGTCCTAGCTCCGCCCCAGAGTCTCAAAGGGGCGGGAGGTTGGGCATGGGGGAAGTCAAGTGGGAAACAGCTCCCCTTGCTTAGTTGCTGTGAACCTGTTTGGTTCTGTTAAGAGAGACAAATCATGGCTGAAGGAGCCTTTTAACAGGAAATTTGCCATCCAAGAGTCTCCCAAAGTATTAACGGTGAAAACAAGCTTAAATACGCTTTAATAAGGAGTCAAGTTGGGTGACACCACATCGCACAAGAACAGGGATTTTAAATTTTTTAAAAGTATACATGTCTATGAGTGTTTTGTCTGCCTACTACATTCATTCCTAGTGCCCACAGAGGCTAGGAGAGGGCCAGAGAAGACATTGGAGTGCTTGGAACTAAAGTTACAGAAACAGAAGTTGTGAGCTAATTGTACCTGTGTCCTCTGGGAGAGGCAGTTATTAAGTGCTCAGTCATTTCTCCAGCCCAGCAATAGGGGTGTATCCTCAAGTTCTCGCAGGCAACCAGACCATTGGCCATAACATGTACTGCTAGGAGGATCTCTTAGACCATCAAACCACAAAACTCAAAAGGAAGTTTCCTACACCTGGGAGAATTCTTTGTTCTAGAGTCCTTGCTTCCAGGATAGGGCATTATTCCTCAGGGTAGGGTAATTCCAATTAAACTATGAGTAATGCATATCTATGTGTATATGTGTGTTTGTGTGTGTGTGCGTGTGCTATAAATAATAGATCACCCTATAGCTTTTACAAACATCTATAGGATTATTCATTCCTTCACTTTCCTTCTGGCTTTCTACCCCATATAAATTACCCTCCCATTCTCCTCCCTACTTAAGACTACCCTCCATTTTCCATTCCCCTGTTCATTGCATTGGTGTCCTAGTACACATACAAGAAAACCAAAACAGATATTCTCAATTTCTGTGTTCTGCTGTAATTAGTTTTTTTAAGTTTGCAAGGAAAACAATGTATTTCATTATGACATTTTCAGATTTGTGTGTTGTCTTACTTTGTTCATGCCCCTTCTCCCAGTACACCGCCATACCCCTAACTCCCTCTTTCTCCCCTGTTGATCCCCTTCCTGCACTCAAATAGTCCCTCTCCCATTCAGTTGAAAGCAGGCCAGTCTTCTAAAAATTCCTTCCAAGGAAGTTCTTGTTATCATTATTCATATGACCCAAAGTGTGAGACAGCTCACCTGTGCATTGACTGATGAATGTTTAATTCAACTTCTAAGTCTATGCCATGTTTCCATTTGGTTGTTTCTGAAACAAGGAGTCACAGAGCAACATGAGCTGGCCAAAGTTATAATCCTTCTCGCTCATGCCTGGTCTGGCAAGCCTGTGCTGCCAAATCCTGAAGTATGCAGCATATTGATGTGAAATTTTAAAATGTAGTTTAACAAGGAGAGAATATTGTAAGCCACAGATCAAACTTTACAGAAAAGGAAGGACAGTGTACAGTGTTTTATGATGCAACTAGAATAAAAGCATCAACT
This sequence comes from Cricetomys ansorgei, assembly GCA_026225945.1. Classification (NCBI taxonomy): domain Eukaryota; kingdom Metazoa; phylum Chordata; class Mammalia; order Rodentia; family Nesomyidae; genus Cricetomys; species Cricetomys ansorgei. The sequence continues at coordinate 344,136 of JAMJFZ010001286.1, forward strand.
GCAAAGGGTTCTCACTGAAACACTAAAGACTGCATCTCACCAACCTCATACTGAGTCCTAGAAATTCCATTTTTAATGGGATGTTTTCAGCAGAAAAATATGGTGAAATACTGATTGAATAACTTCACAGGACAAAAAAAATCAAAACAACCACCCCACTAACACCACCACCAACAACAACACCAAAACCTCCATCTCATTCCTCAAATGAATGGAAAAACAAAAATGAAAGGGGATTGATAGATTGAAAATGGAAACAGAAATATTTGGATCCTTGGGATCCATGAAACTCAGCTCATTAGACTTGCTGGAAATGCATTCACCTCTTATGCTATTTCACCAGAACTTGGTTATTTACTGTAAAATCTTTATCAAATAGAGAATACGTAAAAGCAGACTTATAAATTGTAAACTGAATGAGGTAACCTTTCCTTGTAATCCTAGCACTCCTGTGCCTGAAGTTGGAGGATTGCCAAGGATAGCTTCTGTTACATGGTAAATTGGAGTTCAGTTTGTGAATATTGTCTGATCGTGACTCAAAATTAAGTAGTCATTTGAATGTACAGCTTGGTATGTTACATACCTGTTGAAATACTGCAGGAAAAGAAACAAAATGACATAGAAAACATACTTGGTAAAATATTGGGTACTATGCTAGGGATGTAGGTCCTTTGTCTGAGTACTTGTTTCATAGGCATGACATTCTGGGTTTGATCCTCATTCCATCATAACCTGGGCTGAATTGTGTACACCTGTTTTCTCAGTGCTCTGAAGGTGGAAAAAAAGGATGAGAAATTCAAGGTCATCATCAGCTACATAACAAGTTTGAGAACCACAAGAGATTTGTCTTAAAAAACAAATATCGGACCAGAAGCTGTTAGTTTCTCTTAGGATGTGAATTAGCCCATGACTAAGGATTTCCTGAGCCTTACTGAGTCATGACAGAATCTCTCTGCACCATCAACTTCCCCCTACAAGGAAAACAAAAGTCAACTATTGTTGAAGCTGCTTGGTGGTGCATGGAATTTTCCATTCTTGGTCTGCCTCCTTCATTTTAAAGTATACATGATAAACAGTGAATAAAAACAACCATACAGGGGCTATAGGGATGGTTCAGCGGTTAAGAGCACTTTCTACTCTTGCAAAGCATCTGGGTTCAGTTCCTAGCACCCACATTGGGCAGTCCACAACTGGTTGTAATCCCAGTTTTAAGGGAACTACTTTCTTCAGGCATCTGCATGCACATGGTGAACACAAATACCAGAAGGTACACATATATACAAGAAAAATAAGTCATTTTTTAAAAAGAGAAACCATACAATAATTTGAATCCATTGCTGAGAGAAATGGCTGAAATCTACTAAAACTAAAAGAGTTGGCTATATTCAAACCTATTTGCTGGTTAATTATATGAGAGGAGATAGCTTTGTGTTTTTAAACAATGTATACAGGCCAAAAAAGTGGTGTATAGGAATATGTAATCTTTTAATCTAGCAGTAAGGCTGCTATAGGGTATGAGGAATGTTAGCAAACACCTTTAAACCCAATTCAGAAGGCAGTGGTAGCACATGCCTTTAATCCCAACTCTCAGGATGTAAAAGGAAGTAGTCACACATACACACACACACACACACATCACACAAACACACACATACACACACACACACACACACACACACTGTGGGGGGGAACCTTTGAACCTTTTAACAAGTCTGTATACTAAGTATACTAAGTTTGTATGCAGCTATAATGTGGATCTATTTGGAGAAGAGAATTGGGGGTTGTTTTGGTTTAGTTTGAGATTTTTTGAAACAGGATATCTCTATGCAGCCCTAGTTGTTCTGGAGCTCACTATGTAAGCTTCAAGTTCACAGAGACCTGCCTCTACCTCTGCCCTTGCCCTGGAACCTGTCTCTGATTCTGCCTCTGCCAAGTGCTGGGATTAAAGGTGTGTGCCACCACACTTGGCCAAGTGGACCGATGGGGTTTTTTAGTTTGTTTGTTTGTTTGTTTTGAATAAGTCCTTGTACACTCCCTTCTACTACCCTCTAGGTTAGGGGCTCACTCCAGGTTGGTAAACCGAAAAGTATAACTACATTTTTCCCGGTGTTGCGGATGAAAAAAAGGGCTTCATAGGTACAAGACTTGCACCCTACCTCTGTCCTACATCCCATATTGTTGTTTATATCCACTCCTGTAATGGTGCTCTAGAAAAATTCAACCTGTTGTATTTCAAGAGGTACTCTTGATCAGAAAGATATCCTGTATCCATAAGTATCGAGTTAACCAGCTATTTTTTTCACTAACCTCAGGGTAAAAGACTTAAATGAATAGAAAAATCCCATCAGTATCTTTGACTATAATCCTAAAGGGGTGGTACAGTACATTATGAAGTCACCAAGTCACAGCTCCAAAAGGTCAAGATCATCTCTGAAATAGAATGAGGCCCAATTTTTGAGGTTATGAATGAGCCTGGAGAGTTTTGTGTTGTTGTTTTAAACATTAAAAAATACTTTTTAATCCCAGCACTAGGAAGGCAGAGGAAGGCAGATCTCTGAGTCTGAGGTCAGGACAGCCAAGGCTACGTAGAGAGACCCTGGCTCAACCCCACCTCAAATACAAATAAAAATAATAAAATGTAAAATACTTAATAATTTTCAGTTCTAACATTGGAGAAATATTTTGCACTATGGCAAAAAATATTCACTAATAATCTTATTTTTCAGATCATAGAACTTTAGGAAAATCAGAGACTGAATTACATCCAATGTCACCCTTACACATCAAACAGAAATGAAGACTGAACGCTGAATTCATGTATCAGGCATGACAATCAGGATTGTTTGTATTTCCTTGGGGGTATTTTTCCATATCACTTCCATGTTCAGCACCAGCACTTAGGCCTCCATCCACATAGATGCTTTATTGTTACAAAAACAGTCATGACTGGGAGTTCAAGACGGAAGGAGTGCTTTATTTGATTCACATATATTATTATTTAGGGATTTACTGGAACTACATTATTAAATGCACATTATTAATAATAAATACCATGCCATCCACTGCAGATAAATAAAATATCCAAAGCCCATTCCTTACCTCAAGCCTAGATGTGGAAAAGAAAGAAACTATACGTGTACAACACATGGAGCAGAACTCAGATAATGTTGCAGGACACATTTTGTGTCATGTCATACTGAGTGCTGTGAGAGAAAATTATCAGTAACTCAGGGAAAAATAGACCCTCGGGCATACTTTTTGACAGTTTTGACATTGTAGCTTAAATTACTCCGTGTGTGTGATCTGCCCGGACAATAAATTATTTTCATGTATGGAAAGGAGCGAGGCATGAGTTTCTCAAAGTGTATGTTTTGTGCACATGAACAAAACTGTTTGGAAGACATAATGTTATGATTGTGATAATTGAGTTCATATTATTTCTTCCAAACAGAAACTACAGTATGTGGTCAGTCCTTGGATCTGGCTCCCAACATCACAGAAAATCAATCACAATGACTTTCTGTGATCTGTATATTTGTGTAGATCTCAACTAACATGTTCTAAACCTGTTAACTAAAATTTTCCTATGTATTCTTGAAGAAGTACTCTTTCATACTTCAATTTTCCATTAGGCAATCTAAACCTTAGAATTGACTAAGTTCTCTCCTCTAGACAGCTTATATTTTGAGGGAGGATACAGAAAGTACAAGTTGTAACTTGGTAAAGTGGCTACCTCTAGCCATTTATTGCTTAAATTGGTCTATTATCGCATTCAGCTGAAAAGTAGTAAAGTTATCAATGAATGCCACCTGAGCCGATTGTGTATCTCTGTCTACAATAGTTTTCACATCTTTTTTTTAAGAGGGGGAAGTGAGTTGAAACAGGGCCTCATATTTAATACCAAGTAGACTTCTGAGAACTCACTTTGTGTCCAAAATTGACTTCAAACTCAGTTGTCTGAGTCACTCAGTGCTGGGATTATAGACGTGAGGTGCCATTTCTGGCTTGATGGTTTCTTTCCAATAACATGCTCATTTTTCCTATCCTATGCTTCTATGTGAAACACTATTCTCCACTTGTTCGTCCTCCAGTGGGACATTTTAGAAGGTTCTTTCCTCAACTCATGACATTCATGAGCGAATGGCATTCATGAAAAGGGAATCAAGTATGACAAAAAACTCACTCAGGTTTGTAGGTTTATTCAATACCAGGTGATGACTACTGGGCATCTCACAGGCAAAATACATATTCTTCTATTCAATTTGTTACTCTGAATCCCTAAAACAAGATCTCGTGTAGAGGAGGCTGTCATTAAACTCTCTTTATAGCTGATGCTGGTTTTGAACTCCTGGTCCTGTTTCTCTACCTCCCAAGTGCTGGGATTACAGGTGTGTATCACCGTTTCCACCTTATATTTTTGAATTATTTTTTTATTTTAAATTGTGTGTGTGTGTGTGTGTCTGTCTGTCTGTGTGTGTCTGTGTGTAGGAATGTGCATATGTGTGCAGAATCATATAGAAGACAGAAGAGATTGTCAGAAACCCTGAATCTGGAGTTAAAGAAGTTGTGACCTGCTAGATATTGGTGCTAGGTAACAAACTCAAGAGTTATGCAAATGTGGCAAGTGCTCTTAACCACTGAGGCATTTCTCCAGCATGCCCTGGTCTTGGTTTCTGACATAAGGTCTCTGGGACTCACTGAATAGGCTAGGTTGGCTGGGCAGTAAGCCCCAGGGATCTGCTTGTTACTGTCTCCATAGTGCTGCGCTAACAAATTCACCCCACATCCAGATTTCTCTTTCTAGCCTCTCATAAAATAGTTTTTTAAATGGCTCCAGGTAATATTGCTCAATCCCAAGCACTGCTGAAAATAAGTAAATGGATAGAACAAATACACGTATATGATTTGTCATATTTCTAGAATTAATGCGACGATTCATTAGTACGTATAAAGTGTCAAGAATATTAACTTGTTCACAGGAAGCTCTACTTAAAATTTTTGTTACAAGTAATGAGAAGTTGTTCAAGTGTTTAATTCCAATATTGCAGAATATGTCAACATGTCCTGCTCAAGGACAGATGGCTTTGGCTACATAGAAGAGGAGCTGAAACAGAGGCTATGGAGGAGTGCTTCTTACTGGCTTGCTGCTCATGGCATGCTCAGCCTACTTTCTTATAGCACCCAGGACTACAAGCCCAAGGGTGGCACTATTTGTACCTCAAAGAGTTCACTATTTGAAACTCTTGAACCTCACCGTAGGGTGAGGCAGCCTGTGTTCACAAATAAAAAGGCTTGTTTTAATTAACTGCTTGCTTTAATTTGGCCATGATGATTTGGCTCAGTGTTCTTTCTCTTCCAATCTTTGGGATTAATACTACATAGCGCTCTAGCTCTCTCTCTCTCACTTTTTCATTTTTTTCATGTGTCCTGGACAGCTCTGACTGTTCTGAAACTTACTCTATAGATCACGCTGGCTTTCAACACATCAATCTGGAGGCCTCTGCCTCCCTACCAGAGTGCTAGCATTAAAGGCATGTACCACTACCACCAGACCGCTTGCTGTCCCATACCCCCACTTCCCCGCTTGGCATCTATGGAAGGGAAGCACATTGTGTATAATCTATTGTAGGCTCAATTGCTATTTAATGATATTTTTAGCCTTTGCATTAGTTCATTCCAAAAGGATTTCACTTGAGAGTCACAGGGATGTTAGTTCAAAAAGAGAGGCAGGCTCTTAATGGAGTAAAGACAGCTCAAGATAATGTCTCAGGACTTGTAACATTCCTGTTCTCCACAACCACCAGATGTTCCAACCAGCTAATTAGCTACATAGACTCTTTAACATAGGTTTGCACATCTCACCAAAGCTTCAAACTTCAGTCTGTAGTCATAATATAGGAGTTAGTGCAACTGCAAAATTGAGGACTGGCACTTTGTTTTGATACAAGTCTTTCTGGCACATACCATCCAGTTTGTACTACATATTTATAGATGGACCAATTAGTTTCTAGGAAGTTTGATATATGGCCCTCACTCATGTAAATATGACAGCTGTGATCATCTTCCCATACCCCACCTATATCAACACATTTTCTGCATGACTAGAGCTTCTTATTCCACCTCTGGCCAGGAGAGTGCTGTGCATCTTTCCTCTCTGTGTGCTACCTTGGAAGACTACCTTCTGTGTTGTAAGCAGAAGTAGACCTTAGTTTAATTCCTTCAGTGGTGTCTGATCTGAATCATCTTTCCACATGTTCCTACTCTGTTAGTCAGAGAAGTAGTTGTCTAGGTGCTTTAAACACTTAATAAATGTTCTTATAGGTAAACCTTGGAAGCTCTGTAGTCACACCAAGCAAGATTCTGAATACAAAGGAGATTTGTTTCCCTGGTGGAATGGGGGGACTGCCTCTAGATCCAGCCACGTTGTACCAATGCAGAATGCCATTTTCAAGGGCATTAACTCAGGAATCAAAGAAGGGAAGGTGCAGTGGAAAAAGGATTGAGGTGGCTGTCCCCAACTGGCCTGGATGTAAACAAAGAAGAGGAGTAGAAAAGCTTCTGGGGAAAGAGGATGCAGAGATGGGGGCTGTGGAGGGATTTCTGAGAGAGGGGCTTTGTGTGTGTGTAGCTGAAATTTAACTCATGCCTCACCTCCATGCGTATAAAGAATTATTACAGAAAGGGGGAAGGCTGGGTGAGGAGGTTGAAGATTGGCTGATGTGAGTGATTGAACGAGCACAAGGGAGGGGGGTTTCAAGGGATGAATGCAGATATCAAGTAACTGGCCCTGGAGAGATTAGGGCTGTGGAAATACTGGTGTAAGGGATGTGTGTGTGTGGGTGTGTGAATTAACCACTAGTTAGATGGCATGTGAAAGGCCCAGGCTCCAGCAGTTGTTTACTGTCTTTAGGCCTTGGACAGGGATTGTCTCTGGGATCAGCAAAACCCTATGAAGTCACAGCATTACAATTACAACAGATAGGACAGCCTGATTATTGCAGGCTTAATTTGTTTTCCTTCCTGATGTCTGATTGAGGAGTCTCCTTTTGAAACCAGACCCATGGTAGAAAATAAAAGGTTAAAGGCAAATCCCAAGGCAGGAATTGTTTAAAGTGCCTTCTCTTTCCCAGAGCTGGGGATGGAAACCGGGACCTCAGACATGCCAAGGGGGCTCTGACTGCTGAACCACACCTGCAGCTTAGCAACTAGCATTTAAGAACCACTGAACATGCAGAGCTTTCTGCCTCCATTCCATGCACTACCCACTACCCAGTATTCTTTCCAGCCAAGGCTCCCTTGATGACCCCCTGGCAGCTCCTATGCCCAGCCCGTATCCAAGCCCTGACTCAACAACCTCGTGTTCCTTCACTCATTCCCTGTTTAGGCAGAAGTCGAAAAACCAAAGAAGAGGGACAAGAGAACAACCGAGTCTTTGAGGTGCTTTGTCCTGTCCAGATATCTCACCCATCACCAATGCACCGGACCCTGCCCCCCTCCATTACCCTCTGGCCAGATACCACCCCTGTACCTGCCCCCAGACAGGTACCTGTCCTAGGTCATCAGTTTCTTGTAATCCCAGAGTGCTTCTGGCTACACCTCTTTGTCTGTCTTCTTTCCTTCTCTTTTGTCCCCTCTCTCTTTGGCCTTTCTCTCCTCTTTGGAACCCTCTCTCTCTCTCTCTCTCTCTCCCCTTCTCCTTCTCCTCCCTCCCCCTTCTTCTTCCTCTGTTGTCTCTCCCCCCTCCCCTCTCTCTCTTTCTTCTTCTCTCCACTCAGCGTACACTCCATGTCTCACCCCACCCCAATAAACGTCTTGCCTGAGACCCTGCTGCCTGTTACATGGTCTTGTGCATTTTTCTTTCAGGTATCTGCATTTCAGGTCAGCAAGAAATCTCACAAGGCCTCAGGGCCTTCCCCTGGAAAAGGACAGCTATGGGGAGCAGGGAAGCCATAGGCCACTCTCCTACCTCTTGGGAAGTGGGAAGTGCAGGGAGCTTTGGGCTCCTCCCAGGAAAAATTTACCCACAGAGACCCCTAAGCTTGGATTACACGTCTTCCCTGGTCTTCAGCAATCCTTTACTGATTTCGCTTCTTATTAACCTTAGGGAGGAATGACCATTCAAAAGTCCAAAGCCTTTACACATTTCCTGGACTGACATAGATCTAAACGGTTTTGCCAAAGTGAAGCATGTGTATGGGTTTTCTGTAGCAAAATCCTTTGCTCACTCCTTGCTATAAAAGAATGCTTAGGTGAGCTGGAGAGAGGACTCAACAGTTAAGAGCACTGACTGCTCTTCCACAGGACATGGGTTCAGTACCCAGCACTCATAAGCTGGCACACAACCATTAATAACTCCAGTTCCAGGGGATCTAATTCCTTTTTCTGCTCTCAGTGTGTACCGGGTACAGAGGCATACATGCAGACAAAACACAGATATGCATTTACACATTAAAAGGAGAGAGAGTAAGACAGAGGGAGAGAGGTAGGGAAGGAGAGAGAGAGCCTTCCAGAGAGTGTGTGTATGGGAGGGAGTTAAGGAGAAAACAAGAGAGCGAGCACACAACCTAAGGATTGTGAATATAGTGGACTTATACTGTGCATGAGCACAAAGCCTTGGGTTAGATTCATAATACTGAGTGAACTGAACATGGTTGCACAAGTTTAAAATTCCAGCAGTTAACTGGTGGAGGCACATGGGTCAGAATTTCAAATGGTCCCCAATGACTTAGAGGCCAGACAAGGCCTGGAAACCTTGTATTAATAATTAATTAAAAATAATGTGTGTGTGTGTGTGTGTGTGTGTGTGTGTGTGTGTTTGTTGGGAGGGGGTGTCTGAGAGATGGCTTAGCTCGGATTGCTCACCCAGAGTAGCGAGGTTCTCTTTCCAGCACCCACTATTGTGGCTCATAGCTGTCTACCTCCAGCCGCAGGGAATCTGACAGTCTTCTGGCCTCTGTGAGCACCAAACACATACATCATACTCAGACATACATGCAAGTAAAACACCCATAAACGTTTAAAAAAGGGAAATGTGTAGTTACTTTTGAAGCTTTCTGTATGTTTTAAAAACTGTTTTATGAGTTTGAAAGTTTTACCTGTGCCTATGTTAAGTGCGTCAGAGGCATGCAATTTCTGCAGAGGCCAGAAGATGGCATCGTATCTACTGGAACTGGAGGTTTCCTCCGGTAGAAGCTGCCATTTGTGTACTGGTAAGGGAAATGTATTCCTCCACAAGAGAGCCAAAGGCTCTTAAGTGCTCGACCATCTCTCCAGCTCCTGAGTTTTCTGTAAGTTTAAGACATGTCCACTGTGTCAGTTGTGTGACCCTGTCTCAAAAACAAAACGAAACAAAAGCAACTGCCCGTATTTTACCAGCACTGGTAGTAGAGAGGAGTCAGTGAGAAAAGCTTTTTATGTCAGTACTGAGCATTGAACTCAGATCCTCATGCTTCTGTTACAAGCATTATAGCCTCTCCATAGCCTGAGCCATCTCCCCAGCCCTATCTTAAACTTCTGACCCCTTGCCTGCCTCCCAGTGCTGAAATTATAAATGTTGGCCACCATGCGGTTCTATGGTATTGGAGTTGAAACCCAGAGCTTAAAGCAAGCCAGGCATGCGTTCTACTGCTGTTTCTTTGTGACATGGGGTCTCACTATGTGGCCCAGTCTCATATTAAACTTGCTGTGTACCCCAGGATCTTCTTAAATATGCAGCCTTCCTGCTTCCAGAACCTGGAGGGTTACGCATCAACCAGGACACCTTTTTACATTTTAAAAAATAAAACGACAGGGTCTTTATGTAGTTCCCTGGCCTCATGGTCACTATGCTGCTGAGGATACCCGAACCTCCTCCTCCTCCTCTTCATCTTCTCCTCTTCTTCTTCTTCCTTCTCTTTTTTTGCTTTTTCAAGACAGGGTTTCTGTATTGTTACTGTGGCTGTCCTAGAACAATAGACCACACTGGCCTCAGACTCATATAGATCCATTGTCTCTGCCTCCCAAGTGCTGGGATTAAAGGTGTGTGCCACCACCACCCAGCAGTAACTGAACTTCTGTTCCTCCTGTTTCCATCACCCAAATTCTGCATTGTCAGTGTATACCACCATGCGAAGTTTATGAAGGACTAAGGGATGGCATACAGGCTTCCATGCATGCTAGGCAAGCACTCTATCAACTGTATTCTGTCCGCACACTAGCATCATGTGCTGCTGTGAGCTTTGCCCCTCGGTCATCTGCACTTTAACATTTTTTGTGTGTATGTGTGCACAGATGCGTGTGTATGCATGTCCATATGGAGACCAGAGGTCACTTTGGGTGTTGTCCCTCAGGTGCTGACCACCTTTTCTCTCTTTGTCTGGGAACCCTAAGCTGACTACCCAGCCATGCCCAGGGACCCAGCTGTCTCTACCTCCTCAGCACTGGAATGAATCCCAGGCCAACACACCTCACATTCTTTTTGCATGAGTTCTTAGTCAGTTACTCGTTGAGGTACTGTCTGAGCTATCGATCTCTTCAGCACTCATTTAAAAACAAGAGAGCTGTAGAAATGCCTCAGCAGTTAGGAGCACCGAGTGCTCTTACAGAAGACGCTGGTTCAATTCCAAGCACCCACATGGCAGTTACTGTCTGTAACTCCAGTTCTAAGGGATCCAGCACCCACTTCTGGCCTCTGCAGGCATCAGGCACATACAATCAGACAAAATCTCATACACACAAAATTTTAAAAAAACACCAAAACTTTGAGAGCCACGCAGCGGTGCTGCAGGCCTTTAATCCCAGCACTCAGGAGGCAGAGTCAGCTGCAACTCTGAGTTCAAGGCCAGCCTGGTCTACAGAGTGCGTTCCAGAACAACCAGGGCTACACAGAGAAACCTTGTCTCAAAAAACCAAAACAATAAAATAAATAAGAAGAACCTTGTCACATGTAAAGTAGATTTATCAAATTTTTCATTCATTCTGAACATTGTGTCTTTAATAATTATGACATATTCAGAAAGTCCTTTTCAAGCTTTAGTGTATATAAACTAAGTTCCCCCTCCATTCCTCCTTCCCTCTCTTCCTTCCTTCCTTTCTGATTTTCTCTTTTTCTCTCTTTCTTCCTGAGACCTGTCTTAGAAATAGTATTCATTCTTCACCTTCTCCTTCCCATGTGTAACAACAGGTATGAGTCACCATGCTTATGCAAACTATTTTATAATGTTGTCATGTAACTAGATCCTAGAAGGACTATACTTCATGTTAAAAATCACAGAAAACCTTTCAAGTTTTGTGTGGTTGTCAGCGAAGGCTCATGTGGAATCCCAGGGAGCAATATGCCGTGGATGGAAATAATCTTGGTGGATACAACCAGGAGCATGGCATTGACACCCAGATGTCAGAGGCTATGATGCTTCTATACCCCCTACAGTGTGGAGGACGGCCCATCTTACACTGTCTCAGAGAGAATTATCCGGCCCCAGTGACAAATGTAAAGAGGTTAAGAAAGCCTTAATCATTTCCGGTCCCTGGCCAGGCAGATTCTCCAGTTTCAGAGTCTGTGCATTAAACAACAATTAAAAGATTAAAAGATGAAGGGAGAAGGGAAAAGGAAGGAGTAGATAAATTTTTTTTCAAGGACAGGGATTGAAACCAGCACCTTTTGAGTGTTATATTTTTTCTCCCATGCACCCAAGGAAATCAGGTAAATTACAGAAAATCATTACTTGTAAAATTTATTTGTATTCTTCTTAGTCCCACATCTCCAATTCAGCCCTCAAATCAAATACAATTGATTTTATAGAATATAACAGAAAAAGGAAGAAATGCAGGTCCACATTACCATACCACTTTGGGACAGGAGTACCAAGAGGAGACTCAGGGTATCCATGGCGAAGCATGCATGCATATCCAGCACTAGGGAAGCTGAAGTGGAAGCACCCAAGGTGAAGACCATCCTGAGCTACCCATGGAGATCTATCTTAAAAACAAAAAGCAACAAGTTGGTGTGATAGGTCAGCCATTAAAAGCTCTTGCTGCCCTTTCAGAGGACCCAAGTTTGGAACCCAGCACCCTCATCTAGTAGACTGTAACTGACTGTAACTCCAGATCCAGGAGAATCAATGACCCCTCTATTGGTCATGGCTATCCCCACAAATGGCACCATTCACACAGAACACACAGAAATAGGAATATATAGAAGCCTTTAAAACAAAACCAAACAAATAATGGAGACACTCATTATTGTGCAAATGCCTTTATTTGGACTACTATGTTGCTAAACAGATTTTATCACTTCTCAGAGTTAGATTAACATAATGATCTTGAGATGTATAGCAAAGAGCTTGACAAAGCAACAGTACATCAAGTCTGACATACATGGCTGTCCCTTTTTAGTGACCACACCTCCTTGTTATAGGGGATAAATTAAAAAATATATGGTACACTTAGCACACTTTGCTTATCGATTCTCCATCTAAATTCTGAACTCTCTCCTCAAAAGTGTCATATTTAACAGCATTTGAGATCGACAGAGACGTTTGTGATCAAGGTTCTTAAAACAAATAAGCATGTATTGAACTGACTTATTGAAGAGAAAACATTTCATTTGATTTGAGCCTGGGTGTGAGGGGAAAATGAAAGCTTACTGTCCATTTTCCTCCACCTATACTTTATTCTTGTTTACTAAGTTGAAGACCCCCTTAAAAAATTAGCAAATCAGCAGACTTGTTGAGTGTAACCAAAATATTCTTAAACGTACAAAAATAATCATGTGGAAAGAATAGCGTAAAAACATACTGATTTTAAGAATAAAAGAACTAGAAAAGCTTCTAGTGCATTCTGCACAGCCTGTTACTCCAGCAAATTTTAGAACTACAAAGTAAGCAAAGGTCACTCACCTCCACAAAGTATCTGACCACAGTTCTCCAGTAAGAACTGGTAGACCTTGGAAAGCAAATTGAAGAGCTGATAGTCTTCCTATCTACCTATGTAAGTAAGTCTCAAGAGATGGACATCCTAAGAGGGAAAGGATACACACAGAGAGAATCCGTAAGGATGGGGAAAGTCAAGGGCTGCATTCTAGGCGGAGAAAGCAAATGGTTGGCTGTGTGAGCATGGGTCAGGTGTGCTGAACAGACCCAACTGTATGGGAAGGAGGAGTTGCTCATTACTAAAACTCTTTCCCCACAGGCTGTCATGATGAGCTAGTCTTGTTAATCAAAACTAAAGTCTTTTAAATGACCGAGAATTCCTTAAGCCATGAGTACTTCACATGGGAATAGCTGACTTGCTAATCATGCGCCTGCTAATAAAGTTGGTATTGTTTGTATTGGTTATTTTACACTCTCTTCAGCCTGCTGCCCATCAAACAGGCAACCACTTTCATGACCATCTTGGGTTTCACTTCGAGAAGTTCTTCAGGAAGAGTGTATACTTGGGCTCCAATTCTTTTAGCCATGGACACTGCATATGTAGGTTTTGAGGAAGCAAAACTCAAGATGAGGGTCTTGTTTGTCAAGGAAACCTCTGCATTGTTTTCAAATGGATTTATTTGGTTTACTTTTTGTTCTTTGGTGTATATGCCTATTGTGAAGGTGTGAGGTCCCCTGGAACTGAAGTTACAGACAATTGTGAACTGTCCTGTAAGTGTAGGGACCTGAACCCAGGTCCTCTGGAAGAACAGCCAATGCTCTTAACAACTGAGCCACCTCTCTGGTCCCAAGAAGACCATATAAGACATTTATCTCCTTTTGTATTATATGAAGACTGGAATACAAAATTTCTGTATTGAAAGTAAGAATCTCTTAGAAACCAGTTCATTTCTAATGAAAAACAGAGAAGGAGTGGATTGGGATGAGAGGAGGTAGGGAGACACTGGAAGGGTTACAGGTGAGGGAAACCAGCATTGGGGTATATTATGTGAGAAAAGAATTTATTTCCAATGAGAGGGGAAAATACAAATCTGTGATCTGGGCATGGTGGCACATGCTTATAATCCTATAACGCTAGCTCTCTGGTGGCAGGGGCAGGGGCAGGGGCAGGGGCAGGGGCAGGGGCTGGGGCAGGAGCATGAGGGGCCCTGAGAGATTGAAAGCAGTCAGACCTACACAGAGAGACTTTGTTCTCAAGAAACAGAAAGTACAAATTAATAATTTCTCATTTGTCTTCTGCTGTAGTTTTTGTCTGAGGTTTTAACTTGTACGAAATCAAAACATGAGATTTATTTTTTATGCATATTAGTGTTTTGCCTGCACATATGAATGTGCACAACATGTTTTCCTGGTGACCAGAGGCCAGAAGAGGGCATTAGATCCCCTGGAAATAGAGTTATAGGCGGCTGTGAGCCACCATGTGGGTGCTGGAAACTGAGCCCAGGTCCTTTTCAGGACCAGAAAGTACTTTTATCTGCTGAGCCTTCTTCTCTTCAGTCTCAAGTTATATTAAATTTTTACAATCTATTATTTTGGGCTTTGTTTACTCATTTCCAAATGTGAAGAGGAAGCAAAAGCTTGAAGCACTGACTGCATTTAAAAACAAATTTGTGTGTGTGTGTGTGTTATGTGTAATTAGCCAGGTTGACTGCTCAATCAATTAGGAAATTCTTTTATAACAGATATTTTGGGATCCAGGTTACCCAGACTATGGAAGCTTCAGCTTGACAAGGTTCTTGGGTTCCGATGTCAGTACTGGAATTCTTTAACTGCTTTGCCCCATTCTTATCTTTACAGTACGGTGACATACGTTTTCTCATCAATGGTAAGATCTGCATAGCGTAATAGTAATATCAAAATTAATCCCTGAGCTGGCCACTGTGGGCTGGAATGAAACACAGCCATGCTATTCAGAAGTAAATTGTAAACACATCCAGACTTCCAAGTCCTGGAACGTGAGAGCAACCCAGGTTTATTGCAAGTGCATCATAAAGCTATTCCTGAAGTAAATGCTGATCTTCCCAGGAAGAGATAAGCCTTAATAGATAGAAGCCAGAGAGTTTAGTTAGAAAGTTAGTGCATCTTGAAAGACAAGCAGAAAATTATTCTTCACTAATGAAGAA
Organism: Cricetomys ansorgei; assembly: GCA_026225945.1. Lineage (NCBI taxonomy): Eukaryota > Metazoa > Chordata > Mammalia > Rodentia > Nesomyidae > Cricetomys > Cricetomys ansorgei. The sequence continues at coordinate 359,167 of JAMJFZ010001286.1, forward strand.
TAGAGAAAGCCTGCACCAACTTAAAAGTAAACAATCCTAGGACTTAAAGAGAGAAAAAGCCTTCAACCTAGCCAGGCCACCAGATAAGACTAGCAATTTACAGCTTTCATCCAGAAGAATAAATACATACCAAGGAACTAAAAAACCATAAAATCCTCCCGTGGCCACTTCACGTCACCCTGAACTATCTGTGCAAGGGAAATGGCAATCAGCAGTGACATCCCTACCATCCACTAATTAATCCTTGTGTCATTTACTATTTGGTGATAACTGAGTAACTTTGAAGCCTTCAGCTGTAAAGAGGAGAGACACCTTTCCCATTGGTTTCTGTTAGAGATATGCCTGACACCTGCCACCCTTAGATAAACATTCCTGCCGTGCTACTTAAGCTACAGAAAAGTCTTGGTCAGAAAAGAACGAAGAACAAGAGGAAGAACGAGAGAGCGAGACGAGAAGAATGGACGAGGGCGAGGACAAGGACGAGAATGAGGACAACGGACATAGAGACAGGCACAGACAGACATGAGAGACGAGAGGAATGAACTAATTGATGAAAATAGATTGAAAAGCCTAGAGAGTTGGATTGCTATCTTAGAGAAACTTTGTTTTATTCCCTTCATGTGTGCATTGTTATTTTCTTTGATTTTAGTTTGGCTTTTCTTTATCTTCAATTTAGTATGAAAGTAACACTTCTGCATGTCATAATCACCATAAGACATATTCTATGTGTCTTATTAAAAGAGCTTTTAGCTTTCCAACTAAGGGTCCCGTAGAAGAGTGAGATACTGCGCTCAAGTGTCATAGTTTCAATTTTTTATCCTCCTTCTTGGAAGCTGAGGAACCCATCGCGGGAACTAGAGCTGGACTCAGACCCACACACAGATACTTTTCTTTTGTGGGTATTGGGCTAGGAATGGAACTGAGAGACTTGTGTATACTAGCTCCCAACCCTTATGTACCAGGTGTGAAGCACAAGTGCTTCGGTTGATGAAACAGGTACTTCTGAATATTGAAGCAAGAGGTAGAGGTGAGGACTTCATGCTACACAGAGTTGCTAGGCCAAGGGCAGGAACACTGTAAGATGGAAAGACTGACCTACACAGCTTGAAGGATTGGAAAGAACACACCTCAACTGATCTAGGAAGCAGTTACAGGATATTGCAACAGGAATCTTCACAGATACTAAAGTTTATCATTTCCACTATAAATACCCTTCAAGGAAGAAAGAAACGATGTGCCTGATTTCTAAGTTTGCAGGATGGTACCTTCACCTTGCTATAAAGTACTGCTGTGGACTCGTTACCAGTAGATATTGGTAAAGTTATCATCGGTTGTCCATGAAACTAGTTCAGAGTCTTGATCTTTGGGGAAGAAATAGATGGTGGGAAAGACCTACATTTTGCAATAACACAAGTTGCAAGAAACTTCCAAGGCTCAGGCTTCTTAAGGTATAGCAAGCACATATAGCAAGAGTGCTTGATACGTGGTATGTGACAGAGGCATAACTGGATAATGTGTTTAAATAATTAAAAAAAGAGATGCAGACAAACACTCTGTAGCCCAGTGGTTTTCAACTTTCCTAAAGTTGCAACTCTAAAGGAGTTCCACCTGTGGTAAACCAGAAAAATATAATTGTTTTTGTTACTGTTTCACAATTGTAATTTTGCTACTGTTAGGAATCATAATGTAGATATCTGGTATGCAGATGATATTGGGCGATCCCTGTGTAAGAATCAGTCACTCTCCAAAGGGATGACGAAGCACAAGTTGAGTACCACTGCTCTAAGGTATGATCAGCCATCTTTATAATGGTCATCTTTTCCTTGTTAGAAGTTTCTACTTATGTGTATTAAATTGTTTCAAAAATCCACTAAAATAACAGTTAAAAATCTTAAGTGTCATACACAGTGCTAAATTCTTTTTTTTAATTATTTGTTTTTTGACAGTGTCACACCGTTTTGCCCTGACTGTTTTTAAAGTCATAATTTTCCTGCTCAGATTCTAGAGTGCCAAGATTACTGCTGTATGTCGCAACACCCACAATCCATGATTTCTTTAAAGATTTATTCATGTATGTATGTATGTATGTACGTATGTATGTATAAGTTCTCTGTTTGCATGTACACATGCATGCCAGAAGGAGGCATCATATCTCACTATAGATGGTTGTGAGCCACCATGTGGTTGCTGGGAATTAAACTCAGGACCTTTGGAGGTGCAGCCAGAGCTCTTAAGCACATCGTCATCTCTCCAGCCCCTAATAAATATTTCTTATACTGGGGAGGGCTAAGGATGGAGCTCAATGCCTCATTCATTCATTGCAAGCTCTTTACCATGGTGCTGCACCACAGCCTTTCTTGTATGTTTTTCTATTTTGAGATTGAATCTTGTTATGTTGGGCAGACTGGCCTAGAATTTGCACCTCTCCTGCCTTAGCCTTCTGAGTATCTAGCTGAATTTATAGGCTTGTACTACAATGTCTAGTTTTATGATTTCATTTTTACATATTCAAAATTTAAAGATCCTATTTATCTATTGATTGATGTACTTATATTTGTTTGTTTGTGCCTTTGTGTGGGCTGCAGGACTGCAGTGTGTGCATGGAGGTCAGAGAACAACTTGTAGAAGTAAGTTCTTACTTTGCACCATGTGGGTACCATGATCAAACTCAGGTTATCAAACGCTGCAGTAAGTGCATTTATCTGCTGTCCCATCATTCTGACCATTATAATTTTTCTTTCCTTAAAAAATTAATTTACTTAATTCTACTTTATTTGCATTGGTGTGAGGGTATCAGAACAACAGAAACTGGAGATAAAGACATTTGTGAGCTACCATAAGGGTGCTGGAAACTGAACCGTGGTCCTCAGGAAGAGTAGCCAGTGCTCTTAACCACTGAGCCATCTCTCCAGTCTGTATAATTTTTCTTAAAACAAATTTAAGCCTTTGAGCCCTTTAAGTTACAAGTTACTTGCCCCACCCCCGTATGTGTTGGTATGTATGTGTGATGAAGACTTGAGGCTTAAAGATATTTCCCTCATGAGGTAGAGAGATGGCTCACTCTCTGTTCTTCCAGTGGACCCAGGTTCAATTTCAAGTACCCACATGGTGTCTCACAACAATCTCTACTTTCACTTTTGAGGATACGACACACTCTTCTGACCTATTCAGGCACCAGACACACAAGTGGTGCATAGAACTACCTGTGAGGAAAACACTCCTACACAGACAATAACAACATAGGATAAAATGATGTTTCCCTTACAGAAGTAACATTCAACTATATTTGCATTTTTGTGTGATTATCCTGTGTGGGGTCTACAAAGCTATTCTTACAGAAGAATGGAGGCTTGGGTAGTTATGTGGAGGGGTACAAAGAGGAGATGTTGGTGAAAAGGATATATATTTAGTGTTAAATAGAGAAAACGTAGTTAAGAATAGGCAAATACAGAGTTAGCAGCTGGCTTGTTCGCTGGGTGCTTGGAAATAGAAATCAGTGAGCAATGATGCTCAGAAAGGTTCTATTTCATCTGGTTACAGTGATGTACAAGTGATTGTAGGGGTGATCATATAGAACTGTGAATGTGGTCAAACCATTACATTGTATATTTGCATGAGTCAATTGTATGTCTGTGCATTGGATTTCAACAAAGCCATAGGAGTAAAGTTAAAGCTTTAAAGAGAGAAGAGATCTTCCCCAGATGTCATCACTGTCCAGTGGGAGAACGTGAACCAGAGATGATCTGCCCGGCTGTGACATTCACGTTCTTTGTATGACACGGCACAGTTGCCCTTACTTGGCGTTATTGTGCTTCTCATCTTCTGTTAGATTCCCACTCTTAACAAGGTAATGATTAATGCAGCCTGTCTGGCTGGCATCCATTAAATCTACGACTGCCAAACTGGAGCTGATCGTCTTGTCCTATTATGAAAAAGAAAAAAACCTAAGAATTTTAGTTTACAAATTAAAACGTGATTTTTTATGTAAGTCTGAACAAGGAAAGAAAATTCTTGCCATTAGCTCAAGAATAATTCTTACAAAGGAACCCAAAGTTGCCTTTAAAATAACTGATACCTATCTGGCAAACATAATGTATAAAAATCAGTATCCTGACCTTAAAACTCTAAATGGAAGTTGACTTTCCAGCTTCACTCAAAGTTCAGTTCACCCGGTTACAATGATGTCATCATTTGCTTTCTGACCCTCTCCAAGATCTTCCAGAACATTAACGGTATATCTAAGAAAATTAGCACAAGAAAGTCACAATCTATTCCATGAAGAAAAATGCAAACATCAGAAAGATGCTTCATGCACATTTCAGTCACAACAAAAGATTTCATGGGGGCCGGCAAGATGTCTCAGTAGTAAAACAAATGGATGCATGTGTCAGACGACCTGAATTTTATTTCCAGATCCTACAGTGGATAGTTGAAATTGATTCTCAAAAGTTATCCTCTGACCTCCATCCGAGACAGTGTTAAGAACCTTCATACTCACTCACAAACATACACTTCAAATATCTGCATATCAATTATACTTACACAAAAATAGCATATACACTACAAAACGCAACTTCATGCAAATAGAGCCATACTGTTATATTTATATGTACGTATGTATGTACATATATATATAGAAGTGGTTGGGAAAAATAGCTCAGTTGGTACAGTGCTTGCTGTACAAACACAAATATGAAGACCTGAGATCAATCCCAAGGACCTATTAAAAATGGTCATGTTGGAATGCATTTGGAATTCTGTTGCTGGGCGGGTGGAGACAGCAAATCTTGGGGCTCACTTGCCAACCCACATAGGTAAATAGCTAAGCCAGAGTGCCAATTAAAGGCTCTATTTGAGAGGACTTGATAGCCTTCAAAGGAGGTGGATGGTGTTCCTGAGCATGATACCTATGGTCATCCTCTGTCCTCTGGTCTTTCTCTCCCTCTCTCTCTACACACACACACACACACACACACACACACACACACACACACACACACAGAGGTATGGAACACACAGTGCATTGGCTATGGAGGTGGCTCAGTGGGTAAAAACACTACCACTGCAGCCGTACAGTTCAATGCTCTAAAACTAGGTAAAAACCTAGATGTGCTAGATGTGTTCATGTCTGTCTACAGTGCCAGCATGTCTAAAGCAAGGTGGATAGGAGAATCCATCTTGCAAGCCTGTCTCTCTGTGCTTTGACATTTGTGTCCTTGCTAGTACACACACACTTTCTCTCTTTCTCTGTCTCTCTTTGCTTAAATGTATAAGTATATTTTTCATTATTCTCATTGTGGTGGTGACTGGTACCTAGGCATAATGAATGTTTTTGGTGATATCGTTAAGAGAAGTATTTTCATTTTCTGAGGGGGAAGAAAGTGTAGGGGTCAGAGCTCAAAAAGGGGTGCTTAGAAACAGCAACATCTGGACACGACAGGGCTTTTGCACTCATGAGTTCACAGAGGCCGCGGTGGCCTGTATAAGACCCACACAACATCAAGGCACTCAAAATTCCATCAAGGGTTGATGAAGGATCCTCGAGGCCTCACTTTTAGTGTTGGCAGTTGATGCTAATAGGTGACAGGTTTTATGATAGACTGTGGCGCCAAATAGGTTCCTATCCTCCAAATGGATGGAATCACACTGTGTACATATGGGCAGTCTCAATTAGACATATTGGGTTATAGAAATTTAAAAAGCCATTTAAGAGGGAGGGGATAGCAGGAGGCTGTAGGGATCATGGGTAATCTGATACAGGTAATCTGGACTGTTTAAGAAATTGAAAGAACCTGTTCAATTAGGTACAAACAAAACATTTACATAGCCTATCACTTGTAACCAATGAATAGTAACAGAAAGAATTTGGGTTTTTGTGCATTTGGAAAATGATGATGGAAATTATTGATGCACTCTAATACGAAGACTGGTATAAATGAAAATTTTAGAGCTGTCGTTATGTATGCTACATCCATTTATGATATTCATAGCTTCATAATATAGGTAGGGCAGCTTACGCATAGACATGGTTTACGTGAGGATTAACACCAAGCGAGTTCATCCAGTTATGAAAGGTTCTTTCTTCACAAGTTTCTCCTATTAAAACACACACAAAATGCATTCATTCATTACATGTCTTGTATAAATACATATAGCACCAATGTATGTATTCATTTATTTTATATGTTTTATTCTAATCTAATAATTACAACACGCAAATATGCTCCTCTGACTATGGACAACTGAAATACAATTACTAAAACTTACAGGTCCAATGCAGCGTGAATTTATATCTTTCTAATTAGAGGTTTCAAAACAGATCAACTTAGACATGGTGGTTCCTGTCTACAATCTCAGCCCCTTGTGAGGCTGAAGAAAGCAGACCACCAGAAGTTCAAGGCCAGTCTTGGGCTACATAGTTCATCTCAGGCCAGCTTCAGCTACAGGGGGAGATGCTCTCTCACAACCACTCCCAGGGATCTGGGGAATGTAGCACAGTTTGTAGAGTGCTTGCCTAGAGGCCATGAAGTTCTGGGTTTAATCCCTAGCACCTTTAAAACTGCATACGATGCCTGGAATCCCAGCACTTGGACGTAGGATGATCAGAAACGTAGGAGGATTAGGGACTGTAACTACACAGTGAGTCTGAGGCCAGCCTGAGACACATCAGACACTCATCTCAAAACAGACCAATAGGTTGAAAAAAACTCAGACAAACTAAACATGAGACTCTTTTCTCAAAATAAATAAAATAGGTTAAAAAAAAGATGATATAGTAGTAAACATTTAAGCAAAATATTTGTTTGCCACTTGGTTTCATGATAGGTAAGCTTGGATTTTCAGCTTCTTGTTTGGTGCTAGCTCTGCTAGGGAAGACCTCTGGCACTGAGCCCTACTCCCCAGCTAGATATCTGACTTGTGAATTTTGTTTCCATCAGCATCTCTATCCAGCAAGTTCCAGACTTTTCACTCAGCATTGCATCTGCCTTTAGAAGGTTCATTCAAAAGCCAAACCGATAAAGCAACTCACCCAGTTGGAAATGTATTACTGTGGCCTCTGTGAATTGTTTGTTTGTTTGCTTTGTTGTTGTTATTGTTGTTGTGTTGTTCTTATTTTCAATGCTACAGTCTGCACATTAGAATTAGAGAAACATTATGTTACCTTCTAGTGGAGTCCAGTCACTGTCCTGGTTTTCAAGTTTAGTTGCTATCGGGTATTTAGTAAAGAGGTTAGCTACAAAATCTAAGTTCAGTTTGGGGTTTCCACTGACAACATCAGCAGGAGTAACAAACTGTCTGCAACCTAGTTTATCTGTTTGTTGAAGCATACTTTCAGCTCTCTTCAAATCATCTGTTTCCTGTTGACATAAAAGAATACATGTTTTAAACGCCATCACAAAAGGATTCCAGTTGGTCCTACAATCACGGGCTGGGCATAGGATTCTACTGTCAATCAGCCAACAGAAGGCACTACTTACAGAATCCTTGTTGAATGGAGAAAATGTGAGGTGTAAGGATATGTAGTACCAATAATACCACTAGATGACGCCAAAAAGACATACCTAAAGCCTGACTAATGCACTCCTTTGGGATTCTTTCTCAGGCCAAAAAGCAGACTGAAAGGAAGCAGTTACTCATCTTTTTCTGCCAGATGAAGATTTAACTCTAAGTATGAATAGCTTCAGAAAACTTTTCTCTTTCTTGTCGAAAACATTTTATGTCTCCTGCCCCCATATGCCTGCCTGAACATGCAGAAGGAGGCTTTTGGATCCCTCGATCTCAAGTACAGGTTGTTGTGAGCTACTTAAAGTGTGTTCTGGGAACAGCACTTTTGTCTCTGTAAGAACACCAAGCACTCTTAACAGCCCATCCATCTCTCCAGAACCTTATTTTTTTCTTAGAGAAACATATCTGAAAAAAATATGTAAGCACAGGCTTGGAGGTAAAAGGGATGTTTGGAAAAGTCTAAGACAAATGCATGAAGGTGGGAAGAAAGGTTTGTGGGGCAGATTGGAAGAAATGGGTGATATTTTGTAGGGATTTAAATGCTAAGCAGATCGACTTAGACCAAATTCTAGAGCCAGTGGGGGAACTTGTGTATGGATTTGGGGGAATACACAAAGGGATATACTAAGATTTGCAGGTGTGATGGTTCATCATGACTGTCAGCACTGCTTGATTTTGAATGATATAGGACACACACCTCTGAGCATGCCTATAATTGTATTTGGAGAGAGGACAAGCTATCTCAGATAGTTCCCTTAGTTGCATAGACTGGGCCTTTACCCTTACCAATGGTGAATAAGCCAGAGTTTATTTCCCTGTACCTGCTTTTAATGTTTTATCTCATTCATAAAATCCAGTACTACCATGATTATGGAACTCACAAATTATCAAACTACTCAGGGATTCGACCCCCCCATACCATCATCCTTCTCTGTCTCTCTGTGCCTCTTTCCATACACTAAGATCTCTCTCTCTCTCTCTCTCTCTGCTCTCTTTCTCAGAACCTCTCCCTATATCACCTTTTCCCTGTCACTACCTCTCTCCTATATACAATGCTAGCCAGAGTAACCAGGGTAAACCGGCCTGTCTGATGCTAGACCATACACCTTGTTCCCTTTGGAAATATACACCACGTTCCAACAGGAACCTTTCCATCCTTCTAGGATCTGAGAGAGAGTCCACATGCCACCTCCACTGGCCTGAGGACTTCCAAGATGCAATCTAGAAACAGAATACTTTGGCTGCCTCCAGGAGTCGGCCCTGTTCTTGCTTTCCAACTCTCCCTCTCTGTGAATTCTCACCGAGGCAGCCTCCCAGATACTGCCAAAAGAGCGATCTAGCTAGCTACCTTGGCCAAGGCCTGTTCTGAGTTCTTAGAGGTGCAAGGCCCATAATTCCAGGATGGCTCTTGCCACCTCAGAGACCATTGCCACGCCACCAGTCTGATATGCAGGCCAGGCCAAGTCACAGGCACTCACAGCCATCCTGGCCAGGATCTGTCATTATCTCTTGCCCACCTGAGCTCATGCTGAGGGACGGGACTCCAACGGTCTTCCCCTTCCAACTCACCTGTTACTTCCCCCTTTTCTCTGAGGTGACTACCATGACTGCCACACACTCTATGCCTCTGCCTCTGGGCTCCGTGGGGCATACATTCCTCTCCAGTGGACACACCCTCTGTAAACAAAAAACAAAAACCAAAAAGCATGGACATAACCTCCCAGGCCCTCACAAACACACAAAAATACACACATACAACACTCTAACACAAATAAACAAGGTCTTCTTTGACCCCAGACTGTCGTCTGTTCATTTTAAAGCATCATCTTACTAACCATTCTTCCACCCGAGATCCCTGGACAGGGAAGATCAGGAAAAGGGGCTTGTCCACCCTTTGACCTCGGAGTTAGTTCTTCCTGGTGGTTAGGCAAGGTGTCTTCAGCAGCTGAACCCCCAAGTGGGCTGCCTGCACAGGTGCTGGGCATCTCAGGAAGGGGGTTTGTTAGGGAAGGCATGGTGTCTTTCATTACACACCCCACCCTGGCTGCCTCTACTAAGACTCATCCTGAGCCACACACAATCCTCCCAGGGGCCCACCGACTACACACAACCAGGTGGCCTCTGTCCTTGCTGTTGACACCCAGTCTGCTTGCTTATGAGACTCTGGGCATGTGGCTGGAGTGTAGATACATTTGCTGACAGTGCCTTGTCCCTCAACTTCACGTATAGTCCTACTCAAATAGAACCCTATGTCCAAACACAAAAAAAACCTACAAACAGCAACCAATACAGACAAAAAATGGGGGGAACAAAACTGAACTGCAAAGAAAGAAATTAGGAAGGCAGGGTGAACTTGAGCCAGACACAGAAGAGAGAGGAGAGGAGAGAATGAGGAGCGCAGAGATGGAGTGAAATGGATAGATGTCCTTTGGTGACATTGGCTGCCTGGCCCTGACAGCCTGAGAGCAGCGCTGAACAGACTCTGGGGTGGGGTTGTGGGAGTGTTAGGGAGGCCTCTGTGTAAACTGTGGGTGCTGCTGGGGAGCTTCAACCAAAAGCTAGTGGGCCCTCCACAGTGGGCTCGTGCACAGTGGCGGGCTCCTCTAGTTGCACAGCTTCAACCCAGACACAGCCCCTGACCAGAGTCCCTGGCAGGGAGATCCTCTCATCTAAGCACACATGGCTGCCACAGGATCTAGGAGGAGGTTCTTCCCTCCTGGAGCAGGCCAATCCTGTGGTTCCTGCCTATCTCTGGGGCACGCTGTGGCCTCCCAGGCCACAGGTCACGCTGGCCAATTTTTTCTCCCAAGGCTCTCCTGGGCGGCCAAGTCTGCTGGAGGGAGACCCCCTATTGTTTCCTGTGTAGCCATGACCGAGGTAGTGCTTAGCATGTTTAGGAGCAGCACAGGTTTCTCCCAGTGGGATCATGATGGTTGTCATGCACCATAAAAGCCACTACCTCAGGCTCCAGTTCCACTCCCTCGGACCATCCCTGAGCAAAAAACTTTTCAAAAAAATAAGTAGAGCCCCTCACCCTCTTAGATACTTCTGCACATGGTTGGGATACCCCAAGGATCAGGGTTGGAGTCCATCACTGACGAGTCCCTGCCCAAAACATTGGTGGCCATCTTGGAGTCCAGTGATAGCTGAGCCAGCGTATGGCTCTTCTTTTTTTCTCTAAAAGTTTTTTACTCAGGGAAGGTCAAATGGAGTGGAACCGAAGCATGAGGTAGTTGGTTTTCTTGGTGCATACTACCATCAAGCAGAAAGGTTATGCTAATCCCACAGGCAGGTCCATGTGTTGCTCCCAGACATGGAGGCAAGCAGGCTAAGTACCGCCTTGGTCATGGCTGCATAGGAAGGACTAGTGCATCTTCCCTCCTGGAGACTGGGGTATTTGCAGACAGGAAAGGGTACCAAGGATCCTGCAGGTTGGGATGGGTTGGGGCTGACAGAGTGGGGCTGACCAGAGGAGTGAGGTTGTGACAGACCCAGAGAGAGTTCATAATGGTTGCCTGGCAATGCCTAGGAGACAGGTGGGCTGGGGCCCCATGCCTTGGCCTTGTAGGCAATGGGCAGATGCGATGGCCTGTTTCTTGTTTTTAATATGTCCTTGTCTCCATATCAGGATTCTTCTTGGGTGGCCTGAGTCTGCATTTGAGGTTGTGTATATCGCAGGCCTCTGGTGACCCCTGCTGGGGGTCATGGTCTCAACCTTCATCTGAACCCTGATGGCAGGGCACCTGAGGGCACCTTCCTGCATCCATGGACAAGAAGAGTCGAGTTCATGGACAGCCCTTCTCAACTCCCATCAATCAACTTCAGAGACCGGAGCCCTCCCAAGTGCACACAGCTGTCTGCGCACTGGTCTGTTTCCTTGGCTGAGCCTCCTTCTGCCAGGTGGGAAGGCCTTGCTGGGCTTCCTGGGGCCCCTTCGGGAGGGGTGGTTTTCTCTCCTGACCAAGGCATCTGCCAACCCTCCCCTGTGCCCTGATCTCTGATACACCAGGATCCTGCTGCCCTACCAGCTAAGGGTCAGGCTGACAGGAGATAGGGTAGGGTAGGGTGAGGGTCTTTGGCAGGTAGCCTTGACCTGGGACCCTGGTTTGGCCAGGGTCCCAGAGTCAGCAAACCCAGGCCCTGCAAGGCAGCTCTAGTGGTCTTGCAGATGGTGGGAGTTCAGTCCAAAGCAGCTGCATCCTGGCTGGGCAGCAAGGGGTCAAGACCCAGCTCCATAGACCCTGGTCCACTGGTCCCATGTTCCCCTGGTCCCAGAGTCTGCATTTTTGGTCTGAGGGTCCTAGTACATCCTAGTACATCCCTTTGTGTCTTCCCCCAAATATATACACAAGTTCCCCCACTGGCTCTAGAATGTGGTCTAAGTCGATCTGCTTAGCATTTAAATCCCTACAAAATATCACCCATTTCTTTCAATCTGCCCCACAAACCTTTCTTCCCATCTTCATTCTTGTGTCTTAGACTTTTCCAAACATCCCTTTTAACTCCAAGCCTGTGCTTACATATTTTTTTCAGATATGTTTCTCTAAGTAAAAAATAAGGTTCTGGAGAGATGGATGGGCTGTTAAGAGTGCTTGGTGTTCTTACAGAGACAAGAGTGCTGTTCCCAGAACACACTTAAGTAGCTCACAACAACCTGTGCTTGAGATCGAGGGATCCAAAAGCCTCTTTCTGCATTTTCAGGCAGGCATATCGGGACAGGAAGAGATAAAACGTTTTTGACAAGAAAGAGAGAAGTTTTCTGAAGGTATTCGTACTTAGAGTTAAATCTTCATCTGGCGGAAAAAGATGAGTAAGTGCTTCTTTCCCTCTGTTTTTAAGCCTGAGAGAGAATCCCAATGGAGTGTTTTGTCAGACTTTGGGTACATGTTTTTGGTGTTGTCTGGCGGAAATTATAGGTAGTGTATATTTTTGTGATGGCCTTTAAAAGATGTCTTCTTTTACTTCAACAGGAAACAGATGATTTGAAGAGAGCCGAAAGTATGCTTCAACAAGCAGATAAACAAGGTTGCAGACAGTTTGTTACTCCTGCTGATGTTGTCAGTGGAATCCCCAAACTGAACTTAGATTTTGTAGGTAACTCTTTAAAAAATACCGAGCGCTAACTAAACCTGAAAACCAGGATATTGACTGGACTCTACTAGAAGGTAACTTAATGTTTCTCTAATTCTAATGTGCAGGCTGAAGCAATAAAAACAAAACAACACAACAACAATAATCCTGATCATCCTACCTCCAAGTGCTGGGATTTCAAGCATCATATGCAGTTTTAAAGGTGCTAGAGATTGAACCCAGAACTTCATGGCCTCTAGGCAAGCACTCTACAAACTGCGCTACATTCCCCAGATCCCTGGGAGTGGTTGTGAGAGAGCATCTCCCCCTGTAGCTGAAGCTGGCCAGAGATGAACTATGTAGCCCAAGACTGGCCTCGAACTCCTGGCGATCTGCTTTCTTCAGCCTCACAAGGGGCTGAAATTGTAGACAGGAGCCACCATGTCTAAGTAGATCAATTTTGAAACCTCTAATTAGAAAGATATAAATTCACGCTACATTGGACCTGTAAGTTTTAGTAATTGTCTTTCAGTTGTCCATAATCAGAAGGACATACTTGCATGTTGTAATTAATAGATTAGAATAAAGCATATAAAATAAATGAATACATACATTGGTACTCTATGTATTTATACAAGACATGTAATGAATGAATGCATTTTGTGTGTGTTTTAATAGGAGAAACTTGTGAAGAAAGAACTTTTCGTAACTGGATGAACTCGCTTGGTGTTAATCCTCTTGTAAACCATGTCTATGCATAAGCTGCCCTACCTATATTATGAAGTTATGAATATCATGAATGGATGTAGTATAAATAACGACAGCTCTAAAATTTTCATTTATACCTGTATTTGTATTAGAAAGCATCAGTAATTTCCATCATCATTTTCCAAATACACAAAAATGCAAATTCTTTCTTTGCCTGATCATTGGTATAAGTGATAGACTATGTAAATGTTTTGATGGTACCTAAGAGTACAGGTACTTTCAATTTCTTATACAGTCCAAAATACCTGTATCAGACTACCCATGATCCCTACAGCATCTGGCTTCTTTGCTGGACCATATCTCCAGTGAGACATCAAATTTGTCCTTTTATCATATCACCATTTTGAGAGGAACTCATGTAGCCTGAGCTCACCTCTAACTTTCTGTGTGGTCTAGGATGAGCAGGAACTTCTGATCCCCATACCTTCACCTCCCATTTCAAATGCTGAGATTATAGGCATGAATTGGCTGATCAGTTCAGTGCTGGATATGGAACCCATGGCTTCATGAATGGTAAGTAAGCAGTCTACCAGCTGGGCTCTACCCCAAGCCCAGAGGAAGCCAGAAGCCGTGAACTGCAATTTAGGTGTACATCAGACAGATTGAAACGAAGAAAGGAGTCTTGTTCTGTGTGTGTCACGTGAGTTCAGTGTCTGCAGCAGCCAGAAGAGGGCACTATTCTCCTGGAGCTGTAGGAACAGACAGTTCTGAGACCTCTAACATGGGTACTGGGAATGGAACAGGGTCCAATCTTCCAGAAGAACATGGTGTGCTCCTAAATGCTCAGCCTTCTCTTCAACCTCAGTCTCATACCGCATATTCAACATCTGCAATATGCCTAGTTTTTGTCTCTGAGGAATTTACAATCTAGGGAAGCAAACAAATAATTAAATGACTTTAAGAATTAGTGGGGGTGCGGTGGGAAAAGTGAGGGGAGGAATGGTTCTCATTATATTATGACCTCCAAAAAATTGTTTCAAAAGAAGAAAGCAATATGACTTTCATGCAGGGCTCCAGATATTCATCCTGTGTAAAGCATACATCCTTATTAATTTTTTAAGACAGGGTCTCACTGTGTAGCCCTAGCTGACCTGGAACTTGCTATATAGATCAGACTGACCTCTCAGAGAGATCACTCTGCCTTCCCGTCCCCAGCCTGGGAGTAAAGGTATATATACCATGTCCAGCTGTGCTCTTACTTTTAAGTGAACTGAATGATCTTAGCTCTATTTTCAACACAGACTGATTTAGAAAAATATGAGTGTGATTATCGTGACTTTATGTCTTGTTGGATTTGTGTTACTATTTATAATCACTGATGAAATTATCCTTAAAATCATTAGTGACTTGCAAAATGCCTTGGTAATCTTACAGTTATATGAATTAATTAAATTAAATTTTATTAATTAATTTAACTTAATTAAAGTTCCTGTGGACTGGAGTAAAGTTAACAAGCTTCCATACCCAAATTTGGGAGCCAACATGAAAAAGGTAGAGAATATTGAATCTTCTTGATATCTTTCATTTATTTTACAAACCTCTAGACCAACAATTCTCAACCTGTGGGTGACTACCCTTTTGTGGGAGGGGTTGACTTTCACAGGGGGACCTCAGACCATCTGCATATCAGATAGTTACATTATGATCCATAATAGTAGCAAGGTTGCAGTTATTAATAAACAATAAAAATAATTTTATTATTGTGGTGGGAGGGGCCACCACAACATGAGTAACTGTATTAAAGGGTCATAGCACTAGGAAGGTTGAGAACCACTGCTCTAAACCCTAAGCTGCTTCTTGGGGATAGAAACTGCATCTTGGTTTTTGAGCAGATATATATGATTACACAACATGTACATACAGAGAAGGAAGGAGGGAGAGAGAGAAAGAGAGAGATTGCACATTGAGCAAATGGCGATATTTAACCATTCCTTTACTTTTGTGCATTTACAGTTAGAAAACATCAAATGTGCAGTTGAGTTAGGGAGTCATCCAGCTGAATTCTCTCTGGTTGGCATGCAGTACATGACCTGAAGGATGGATACCATTTCCATTGGAGGACTTTTCCTTCCATGGGTACCCTGTCCCATGCTTCTGCTGGTGCCTCTACCCATACTAAGATGGGCACGGTAGATCTGAGTACTACCTGGTTCCATCTTAGGAGAGAATGGCAAGTTCTAAGCCATCATATGCAGTCCACATTGTATTCTCAAAGAGTGAGAACTTGTTATCTGACCATGGAAAAATCTTTTTTACAGTAAAAAGCCAATTGGTAATAGCCTATTGGCCTTGGCAAATAGATTCGAAATCCTGCAAAAGGCCGTTAGTCCTAGGCCAGGCCTTGATTGGCCTGATTTAGCCTATGATAGTGGACCTGTATGAGTTTCACTTGAATGGCATCCACCTGTTGTTTTATAAAATTGGTCACTTTCTTAAAGCCCAGGGCCCAAAAGATATAAAAAGATATTAAAAGTAAGCCTATCAGATCCTAGCAGAGAAGGTAGGAGAATTGTTTTTAAAGGGGAGGTGAAATACCAGTTTTGGAACCAGTTCTGCTCTTGCTGCCTTTGCCTTTTGGGCAATTCTAAAACTCTCCCTGATTTCAGCCATAAAAAAAGGATTTCTCCCTGAGGGCAGCACAAAGCCCATCCTGCTGGTAGAGAATTATAAGCCTCTCCTATTCTGCAGGAAAATCTCAGCAAGTGAGGAATGGGAGATGGCAGATTCCAGGTGTTCCAGATCTTCCTCAATTGACAGGCAGCGATCTGAGAAATGCTTGTTAGATAAAACAAGAGACGTTATTCCCACCACGGGTCCCATGGTTCCCATGCCTAGGAGAACTGCCAGAGGACACAAAGAGGCTCTCTTTTTGTTATTAAAAGAGGCCGTGGTCATTTTGCGGGTCCCATGCTAGGGAGAACTGCTCTTCTGTATAATACTTTAATCTTGGTTTAAGTTGTTACGAAGATGTAGTGTGTGGTTTCTTTTGTTTTAAGGAATTTATCAAATATGCAGGGGAAAAAGCCATCACTACAGGCCCACGGAGTGTCATTGAGGGGCAAGTGATATGAATTATTTGGGAGGGTAGCAATGTTTGTTATGGTGATATCACACAAGTGTTTTAGTGACATGGGCATGTCTCCCAGGCAAAGGCCTATTCCTGAGACCAATTGTAAGGTTAGTTTTGAGGAGTGGTCTTCCTGAATGTCTGACTCCCCCTTTTTTATTTATTTAAGCATATTTTTGAGCATGCAGTATGCTCTTTCAATGATCCCTTGTCCTTGAGTAATGTAGGGGATGCCAGTAGTATGGGTAATCTGAAAATGAAAGTATCAATAGTCCTATGTAGAAACCTTAAATTACCAAATTCAGTAACATCTGTCTGCCACATTTGACTAGGCTTTAAGTTTTCAGAATTTACTCCATCCTGAGGTATTCCATTATGCTGTGGGCATGAGATGCATTGTTTAACAATTTGACGAGTTGCATCTCTGTTAACATTAAATTGTTTTTGAAGAATGACTATTTTGATGATGCATAGTGTGTTAAGTGGATCCCTGGACGGTGGCTTGAAACACAAAGCAACCCACCTTTTAAAAAGATCCGTTTCTGCTCTGGCCTTAATGGAAAGAGTACGGACAAGGTCAGATAGCCCGAAGCTGCTCAGTTCTGAGAAACTGCCCTTCCAACTAACACAACCCTATTGCTTCCTCATTCCACGTTTCCACCCTTGTAGATGACACAGGAAGCCCTAGAAAGAATCTCACAGCTCCATGCACTTCCTTATCAGTCACTCTGGGACATTACAACGTTACCTAGGAATACTAGATAGACCAGACTAGTCCCTTGCCACATAAGGTTACCATAGATACCTGCTTACGCATTGCCCATTCTTCTCCCCATTTCGAAAATTGTATAAATACTGGTACTATGTGTTCAATAAATTGAGGGCTTGACCAGACAGAGTGTCTGCATTTCACTTCTCTTGCCCCTGCCCATATCCCATTCCCTCGCCCTCTTCTAGGGTCTAGTTTGAAGATCCCAAGGACTGGGATAGCATAGCATGCAATTTTAGTCCAAGTTCCAATTGGGTAGAACTGCAGTTGGCAGATAAGATATTTGCAGATCATTCTTGATTATAATCTAAGTTCTGAAATAATGTAGGACTATTAGACAACCATACCTTGAGGAAGAACTTCCCAAAGATAACTTTCCATAAGATCTTTGAAATTAATATAAGGTATGCTCAAAAGCAAATCTTTTACAATCATCAGGAGCAAAAGAAATAGTTTAAAAACAATTTTTTATGATCGCTAATAATTTTATAAGTATCTATAGGAATAGCAGCAAGAGTGGGCAGCCCAGATAGTAAGACTCCCATTAATTCTATGGTCTCATTCACTTTTCTCAAATCCTGTAATAATCTCTGTATCCCAGATTTCCTTTTTAATAACAAAAATAGAAGAATCCCATCTGTCTGTATTTAGAGGTCACTATTCCACTCACACAGGAGTGTAGCATCTGCATAGTACAGGCTGGTTGGTTGCTTCTGCTAAAAATACGCTTAAGCCATCTCATAAAGGTCTTTGAGAAGGAGTTAAAGGTTACTGCATACTTTGTCCCTTAAGGCCCAAACCTTGATAGATAAACACTATTTTCTCTCTGGGACTATATAGGTATACTCCCATTTCTATTGTAACATCTCTTTCCTATAAATTTATAGGTAATCTTTAATTATGCAAGTATGAAATGTTCCCTGATGCCTTTCATCATCCTTCCAGTTTAGAATATTACTTTGTTCCAGGTTTTGGTTCTGTCCTATTTCTTGCTAGATATTAACTTGTAAAAATAATTCCTGAATTGAAACTGCTGTTAAAAACAAAACTTTTAACTTATAACTATAATTTATAATTTATACAGAGACTGGGAGTTTTAAAATCATGAATTTAAAGTACCTTAAAAAGTCTGTTTCCTTAAAGTCTATCCTTGCAAGATTCCAAATTTTAAAAGTAGTTTAAAGCCTTTCAGCTGTGTGCCTGCAGCACAACAAATAAAGTTCCTCTATTGTAATGTACATTCCTTCTGTCAAACCCTCAGAGGCAGTCTACCTTCCAGGTCCCTCTGAATCGGCTCTGCTGCAGCGGCAGTTCAGCTATCTTAAAAATCCTCTCTTATTTTTAGTATACAAAAAACCATCACATGACCTCTCAATCTCTAAAGACAGCCAGGTTGTTTACTCAAAACTCACCTGCATTGATTTACTTTATTTTAATCCCGTAACTCTCACACTGAAAAAATTTGGCTGCGCAGAGACATAGCTTTGATACCTCATTAAACACTGTCCTTAAACATCCCCTTATTTTTAGCATAGTAAAATACCATACAAGATCCAATTTAATTTAATATATCTCCTTGAATGGCAACATTCAACTACCTCCATTTAAATGGTGGAGAAGTGACATGTCATTCCTCCTCTTTGACCCTGAAAGAAATGGTAGCATCCACGTGGTCATTCTGTCAGCCACACAGCCACTTCCTTGATTTCTATGGTCTTATGAAGCAAAGGCTGTTCTGTAAAAGATATTCCTTGAAACATCCTTTCTATATTTCTAGACATAGCTAGCAGAGCTGTATAATTCAAACCATCTCCACCATCTAGATGAGAATCCAAATAGTGATCTTGTTGGGGTCGGGACCCTCGCCCAGGGCCAAAGAGTCAGGCCTCTAGTATACAAAAAGTCCAAAGCAGCCATACTTTGTTAGTCCTCTAAGGGCACCAAAATTGTGTAGGCCCAAGTCAGGGGCAGTGTGACCCTGAACAGTTCCCAAAACTGAAGTAAAAGAAACAATTTCTGCAAGAAAAACATTTTCTAAGAGAAACAAGACGGCCTTGGGCTAAAGAGTTCCCTCCACCTAGTTGACCGGAATCTTCAGCTTGTATTCTTTTTAGAAGCCCGCATCCTTGCTATACGCCAGCACCAATCAGTTTATAGGTTAAGTGGCCCCGACCTATCAGGATAAAGAACAGTTCAGGGACCAATCAATACGTACCAACTTGGTTTGTGCCAGCAACCGTTTGGACTGTAAATAAAAAGGCTTGCTTTTTACTCCTCGGGGCCGTTTCTATCCTGCATGTTAGAATGGTCCCAGTGCACAGGAAAAAATAATTTTGCTTATTGCATCGATATCCTGTCTGTGAGTCTCTGTGGGGGTGGGGTGTCCCGGATTGGGCCCTGGGCGGTTCCGGTTCAGATCTCTGACAAACTAGCTCTCTGTTTCAGACTCATCTCCTGAATATGATTCATGATTATCTATGTGTTCTTTAAAAAAACATAACTTCCTCAGTATTTTTAGCCTTTTTTCTATTGCCACTCTGCAGACTCTCCACTGTCTAAGCTTTCCATAATCAATCTCCATATATAAAAAATATCAACAGGAACATTCTGTCCATCACCTTTTTCATGGTACTGTTGTCATTCCTCACCTAATTTTAGTCAAGTCTGTAATTTCATGGTTCCTTCCTTTGTCAGGAAGTCACATGTCGTCCACATCACACATGTGGTAGTCGAGATGATTATCAACTACATGTAATAAGTTCTAATTCAATGTTCTCTTTTTAGAATTATAACAGAAAAATGCATTGCAGTCAACACACACACATATACATACACGAATAGAAGAACCTTTTAGAGATAAAGCAAGATTGAAGAACAGAGAAACTCAGAATTTCTCTGGGGATGATCTATTGCTTTTTTACCACCTGTCTGCTTAAGCAGAAATCTGAAACAGTTCTGCCTGTGACTTTTAAAAATATCTATCTCTGTAGCCATGTGCGCAAATGGATACAGAGATAGACAGGGACAGTGCATAAACCATTCTGGAATTTTGGCTAGTAGCAGAAACTGCTACAAGTCTCTCTTCTGAGATTGCAGCATGAACCATTTCCAAGGTAAACCTGCCCTCGATTTTGACCTTCCAGCATTCAGGACAGTGATATTGAAATGAGTACAGAACATACATACATTTTCACACATTTAGACATCATCCATACACAAATAAAAACAGATAGGACAGCTAAATCAAGGCATTGACAATTGATGATCATCAAAAATTAAACAGGCCTGAGAAAAAGGAAATAAGTTTTAAAGAAAGGGTGCACCCAGGAAAAAAGCAGAGCTCTCTGAAGTTTCAGGACAGCATGCATGCCAGTGTTAATGAAGTATAACCTTTAGTTTTTATTCAATGGTATTGGAAGAGAAACTGGAAGCACTTTGCATTATCCAAAATATCAGATATATTGCCAGTGTGCAGTACTTAAAATTTATAACTTAAAGGAATTAAAATCTTGAGTTTGTTCCTGCTAATAGTAGGATCTGTTTATCAGAACTCTACAAAAACATGTATATACATTTTAAATCACTTCATCTGACTCTTACCAATCACTTAGACTTACACACCCTCAGATTGTAAACTTCAAAACATTTTTAAACAATTTATTAATTAGTTCAAGTGGAACAGATTTTAATTGTGCCTTCCTGGTAGAAGCAGGAGCTAGATTGTTACTTTAGCTTTGCATAAGCGGCCGAGGTTAAGACTCTGCCAGCGACTGGAATGTAACTGAGGCTCCATCAGATGCTGTGACCACACTGGCAGCTATGGCTCTGCTGGCAGCTAAACTGCTCAAGCAGGTGTGGTGATCTCAGTGGCCGAAACGATGCCTGTGGTTGTTGGCTGTGCTAACAGTCGTGGCTATCCCCCAGACTGTGGCCATGCCATTAGCTTTAGCTACATCGGAGGCGGGGACCGAACCATCAGCTAAAGTTGACCCAGTGGCTGTGGCTCTGCCAACAGCTTAGCTGTATCAATGACTGAGATCATGCTATCAGCTGTGGCTGTGCCAGAACTCTAATGGCAGCAGCTGGAGTGGCTGTGTAGACAGCAACCACAGATTCCTGTATGGGCGGCAGTCAGAGCTACATGGGGGTGGAGGTGGCTTGAATTTCTATATGGTATATGAGAAGCATTAAGATGTACTGGCTCCTTAATTCCTACAACTTTCTGAAGTGAAGGCTTTTCTTTTATCATGGTATCTGGCAGCCTCACTTTATCTAAACCAAATTCCTCTCCTGGATCTAACTGATTATCATTCCACCTCTTTAAAAATACAACCTCCACAATATATTCAGTCTTATTTCCTGTCTAGAGCCTGACTACCTCTGGCTCTAGAAGTTCTTCTACACCATCCTTAATCATTTCTCATAGGTTAAAATCATCAGATATACCTTGCTCCTTATTTTGTTCCTGATATTCCTTCAAAGCTTCTGCTTTTAACCTCATGGTTAATTTCTGAGGAAACCACAGACACATTTCTTTTACAAGGTGGTGCCTTTCCTGCTTGGCACTTACCTTCACCTATACAAGCAAAAAGGCTACAAGAAGAAGCAATATAAACAGACACACATAACTTTTCTGCTTTTTAAGCTTCGTTTGAGCTATTCATAAGCTACTTTTCTATTTTTCTTTTTTCAAAGAATCATCTTAACTGAGGGATTCAAAATCCTTCTGCGAAACTACAGCTTCCTTAATGAAATGAACGTAAAAGTCCCATACACAGCCTCTAATATGAGCCATCAGTCATACTGTATCTTGGGAGAATGATACGACCTTCCATAAAAAACCCAAGTATGTAAATATTAAAGGGACCCAACATGTAAACTTCAGAGACAAAGCAACTGTCTCTAAGCCCATAGGGTCTACATCCAATAGTATCTGTGTTCTGAATCTGAGAACTTAACCAAAAAAGCAGATAAGAGTATGTGAAAAACAACTTGCATTAGTACTTGAAGGAGATTCTTGTCCTTGTCCTTATCCTCTGAACCAGGCATAGAACTTGTATTTACGCAATACTAATACTGAATTGAGAATTACTAGGTAGTCTAGAGATGGTTTTCAGCATACAGGAAGATGAACACAGTAGTTGTCTCCAATTTAGCTAAGAAAGCCTGGGATAGGCCACTCTTATAAACAGAATAATATATGAAATATATCATTTCCATGATTTTTCTGTGCTCTATTGAAAGACTACTACTGTTTCTTTTTCTAGCAATAAGCGAGTGATGGCCTGGCCCCCACAGTCTCTGAGGAGCGAGGATCTGGATCACCCTTTCTTACTTATTGCTGAGGCTCCAACAGACATCAGTGCAACACTGATGTCTTTATGACAGAGGGTCCAGACCTGTTGCAGGAAGCATCATAAAACACACTCTCATATGCACCTTTGTTACTCGCAATCATGTTGACTCTTGCACAATCCATTTTTGTGGCCTCTAACTGTGGGATCTGGGCTAGCTTGCAGTCTTGACCCTAGGGAAGAGGGTCCCCGGCTTCCCTCTCATTTAGAAGCCTTGGCTGTTTGCCCTTACACTGCATGCAGACCTGTAGGGTGACTGGTCTCGGAACTGGCCCGTGCAGGCCCGAGGACAATCATCCAGAACGCCCCACTCGAACTTTTACTGCGTCCTAAGGTCAACTGCCACTCGAGTTCTGTAGCCTCCGGGTACCGAACGTATCTACAGCGCTCTGAAAGAAGAGTCGCCCTCAAAGGCTACTGATTATCTAACTACAGCTTGCTGCGAGTCACCAGTGCCAAGTACAATCACTGCCCCTTGCGAGGGGTTTACATACGGCTTGCCTCAGGTCACCACTGGCAAGTACATTGTTGCCCCTGGCGAGCGGTTAAACTACAGCTTGCCGCTAGTCACCAGTGGCAAATACGTTGCTGCCCCTTGCGAAGGGTTTATATATGGCTTGTTGCGAGTCACCACTGGCAAGTCCATTGCTGCCCCTTGCCAGGGCTTTAACTATTGCTGAGAATCACCATTGGCAAGTGCATTCGCTGCCCCTTGCGAGGGGTTTAACTACAGCTTGCCGCGAGTCAGCAGGGGCAAGTACATTCGGTGCCACCTTGCGAAGGGTTTACATATGGCTTGCCACGGGTCACTACTGGCAAGTACATTTGCTGCCCCTTGCGAGGGCTTTTACTACCGGTTGCCGCGAGTCACCACTGGCAAGTACATTGCTGCCCCCTGAGAGGATTTAACTATTGCTGAGAATCACCAGTGGCAAGTACATTTGCTGCCCCTTGCAAGGGGTTTAACTACATCTTGCCGGGAGTCACCACTGGCAAGTACATTTGCTGCCCCTTGCGAGGGCTTTTACTACTGCTTGCCGCGAGTCACAACTGGCAAGTGCATTCGCTGCCCCTTCCGAGGGCTTTAACTATTGCTGAGAGTCACAATTGGCAAGTGCATTTGCTGCCCCTTGGGACGGCTTTTACTACCGCTTGCCATGAGTCACCACTAGCAAGTGCATTTGCTGCCCCTTGCGAGGGCTTTAACTATTGCTGAGAATTACCATTGGCAAGTTTATTCACTGCGCCTGTCGAAGGCTTTAACAACTGCTTGCAAGGGGTCACCATTGGCAAGTACGTTGCTTCCCCTTGTGTCCGTTTTACTCCACAACTAACTACCTTATTGACTAAATGGCGAGTAGATGTGTAGAAACAGGCCAACTAGCCAGGGACTTACCCTCGGACAATAGACCACAGGTTTCCCAGCCTCCCCTACCTGGGACCCCTTTTATTGTCCCCCAACCTTAGAATGACACCCCAAAGTTTTCCCTGCCAACCCGGCCTCTGACCCCTTTTACTGGCATGCGACAAGAGTATGATACCCCAGCTCCTTGGAGGAAGGACTTAAGGGACTTAACTCCTCTGGGGATGCTTTGAATGGCCCGGCACAAGTTCAGGTACCAGAAGTCCTATGAGGACAAGAGATTCAAAGTCCCTGACTCCCGTACTGCAGAGAGGCTGCAGAATCTCAGAGTCGTTATAAGCTCTTTAGCCAGTAAGAAGAACCAAGACCCAGTGAAGGAGCTGCAGGAGCGGAAAGAGGACAAGGAAAGACAAGTTCCTCTTTCTCCAAAGGTTCCTGAGGGCAGGATTAGCACACTGAGCAGGGAACCCAGACCAACTGCCTTACAGCCTGTGGACAGAAAGCAGAGGCCTCACATGTTGTACCCATACCTGAGAAGGTGAAAAGAGGCCTGACTATGTCTACCGTGTCAGAAGAGCCTATGGACTGTGGCCAGACTGGCACCAATGTCTCTGCAAAGTCTTCAAGACATGGTGCTTGGGATGCCAGTGAACAGGTCAAAGAAGATGACACAGTGCCTGGACCATCTACGGCTGAGTCATCCGGTGACCAACCTGGACTGGGAAATTCCCCAGGTGTTCAAGGGTCCCTGCAGTCTTCCCTATCTGACCACTGAGCTCTGGAATCTTCTGCTCCTTCCCAAGATTCTCAAGGACTGTCCCTATCTACCCAAGAGTTTCCGTGAGAATCCAAAGGTGTGCAAGGGTCTATGGGACATTTCACATTTACCCAGGCATCCCAGAGACCTTCCACTTGTGTTGAGGGGGACATCAGACCTGTCTCCTCTCCAGAGAGTGGTTTCAGCAGTTCATCCTGTATCGCAGGGGTCCCCAGTCATTCCAATGTTCCCACAAAGAGTTTTAAACAAGGCCCTTCTGTCCAAGGGACCAATCATGGGGTCCCACCATACAAAGGGACCTCCAAACCTGATTCTCCAAAAGCAGGACTCAATGATTTCTCACATCCCCCAAACGGTGAAAGTTTACCACCTCTACTCAAGAGAGTTTAACACCTTTGACATCTGATGAATGGGGATGCAGGGCTACACCCTCTCATGAAGGAAGTCAAAGGTGTCCTCCCGGTTCCCCAAGGGGCCCTGGGCAATCAACTTCTGCTAAAGTCAGCTTGAGTCCTGACCCTCCTGACCAAGAGGATATCAGAACTTCCGCATTAATCAAGACAGCTCTACATGTCCTCCATCATTAAAACATGGGGTCAGATCTCCTCTTACAGCCCAAGAGGTCCTAAGCCCCACCACTATTCCGCTGATGAGCCCCACACTGCTCAAGACTGCCAAAGCAGAAACAAAACATTCCATATCTACAACAGGGGCACAGGGACCTTCGTCATCTTCAAAAGTGGCTCTAGAACATTGCCTGCATACACAAGACCTGGTAGAAACTCTTGTGTCTACCCAAGGTGGCTCTTGGGTCATCTATAGATAGACAAAGGGCTCGGGTGCCTTCACCTTCATCCCCAGAGGTTCTGAGTCCATCCCAATCTTCCAAAGGGATTCTAGAATTGTCCACATCAACAGAACAGAGTAAAAGTCCTACTCTCCCTCATGGCTCCCATAAAAGGAGACTCAAACGTTCTCCTCTTGTGCCAAGGAACACTGTACTTTCCCATTCTACCAGAGGGAGAATGAGACATGCTTCCTCTTAACAAGGGAAATTCACAGTGTCCCTATCAGACCAAGAGCACTCCAAATATCCCCTGCCACCCAAAAGACCCCTGCTGACATTTGACCAGGTCCCAGGGAGCCAAAAACGTGATGACACATTCAAACTGGGCTGTGCAAATTCCACATCTGCCCAGAATGATCAGATCAAACAACCTTCCCTACCTCCCCAGGAGTCTCAAGGTATTTCCACATCTGTAGAGGAAGCCCTTGCGATTTCCACATATACAGCAGGGATACCAGAATATTCCTCACCTGTCCAGGACTCTCTGTACTCTACCCTGTCTCATAGTGGGCATGTGGGACAGGATACACCTGCAAAAGCCCTTCTAGACTCATCCCCATCTTTAGAAGTGGCTCTTGGATGTGACACATCTACAAAAGGTGCTCTAGGACATATACCACCTGCACAGGGAGTTCCGGATCCAACCCTCAGTGATCAAGGTGTTATGGTACGGGAAACACGTACACAAGAGTGTGCAGATTCTTGTACATCTAAAGAGGGGAATTCCTTGGATTCCACCTGTACACAAGGACCCACAGGACTTTCCCAACCTTCATCTTCTCCATCTGGAGAAAGTGTTCTTGGAACTCCCACATATCATGGAGAACTAGTAGCTTCCCTACCTGCCCAAGAGGCTCATAAACCTCCCGCACATTCAGATGGTGCTCTAGCAGAGACCAAACCTACAGAGAATGCTTTAGTACAATCCTCTAATTCTGAAGCCATAGTCAAGGCTACCACGTGTACACAGGACAAATTATCACTTTCTGCATTTGAGCAAGAGTCCCTAGGATCTACCACATCTCACCAAGGTGCTTTACGACCTTTCCTATCTGGAAGAGAAGATATCATGCATATGCCTTATCAGGAGGGAGATATTAGACATTTTCCCTCTACCATGTTACACTCAAGACATCCTATTTGTAGCAAAAAGAGGTTATGAGGTGATCCTCCTGACAAAGGAAACTTAGGGACTTCCCAATCTGAAGACGACAGTTTCATACCCCTCCCTTTTGCAAAAAGGCATGCATCTTTTCCGCCTGTCAAAGACAAATCAACAGCTACAACTACTCCTCCAACGAGCCCCACACCTTCTGTAACTTCCCAAAGGGCAGTGTTCTACATCTGACCAAGGGATTATGGAATGTTGCCCGACTATCCCAGGGTCTTTTGGACATTCCTTATCATCCCAGGATTCTAAAGGGAGTTCTCAGTCTGTCCCAGAGGCTGAAAGACCTTCACCATCTGCCCCAGGGCTTGAGAGATTTTCTCCATCTTGTCAAAGGCTCCAGAACATTTCCGCCATTCTCAAGGTACTTCCTCACCTTTGAAATCTCACCTTCGAGCTGGGATATCTTTCCTATCTGCCCAAGGACCCATGGGTACGTCCCCATCTCTACAAAGTTCTCCAGGACATGTGCCTTCAACACACGGAGATCAGATACCTCTCATGACTTCCAAAGCATCTCAAGATCATTCTCTCTCGTGCTTTCTTACAGGAGAACACTTACCAGATCCAAACACTGGGCCTTCAGCTCCATCAACATCTTAGCAGGGGTATTTAGGCACCTCCCCTGTACAAGGGTCTTGTAAATATTCACCCCTGTAGCTCTCTACTGTCTCCAATCCACCCAAGGAAAAATAGAACCTGTGCCATCTTCCCAAAGGTCTCAGGAAACAACCTCACCTTCACTACAGTATTCAGGACATTTTCCTAACCTCCCAGGAGATCTGGGACTTTCTTCATCAGTACTAGAAAGTGTAGGATATTCGGCCCCTTCCCAGGGGACTGGTAAAAATTCTTCATGCTCACCTGGGGTAAAAGAACATTTGTTGCCGTCCCAACACACTAGGGATACTTCCACACATAACCAGAGGACTGCTGGTACTTTACCACCTACCCAGGGTGCTTGTGGACCTTTATTACACTTCCAAAGCAGAGTGGGAACTTCCCAATCAGTCCAAGGTATGATAGGACCTTTGCCCTCTGCACGAACAGCCCTGGAAATTTCCCCTTCAGCCTTTGAGGCTCCAGGACCCTTGAAACTGCATCCAGAGCCCCTAGGCCTTTCTCTATTGTCTCAGGAGGTGCCAGCCCATGGGAAACAAGTTCATCGCATTTTAGAATCATCCCAACTTGGCTCAGGGACCGTAGGTTCAACACCATGTCCCCCATGGTGTCATGGAAGACCTTCATCCTCAAAAGGGAGTGTATGAACTTTGCACTCTGCTTGTGGGACATCCCCAATCTGCACAAGGTGCTCTGGAACAATCCACAATCACACAAGGAAGTCTTGAACATGCTCTGTCTTGTCTGAGAGATACTGCAACTTCTCTGTCTTCCCAGGGGACCCTTGGATCAAAGACATTCGTGGAAGTGGATATGGGGACATACTTACGTGATCCTTGATCCATGGGAAGTTTGGCTAAGGAATCAGGGATTGCAGGACACGTGCTATCTCAAAAGGATCCTCTTCGAATTTCCTCTCCTATGTCAGGAAATCTCAAACATTTGGTCTCTACTCAAGTGGCTGTGGGACATTCCTTGTCTGACAAAATATCTCCACAACTGTCCTCCTTGGAAAAGGGTACTATACAACCTTTGAAACCACCTCAAGTGGCTCTGAAAAAGCCTGCTTCCTCCCAAGAGACTGTCAGACATTTTCAAGGCACCGAAGATGCTCTGGAACACGTGACACCAAGTGTAAAGTCTCTGATATGTCCCCCAACTGACCAGGAACCTCATGGATCTCTGACAGCTGCCCAAGTAGCTTTCAAAATGTCTCCATCTAACTCTAAGGCTCCTTCTACCACGTGTGGTGTGGAATCTGCTCCATCTGATCCAAGTGTTCTTGGACAAAAGCTGTCTGACAAAGACCCTGACAAATATTCCATGCCTGCACCAGTGTCTGTGGGTCAGTCAATATCTACCCAAGAGGCTGCAGAACATTTACCACCTTCATTAGGGAATCTGGGGCCTTGCCAATTTGCCTAGGAGAAATCCAGAAATTTGACACATTCACAAATTGTTCTGGAATGTTCTACAAATATTTCCGGGACTCCAGAAGCATTGTCATCTTCTCCAAAGCTTTTGGGGTATTCCTCATTAACATATAAGACACCAGAGCACTCAGAGTCCGCTGAAGCCATTGTGGCATCTTCCTCCTCTACCACAGGGTCCCTAGGACTTAAACCATTTGCACAAAAGTCATTAGGACAGGGGAAAATAGCAACACTGCTGTCTTCTCAAGGGGCCTTGGAACATTTCCTCTTAAGGCAACGTGCTTTGGAACTGTCCCCGTCTACAAAAGGGGCAGGAGGGAATGTATCATTTCCTTAAAGACAATGGAAAACCTCTAGTTCTTTACAAGAGGTTTCCAGAGATTCTCCATCGAGACAGGGCCCTTGGCAACATGCACTGTTTGCCCCAGAGCCTCTAGGGACTTCCCAACCTCACACTGGCATTCAAAGGTCTTTGCCATCTCCAGAAACTACAGGACATTCAACTTGTGAACCAGGTGCTTGTCCACCTTGTTCACCACCCCTAAAATCTCTAGATCAATTGCAATCAGCTAAAGCAGCTGCTAAAATATCCATATCAAAACAGGGACTATTGGATCCTTCACAATCTATCCAAGAGCTTCTAGGAGTTCTGTTATCTTCTCCAAGAGATGTGAGACAATCTGAATCAGAACATAGGGATCTTGGGCATTTGTCATATCTCAGAGAAGATGGAGATATTTCTGCATCTGACACAGGATCCAAAGGAACTGCCCCTCCTTGATCACATTCACCTTTTTCCACAGAGGCTTTGGAACCTTCCTCCTCTGCTAACCAATCTCAACACTCTTTATTATCTGCCCGAGAATGTAGAGATGATTCACCATCTGCATCACATGTACAAGAACCTTCTACATCTACTCCACATGCCCTAGAACCTTTGCTAGCTACACAAGAGCCTCTGCAAATTGACACACATTCCAAGCAGACTCTTTGTCATTTACCATCTAAGGTAGGGCACGTACACTTTCCAGTTCTTCCAGAGGGATTCCAGGACCATCCCAGCCTGCCCAGAATATTCTTGGGCATCTTTCAACTAAAGGGAGGGATGTGGTATCTTCTCTGTCTGCCCTTGGAACTACAGAAATTTCTCCGTTTTCTCCAGAGCCTTTGGGCCTTTCCTCATTACATGATCCATCTTCAGCACCTTCCCCTTGTGCTAAAGAGGGAGTGGCAGCCTCTGTATCTGATCAAGGGGATTTGGGACTGTCTCAATCTGCTCAGGGTTCTCGAGGTCCATATGACCATGGGAAGTCTGGAATGCTGCCCTCTACCCAAGGGGCCCCTTGACTTCCTCTGTCTTCTACAGGATCTCAAGGACTACCCATATCTGGGAATGGGACTCTACAAAATTTTACATCTGATCAAAGATCCAGAAACCATTTCAATTCTTTCCAGGTGGTGTCTAGACATTGTCTGCCAATCCAGATTCCTTTGAAACATTCACCATCTGCTGAAGACGCTCTCGAACCTTCTTCATCTAACCAGGGAGTGCAAAACACTTTGTTATCTTCCCCAGGGGCTGTGAAACCTTCATCATCTGTACTAGGTGCTCAGAAACCTCCGCAAACTACTCCAGGAGGCCAACCCAAATTGCCATCAAATCGAGGGCCTCTGGAACATTATATGTCTTTTCAAGAGACTCTGGGTAATTTTTCATTTAGCCCAGGGTCTCTAGAATATTCACTGTCTTCTCCAGTGATTCTGGGAGGAATAGCATCTTTCCAAAGTAAGCCTGGGAAATTACCATGCATGCTGGATTCTCAGGATAATTCACCATGTGCCAAAGGTTCTTCAGGCCCTTTGACAATGGCCTCAGGGCGTAGAGTATGTTCAATCTCTAATCGGCAATGTCAGGAATCTTCTTTATCAGTCAGTGACCTAGCATGTTTGCTATCTACACAACTTTGCTTATGTGCCCAGAAACCTGGAGGTCCTTCTCCCATGGAGACTCAACAGTCTCTACAACATTCATCATCTTCCCAAAAGATCTTGCGAACATCTGAATGTACCCAGGGCACTCTTAGGCATTTGTCTTCTGCCTCAGATGCTCAGGGAATGTCTCCATGTGTCCCATGGCCTACAGGAACATTGTCACATGACCCAAGGCATCTTGGACACTACCCACAAACAGAAACAAGTCCAGCCACTTTCCCATCTTTGAAAAAAACTGAGAGGTCTTGCTCATATATGCAAGAGTTCCCAGAATCAAATACATGTGCACAGGGGTCTGAAGAATCTTCATCATATGCTCAGGTTTATGGACACCCTTCCCTTTATGCACAAACCACTTGGGGACAGCCCACGTCTGCACAGAGTACTGAAAGACATTCCACTTCTGCCTCAAGAACTCTGGGATCTAACAAAAGTGCCCAGAGGGAACTTAGAAGTTTTTCATCTACCCAAGTGAATCCGGTAATTTCCTTAACTGCACAATGTACTCTAGGATCTTGCTCATCTGCCCGAGTGCCTCCGGGACCTTCCCAATCTGCCTAAGGGTCTCTAAAGCTGCCCCCTCCTGTACAAGGCACTGTAGGAACTTAGTCATCTGCACAAAGAGATATGAATCAAAAAACTTCTTCCAAACAGTATCCAAGATTGTCTGCATCTGCTCAACATGCTATGCAAAGTTAAACATTTTGCCCAATGGCCACAGGACCTCTCATATGTAGCCCCAAATCTCAAGGACATATTTTGTCTTCGCCAGGGCATGTAGAACATTCATCATCTGCACATGTTGCTCAGGAGCATCCTTTATCAATTCCACGGGATCTAGGAACCATGATATGTTCTCAAGGGGCTAAGAAATCTTACACAGTTGCACAGGGAACTTTCCCTGTGCAATATCCTTTGCCTTGCATTCAAAGTTCTCTAGAACCTTCAGCACATTCCACGGGAATTTTGGGACAACAAAAATACTCCCAGAATACTTCTGGGCATTATCCATGTGGACACAACACACTGGGAAAGTCCACGTCTGCACAAGAGAATGTAGCAACTTTGGCATCAACTTCAGGA
Organism: Cricetomys ansorgei; assembly: GCA_026225945.1. Classification (NCBI taxonomy): domain Eukaryota; kingdom Metazoa; phylum Chordata; class Mammalia; order Rodentia; family Nesomyidae; genus Cricetomys; species Cricetomys ansorgei. The sequence continues at coordinate 390,986 of JAMJFZ010001286.1, forward strand.
ACTCTGATTTCTACCCCAAACACTCAGGTGCTATTAGGATCTTTTCTATCTCATCACAGGCCTCTTGGGATTTCCTTATCTGCACAGGGGAATTCCAGGACTTCTCAAGCTGTAGAAAGTTCTATGGAATGTTCTCCATCTTCCCAAGGGGCTCTGAAACTATCTGCATCTGCAGCAAGGGCTCTAGCAACATCACTGCCAGATCTAGGAGCTAGCAAACCTCCAACCTCTTCCCAGTGGCCTAAAAGAACTTCTCAGTCTGTCCAAGATACTCCATAACATTCACCATCTGCCAGGGTTTCTGGATCCTTCCCAATCTCAACAGAGCATTTCAGGACATTTAACATCTGCCCTAATGACTGGAACAAATACGCCATCTGCACCAGGTTCTCATGAAACTTCCACATTTTCTGCAGGTAATCCAAAACCTTTGCTACATGTTGGTGGGTCGCTGGAACTCTCCATAAGTGCAGAAGAAACTCTGTGTCCCTTTTCGTCACCCAAAGGAATGTTGATCGTCTGGAGTCTTCCTCTGTAGATCTAGGAACATCTCATCCTGCCCAAATAATTCTTGGGCATATACCACATGTGGGACCACCTGTGGAAATCTCTCCAGGTACCCCCGATGCTAGAGAGTCTTCATGGAATAAAGTGTCTGGGGTACATTCAGCACCTGCCATAAATGAGCCAGCCCCTATGTTTTCTGCTCATTGGCCTCTAGAACTTACTGTACCTGCCCAGTGTTCTCTTGGTCCTTCGGTAACACCCAAACAAACTCCAGAGTACTTGACCACTTCTGTAGGCCTCCTAGGAACACTTGACTCTACCCAGAGGAGTCATGGGCATTTGTCAACTATATAACTGTTTCAGAGACCTTCCAAATTTCCCTATCTACAGTAGGGTCTACAGCAAATCCAGCTTGTGTCCCAGAGTCTCTTGGACTTTCCTTAGAATGAGGGAGTCAAGTAACTACTTCTTCTCAAGGAGCTGATCCTTGCCTGTCTACACCAGGAAATATAGCACTTCCAACATCAACACAATGCGTTCTAGGATATTCCCCATTTGTCCTAGGGCAATAACGCCCTTGCTCATCTACACAAGCTACACGGGCAGAGTATACTTCTGCACAGGTCACAGGATCACATTCACGACGTACCCCTATCTCCCAAGGATATATGCACAGTGGTCAAAAGACGGTAGGAACTTTGAAATCCATCCAAGGGTCTCCAGGAATATCTATAACTGCACAAGGGTCTCTAGAACATTTGACATCTCCCTTGAAAACTCCTGCGTGTTCATCATATGCACCAGTTGCAGGCAAAGTTTATTCATCTACACCAGCACGTATGGTATCCAATGAAGGGCCTCTGGAACTTTCCATATCTACTGAGGCAAACCTGAGTTCTTCACCTTCTTCCCAAGATCTTTTGGTGCCTTCCCTATCTGCAGAAGGGACTCTTTATTTCTCCAAACCTACACAAGGTACTGTAGAACCTCTGCTACTTTACAGGGACCTCATGGGTCTTTGCAATCTTGCCAGAAGTTTCATCAAATCCATCCATTTGCTTCAGACTCTTCAGGATCTATGCCTTCTTCCAAGAGGCACACGGTGATTTCTTTATCTGGTGAAGCTAGTCTATGACCTACATCATCTGTCCTAGGGCCTTTTGTAATGTCCTTTTCTGTGCAAGAGTTCAGGACCTTTGCTATCTATCCAAGAAACTGGGGGTCCTAGCTTGTCTTCACAGGGAACTCTGGAAATTTCTACTCATATACCAGGCAAATTAGGAATGTCCAATTCTGAAATAAGGGATTTGGGAACTTCATCCCCTATTCCAATGATTCTAGGATCTTCTTCTCATGCCCAAGTTGACTTAGGAGTGTCTCCATCTGTCTCATCATGTCTGAGACATCCCTTGTCTTCCCAAAAAGTTCTAGGAACACCAACATCCATCCAAAGGGCTGTGAAATTTTCATCAGCTACCCAGGGGGATAAACAACCTTTGCCATGTACCCAAGGTCATCTGGGGCTCATGTCCCCTTCCCTGCAAACTGAGGAATCTTCCCAATTTTCTCAGGGAGAGATGAATCTTGGGCCAACTGCCCAAGTAGCAACTGCAATTCCATCTGCCTCAGTGGCTCCAAAGCATGTCATTTCTTCCCTCCAAGATGCTGGGGGCCATTACAGACATTTGCAGAATAATCCGGTACTGTCCACACTTTCACAGAAGTCTCTAGAATCATCAACAACTCCCCGTACTTCTCTGGAACACTCTCTGTTTCAGCAAGAGTCTCTGGGACCTACCCCATCTGCCTCAGGCACTATGAAACAATCTATCCCACACCAGGGCTGCCAGAAAACATCTGACACTGCACAAGTGACTCTAGGACAGTCACAACCTGAGCAAGGGTATGAAGGACGTTCGTCATCTACACAAGGGAGTCTGGGACTGTCTACATCTGTGCCACATACCCTAGGACATTCACCTTTTGCTCAAGGGTCTCCAGGAAAATCTACATGTTTCCACAAGCTAGGCCCTTCTTATGATCAAGGGGCTGTAGCACAGTTCAAGTCGGTCCCAGGAGATGGACTTTCTCTCTCTGGTCGGGGCGTACCAGAAACTTTGCCATCTTCCCAAGTAACTCTAGAAACATCATCTTCTCTCCAGGAATGGTAGCAAATTCATCAGAAACAAGGGGCTATACAACGTCAGTCCCTTTCTCAAGGGTATCTGCCACATTCCCAGTTTACCCCAGAATTGGCAGAACATTTGCCGTCTCCCCAAGAGGTTTTTAAACTTTCAGAATTGTCCTCAATGACTCTACAAACTTTCTCACCTATCCCAGGAACTCTGGGTCTTTCAATATCTGTGCACGCTCCTGAGTGCCCTTACATATCTGACCAACAATTTCAGGGATCACCAATGACTCTCCTGGAACTTCCTCAAACTTCTCCATCCTCTCAAGTTTCACTGGGACTGACTTCATCTGTTCCGGGGACTTTGGAATCTTTATTATCGGCCCTAATGTGTCCGGAGTTGTCTGTATTGGCCAAACGGTCTCAAGGTCCTTCACAACAGGATAACGTGTATATAAAGAGAATCACCATCTACCCAAGGCACTCTGGGATCCATCACATCAACCCAAGAGCACCTACGATATTCAAAGCCCATTCAAGGTTCTCCAGACACTTCCACATCTTCCCAAGTTAATCTAGGCCCTTCTTTAGCCCCAGAGGCTTTGTGGCATACAGCATCATCTCCAGGAGATCTTGGAGTTTCTCAATCTGCACAAGGTACTATAGGAGCATCACCATCTATCCAAGATGTTCTAGAAACACCACCATCTGCCCAAGGCACTATGGATCCATCAGCTAAAGGTGTTCTAGGACTTCATGCTCCTTCAGAGGGGACTCTGGGTCCTTCCAAATTTACACTAAAGACATCAGAATCCTTGCCATCTTCCCAAGAGGCTTCTAAAACTTCAGAATCTGTCTCAAGTACTCTACACTCTTTGTCATCTCTCATAGACACAATGACACTTTCAACATCTGTCCACAGTGTTGTAGGCCCTTCCATAACTGAACAAGTGACTTTCGGACCATCAACATTATCCCAGGAAAAGCGAGCATCTTCTCCATCTGTCCAAGTGTCTGTGAAACCTGCCCCATCTGAAATGGGGCCTTTAAAACATTCCCTGACAAACCAAAGTTCTCAGGGAGTGTCTTCAGATTCAAAAGTGACTCTGCAAGATTCAACACATGAGCAAACCTATGTAGGAAATTCATTGTCTTCACAAGGGGCTCTGGGCCTGTCCACCTTATCACATGAATCTCTTGAATATTCAACACCTACTGAAGATTATTTCTTTTCAGACCGAGAGGGTGCAAGCCCTTGTTTTGACCAACAGGCTTCAGTACATTTGATGTATGATCGAGAAGATATTAGACTTTCTGAATCTTCTGAGGGCACACTGGGAAAATTGTCACGTTCACAAAGCACTCTAGAAATATCATCTACCCATGGGATTGTACAACCTCCACCACCTGTGGAAGATTCTCTAGGACTTCCACCTCCTTCAGTGCAGACTGTGCACCCTTACCAACTTACTCCTGAGATATTAGCAACTTTGCCATCTACCCAAGAAATCTACTATATATAAGCATCTTCCCGAGGGACCCACGAGGATGTGGGAACTTCCTTTTCAACAGAGTTTCTGGGACTGTCTATTAATGCACACGGTGACTTTATTCCTATCCCTTGTCATGAAGATTGCCTACGGCATTCACCTTATCCCAAAATAAGCCCCAGAATTTCCAGTTCTCCCAAAAAGATATTGACACATGTCCTGTTTGCTGAAGGGGACATCAGATATTCCCTGGCAGAACTTGAAGTCTTAAAATCTATCCCTTCTGTCAGAAGTAGGCGTACATCTTCCATGTGTCTCCAAACAGATTCAAGTCCTACCTTTAGTTCACAAAGGAGATCCCCATCCCCAACATCAGCAGAATTGACCCCAGATCTACTCCCTCTTCTACAGAACTTCCAAAATATTCTACCTACACCCAAGGCATCCACAGACATTCTATGTCAAACAAAACAACATCCAGATATGCTATTTTGGGCCAAGGAGGCCTAAAACATGTCCCATTGTAACATGAGTGCTATGAGCATTGCCATTCTTCCAAAAATGGGGACAGAGCTTCCATTTCTGAAAAAAGTAGTATAAGGCTTAAAAGTGAGCCCCAGGAGAGCCTCCCGACTTCTTCCCCAAGGGAATCCACAGATCCTCACGATCTCATGGGCAGGGCCTCGGTAATCCTCCATCTTCTCAAGGCACCCCTAGACGTTTCAAGTCTACCAAAACCAAACTGAAGAATGCACCCTCTAACCAAGATGACTTTCAAGCCTTCCCTCCAGAGCAAGAGGACTGCAAATCCCCTCCTTCTCAAAAAAGCAGCACAGACGTTACCCATCTTCTAAAAAGGGCCATAAAACAAAAGCCCCTCCACAAGAGAGCATAACACCTTCCACCTCTACTGAAGGGGACTTTGGATACACTGGCTCTCGTCAAGGGAAACTCAGACATCCCCCCTCTCCCTGTGGGACTTGCAGTCATTGTAGTTCTGCTGGGAGAAGACTAAGGCATGACCGATCTAACCAAAGGGCCATTGAAACTGCAGCTCATTAAGACGTCAACTCATCTCCTGAAGGAGACAGTTCCCACGGGTTTGACAAACTTTCATCACCGCAAAGAGATGTCATACACCCTGTTTCTACCAAGGAGGGCTCGAGAGATGAACTTTCTGTGCAAGAGGGACAGAAGCCTTCTGTTAGTGTCAACGGAGGACCTTGGGCTGTGCTACTTGTTCACTTTGGAATCACACATGCACCAATACCAAAAACGACTGCCAAAACATACCCTTTTATCCAAGGAAACTTCAGACATACCCTATCTCCACTAGTCGACTTGAGATCTTCCCTCTCTTATGAAGAGAGTGACACAGTCTTCCAGTATGAATATGGGAGGCCATTATGTGACCCTTCTAATTTTCATGGCCACAGATATTCACATAGAGCCCCGTGTGGTCTAAATAAGATCCTACTGCAGAGAGGGAGCTCGATTTCCGTCCTCTTCTCTCAAGGAGGTTTCAGACCTTCTCCATCTGACCAACAGGGCCTTGCCTATTCTCACCAAGAGGACATCAGAAACGTGCCCCCTGTTCACAGCAGCCTCAGAGGCTTCCAACCTGAAAAGGGGACCACAGAAATGATGCTTCTAACAAGCCAGGCCCCAGACACACTATGTTAGATCAACATTCTGATTTCGGAATGTTGCTATCTAATCAAGAGAGGCTCAGAACTGCAACTTCTGCCCTGGGAAGTCCCCAACCTCTCTGTCCTCTCCAAAGAGGCATCAGACCTTCCCTGTCTGTCAAATGGAACCTCTAAATCAGCCCATCTCAAGAGGAGAGCCTGAGAACTACTCTCTCTTACCATAGTATCTTCAGGTTTCTCCACTTGCCACCCCCCTATTTTCCAACTCTCTTCCCTATGTGAATAACTAAGTTTAGAACTCTTCCTTCTCATCAAACATCTGTCAAAATTTGACTACTATACCTGGCTGCCTCAGAAGCACAGTGAGGCCCCTATGCCTAAGAGCTATGCAGATGTTTCCCTTATGAATAATAGTGGGTCACACATTCTACCTAGAAGTACATCTATATGATTCACGTCCCATAGAGAATAACATGGATTCTTTCTTATCAGTGTGATCGTAGAGGTAATTCATCTGACCAAACCGGTGATAGAACAAGTTCCCTTGCCTAAGAGCCTCTTATTCTAACCTCTGAACTCATGACCTCTGACCAAAAGAATATGACACTGAAGTGTGAGGTTCCAGGGCCTCAGAGTATCCATCAGAGTCTGAAACCCAGGGGACCGCCTTACACTTGGTAAACACAGATTAAGAAAGATGTCTGTCATGTTCAGAAGTAGGCAGCTGTACTGATGAGGAGATCTAGCTGGGAACTGTCTCCTATCCGGATTAAGAACACAGCTGCCAGTCCTGCATGACAGGGATGTTCTAGATTCCTATGAATATCAGATAAGGAAATATTCAGGCCTTCTCTAAACCCAAGATGACCCTTGATCTTCACCTTGATTCACAGGTGACTCTAAGGCCTAGTGCTTATACCAAGACAGCATGAGCCTTTTTGGCTCTGAAGAATGATGTCCTCAATTTTTTCTCTTTGTTTGTGGATGCCTCAAAGTTTCTCACTCTCTCCAAGAGCCCTCCAAATCTTGTGTCTAAGAAAGTGGCCTCACACTTATTCTGTCGGTACCAGGAGAATGCACATTATATCAGTAGCTGGCATGGAGCTCAAATCATTCTCAGTGGGTCAGCAGGGACTCAGTCACAATCCCTCTGAACCAAAAGTCAAATGCTCTCCAATAATGGTCAGGCAGGTGTCAGAGCCAGGAGTATTCCAACCTTCCTCACAGACAAAGGGAGCTTCTGATCTGTCCCTTCAGAACCAGGAGCCCTCTCATCTTGCCCAGTTGCCAGTGTGGCCTCAACATTAATTATCTAGAACCAATGTACCTTACAACTGATTCCAATAATGCAAGGACTTTAAGATCCTCCACCTCAATATCAAGGACTTCAGACATTCCCCACAGTTAAAGGGGAAGGGACACCCTTTTCCTTTCACAACCAGGAGACCTCAGATTTTCACTAACTCTTCAAATGGACTTCAGATTTACCACTTCAGAGCAAGGGTGCCACACACTTCCTCAGTGATAAGACGGGCCCTAACACATCCTTTATCTTCCTGAACCCGGACAATTCAAATCTCCAGCTAATAACTCCAGTAGGTCTTACATACGCCCCCTGAGACCTAAACTAACAAATGAATTAAGGGTGCCTCACACCTTGCAGGAACATCTTCTAGAGGGATTTAGGCCTATTTTTTTTGGCTATAGTAACCTCCAATTTCATGGTATACTAAAGGGGGCTGCCTTACCTTACCCTCTTTAAACAAGTAGATCTTACTCTTTGTCTATCTTTGAGGAGTCTGAGACAAACTCCCCTGAAGAAACAAGCTTCAGAACTGACCAAGCGACAGAAGGGGCGGAGTGTCTCATATATTCAGTCTTTGCTGAAGCATGCTTGATACTAACTCCCTGTTAATCAGAAAGCATAGGGGCTTTTCATTCTGTTCATGGCAGACTCTCATCTAACATCCAATTTTAGAGATACTAGAGCTCCTCCCTCAGGCCTGATGGGCCAGGTAATACACTATTGACCACCAACCATACCTCAGAGAACTCTGGATTGAAGGCCTATGGCAGAAGAATTAAAACCATAGCCTAGGTCCAATTTTATCTGTTTGAAGCTGCTCATCAGAAAAGACACTATCCTCCATATCCACACTTGTGTAGCTTACTGTGTTTTTGTGGAGAGAACAGAACAAGGGACTCTGAACCATCCTCTAAGTAAAACTCTCAGGTTGCTGTCAAACCTGCAACTGGAGGCCACAGAGATAAGGATTTCCTAGTATTCAATGAGGATGTGGAGACTGAAAAGAGAGCGCCTGGACCTTCTTCCCCTAAAGAAGGTAAGCAGGGACATTCCCCCTCTGCCCAACAAGATCTGGGATTTTCATGTCCAAACATTAATATTTTTTGCTGATGACTTGGGACATAAAACTTTACTCTTTGATCCAAGAGAATTTCCCTCCTAACAAGGGCAAAAGGGATATTTCACCTCTGACCAAGGGGCATGGGTCACCCTGCTTAGAGTTGCCTAAGTCAAGAAAACAAAGCAAATGCTGGAACCCAGCCCACTCCCTTGAATAAACTCACCAGACATGTTGTGGGATCATCAGCGCTGCTCAGTTCTGGTTAGCTGAACACAATTTTTATGAGGCAAACATGCTGGGGACACCTACCCAAACTGTTCATGAATCCTGGCATTGATGCTTCTTCTCTTGTAGACCCAGCTAAAAATATTGATATCCTAATCTGTAAAGAAGAGTTGGAAGGTGGACCTATGCCAGCACCTTATGAGGTACGGGAGCCTATTTGACCTCAGCTTAGAATGGTATGGACTTTACACACTTTGACCAAATCCCCCATTACCAGGGCCACAGAAACAACCCCCCACACATTCTTAGGAGTACTCACTATTGCTACCTGTGGGTAAGGAAGCAGCAGATCTTTCTCCTGAAACAAAGGAAGACCTGGATCTTTCCAGTTTGCCAAAAAGAGGTTTAGATATTTCTATTCAGTGCGGTACACTACATACTGATATTCTGCAGTGGGTTTCAGACATTATTCTTAATAAATAGCTCACAGATTTTTCCTTCAATCCTAGGAAAACTAGAAGCCCACTATTGATTCCTTGAAAAACGTCTGACATACACATACTCTGTAAAGGAGGGTAGATACATTTTAGTTTCTTTGATCAAGCAGACTCTAGACCCATTTTTTCATTTCAAGGGTCATAATACAAGTTTTTCTGAGAAGAAGAGTGACATGAAAACTCACTCAGCTCTTTATCTTTTTCTCAAGGAGATTTCATATCAACACCCTCTGACAATGGCTTACTCCAAGAATCCTCTTCTATCTGTGGAAACGTCAGATCTAGTCCTCCAGATGAGGTCTTAATCCTCCCCTTTTGACCTGGGTGGCCAGGAAAGCAACATGACCAAGGGATTTCAGATCACCCTGAATCGGTGTCTTCAGAAATGCCAGTGAAATCTGAGCACTTATCTAACACATTCTACCTTTAAGGTGATTGATTGACTTGCAATGCAGAGGTCACTTCCATCTTTGTTGCCCTGTCTGCTGCTGATGTGATGGTCTCTGAGGACACAGAGGCAGAGAATGCCATTCATCATGTAAAAAAAATGCTTTGACTTTGGCAATCAAGCCTCAGAGTCATGTACCACATGTGTACTCTGGACTGTGAGAATATTTGGACTGGTTAAGTTATTTTCTGCATTTATTTCAATCCCCAAGGAAACCTGAGAGTTCCATCTTCTGCCTGGGGAAATCTGGGACTGCCCTGCTCTTTTCTACCGTCCCAACACATCCTACCTTTCAGCAATGAGGACTACGACCTTCCCACTTGTGACTACAAAGGTCCACATCTAACTGATCTGACATAGGTCCGTGGGAGACTCCCTCTATAAACAAGGGGCAGCAATCCACTCTGGACTGTGGTTCCATAGCCCAAGTTAAGCAATCAAGTCATAGAGTACATGTCATCTGCCTTCAAGACAGTCAATAGAAATGGAAAGACTTCGATTTTTATTTGCAGACCTGGACAGCTGAACACAAACTAGAGGGAGCAACCTAGCCAGGGACAGTCATCTGGGTCTTGGGGAGAAGGCATAGGTCACAGCCTTGTCTCTCCGATAAGGAGGAAAACCTACCAAGGGAGAGAAATCTCAAGAAGAGGGGAAAGCTCATGAGGAGTGCTGGGAACTTCTCCACTGCATAAGGTACCAGTGATCATCAGCTACAACCAAAGTATATATGGTGCCTTCATCATCGGCTTGAATGAGATTCTGTCCTCTTTTTCCAACAAGGCCTCAGAGTTCACATCTTTCAAAGGTCTCAGAGCCTACATGAACTTGTTACTTCGCACCTCATTGAACAGTACATCATACCTCTCCTAAGACTAAGGTTTCCCAAGACCCCATTTGTCCACTACTCCTAAATCACTTATTTTGTGTTCTATGTTCCACATATGTTCCCATTCCTATAAAGTAGCTCACAGTCTTTTATCTTCTCGTTATAATGTTTTTAGACCCAGGGTTCCCTAAATCATTCACTCTGTACACAAGAGAATCAAGCATTCCCAATCTTCCCAATAGGATTGTGAACCAATTATCTACCTCAACCCAGAAACAGGATTTCAGACATTCAGTTTCTGCAAAAGGAGATCTGCGAAATCAAACTCAATTAAAAAGGCTTTCAGAATTGCCCCCTGTTTCCAGGGAATGTCTCATATCTCTACCATCTTCTCTAAGGGGCTTCAGGTCTACCCTTATGTCTACAGAACCATCAGAGCTTCCTTTCAGTCCATGGTGACCTCATCTATGCCCCTTCTAAGATAATTAAGAAGTAACCTCTCTGACCCAGACAGGCACACTAATACATATGCAACTCATAGGTGCACACACCTGCTGCTTTTAGATCATAAGTCAGAAGATAGAAAGCTGAAACCAATTCTCATGCTGTCTTCCTCAAATTTGGTCAACAAAAATGCACCATCCATGTCTTTTATTAATAGATATGTGCAACTGAATTCAACCTTCAGGAAACATCAATACTTGCATACCCACTCCTCCTGTTGGAAGATTGTTGTGACAGCCGCCTATACTCTCAGAAGGTATGCATGTTTGCACTGGGAACATTTTTGGAAGTTTGTGAGTCAGAGCCTGAACCTTCTTCCAAGAGAATCCAGAACCTTCCCCTTCTATCCATGAGTGAAGTGAATCTCTGTAATTTGCCAAAAAGGCTGGAAACCTCCACTCTGTGAGCAAAGATATTCAGGATTTCTCCTTTGTCCAGAACTTCCCATTCAAAGAATAGGTTCTCAGAACTTCCATGTCACCAAGACATCTGACACATTCACTGTTTATTGCAGTGGTCCTCAGTATTTCCCTGAGTCAAAATATTCTTCAGTAGTATCCTCGATTAGCAATGTAGTCTTAGACACTACCCACCTGTGCAAGGGGGAATAAGAACTGCGTTCTTGACCCAATGCGACTCAGACATTTCTTTGGTGTCCAAGGGACATTAGACATGCCCTTTTGTATAATATCGCATCATACATTGGAGTGTTATTTAATGAGTCCTCAAGCACCCTTCATGTCTTTGAATTACCTTCCACAAATGCTACTCTTAATAAGAGAGATTTAAACATTTCACCTTTGAACTTGGTAGTTAGGAAATACGGTGTTCGAGCGGTCCCATGTGACTGGATGCAATGGCATGCTCTTCAATACAATACAGTTATGGACAAATGAGGACAAACTGAAGGAGGCAACCTTGCTAGGGACAGCCAAACAGGCAGTTTGGAGAAGGCTGACTTTGTATCCTGAATTCCCTCAGGTTCAATCCTGGATGTGGAAATTCTGTACACTAAGAAGATGTGGAAGCTGAAGTGATGGCACCGTCCCTAACTGAGTAAGGTCGCAGGGACTGTCACCTTCAACAGAATGGTGGGTGGCAGACCCCTGCTCCCTCAAGTGTTTCCCAGTCCTTACTTTTGTCCAACCCAGTCACAGATTTTTCCCTTCCCCAGAGGGGACCCAGTGGTTCTTATCTTCCCAAGTTGCCTCACTTCTGTATATGTCATTGAAGAGATTTTCATACTCCCCTACCCACAAAAAGCCTAGTGCAGAGCTTCCCTTTTGCCCAATGTGGTCCCAAGTACTCATTCTGTGGGGAAACCCTCAAATGTTTTGTTAGTGAGTGAGCCTCGTTAATTGGTTTCTGACTAAAAAGTCCACTGAACAAGTATTACTTAGACCACTCCCTCTGTACAAAGGGATAAAAATCAAATTCACCCACATGCAGTCCAGTATACTGCAAAAGGGGTCAAGGATTACTTCCTTCAACCATGAGGACTATGGAATCCCACTCCAGCCTGACTGTCACGCCCATGTCACAGTGATGAAAGAGACCTCAGAACTGACACTTATGGTCAATGTGGATCTTATTTCCTTCTACCTAAAGACTTCAGGTGTAGATTCTGACCTTAGGAGGACCTAGAGCACCCCTGCTTTCCAGGGTCAACATAAAATTTACCCTCTAAATAGCAATACATTAGTGCCAAACACTCTGAACAAGATTGACTACCAAAGACATTTTCAACCAATGAAGCCTCAGAAGATTCTGTGTTTACATCTCAGGGCACACATAGAAAGCAAAAATTAACACTCTTGCCATCTGCATAGAAGGTGGTTGTCAACAATGCAATGTTGCCATCTTTCTTTTATGGATCTGCACAGATCACCACAACCTTGAGCAAGACTCAAAGTTCAGGCAAGCACTCGTCTTGTTGAGAGAATATCCTAACTTACTTATTCCTCCTCAACACTCCATAAATGTATGGATTGGGGGATCAGAGAAGAAGAGTTGGAACCAAGTTATATACAGTACCATTGACTTCCTCCACTACCCTGTTTAAGCTAGGTCTGTAGCTTCTGCACAATAGGGTGACTGAATTTTGCTATTTGGTTAAACAGGAACAGATACTTTATCTCTAAGCACAGCAGTTCAGAGTGACCTCAGAAGTTTCCCCTTTCTGAATATGGGCTCCTCAAAGTGTTCTTCTTCTCAGGGCACGTCACACCATCCTCTTTTGATAAAAGGCCATCAGAAATTGCCTTTGGTTAGAGAGGACTTAGGTCTTTTCCGCTCTTACAAATAATACCCTTGGCCTTCTGTCTCTGTCCAAGGTGAATCATAAGAATGACGGCTTTATACTGTAGGAATCTGAGAATTTCATTTTGCCCAAATGGAGCAGGTTGAAGGCATTCCCAGAGCACACAACATGTGCATTTGTGCCTCAGATTTATCCCTCTACGGGAAGACCTTAGATATTTGCCTCTAATGATAGTCACTAGGAAAATACATGTATGACCAAAGAGACTTCACTTTACTCTGCTCTTAATTCAGAGAGCATGAAACTGAGGTCATCTGTCCTTGTCACCAGTTACCAAAATGAAGAGGTTCAACACTTTATGTTCACACTCAAGTAATGACAATAAGTTTCAAAAAGTTTCAATTAGAGCCTGAGAACTGCCAATCATGGCCAAGGAACAATGCTCACATTGCTGCCAGGGCATCACAATGTGCCTGAAGATGTGAAGCTTCTAAACTGTGATGAAGTTCTTCCCGCACTATACAAGGTAGGCTGAAACAATCACCTCTCCCTAAGTGGTTTGTAACTTTGCTACTCTCTCCAAGTCTACTTCAGCCTTCCATTTCCTAACAGCATTGCTGTAGATCATCAATTTGTGTCCCTTAGACATCATATACACCCTCTGTAAACAAAAAGACATGGTATCTAAACCATGAGATCCGAAGGCCTCATCTGGATCTTCCCCTAGACCTCAAACTTCCCACTTCTAGAGAAAAGATCATGAATAATTATCCTCTCTCACCCAGAAGGAGTCAACCTTTCCCTGTGTGATGAAAGAGGACCCTGAATTCAACTTCTACTTGAATGTTTCCCATATCCAACACCTTACCTGAAAGGTGCATCAAAGCCACTCCCTTTCTTTCAGTGCTCCTCAAATTTACATCCTCTGGCCATTTAGTTTGAAAATGTCTTGCTTTCATACAGGGACTCCGGACCCTCTCCCTCTGCCCATGGAGGCCACAGACACTTCACTTCTACTCATAAAGAACTGACGCTTCAACCCTCTCTCTGTCAGGCAAGGAAACCCTTTCCCTAATGCACAAGTTGGTCAGAAAATGTCCTCTCTTGCACAAAAGGAACTACACTCAGACCTACCTGCTCTTTATAATGAGCCATTTACCTTTCTCTATTGAGTATATATGACTCAGTCATTCCCAATTGTTTTGGTTGCTGCCAACACTCTTCCTGCTACATAGAGGCTAAGAAATTACCCTTCTGAGCAAATAAGTCTTGGGCTTGAATCATCTGACCAAAGGCTTATTGGACTGAGGATAACTGTCTGGCCTGTGGGAAGAATGCAATGACTACTGCCTGGCCCACAGTCGACACGACAAAAGGATATTGTAAACACTGAAATGGAGTTGGAAACTGATTTGGGAGCAGCGGACATTCCTCTGTCCACGAGGTAGTGACTTTATGCCCAATGGAACATGATGGGCTTTCCTATTTTATTGAACATTGCCAGTGACTTTACCCCTCTGACAAATGGGTGTACGGGTGCAGACATTGAACTGTATACAACAAGTCTCAGAAATTCCACCTACAACCAAGTTGCTTAGACCTTTTCCCTAGACCAATGAAATCTGCCACATTTTCGCTCTGAGGAAGTGCATGACAGTCCCCTTCTACCTTTATCCAAAGGTGCCCAGGTCCTTCTCTCAGCTTACATTGGGAGATTTAGACATTCACATCAATAAAGACTGCCTCAGACCTGATCTCTGTAATGAATACAATCCCACATATTCATCATCTGCCCAATGGGTTTCATACCTGCAAACTCTAATTTGGGTAGCATGGAAAGTACTAACCTGACCAAAGACAGCTCAAGGTATTCTGTGCTGATGTCTTAGAACACGAGAGTAGCAAGATGGGGTGATTCAGACCACTGTCTACATTCTGATCACTAAAATATGGAACACCTGTCCTATATGCAGAGGAATGTGTAGATGCACTGATACTTGAGGCTTATCTCATCTAACCAAAGACTACTGTCAGTGACTACTTCCATGAGCCACTTAGAAGATGTCTATGAAGGCCGCTATGCCTATCATGGACATTCAGAAGATTTGTATTCTAGATTGTGATTCAAGTTGGGAGCTGATGGAGGAGTGAATGTCTGTACCTTCCGGTACTTCTTAAGGTATCATCAAACCTTCACATTCTGCCCAATTGTACCTAAATATATGACAAAGAGAGCCTAAGACTATTCCCTTCACTCCAGGGACCTCGTACATCATGCTTCTATTTGGGGAGTCTTGAATCTGTCATCTCTCCCCAGAGGGTCAGCCAAATTTCCTCTTCTGCCTATAGGAAAATTGGATTTACCCCACCTACCCAAAGACAACTCAGAGTATCCTCTTTTTCTGAAGTGGCTTTCAGGCTAAGCCCTCTTCCCCAATATCCCCCGACTATTTTCCTTGTGAATAAACGGATGTCAGACCTCACTGTTCAAATAGAGTTCATCAACATCCAATGGGTTCTCAGGCCTTCTGAACATGCCGTGTGGCAGTGAGCTTAATATGTCTAAGTAATTGTGCCTCAGATCATTCTATAAGGACAAAAGGGGTTGTGATCTACTGTTTCTGATTTACCAGAGGATCTAAGATCTTCTCTTATTGCCTGAGTGGTCTTCAAATGTGTCTTTCTGGCAAAGGAGGACCTCACTTTGTCCACCTCTAATTCAGGTGCCTCAGACATTCTCCACTCAAACTTGAGGTCCTAGAACATTTTTCTTCACCCAATGATACATCCAGGCAAACAAAGCTCAAAGTACTAGAGCTGAGGAGTAATGAGTAGAGGCCAGAATCTTAAGCCCACAGCCTCAAGGTAGAAACCAATATGATGAGGCACCCATAATTCATACCTAGATTTGAGCAGCTGAACATATGCTTGAGAAGGAGAACCAGCTTGAGACTATCAGCCATCCATCTGGAAAAATACTCAGACTTAATCCTGACCTGCCATATGTTCACTACCGTGGACAGATCAGTTCTCTGAAGATGAGCTGGAAGCTGAAAAGGCAGTATCTGGAATGTGCTCCACTAACTGAGGTGGGCTGGGTCTTTCATCTTATGTCAAGGAGAAGGTATGCAAATTTCCAGCTCTATCTAACCAAACATACTAGTTTACCTGTATCCAGAGGCCTCAAATTTCGACTCTGTCCCTAAGATGCCCTCTAATATTTACCCTCAGTCACTGGGTGGGTGGGGGGATGTTGCGTTTACACCATAGATCTTGGAGTCTCCATTCTTCCCTATGCCTCTTGCAAAGTCTCAGACTACAAACCTCTGACCCAATTTTCCCTCGTCATACTTTCTATCTTGTGTGGAGAGGCTTTCAAGGTCTGAATTTGAGTCTTTCAATGATGTTCCCATTGACCAAGGGTGTCTCCCACATACTCTTTCTGACTAATGGGACCTTCAAGCTTAATTTAATGCGAAGGAAACTTCAGACAACCCTTTCCCATTATGTAGGGTATCTATACTAATCCCTTATCCAAATGGCCTTTGGCTTTATCTTCTGACAACAGAGGTGTCAGGCTTTCCCACTTGGATCAAAGAGAACTCATATTCACATATTGTGATCAAAGGGGCCTTGGGCGTTGTTCTGTTCATCATTATAACATTCCTCCCCTCAGGATTGAGTTCCCTGAGCTCAAAAGCCAGAAGGAGACACTGGAATGACAGTCATCAGTCTGCAGGGCAGTTATCAGAAATGAAACGATCCCAACATTTTGCTCAGATCTGGATGGATGACTGTGGAATAACAAACTCCACCCGTACTCTTAGAACAATGTTCAGATTGCTGCATATCCTCCTGAAGATGGCAGAGATTATATGGTTACTTTCTTCTTGTTAATTTAGTTGTTGTTTACACTGTTGCTGTTCTCTTTTTTTCTTGTTTTATTTTAAGTTTAGAAGAGGACGTCTTGATATTTTCTTGTTATGTTAATCATCTACTGGCATTAAAAAGCAGCAACCAATTTCTTGAATGTTTAAAGTTTTCTACTCTGTTTTGAAATCACAATGTATGGATATCTTCTTCAGTTTTGTTTTCAAACAAATATCACTATGTAATCCTATTTGACAAATGTACTTTAATCAATGTCATATTCAAATGAATATATATTTTCTGTCTGTGCTTTGTTAAGATTTCCACCTGACAACAATTTTATTTGATGTCCTTAGCAAGATTCTTTCTTAAAAGAACCTGTCTTAAAACTCTGTATCTCAGAAGTTTGAAAGGATGCCTGACATCTCTAGCAGCATAAATAACCTCATTAGCATTGCTGTCTAGTGGGTTATAACTGTCAATAAGGCATACACAGTAATAACTGAAGCAATAACTAAGTGCAAGGAAGTATTTCAGGGTGGAAATCCTGAAAATAGCCAGAAACAAAGGAAAGTCCAGTTACTAATCAAATCAATGTAATTTAAATTGGCATTGAGCAAGAAATTTAGAGTTTGGTGTGTGTGCTTGTAGATGGCTGGCTAGTTTGGAATTTCAAACATCATGTCTTATTTGAGGATAGCAAAGTATGCCTCAGTGTGGGTGTGAGAAGTAAAGGGCAGCATGTTTTTAATGTTTAGTCATCAATCCATTGCATCAATCTATTTAACTCTCTTTCATCTATATAAGTATTTATGTAGGTGTATATGTTTCCGTCTATCTATCTATCTATCTATCTATCTATCTATCTATCTATCTATCTATCTATCTATGCATATGCCATAATATACATACGAAAGTCAGAAGTAGATATTGCCATTACTTTTCTCTTCTTCTATCATTTGCATTTTGGAGATCAAACATTGATGATTTGAAAAGACCACTTAACCGTCTCAGTGGTCCCAATGCTGTGTTTTAAAGCTTTCTTATGAAAGCTTTATGAAATTTCTCATTCCCAAGGGTACAAGATATCAACACTATTGTCATGAATGCTAAAATATGAGAATGATGAGAATCAGAAGATTGTACACCCCATGCTCTCTTCTGGAGCTGTATTCACATGTGTGTGCACTCAGACTCAACACACAAAGACACACATAATCAGATTAAAAATATCTTCTTAATTATGCTTCACATAGAAAGGCAGGCATTAAAAGCAATATTTTTGTTGTATATCTTTATTCTGTTTGCAAGTATTTTATTGATCATTTTAAAATATATGTTCATCAGGGTCATTGGCCCCTAGCCTGCTAGCCTGCCAGTTGAAGAACTGGTTTGGGTCTTGGAGAGAGATACTGGATTCATAGAAGTTTGGCAGTGTGCCTTTTGTTTCTATTGTTTTCAATAGTTAAAGAAGAATGGGGTGTAGATCTTTTTGGATGTCTTGTACATAGAATTTGGATATGAATCCATCTGGATCTAGATTTCTTCCCATTTTTCCTTTTTTTTTCTTTCTTCTTCCTTTTTTCCCCTGGGAGGCTTTTATTACTACTTCAATTTCCTCATTTGTTATAGGTCTTTTTAGTTGTTTGACTTCTTGGTTAATTTTGGTGGCTTCTGTGAATTTAGAAAATAGTCCATTTCTTTTAGGTTTTCCAACTTAATAGAATAAGGATTGAAGAGCATTCTTGTTGTGGCATATTTTATACTTCAAGATAGTACTCCTGTAAGCTGTCCTTCTGGCATGTAAAGTATTCACTACCTACCTGTAAACAATGGAGTGGCCACCGAGTTCTCCTTTAAAACAGGACATTCCTTAACATTAAAACAGATGAAAGTTAGGCTGCACTCGTTTGTATATTGGAGGGCTGGGTGGATACAGGGAGGATTTGGAATGAAGTTGCACGTAGGGCTGGGGCAGGGAGGAGTAGCAGGAAGAGAAGCAGGAGGAGAAACATGGAATGAAGTCTCTGCCTAGCCACCCAGGTATTGAATCCCTGAGAACTGACATGACTTGAAATTAATAATAACCTTTGAGAAAATTCAATGATGCACTCATAATAAGCAATTGAAAATTAATTTAACACATTCCCTTATAATAGTTTGAGTTTATTTGGTATCTACAGTAATGTTATCCTGTTCATATCTGATTTTGTTAATATGGCTCCTCTCTTTTGTTTAGATGGGCCAAGGGTTTGTCAATCTTGTTTATCTTATCAGAGAACTAACACCTAGATTCATTGATTTTTTATATTGTTTTCTTATATTGTTTCTTTTAGGTACCATTTCCCCTTTCACTCTCCTCTGTAGAAGCCCTGTAGTATAGGCTTCCTTGTTCTCTTTCAAATTCATGTCCTCTTTCTTTCATTAGCTGTTGCTATATACAAACATGTATATGCATACCACATCTCATTTCAGGTGATAATGTACCCCTCCATAGCTTTGTGACAGAGAATATGTATATTTCTAAATACATAAATACAACCTCATTACTTCACATAATGACAATTACATCAATGTCATGATACTTCCATACTTTCAGGGCTGACAATTGGGTATAGGATAACCGATAAGTGTGGTCTTCTTTGGGAAAGACTATTCCTACCACTCTCAGTGCTCTGTTCCTTCCCTGCCTATAGTTCATTGTTGTAGATCAGAGGCCTTGTTGGGACTCTGCCCTGTCTATAGTAGCAAATCTATTGTTGTTGCATTTGTTCAGTGCATGTTTAGCACTTATGTAGGTGAGACTTCCTGGGTGTAGCTTCTGACATGCCTAAGAGACTCAATCTCACAACAAACTTCCTGAGTCAGTGGGGACTATATAGTGAGACCCTTTTTCCTTACCTGATACTGTTAAATTCCAAGCCATATACTAAGTGTGTACTGCACAGGGCATTTGAAATACAGAATGTTTCCAAAGGCTTTGGTTCGATTGCACTGTGAAGGTCTCCACTGAGACATATACTCACAGCTGGTATCATAGGTTGTGGGAGATCTGCACTGATGTGTAATAATTTTACCCTCCTTCCTTTGCTTTCAGTGGTGACAAGCCCTGCAGCAGATCTGCAGGGCCTGTTGTGCTTGAATTGGAAGCTGTTTACTTATTTGTGTATCCTTAGAGGGGCCTTGTCACACTGAGAGGAGGCAGGCAAACACAAGGCAGTCAGGAGCAGGGAGCATAGACAATGGTGGTGACTGTATTTAGTGGCTGGCTAGGTACTTGGTAATGATGTCAGGAGGCATGCTTTACCAGATGAAGGGCCGTAATTTGCAAACTGCTGTCTCTTTATGTTAATCTCTTCTGCAGTCCTAAGGCTCCTCAGAAACCCACATGAAGCTACTAAACAATATCTATGACACAAATATTAACTTTTAAAATATAAAATCCCTGTCCTTTCTGAGTAGCACCACACAACTTTAATTTCAGTGATTTATCACAGAAGGTGAATGTCTAAGTGTTCAAGGCCAGCCTGCTCTTTATAGAGGGTTGCAGTACAGCTTCGTGTTGATTTTAGTTTTCCATGTCCCCCGCACGTTTTGCCACCACCCTATCCCAGCCTTGAGCTGCCTGGGAAGCCGCTTGGTTCTCCGCCCTGGCCAGGGGCGAGAGGCTCAAGCCAAAAGCAGTGGGGAAGCACCGGGGATGCTTGGGACGTGGGTTCCTAACACCCTGTGGTGTCGCCTGACCCTGCTTGCTGAGAATGAACACGAGACGGAGACAGCATCTGGTGGAGCCAAACTCGTTTATTCCAAAGGATCACCCAGATATATAGCCTCTTTTAACAGGGAAGGGCGGGGGATCCTTAATTAGCATGAGGCAGAGTGTTCATAAGCAAGGGACCTGCCCCAATGCAGACAAACATGATACTTTAGCTTCTTGTGAAGTGAACAAGTTATATTATTCTGGCTAGGGACCTTCCTAGGCTGGGAAAGCAGGAGTCTGCCAAGCGTGTTATCCTTCATCAACTTTTTTAGGGAGTAGGGGCACTTGGCCTTGACTTCTACTGCTTTCCAATCCCCGGGTCCCACAGCTATGGATACATAGCAAGACTGTGTCTCAAAAACCTCAAACCACACAAACCAAACAAGCAAACAAACAACAAACAAACAAAAAACATGAACAACAACACACTGGTGAAGATGTCATACATTTAATTCACAGAGATGAGGAAATGAAGGGGTTCTGACCTGAAAGTCTCCTCCCTCATGCCTAGATGTCATAGTGTTGGGAGGTGCTACCCAGGCTGCTGCGGGAGAAAAGATATCAGCACTCCGACTGTAAAGCCCATGAAACACAGTCCCCTCGCTAAAGAACATGAAGCACAGAAACGATCAGCCAGACCAGATATGACCAATGGTGCAATATTGGCACTTATTTTATGGAGGTAACTGAAACCTGTGTGATTCCACCAAAGGAAGGAATTTGAGCCTGATATTGTAAAGCAGGGACATTCTTCGTAATCTTATACAAGGTAATCAATAAATTTTAAAATAAAGATGGATAAAATGAAAGAGTCATCTAAGAGTATACTGAAAATGAAAGTAAAGGTTACAAACCCACGGAAGCTTGGTGACCTATGCTTGGAATCCCAGTCTTTAGAAATGGAAGTGTGAGGGCTTAAAAAATAACTCCACCCTAGGAATTTGTCAGCAAAGAAACAGAACTTAAATGCAATTCCCCACATTTCCCGCCCCTTCCTCTAGGGAACATTGAGTCCAGCAGGGCAGAGACCCTCTGTGTAATCACCGGATAAGGGGAACCTGGAGACAGGAGTCTCCCAATGAAATCAAAATAACTATAAGAAAAGAAAAGTGCTCAGTGTTTACTTAGCTCCAGCCCTGTTACAATGGTACCGGTGTTGACTAACTGTTGATTAACCTAAGTACATGCAAGGAACACTGACCCTTGCCTCCGGCCAATGGACTTACCTAAAAGCTTACTTGATTACCTTTAAGACCTAGTGATCTTCACCCCACATAAAATTGCCAAGCCTGGAGGCACTTACTACCTCACTTCTGGGAAAGGAGCCTATCAGAAAGTGTCAGCCTTGCTTTCACAAGCTCGAGATAGCAGGACATCCTGCTCATTTCCTGTCCTCCCGCTAGCCCCTAGACCCAGCTAAGATCAACCAATCTGTTAAAAATTAACTCCAGTGAACCAATCCTGTAACGCCAAAGCATGTAACGTAATGCCCTGCTTGTATCATTTTTCCTTTATAAACCTCACTCTTCCTTTGTTCGTGCTCACATCATTTCTGCTGCGTCAGAGAGGTGTGCTGCCCTAACTCGAGTTAGCCTAAATAAAGAGACCTTGTGTGTTTTGCATCAGATCAGACTGTTTGATGGTTTTTGAGGATATGGATGGTGGGCACAACAGAAGTTCTTGCGTTTAAGATCAGTTAGGGCTGCTCATGAAAACCCTTTCTCAAGAAAAATAAAAGGAAAAAAAGAGAAGGAGTAAGTGAAAAACTCTTTAAACTTAATTGTTTCTTAGCCAAAGAATGCAAATATTAAGCAGGTCCCAGGATGTATTAGTTTTCTCCTAGCACTTGGGAGACTGAGGAAGACTGTGGCAAGCTGAAGGCCAGCCTGGGCTAAGTATCGAGGCATTAGAGGTGAGGAGGAAGAAAAATAAAACACCAAGCTGAGCAAAGAAGAAGGTGTAGGAGAGGAGGCTGAAAATACCAGGGAGGAAATGGCACAGAATATAACACATCTAAGGAAGTGCTTTGGCTCAACACAACATCAGAGGACAGTCTTCTCACCCACCTAGATTTAGCCCAGAAACACACCTGGAAGAAGAAAGGGGAGCTGGTCTCTGGGCATGTCAAAGCTAGTGGTAATTTGCACTACAATACACATATTCTAAAAGGTTCCCACTGTTAGTATTTTTATTCTGCTCAAACAAAGATGGAAAATTGGTTTGGCATCCAGGAGCCCAGGAACCACACAGGTCTAAGGTGGGGAAGGTCTCCCCTATGGGAAAGGTATCCGGACATTTGGAAAGCCAGGAAGGACACAACTCTCATAGCTCTGAGGTGAGGAATTCTTCCCCTTCTGAGCTGGAGTGTTACAGTTTAGCAACCCTGCTCTGCTTAGCTTTGCTCACTGTGGTGGAAGAAGTCGCCCCAGTGTTGAAGCTCTGAAGGGAAATATCCCCAGCTGAGCTGAGGTGTTTTGGCTGAGCTGAAGTGTTCTTCTGTTCTTCTCTTCTCATCACTACTTCTTTTATTCGCTTCTCTTTATGGCTGCCTCCACCTGGGAAGAAGGCACCAGACCCCTATTGTGCCCCCTATGGAGCAGAGTGTATAAGGCTTCTTTTTATAGAGTGTACCTGGGAGAATGGCCTGTGATTCATGATAGTCTGGAGAGGGTTGAGAGTCCCAGCTTGGGTCTATGTGTGTTAGTTTGGACTGCTTCTGAACTTCTCTGCAAGTTTGGGATACTCTGTAATCAGCTGGAGTCCCATGGGAGTTTTCCTATGGGGGAGTGGGGGTGTCTCAAACTCCAGAGCTCTCCAGCCTGGCAGAGCTAAACTCCCACAAATGGGAAATATGGTGTCACCCTAGTCATCCTCAGCATCATTTTAGGCTCATGGGGGGTGAAAGGGCTGGTGGCTGGGTCCCTGGGATCCCCAGCACGATAGTAAGGAAGCCACACAGCAAATCCAAAAGGGCCCGGCTGTTGAGGAAAGTCAGGTATGTTCCACAGCAGAAATACAGATGGCAGTACAGTGGCAGTTGGGGTAGGGGAGGAGTACCAGGTAGTAAGGCAAAGGCCCCCAGGAGCACACCCACAGAGGGAGGAGAGAGCAGGTAGGGGCCAATACCCATTCCATTTGACGATCATTACTTACATACAAAATATCTCATGAATTTTTTAAAAAATCAAAAGAAGGTATAGAAACTGTTTCATTGGAAAAATGTGTAAGTATACTTTATTTGGTCAAAAGGAAAGTCACAGGCACATGTGCGCTCAGTTTAGATGGAAAGGAGACTACAAAAGTGATCCATGTGCAATTTACTGTGGAAAATGAGGAGAGAGGAAGACAGAGGGAGAACTGTGTGTGTGTGTTTGTGTGTGTATGCATGTATGTATGTTGGTAGGGAGAAGTTAGAGGCCCGGCAAGGGTCAGAGTCTTAAGCTGTGAGCTGGGATGATCTTTTGCAAGAGCCACAGCTGAATTCCCCAAGACTATAGGATACCCTCTAATGACCAAACCCTTCAGGAACCCAGGTGGACACAGGATGCCACAAAATCAGCATCTGATAATATCAGGAGAATGTTGTAGAAGTTCATGGTGAGATGGCCCAGATCATTTTCTGGGAACACTATATACTATAGCAAGTCAGTTCAGTGTTGTACCTGGCCAGGTGATGGTGAGAACTCAGAGGAGGAAAGTCCTTGGGGATCTCAGCCGCCATCATTAAAGAGTTTCTGCATGATGCGCCTCATAGATAGAGATGACAGCAATCACACGGTTTTCTCTGGGCAAGAGCGATATAGTTATATCTTTTCTGGACAGCATGGTAGGTCTCAACAATGAGGAGGTAGGACTCTTGGAGGCTTAGTCCATGAGGAGAGGAATGCTTCCTATTGGTAGTAAAATGAATTTCAAAAACTCCTTTTTTCTTGATATATGTATATATACACATATATATGTATATGAAATATTATATATTATGTATATATTAAATACAACTAGCTCAGTCCAAATAATGTTACTACATACATATATGCATTTCGAAGGCTGTCCATCTAGTGCTATGTATCAAATTGCTGCACCCATCCCTATAAAACCAATGAGTCTCTGAGAGGAACTTTACAGACTTCAAATGTCAGAACACAGAATTTTAAAGAACAATAATAACTTTACCAAGAAATTCAAGGAAGATTTAAAAAAGACATAAAATATCTTTCATTGAACTAAAAAGGGGTAATAATAAACTCTTTAAAAGTGCCATCAGGTGCCGTGACATCCAGGTTCTGTTGGAGGATGAGGCCCATCACCCCAGGTAGGGGTCACCAGGGGCCTGGGACATCTACAACCTCACCTGCAGAGGCCACCCATGAAGGACCCTGATGTGGAGTCAAGGACATATCAAAACAAGAAACATTCCATCTCACCATTCCACTTGCGTACCGTAGGTCCCTGGACCTGGATACTTAGCCTAACCATCTCTTAGGCATTGCCAGTCAATGATTATGATATCCCGGTCTGTCACTGTTAGTATTTTTATTCAGCTCGGACAAAGATAGAAAAGTGGCCTGGCTTTTGGGATTCCAGGAAACACACAGCTTTTACAGGAGAGAGGCCCTGGCATTTGGTAGCCCAGGAACCATACAAGTCTGAGGTAAGGAAAGTGTCCCCAATGGAAAGCCCAGAACCACAAAGCTCTGAGGTGGGAACGTGTCCCCAGGGGAAGTATTTACAGCAATCTGAGAGGAAGATGCACTGGCAGACGGGAGCACAAGTACCACACAATCCTGAGGCTAGGAAAGGTATTTGGGTGTTTGGGAAGTCAGGAACCATACCGCTGTTGCAGCTATGAGGGAGGGAAGGCTTCATCAGCTGAGCTAGAGTCTTACAATGCTGCAATCCAACTCTGCTCTGCTCTTCTTTCCAGGTCTGAAGAGAAATATCCCAACCTGAGCTAAGTGATATTTGGAGCTCATGGTGGGCACAGGATGTGGCAGGTGGGGCCACAGAGTCCCCAGCAGGATAGTGAAGCAACCATGCAGCTGCCCCTAAAGGCAGCTGGCAGCAGCAATGGCCAGTCTGCTGGGAAAACTCTTATTTGCTCCCTGTCAGAAACACAGATGGCAGTTTGAGGCCATTTTAGGCCTGGAGCAGGCAGCCAGAATCCCATTCCTCACTACAGTCCACCTGATGCCATGGCCACCTGCAGGGCCTACTGTGAAGCATCCCATGGCAGGCTGAGGCAGCTTCACTGCTGGACACCTGGAGGAGGCAAGGGCAGGAGGGCTGGCTTCACAAGGGGGCAGAGCTGAGGTGGAGTTCCCTCCACTCAATGAGTCTACAGCACCCAAGCTGTAAACCACTGAGGGGCACAGGACTGGATCCCAGCCCACCACCCTAGCTCAATAAGTACAAAGGATTATGTGGGGGAGGAGCCCTCCACAAAGGCAGGAGCCCTGGGATTTGGGCTTGTCCATGGACTATAAACTCCACATGCTGTTGACCCACTACAGTCACAACCTCTCTCCAACACCCCACCCCATCTACCAGGCACCATTCTGGACACTTGACTCCCTTTCCTGGCTCCAAAGTCCCATGTCTCTCGCAGGAATGTATCCTTTTGCATCCTCTGTGAGCACCCACCTATCTGTGGCCAGGGCTACGGACAAATGCAACTCAGAGCTCTCTAAAGACATCCAAGTGAAGCCATGTGCACTAAGACATAAGGCAGAATACAAAATTATGACTAGTCCCACTGGTATGCCCAGACAGAGCTCATCGCCACACTTGCCCTCCAGGTCTCTTACTAACAAATATCTGTGCTTATTCACAGGAAATTATCCAAGTGTATTCTCTCCAAGTTCCACGGACTGGTGTCAAGAGTCCACAGTGCAGTCAAATGAGAGAATGGGTTTGTTCCCAGTCCAAGTTGATCAAAGCCCTCAGCATAAAATACAGACACAATGAACATGATAGAAGAGAAAGTGGGGAAGAACCTTGATCACATTGGTACAGGAGAGAACTTCCTCTACAGAACACTAATAGCTCAAGCACTAAGATCAATGATTAATAAGTGGGACCTCATGAAACTGAAAAGCTTCTGTAAGGCAAAGGACACTGTCAACAAGACAAAATGACAGCTTACAGAATGGGAAAAAATCTTTACCAACTCCACTTCTGATAGAGGGCTAATATTCTAAATATATAAAGAAGTCTGTGGGACTGTCATAGAGCTAAGAGTGGGTTGAAGCTGGTTTGCAACCCCACATCAACCCAGGAGATGGGAATGGTAGGCATTTGGCTATTCCTCACTTTAGCCCTGGCCAGAACTCAGCTAAATATTAAATATTGCCTGCTTAACAGAAGCAAAGGAATGTTGCTTGGTTCTTGCTTATCTGCCATGTAGATGGAAGCCTAAGGATGAGTCATCCATTACTGAGAAGTTGCCTTCCTCTTTTTACCTGTATTACCACACCTTCTGCAGAAGGTGCCCTTGTAAGACCTGAGTTCCCCTTGTAATTAAGGCTACTCTAATATCTTCGTCTTAACAAATGTATCCTAACCCTGGATACCAAAGACCCTCCCCTACTTGTGGCCCTATAAATGTACCCTACAGCTCGCATTAAAATAGAGATGCTCCCTGAAGCACGTCCCAAGTGTCTGTACTCATCTGACTCACCAGAGGTCCACCAAGGACAAGGCAGGACACTATAAACTCATGGCCACCCTGCCACTGTGTGTCCTCCCCACTTCATCCGTCTGCTTGGATCTGGCCCATGGATACCTGTGGCTGGGACACTCAAGTGGCAGAAAGATTCCAAACCCTGGGACTACAGAACTCAAGAGACTATGTATCAAGAAAACAATCTAACTATAAAGTGGGGAATAGATCTAAACAAAGAATTCTCAAGAGGAATCTAAAATGGCTGAGAAACAACTCAAGAAATGTTTGGCATCCTCAGCCATTAAGGAAGTGTACATCAAAACCACTTTGAGGTTACTTGTTACAGTGGTTAGAATGGCTAAGATCAATAACTCAAATGACCTCTCATGGTATTTAAGAAGATGACATCAACTTTGCAGGCAAATAGATGGAACTAGAAAAAAGGGTCCCGAGTGAAGTAACCCAGTTGCAGAAAGACAGACATGGTATGTAATCATATGTGGATACTAACTGCTAAGCAAATGATATTAGTATCCACAGACATAGAAAACTACACAACAAGAAGGGATCCAATTGGAACACAGGGCTCTCCCTAATAAAGTGGAAATTGAACAGAGGGTGCAGATAGGGTGTGGGAGGATATGAGTGGAAGCAGAGTGGACCAGAGGAGGCGAGGAATGAATGGAGAAAATATATGGACAGATGACAGGAAGTGGGAGAAGATTACGGGCAATCAGCAGAACCAGTGTAATGTAAACTGACAGGAATCTATGAGATTCTTGCAAGGATCCCTAGTAATCAGAGATAGAGAGCCTGAATAGGCTATCTCCTGAGGTCAGGGAAGTCTTCCAATGCTAAGACTGGAACACCATGCCAGCCACAAAATCTCCAACTTATGGCCTATCTACACTGCAAGACTCATACTGACTACAGTAAGGCAGAATGCCATACAAAAGGAGGAAGCCCCTGCCTGAAACTGCAGGACAGGACAGGAACTAGAGACTGGATAACAGGAGACAATTTCTAATGATGTCATCTTCTGCTCATATATCAGTATCTAACCCAGTCCTTACCAGGGAGGCATCCCTCTGCAGCTTAGCGGAGCATCTGGAGAGGCCCAGGGCCAAACATCATGCAGAGATCAGGAAACCACATGGAAAAGGGAGAGAAGGAATGGCATAAACCATATGGGCTGGTGACATCAGATAGAAAAGTCCCACATTGTCAACTGAGCATCACTTTTAGGGGTCCACAGAGACTGAAGCCATAGACTCAGAACATGTAGGATACCCTAAATATATCTCATGGCTGATTGGATTGGTGTCCCTGAAAAACTTCTCCAGGCTGGAATGGAGATGTCTCTGACTATTTTATCTGCGCTTGAGACTCTTTTTCTCTTGCTTGGTTGCCTGGCCCACCCTTGATGTAAGGATTGGTACTTGGCCTCTTGTCATCCCACTATACCACTTGCTTGATTGTGCTGTTACCCTGGGGGTAGGGGGAGAATAAGGCAATGTTTGTGGGTGGTGATGGGAGTGTTGGGGATAGCTTGGAGAGTGGAGGTAGGGGAGGAAGGGGGCCAGAATTATTCTATAAGTTGTTATGAGAGAAGCAAATAATCTTTTAAAAAGTTATTTATGGTGGGCTGTGGTGGTACAGGTCTTGAATCCCAGCAGAGACCGACAGATCTCTGAGTCTGAGGCCAACCCAGTCTACTGAATGAGTTCAAAGACAGCTAGAGTTACGAAAGAGAAACCCTGCCTCAGAAAAGCAAAATTCAAAGTTATTCATGTCAATGGGTGTGGAGTTTTAACTGAGATTGGCCTGTGGGGCTCATAGATGTGAAAACTTGGTCAACAGGGTCTGACTATTTGAAAGGATTAGGAAGTAACAGCTTTGCAGAAGAAAATGTGTCAGTGGGGTGGACCCTGAAGTTTCAGGTGCCCATTCTAAGCACAGAACTCTCTTCCTGATGGCTGCAGATCTGGGTGTAGAACTCTCAGGTAGTTCTCTAGCACCATGTCTGCCTCCATGATGAAAATAGACTACATCGCTGAAACTATAAGTAAGCCCCAATTAAATACTTTCTTTTATAATAGCTGCCTTGATCATGGTGTTTCTTCACAGCAAAACAACAGTCACTAGGATTGAAGTTGGTACTACAAGTGTAGTATTGTTGTGACAGCCCTGACCACGCTACTGCTTTTCTAAGTGAGGTCTTTGGGACTTTGGATTAGGAAAGCAGTTTAATGTTTAAGCGGGGCCTAATGGTCCACAGTAATTGGAGCATCGAAGATAGTGAAGCTGAGAACACTGTAGATTATAATGTTACAGCTCAAGAATTTTCAAAGGGGAAAATATTAATAAGGGGCCTTGAGACCTATCTTGTGATCTTTTGTCAAAGAATGTGGCTGCTTTTTGCCTTTGTGATAAAAATTTGACTTAAGCTAATTTGAAGGTTGTCTTAGTAAGAGTTAATATTGCTTTGTGAAACTAAAAGAGGAACTAAGAGAGGAAAGGGTTTTTCCACTTATACTTCCACAGCACTGTTCATCATTGAAGAAAGTCAGGACAGAAACTCAAGCTGGGTAGGATCCTGGAGGCAGGGACTGATGAATGGAGGAGTGCTGCTTACTGGTTTGCTTCTATGTCTTTGTTCACCTTGCTCTCTAATAGAAGCCAGGACCACCAAGCCAGGTATGGCACCAGCCACCAAGACCAGGTGTTTTTCAAAGCTGCTCCTGCATGGATGTGCAGAGAGGCTATTGTGTAAATCTTTGAAGGTGAAACATGGACTGTTTTGGAGACTCAAGATGTGGGAGATGCCACTGTAGTGGGATGTTTGCCAAGGGGAGCCACTAACAGGGAGGGGCCCAACCCAAGAGAGAGAAGTGTGTTTCATTCAATAAAGTTGAAAGAATTTGGAGGGGTGAAAAAAGCTTTGACATCAGTATATGGAGAGCAGAGTTTGGAGTTTGCCCTGACAGTTTTCCATCTTACTTTGGTCCAGTATTTCCTCACTATGCTCCCTTTCCTCCCTTTTGAAATGTTGTTATATATTCTATGCTATAGCATATTGGAAATATGTGATATTCTTTTAGATTTTGCTTTTGAAGAGGTTGCACTTAAAAAAGTGCTTTGAGTCTCAGAAGAGACTTTGAACTTTAGACATTTAAACCATATTGAGACTGTGATAGAATATTGGGACTTTTGAAATTGTACTAAATGCATTTGTGCATTATTCTAAGGCTACAAGCCTAAGAGGGCTGGGGAGTGGAATGTGGTTTGAATAAGAATGCCTCTTATAGGCTCTTAGATTAGAATTCTTGGTCAACAGGGAGTCTCTATCTTTCTGCATCCTGTGTATCTGGATGTAGAACTCTCAACTTCTCCAAAAGCACCATGCCTGCTTATGTGCCTCCATGCTTCCTGCAATGCAGATTATGAACTGTATTATGAATTACTCAAAGCTGCCTGACCACATTTCAGAAACTTGCTTGGCCATATTTCAAGACCCCTGTTCCCTGGAACTCACACAACCCCACATCCTATTCCAACTCCAATGGCTTCAACAACTCCCCACACCCTGCCCTACCTCCAATTACCTTGCCATTGCTGAACCACACTTTCACCTGCGGCCAGGTGTTAGACCTATATGCGTGCTTCTTATAACCCACCATCCCTTTATAAGACAACCTGGCAGACTCCTTCTGTGTCTTTCCTTCCCCACTCAAAAGCAGACACTTTGTGTCTCTCCCCACTTTAATAAGGCTCTTGCCTGAGACCCTAGAGCATGGTGTCATGCCCATTTGTATCAGACTACCTTCTAATACTCCAAGCAATCCTCAATTACATTTCTTTTATAAGAGCTGTTTGGGCATGGTGTAACCTCACAGCAATAGATTGAGAGGCCCAGCATCCCCTAGTGGTGGATGACACTGACCTTGCCTCTCTGCTTACTTTCAAGTAATCACTTTCCCTGAAGCCCCTGGCATTTTCCCAAGATGACAGCCAATCAAGTATTCAGATCCCAAACAATCAGAAGGCTCCCATTGGTACCAAATATTTGGTTGAAAGGGCACCACATGGCTAGCTTTCGAGGTTGCCATGGTTTTTTAATTGAACAGCTCTGATGTCAGTATATAACCCGTGGAAAATAAATTGATTTTTATGGACATACAAACATCTCTCAGTGTCTATTTGGAGGTATTAGCATGAACCCAACAAGATCACAGACTAAAACAAATGTGTTCAGGAGATGGCAGTTCTTGAGATTACAGTTTGTGGTTCATAGATTCTAAGGCAGAACTTGTCCACAGTGGGAAGCACTGATGTAGGGGAGCTTGATATGCAGAAGGATTGAGCTAAGAAGTTGTAGGAAAATGCCATTGCTGTGATTTCTATAGGTAGGTGTTGTAAATTTTTATACACACAGAAGGTGATAGATGGAGTTGAGATGCATACACGCTGGTGAGTTTTGTAGAAAAGGTATATTAGTTACAGGGGAGGGACACTGAATCGGGTAGAACAGGACCCTGTAGTCAGAAATAAAGAGTGAGAGAGAAAGAGAGGTAAATAAAGAAAGGCAAAAGAGAAAGAGACAAAAATTCCAAAGTCCACGAGGTTATATGGAACTGATGATGCAGGACAGATACAATTCTGGGGACAGGTACAGGGCTCAAGGGGCAGTACCAGGCTAGAGAGTGGGAGTGTTGGGAGTGTCGGGGCTGGTTGAGCTCCAAGGATCTCTAGGCAGCTCTGGGCAATTCACAACATTCTCCTCTTGTAGCAGTAAAGTCCAGCTTTAATCTGTACAAAGTTTCCTCTGTCTCCATGAAGGAGGATAAACAATGAAAGTTATGACAAATGAACACATTAGTTCATTCTTCTATGGGACCCAATATGGCATACTTTTCCCGCTTTGAAAATGACACATACAAAATGCTTCAGAAATAAAACACAGAATTTTTAATAGAATAATTAACAGTATACATATTAAGAAGAGAAAGGGGGAAAGAAAGACTGACAATGCACATTGCCAAGGGGAAAGTCACACCGAAGGGGGTTGCCACAGAAAAAAATCTTTTCTGTAGCTTAAAAGGCCGAAGCACCTTTTAAGGTATGCAGACGTCGGTCAAGTCTCGGAGGAACCAGTTTGATACGTAGATGATAGTCCAGAAGCAGATGCCAGTCATGTCTCATCAGGAGCCATCTTGATATGCACGCGTAAGTCTAGGATGGAGCCAGTGCCCTTCCTCCTGCAGCCTGCAAGCTCTTCGGTTATTTCAAAAAACATTTGACACAATGACCCATTAATGGTTACATGCGCCTGTTGGCTAAATTCAGCTCTTTTCGTGTGATTTCATTCATTCATCAAGGCTTACTAATTTTCCTTTTAGCTTCTATCAGTTAAAGGCTTGTTTATCTCTTCCTGGGAATACCGACATCCGCCCCAGGGATGGCTTTTATGATATGCTAGCAGTGTACACAGGTAGCTCTTGCACATGCCAGGACTTAAAAGCCCCTAAGATTTTCAAGTAAAATGGCTGCATCCCTTTCTCAGTCAACAACAACCAGCTCGGGTAGGCCACATAGATATTATTATTAATGAAAGGCTTTTTGTCGCCATTACAGTAAAGAAGGGGGGCAAGATAGCTGATGAGCCAAAAATTCCTTAGCCAGAGAGTCTGGATCTCTGTCATGGAAACTTCATCCAGCGTTAGGGATATTCACAGGACTCATCACCCCTTTTTGTTATTAAAGAGAAAGCAGGAGCCTGCCTGGAAGGTAGGAATTGGGGCTAATTATTTACTTGTACAGGGTCTGTGAGTGAACCAAAAAATCAAGAGTGGGCAATTTGCTGCTTCCAATTAGGGCAATAGTGATGTAAGCTCTTTGATAGCTGACATTAGATGGAACCATCTGAGTTGATGGATCTATCTGTTGATAGACCTAATTCTATTTGGCCTTTAAATAAGTACCTCTTTTGATATGACAATAGCCATTACACAAGTTATTCTGTCCCCAATATCAGGGAGTTTTCTTTTGATTAAAGTTTCAGCCTGGGTGAATGGGACACCGTATTCTCTCACTGCTTCCTGTTGAGATTGTGGCATTGTAAGTCAGGAGCCCCAGGAAACTGGTAATTTAGACAAAACCTGGGTACGGGGTCAGGAAATGGGGTATTCATCAGAAGCATCCAATTTACTGATCCAGCTGAGTGGACAGGAATGGCATCTGCTGAACTGGTCTGGTCTATATCAGCTCTCAGTAAGGTCAGGGCTTGTAACTTGTGTGTAGAGCTGATTTGAGGCAGTGTCTGTCAGTTGAATAGAAATTTCTTAAAACATATGCTTTTAACAAAGGTTACAGTTTAGGAAACTTAAAGGAAACTCTTACATTTGGAACTTTTAGGTCCATGGTCTTGGCAGCGGGGAGGGGAAGGGTTCCCAAGTGCAGGGAAGAGAGAGATAAATCATACTCTCATGACTGAGCAGATGGAAAACCTGAAGTCTGTAGTCTGACCTGTGGGAGGTGGATCCAAGACAACTTCCTGAAGCTCACAAGAAATTTAAGATTACAAAAAGAGGCAGAAACTTTAGGTTACCGTTGTTGTATGTACTGAATTGCAGACTATATCTTGAAGTCATGTTCTGAGATACATAGTATAGAGAAAGCAGCTAATAAAGCAGTTGGAACAGATTTATGAATGGAGCAGATCCATTCATTATAGAGTCATCAAAAGCCATGACCCTGGGCCAAAAGCATGAACATTCTGTGTATCTAGAGAGTGGGGTATACAAATCGGACAGAAAAAGTATAGCGTGGTGAGAAGAATCTCCAAGTCTACATTTTGAAGACAAATAACCAAAGGGAATTTAAAATCATGTAAGAGTGGTACCAGTTTATCAGAACCATTAAGAACATTCATCCAGAGTTTTTCAATGTTAAAACTCTAACCCTTTGATATCCAAATATAACTAACTAATCATTTATATATCTTAATACCTTTACAACTTGTTTCTATAGATCTTAAATTGTATTTTAGATCCTCAGAAATTGCATAGGCTTTTGTCTAATCATTTACCATGAGAGTGGTATAGGCACTGGAAGGCAAACTCCTTTGAATACCCAATCTTTTGTAACCTAATACCTTTATAAATTGTAGCTGTATATCTTCTTTAAGATCTTTAGAACCTGTACAGACTCTTACCTAATCATGGAACTGGTAGATGCTTGTTGCTCTTAAAACTATAGTTAGTTATCAAGCCATCAGGGATCTGAGGAAGGATAAATTATATAATCTAGATTGTCTGTGTATCCACTACCTAGTGGTTCTCTGGGGTCCTGGAGTTCACTCGGGACAAATATCATCTGACGTGCAGAAGTATAACAGTATTACATCTTCAGTTGTCATACAGAATGGAGCAGGCCTCTGGCTGCCCAGGTGTGAAATGTTTTTTTTCTATGGGAAGAACTAGTGGAAACTGGGTCTAACCCTGGCTAGGCAGAATAAAGCAGCTAACCCACATGTGTCCACAGTTAGTGCAGAGCATGTTGGCAGGTGAGACATAGGGCAGTTTAAACAAGTGATTAGTTTTACTACAATCCAGGTGGATTCTTCACTATAGAGCCTTGTTAAATTCTTGAAGACCTCAAGGGTCATCATTAGGAATGGCCACTGTTTATTGAGGAAAGCTTAAACATTTAAATGCCATATTCAGCAGATCTCTGGGAGATTTGAGGACCATAATGTATTTCTTGAGCATATGTATAATCTATTAAGTGTATCTATATAAATATATATAGATACACACACACACACACACACACACACACATATATATAAACATATATTAATAATATATTGTTTTTTAATTACTTGTTTTAGATTTATATTTCAAAACACATATGGAGTTAAATGAGGCTTTCTTTTGGAATTACTTAGTATTCTGCATGACTAGAATATATCACAAGAAACCAAATAAAACTTATTTTTGGAATTAATTGTATCACTACTCTGTATTATTTAAGTATGTATCTGAACATATTAAAAAATCTTAGCACTTTGCATGATTATAAGTATATGTCTGTGTCTGAACACATTAATGAATCTTAGTTAGCACTCGGCATGATTATAAGTATTTATAATCAGTTATAAATGATAGTAATAGCCATTTTAATCATTATTAGTAATAATTATTAATCAATAATAATTAACTACCATATAATATTATATAACCAATATTATAACATCAATTAAATAATATAATGCCCCATATCAATGATTCATTAAGTATATATGTGACAGATAATGTGTCAATTATCCAGTAATTATTATATATTAAATAGCATAGCCTTCTAAAGAATAGAATTAGGATGTCATGAATTAGGATGTTATAGAAAATATCAATTTAATTATCACCCACATAATACTATAGACAATGTATCTGGGATAGATAACCAATATAATACAATGGATAATGTATCAATTATCCAGTAATTACTATATACTTAAAATAGCATATAGTCTTAAGAAGAATAGA
This sequence comes from Cricetomys ansorgei, assembly GCA_026225945.1. Classification (NCBI taxonomy): domain Eukaryota; kingdom Metazoa; phylum Chordata; class Mammalia; order Rodentia; family Nesomyidae; genus Cricetomys; species Cricetomys ansorgei. The sequence continues at coordinate 426,729 of JAMJFZ010001286.1, forward strand.
ATTAGGGTGTTACAGAAAATAATATCATTTTATTATCACCAATATAATACAAAAATATTGTTTATAGAGGAACTGGAAGCGTTCCCTTCACTATATAGTGTACAATTATAGAATATCAGTTTTTTATACCTCAGATTATAACCTGAGTAGGAATTTATAAACTTTATTTATCAAATATACCTGTTTTTTATCATATACTTTTATGTAAGCTTGATGTTGGACAGAATTAGTAAAAGCATAAGTGGTTATAAACATTTTTAAGGATGACCTTAAAAGTGAGAAGAGATTAATAAATGTATTATAATAGAAAACACTTTTAAAACAGTTTACAGACTTAAAATGTCCCGTAGTTTTATAAATTTAAAAGTTGTTAATCTTTAAGAATATTAATTTCAACATTTACTCCTATATATAAAATCTCTCAGCTGTGTTCCTGCAATATCAAAAGTAAAATACCCTTTTACTTAAAGCAAGAAACAGCAATCACAATCTAATAAGATCCACCATCTGTTGATTCTTACATTAAGCAAATGTTTCTTTAGGAATATTAATTTCAAAATTTACTCTTAAATTCTAAAATCTCTCACCTGTGTTCCTATAATATCAAAAGTAAAACACCCTTTTATTTAAAGAGAGAAACAGCAATCACAATCGATCCAAACCATCTGTTGATTCTTACATTAAGAGCACATGGCCTTTTTTTTTTTTTTAAGTTGGAAAAGCAAAGATGGTGTTGGTCCACATGGGTGGTTTTAGCATCATAAAAATAACATAGAAAAAGTTTTAGAATCAGACTAAAACAAAAGATAAAAATTTTAAAGGATAGAGAAAAACAGGGCCATTTTTTTTAAAGAGAATTACCATCAGTGGGCCAGCCCCTGAATAGTGGTGGGAGGTTTGGAGCAGCCAGCAGACGGTCAGAGTATGGCCTTGTTATCCTGGGTAGGAACTGGGGTGGGGATGGGGGCCCACTTGGTCCATTAAAGAGACATCTCTAAATAATGGAGGGGGCCGGAAATGAAGTCCTAACATTCCACTGACGTTGAGGGTGCGGGAAGCTCTCAAATCAGGCGGGCAGTTAACTGAGTTTGCCTGGCCAGGGCTTTCAAACAAACAAACAAGACTACCCAGAGTAACAGAGGCAGGGGTGGATAGAGGTCCTCAAAACGGGTGCTAAGAAGAGAAAAGGCAGGTAATAGTCCACTGTTGAGGGCGGGTTTGTGGAACTCACATCATGTCTGCTGCATGCAAATTGTTATGGTTTCAAGCCATTAAAATCATGATGCATGTCATGCCACTAATGTTATAATTCTTTATACCCACAGAAGGCGAAAGACAGAGCTTACATGTGTGCACACTGGCCAGTTTTGTAGGAAAGGATAATTAGCTATGCGGGAGTGGGAGGATCCCTGAGTGGGGTAGAACAGAACCCTGTAGGCAAAGAGAAAGAGGTGAGAGAGAGGTAGAATGTGAGAGACAAAAGAGAAAGAGACACAAGAGAGAGCCCGAAGACCACTAGGGTTATATGGGACTGATGACACAGTCCTGCTGATAATGCAGGACAGGTACATGTCTGGTACCCCGCCAAAACGTGGTAGTGTTAGGAACATGTAGGCTGGGCAAGTTCTAAGGATATCTAAGCAGCTCTGGACGATTCACAACAGTAGGAGGGTATAATGCTGGGTGTGAGATGCTTGAAGATTGGCTAATTTGAATTACTTCATGGAATGAGTCCAGATTGATCTAGTAACTAGACCTGGGGAGATTAGGGCTGGGGAAAATACTGATGAAGGGAGTGGTGGGGAGGGGGGACAGTGAGTTGGCGACTAGTTAGACTGAAAGTAAAAGGTACTCACCAAAGCAATTGTTTACTATCTCTAGGCCTTGGGCAAAGCATTGTCTCTGGGATCAGCAAAACCCTAAGTGCTCAAGCCATCAGAACTACAAAAGATAGAAAGGCTGATTGATACAGGCTTAATTTGTTTTTCCTTACTGATGCTGTGCTGCTCAAATTCACTGGGGAGGACCAAAGTGAAGTATTGTTTTTCTTCACTTAGTTTTTTCTCATTCTTGCTATATTGTAATAAAAAGGCCCTTCTTCCTAGGGCAATAAGTGAGTTTTATACGAGTGAAAAGCAATCTCTTAGATAGCTCACAGCAGGAAAATTATTTCACTTTGGGGACACAAGGATCTAACAGGCATTGCAGGGCAAAGGTCAGCAGCTCTTAAGGGATGACTGGATAAACAGTTTCTTTAGCCACCACGGATGGCCTGTGTAAATTATTACTCAGGTCTGAGCACTCTACTGACTAGGATAGCACAGTTCATTTCTGGATAGGCAATATCAGTGGCATAAGGTTAGGGCTCATTGTCATGTTCCAACAATCCCCACTGGCTCATAATCATATGAATCTAATCAGTGATTCATGTTGAAGTACAGGTTGATATTGAGCCTGTATAGCCAATACCTTAACATAATTGATCTTTCTCTCAATGTATGCTAACATCCAATTTAGAATGCGTGGTAAGAGAATTGACCCAGCTATGGCACTTTAAAAAGAATGGTGAGCCATGAAGACAAAGACAACAATGGCCAGTACAAGACAGGGGCCTCAGCTCAATCTTTTGCCCCATTGTCTAAGTTTTTTGTAAGCACATCCAGTGTTTCGCAGATAATTCCTTAGTTATTGGCATGAAAACATTTTTCAACCAATGCTGCACAGAGTTGTCCTTTACTTAGGAGTAACAAATATAGTCCTGGCCAGGTTTATAAAACCATTTCTACTAAGGATTCTTCCTGTTTTCCAAGTTGTCCTCTGGAGTCCCTTAGGTATCATATATCTTGGTACTAGGGACCCGCCCCAGCAGATCAGGACTTGTAGGATATAGGTGTGGAGTCCACTTAAAATCAATCATGCGCATGTTTTCTTCAAGATCTTACCTCTCATCATTCACACTTTTTTGACATGGCACAATCCCAACCCCACCCCAAAGTAGCCTGACCCTTGGCTGGTAGGGCAGCAGGATCCTGGTATCACAGAGATCAGGACACAGGGGAGGGTGGGCAGATGCCTTGGTCAGAGGAGAAGACCACCCCTCCTGAAGAGGTCCAAAGCCCATCAAGGTCTTCCCACTTGGCAGAAGGGTCAGCCATCAAGTGAAAAGCCCAATACCCGTAGGCTCAGCCATGGAAGTAAAAAGCCCAGCACCCTTAGTAGTGAAAGCATTGACTAATCTCTCCTCTGTTTAATGTCAAGTACTCACTTTCCCAGAAATCTCTGTTTAATGGCAAGTACTCTGTTTCCCAGAAATCCTTCTTTTCTTGTAACATTTAACAAGCCAATCCCTTAAAAAAACTATGTAGGGAGCTGTCCCAGTTGTTGGCCATCTTGCATGGTGCTCCAGCACGCAGGTAGAACTGGTCTCCTGGTGGTACTTGAGGGGGATTTCGAACACTGGGCACAATATTCGGTGCATGGGCTGGGAATCCCCATACACTCCAAGACCACCTGGACTCCCGGTCTGTGGAGCCGGATACCAGCCGGTGAGTGTTTTGGCTCTTTCTGCTCTGGTGTCTAGGGGCAACTTCTGAGTGTTTGGTCAATCTGGAGGGTTATCCCTAGAGACCACAAACTGCAGGTTCTAGGGGATGCTCCATACCCTCCCAGAGAGGAATCCAGGGATTGGATCACACTGGTAACTTCTGAGAGACGTGTTGGGTCCCAACTGCTGAATGACGTGAAGCTGTGTCTTGTGGGATATTCTATAGTATGGATAATATTCTGTACGCTGTCCTTGAAGCACATAAAGGATTTGCTTCCTATCTGTAATCAATGGAGTGGCCACTCAGTTCTCCATATGAAGAGGACATTCACTAACCTTAAATCAGATGAAGGTTAGGCTCCATTCATTTGTATATTGGAGGGCTGGGTTGGGTTCTGATAGTACAACCTTGTGTCAATATTTTGTAGAAAAGCCACTGAAAATTAATATCTGGTGCGATTCAGATTTAAACAGTCAAAAAAGGTTAACAACAGCAGAAAAGGAGTTAACTCAGGAAGAAAGCAGATTACAGAATGCATATGTAAATTAACTAGACCCAAAGCTTGATTGTATGCTTTCTGATCATTCCTCTACTGAAAGCGTTTAAAGAATATAAGTCTAAACTGACAAAATCGTCATAAGCAGGAATCAGGACTCCTAGGAACGCGGTAACACCCCCAGCCTCACCGCCCAAATGCTAGTAGACATAGCAAGAGACTTTTCTCAAGAATGACCATTAACAGCCCCCTTCCCACCCATAGGGGAATGATCATTAAGTTTATCATCCACCTGCAGGATTTTCCCCTCCCCAGGCATGCCAGGAACTGTCCTGTTTCCAGGCCAGCTAGTCCAAAGGTCACTGACCAACTGCTCCCAGTTTGAGCACGCACAAACTCCTAACCAATTACTTTCGAAAGACATAGTGAAAGAATTTAAGAAATATGAAATGACAGAGTAGTAACAAACAGGAACCAGGACTCCTAGGAATTCAATACCTCCCCCAGGCCTCATTACCCGCGTGCTACCAGTCACCAGGAGGATGTTTCTCAAGAAAGGCCATTTATTAGACCTCCCCCACCCTCAGAGGAATGACCATTAAGTTTGTCATCCATCAGCAGGAGTCTCCCCTCTCCAGGCAGTCCAGGTGCCATCCAGTCTCCGAGCCAGCTAGTCCGAAGGTCACTGACCAACTGCTGCCAGTTCCAGCACACTCGAATTCCTAACCAATTAGTTTGAAAGACACAGGGCTTGAGGAGTGCTGAGCCAATCAAAGCTATGCAAGCCCTATCCTCTATCCTCGATCCCTTGCACTCCATAAAATACCAAGGGACAAGGGATCGGGTACGCCTTCTCCTGCTCCCTGCGTGGAGACTTGCTGAAGGTGAACCCCGGTGCATAGAACATTTTACGGTTTGCATAAATCTGGAGTCATCGTCTTGGTTCCTTGGGAGTTGTCCATCTCCCAAAGCCCCTCCCCCAGATGGGCACTAGCCCAGCTGCTCCTTTCACTACATGGTACAAAAGGACAATATTTTAAAATAGATAGGTGCACAAAGCAACTCAGTGAGCTTGGGCAGAATCTACACTGCCTGTGTTAGAGTTTTTCTGTCAGTAGCCGCTTGGCTTTGGTTGGTACATCAACAGCCCAGATATGTTCAGGAGTTTGTACCAAAAATTCAACCAACTCATCCAGATTCTCCAGGGATTTGGTTTTTTTTTTTTTTTTTTTGGCTGGTAAAAAAAGATTTATTTTACCTATGATTGGAATTTGGTTGTACATAATATTGGAAAAGTTACATTGTGGTGGCTAGATGTTCCTGTTATCAGCCACATCTACAACTCTAGAGGCTGGCATGCTAAATGAGTGTACAGGAAGAAAGGGACAAATTATTGGATTTTAAAATTATACACGGTAAATAAAACTTCAGCTTAAATTTTAAAAAGGAGTATAGGATGTATCTATAATTGGCTATTTTAACCTCAAATAAGACAAATTTAATTTTGAAATAATGTTTAAGCATTTTTCTGTAATAATAATAGTCTGGAGTGTGGAGATTCCACATGTTGGGAAAAGGTTGTGTTTTTGCCTTTTCAGAAATGAAAATTCAACTGAGAGTATCCAGAGACCACTGGGCTGAAGAGAGACATCAGAGTGTTCGGGTTGCTATCCAGCCTTCAACCTCAATAGTCCCATGAAAATGGTCCATTGTAGGCCTTCTTAGCTGCTTTGCTCCTGTGCTATTTGAAAGGTCTCCTTACAGCATTATGAAAGACCAGAGCCCACGGACTACAAAGAAATGAATTCCGTGGCTTCATACAGAGGCTGGTAGTCAGAGACAGGAATGAGAATTATGCCATGAAATCTCCTAAAACAGGGTGATCATGATATCAGTAATCCAAAGACAGGTCAGATACATTGTTCATTATTTCTCTCCTAAGTCAGGCACATTCTTTTTGAAAAGGGGAAATATGGGAAGCTATTGGCTTCATATTTTGTCCTCTGAAATCATTTTGGAGATGATCCTGCAGCTGACAGGGAGCCTGTTTTGAAAATTGAGGCAGCTTTCACAGTGATCAATTGTGATGATGCAGATGCAGATACCTGCTGATTATCACCACATTGTCTTCTGCTATAGCTGATTTTCTTCAAAGATATTTGCATTCCATGAGCATTTTGTAAACATTGATCTTTTAAGAATTGATGAACTTTGGACTTGATACTTGATGTTATGGGACAGTCACAATCATCAAAGACATTTGAACTGTTTGAGTAGTCTGCTGCATATTGTAAACAGAAAGGGTGAGATGTTGGGGGATATTTAATAGTTCTTGTAACACATAAAGGATTTGCTTCTTACCTGTACGCAATGGAGTGGCACCCAGTTCTCCATATGAATAGGACATTCCATAACCTTAAGGCAGATGAAGGTTTAGGCTCCATTCATTTTTATATTGGAGGGTTGGGTGGAGACAGGGAGGTTTTGGAATGAAAAAGCACGTAGGGCTGGGGCAGGGAGGAGAAGCAGGCAGAGAAGCAGGAGAGAATGATGGAATGAAGTTTTTGCCTAGTCGCCTAGGTACTAAATCCCTAAGAAGTGACATGGCTTGTAATTAAAACCATTGAGAATAATCAACAATAGACTATTAAAAAACTGCGTAGCCACTGTCTGCTTTATGTGTTGTGTGTCTGTCTCTCTGTGTGGCATGTGAGATCTCACATGGGCCAAGTCAGCTCCTCTCACAAACTATGGCTGAGTGGCAGTGCTGCCACTCGCTCACCAAGCACCTCAGCAGGACCTTCGGCTGGGAGCCCGAGCCTCGCTGTATGCACAGTGTGCATAGAGATCCAGCCACGGTGGTGGGTAATGCACTGAGCAGACCTCTGGAGCCCAACACCAGCCAGAGCTGCTTCCAGGTGGACCTGGTGTTCGAGAATGCAGAGCAAGCCACTGCTGCCACAGCAATTCTGTCTATGGCCACGGTCTGGGCTGGGGACCTTTCAGCTTTCTCACTCTCCCTGGATGATACTGTCTAGGTGTTCCAGTGGTTTGCGTTTCATGTTTTGTTTTATGTATGCATGAAGGCTTGTCTTATTTGTGTGCGGATGCTGTCTAAATATATGAAAATGTATGTTCTGTGTTTATTTAAATATAAAAAAAGTCTTTCCATGATTAAATACTAGATTGCTGTCCTGGATGCTGGATGACCAGATCTGGGGAAGAGGGGAGACTTGCAGTAACTTCTGCTGATATTCCGCCACTTCTGCTGCAACATGCAGTGGCTCTTTGGAGGGCAGAGTGCAAAACTGTCCCAGATTTTTGCTTTTGTCTTTCCAGAAAAAGCAGAGAAACTGTAATAATCTTGAGTTTGGCATGGCATGATTCCATTTAGAGATGTGGACAACACACAACTTGCTGACTTGTGGTTTGCAACCATCTTGGCTACCTTCCTACTTGGGGAAGAAGGTGTCCACATGGCTGGCGGTATCTTTACTAGGGTGAAAGCGGACAAATGACACTTGACTTCATCGCCATCTTAATGGAGGTAGCCACATGTTACCCATCAAAGAGAAAACAGATCAAAGATATTCTAGATTAATATAGTTTTATATGATTTTTTCTATCCTAAAACCTTTATAAAGTGTATAAAGATACGATTTTTAAGTGTTTAATAACATATTAAAGCTATACTTATGTGCATTCAATAAGGAATGCACCTTGTGCTTGCAGTGTAATTTTTTTCAGTGGAAGACTAAAAGCATTAAAACAAAACAAATAGAAACAATTAAAGCTTGTTTGTAAAAGAACCTGCAGTTTTAGAGATTGAGGGACCATGTGATATCTGAGCTCTAGCATACCAGCTGGATTAGGTCTAAAAGACAGAATTAGGCTGAGAGTAAAACAAGAGAAATGTGCATTACACAATGGGTCTTAGTTTTGTTTTTTAAATTGTAAAAGTTAAAAAAAAAGGAGCTGTATTTTTGATATTACAAGCATCAATAGTTGGGAGATTTTAAACTACTTTAAGAAGTTTGGAATTTTAGTAAAAGCTAAAATTTAAAACTGATATTTTTAGAAACAGCTTTTAAGGTATTTAAATTTACAAGGCTACAAGACATTTTAAGTTTGTAAAATGTTACAATGGCCTAAGTAGTTCGGCAAAACAAAAACAAAAAATTAAACAACTGTTCTCAACCCTTTCTGGTGGGGATGGTCAGGTACCATCTAAATATTAGATGTTTACATTTCAGATCATAGTGGTGTTGTAATTCTATGATTGGAGATCACTGCAACATGAAAACTGTGTTACAGGTGTCACAGCATTAAAAAGTTTAAGAATCACTGACTTGAAATATGTCTCTGCTTATGTAAGGTCTATTCAGGTATAAAGATGTATGCTTATCTGCTTGTCTTTGCTAACGTCATTAAGCCTTAGATGTTTTGATAATTAAAATAGGATAAAAATTATAATGCTCTGTAATGGAGTTAAAAAAATCTGTAATGGTACACTATAAAAAGGACAGGAAACTTCCCAATCTCTCTGTAAATTATAGTTAGAAGTTAAAAGTTTTGTTTTTAACAGGAGCTTCAATTCAGAAATTACTTTTTTAAGGCTAAAATGTAACAAGGATAGCTAAAAAGCCACTAACTTATGAACTACAATAAATTGATAATTAGAACATACAAGATAATGGTCAGTCACCTAATAGATATACTAGTTCCTTAGAAAAAAAAGCTTTACATGGTCTCCTGTATATGTTTTCTTTGTTAGGCCTGAAACTGGCATCTATAAAAATAGGCAAAGTTTGGTTAACACAGAGAGACGTAGTAGATGGTCCTCACACCTCAGAGATCTGCTGAATATGGCATTTAATTGAGTTATACAAGCAGAGACACCAGATCCTAACAGTGACCCCCAACACCTCCAGAGAAGGCAGATGTGTACAGAACAACCTCATCCGTATTGTGATGGTGTACCACTGGGCAAAAATGCCCAATGCCTCACTTGCCATCTACCTGCCTAAACCATGGACAAAATAGGACACTATAGAATTGATGGCCCTGTTTTGGATGGACAGAGCAGATACCGATCCCTCTGAGTCTTTTTCTACAAAAAAGGGACCTTCTGGTCTGGCAACTGAAAAACTGGCCTGGCAATTGAAAAGTGTCATTGCCTTGAGGCCTCTGTTCTCCATAAGGTTGCAGAGAACACAGAAAGTCTGGGATCACCCGTCTAGGTATGCGAAAATCTCTGTCATTTAATTGACACAGGATAATTGAGCTATACTTTTTGGTATAATTTAGTATTCCCAGATCTCTGGTGGCTTTGATGGCTCACTGTAATTCTGTTAGTTAACAGCAACAGACAACCAGCTCCTCCCTCTCAGGCTACAGATTGTCTTGCTTACAGACTCCCAATTAAAGGACAATCAGGATTTAGATGTAACTTTTACTGTCCGTTCACTTAAACTACCTTGCCTTAAAGTTACTGCTCTCATTAATAACAGTTCTTGTCTCTGGTAAATGGTCAGATTTGAAAAAAAACGTGGAAGGTCTTAAAAAAAAGGTATGAGGGTTTAAAAATGTTTTGAGGTTTAAAAAGATGTGAAAGTTTAAATGTCTGTGGATGTAAAAGCCTAACTAAGTTGTGTGATGATCTGAAAAGGTAGTTTAAGATATACAGATAAAAGTTAAAAGGTATAAGAGAGCGATTTAAAAATTTTAAAGCTTCAGAGTTATAACATCAAAATCCTGGATACATCTGATAAGCTGACAGATTTTGTTTTTATCCAAATTTACCCGGGTCTAGAGGCTTGCTTGGCTTTCCCTGTCTCTTCTGAATATATAAAATCATACTTTGTTGCTAGAGGAAGCCAAGAACCATTCTCTACATTTAAAACGACAGATTATTTCTAGGTGGTATATAGCATGTTTTTTGTATTTTATTTTTATTAACCTGGTTTTGGTTATTTGAGAACATTTTATGATATTGTATTCTGTAAAAAAATATTAACCAACTAACATATGGATTCTGTGTTGTGTAATTTATGGTCCACTATAAAGTCCCTAAAAAACTTATGTTTTTAAGTGCCTTTGTAGGCTCAAGTCTAAGGTGTATCTCATTGGCTGTTTAACAGCCATCTGTTAGCTGTTTTTTCTACATATGAATTTCAAAACTTAAAGTTCCAAATGTAAACATCCTTAAACTTTAACTTCTGCCTCTAATTTTTACAACAGATTACCATTTGGCTAAGAGACACCATCCAGGAATCAAACTGCTTCACATGCTGTGAGTCCTGGACTTGCTGAGAGATGATGGCCAGTTCAGCTGATGTGACCACACATATTCATTCAACTGGATCAGTAAACCAGATGAATGCAACTGCCAAAACCACCCAGCTTTGAACAAATTCTCAGCCTTTTGGGGGCCTCTGACTACGATGATCAGTTTCAGCAGGAAGCAGTCTAAGAGATTACAACACCCCATTTCATCTGGCTGGAACTTTTACTCAAATAAAACTCCCTAGCACTGAGGACATGACATGTACAGTGCGTATTGGGATACCAAAAAGATACCTGTTGAGGACAAATAGACTTAGAATCATTAAGTTGGCAATATGTCAGAAAACTTGCTTAAAGAAAAATCATTACAAAGATGGGAGCACGAAATAAAATTAATGATTAGTCTCTTTGTCATTTGAAGGTTTCCTCTAGATAGTAACTATGTCAGCCAATACAAGGCATTTGAACTTCCTCTTTACACTAATTATTTTGGGCCCTTACATCACTGATATCTTCAACTAGATGCATGAACCTGATGGATACTAAATCCCAATAAACAATATCTATAGAGTCAAAAGATTTGAGTCAGGATACAATACCAGCTAGGAATGAAAAGCACAAAGCCCCTAATGGTGAAGGCACTGACCCCTCCTCCATTCAGTGTCAATTACTAGATATTCCAGGAATCTGTTTAGTAGCAAGTGCTCCCTTTCCCAGAGGTTTTTGTTACTTCTTAGCATTTAAACAGCCAATTCTGTACCTAGGTTCGGACCACTCAAAGAGATCCACTGCATCCTTTAAAAATCCACAAAGGGAGTTATCTCAGTAACTCAATCTCTTGTATAGTGTCAGATGCTAGGGAGCTGATTTTCTCAGCACAATACGGTTCCTTGCCTTTGGAAAAAAACTGGTCTCCTAGTTGTACTAGATGAGGGGGATTTTGAAGACTGTGAAATACAATTGCAGAACCAGCAGTGTGCACTTGGGAGGTCTCCAGACTGTTATCTCTGAGTCCTGAACATTATGGAAGATGAGAAGGGCCGCACAATAACTTGACTCTTCATGACGATGGATTCAGGGAGATGTGATAGGTACCATGCCATCAGGGTTCAGATGCAGGCTGAGACCATCACCCCCAGCAAGGGACACCAGGGCCTGTGACATCCATAACCTCACCTGCAAAAGCAGGCCACCTAGGAAGGATCGTGATGTGGAGACAGGGACATATCAAAACGAGAAACAGGCCATCACGTCTGCCCTCTTGCCTACCAGGCCCCACCATGGGGCTCCAGTCTACCTGTCTCCTTGGCATTGCCAGGACACCATTATGAGCTCTCTCTGGGTCTGTTACCACCTCACTCTCCCACTCTGTCCCATCACCTCACCCCCAAACCACACCAACTGAAAACACCCATCAGGGTCCTCGGTTCCCTTACCTTTCTGCAAACACCCAAGTCACTCTCAGGCATATATGTGTCTTTCAGCTGCCTGTGGCCGGGGCTGGGCACACATGCAACTCAGAGCTCTCTGAAGACAGTCAAGGGGCCCCACAGTAACCTAGACACAAGGCACAACACACTTATCACTGGTGCCACCAGGGTGGCCCTCCTCAGTGTCCTCCTCACAGGAAGCTCTTTCAAGGTGCCTTCATCTTTTCTCTCCAGGGCCCGATGCAAAAGGCAAAGGGACCGCAGAGAACTCATGTGAATCAATTAGCTTGACAACCAAGCTACATGTATAATCAACAACAAAGTCAAACACAAAAAGCACTCTCACAAACAGGGATTCTACTCCTCCCAACACCATCTGTCTCTGTCTCTCTTTGTATCTTTATTTCTCTCTCTTCTCCACACTTTCACACACAGAGATATTTCTCTCTTTCTCCTTCCACTTTTTCTCTGACCCTCTCCCTATATCTCCTTTTCTCTCTCCCTACCTCTCTCCTATATACAGTGGTAGCCAGAGAGTATTGAGGACAGACAGGCCTGTCTGATGCCAGACCATACAACCTGTTCCCTGATGACAGACCATATACCCTATTCCCTTGGGTACCACGACCCAACAGGGGTTTGTCCACCCTTCGATCTGGGTGTTGGTTCTCCCTGGTGGTTAGGCAAGGTGACCTCATCAGCTGAACTCATAAGAGGGCTGCCTGCATAGGTGTTGGAATTCCAGAGAGGGGGTTTGTTACAGGAGGCAGGTCGTCCTTCAGTCCACACTCTACTCTGACTGCTTCTACTAAAACTCACCCTGAACCACACACAAGCCTGCCTTGGGCCCAATGACAACACACAACCAGGTGGCCTCTGTCCTTGCTGTGACTCCCAGTCTGATTGTAAGACTCAGGGCATGTGGCTCTAGGGTAGATATATTTATTCATAGGGCCTTGCCCCTCAACTTCACCTACAGTCCTACTCAAACAGAACCCAATGTCCAAAGAACAAAAAGACCAACCAACGAACAAAAAAAATCGAAACATTTAAGAAAAAAAGGGAACAAAAATGAAATGCAAAGAAAGAAATTAGGAAGCCAGGGAGAACTTGAGGCAGACATAGAAGAGAGAGGAGAGGAGGGAATGAGGAAGGCAGGGATAGAGTGAAATGAATGTATGTTCTTTGGTGACATTGGCTGTGTGGCACTGACAGCCTGAGAACAGCTCTAAACAGATACTGGGGTGGGGTTGTTGGGCTGTGGGGGAGGCCACTGTGTGAGCTGTTGGTGCTGCTGTTGAGCCTCAACCAAAAGCTAGGGGGTCCTCCACAGTGGGCTCATGAACACTGGCTGGCTCCATTTGTTGCACAGTCTCAACCCAGACACAGCCCCTGACTCAGGGTCCCTGGCAGGAAGATCCTCTCATGGGAGCAGACATGGCTGCCACAGGACCTGGAAGGAGTTGCTTCCCTCTAGGGGCAGGCCAGGCCCTGGGGTTCCTAGGTAGCTCTGGGGATGGCTGTGACCTCCAAGGCCATGGTTCACCCAGACCCTGTTTTCTACAATGCCACTCCTGGGCAGCTGGAGGTAGACCAACAAGTCCTTCTTGTGCAGCCATGACCAAGGCGATGCTTAGCCTGCTTGCCACCATGTTCATGAGCAGCACAGGGACCCGCTGGCGGGATCAGCATAACCATTCAGCTTGATGGCAGTAGTGCACCTAGAAAACCAACTACCTCTGGCTCTGTTTCCACTCCTTCCACCCTTCCCTGTGGAAAAAACTTTTCATGAAAAAAGTAAGAACCAAAGTGTGGCACAGCTACCACTGGACTCCAAGACGGCCACCTAGTCTCTGGGAATGGACTGGTCAGAGATGGGGCTCCAATCCTGTTCCTGAGGGATACCAACCGTGTGAGGGGGTATGCAGGAGGGAGAGGGCCTTCTCGCCCCTGGGGGGATGGGGCAGGTTAGATCTTGAGCATAGGACCTCAGTGTAGAAGACCACAGTAAGGAGAAGGACGAGGAGGGGGGAAGGATGGGGACGTGGGGGCTCCTCAAATGCAATGCCATGCTACAATCCCAGCCATTCTGGGTGCCAGGGAGTCCCTGAAGGTCCTCTCTGATGATATCCCATAGGGAATCCTAGGATAACCCCATGGCAATAAGGACCACACCGGAGCACCCTCAGAGACAAAAATCATGGACTTGCGGACCAGGGGACCACCGGCTCGGGCTTGACCCCTTGCTGCCCAGCCAGGATCTAGCTGCTTTGGACTGTACTCCCCCCATCTGCATGACCACTGGAGCTGCCTTGCAGGACTTGGGTGTGCTGACTCTGTGGGATCCTTGCCACAACCAGGCTCCCAGGTCAAGGCTACCTGCCGAGGACCCTCACCCTACCCTATCCCATCCTCTGGCGGCCTGTCACTTGGCTGGTAGGGCAGCAGGATCCTGGTGTAGGAGAGATCAGGTAACAGGTGAGGGGGCAGATGTCTTGGTCAGAAGAGAAGACCACCCCTCCTGATGGGGTCCTAGGAAGCCCAGCAAGGCTTTCCCACCTGGCAGAAAGAGGCTCAGCCATGGAAGCAGAGCACACAGCTGTGTTAACTTGGGAAGGCTCCAGTCTCTGACTTTGATTGATGGGAGATGAGAAAGGACGCCTAAAAATTTCACTCCTCTTGTCCACGGATCCAGGAAGTTTCCCTCTCGTGCCCTGCCATCAGGGTTCAGATGGAGGCTGAAACCATCACCCCCAGCAGGGGTCACCCGGGGCCTGAGACATTCACAACCTCAAAGGCAGAGGCAGGCTGCCCAGGAAGGATCCTGAAGTGGAGACAAGGACATATCAAAACCAGAAACAGGCCATCTCATCTGGCCCCTTGCCTACCAGGCCCCAGAATGGGGCCCCAGCCCACCTGTCTCCTAGGCATTGCCAGGAAACCATTTTGAGCTCTCTCTGGGTCTGTCACAACCATACTCTCCCCCTCAGCCCCACACCCTCAGCCCCAACCCACCGCAACCTGCAGGCAGTCCTCAGGATCCTGGGTTCCCTTTCCTGTCTGCAAACACCCAAGTCACTGTCACGCACATATGTGTCTTTCACATGCCTGTGGCCGGGGCTTGGCACACATGCAACTCAGAGCTCTCTGAAGACAGTCAATGGGTCCCACGGGCACCTAGACACAGCACAACACACTTCTCACTGGTCCCACTAGGGTGGCCCTCCTCAGTGACCTCCTCACAGGAAGCTCTCTCAAGGTGCTTTAATCTTTTCTCTCCAGGGCCCACGCCCAAGGTCCAGGGACCAGAGCCCTCAGAGCACTCATGTGAATGAATTAGCTTGACCACCAAGCTGCATGCTAATCAACAACAAAGTCAAACACATCCCCCAGTCTCACAAACACAGATTCTACTCCCCACCCCATCTGTCTCTGTGTCTCTCTTTATCTTTCTTCCCCATACCGAGATCTACCTCTCTCTCTCCGCTCTTTCTCAGAACCTTTCCCTATATCTCCCTTTCCCTCTCCCTACCTCTCTCCTATATACAGTGCTATCCAGAGGGTATGCAGGGCAGGCAGGCCTGTAAGATGCCAGACCATACAACCTGTTGCCTTGGGAAACACACGCCACCACCCAACAGGAACATTTCCTTCCTTCTAGGAGCTGAGAGAGAGTCCAGACACCATCTGCACAGGCCTGAGCACTTCTAAGATGCCCCCTAGAAACAGACTACTTTGGCTGTCTCCAAGATTAGCCCCAGACATGGGGCTTGTCTACCCTTCAACCTGGGTGTTAATTCTCCCTGGATGTTATGTAAGGTGACCTAGCCAATAGAACCAAAGTGTAGGCTGCCTGCATGAGGTTTTGGCATCACAGTCATGAGGTTTGTTAGGGGAGTTATGGTACCCTTCGATCCACCTCATTCCAACAACCCACCCAGAACCCACCAGCCCCTCACACAGATTATCATTCACTCCTTCTTTCTATCTTTATTGTTATATATTTCTGTGTATCTTTCTCTCTTTTTCTGTCTTTGTCTCTGGTCGGTGTTTAAAATTCCATTTGTGACTTGCATATACCATTAAATCCTTTATACTAAATACATGACTATATAAAATTATAAAAGTGATTTTGCTATTCAGTATTTAGAAATTTCAAATGTGGTGCTTTCTCTATAGCTTTTTGTGAACTATTTTATATCATACTTCCATAACACACTGAATGAAAATCTGGGTCTTTTAATGCTTACTTGTAATCACATCCTTCAAGTTCTTGTAACAGAGAATTTTTGTGAGTCCATGTTTAAATTGAAGTTTTTCCTTTTTTTAGATTTTGTAGTTTATATTTTTATCTGTCCTTTTCCTTCTTCTTTCTCAACTACCTCTTTCACCATTCCCTTCTTCCACCTCTTGCTTCTTCTTCTCTTTCTTAAAACAATATCTCAGCCTGTAGCTCTGACTACCTTTGTTCTCAATATTCAGACCCATAAATCCCAAAATTACAGACCTCTTCCGATTTTTGCCTCCTGACTGCTGATGTGAATGAATTGCACAGGTCAACCCAACAGAAAAAAATTAAAAAAATAATCTATGTGATTGTATGGATTATGGGTAAGATCATTTTACTTAGTATATAAAGGGCCCTTCATTGCATCATTAACCATTAAGGTGAGACTTAACTTTATTCATATATATTTTTTATTTATGCACATAAATATTCTATCTATACCCAAAATTCAAAGTAATTTTGAACCCTACACTATCTCATTACACATAAGAAATATAGAAGCAGGAATGTCCAGGAAAGTATAGAATAGAGAATGTACTTGGCTAAACCAGTTGTCATTGTATTACAAAATGTGCAATATAACAGGGCATCCAAGAATTTATCTAGGGTCAGTGAGGTATCTCAGTTGGTAAAAGCACTCACTGAGTGATTCTGAACATCTAATTTTAGCCCAGCTGTCTAGGTGTGGAATCTCAGAAAACTGGGGGCTAAGTGCCCCTCCTCAGCTTTCTCCCAACTCTTCCAGTCTTGGTTGAGTAGAAGAACGCTCCAGGAAGGGAAGAGAGACCTAGACCCCGAGTGCTGGCCGCCAAGAGGATGAGCCATGGGTCCTAGCTCCGCCCCAGAGTCTCAAAGGGGCAGGAGATTGGGCATGGGAAAGTCAGGTGGGAAACAGCTCCTCCTTGCTTAGTTGCTGAGATCCTGTTTGGTTCCATTAAGAGAGACAAACCATGATTGAAGGAACCCCATAATAGGGAATTTGCCATCCAAGAGTCTCCAACTCTTGGTGAAAACAGGCTTAAATATGCTTTAATAAGGAGTCAAGTTGGGTGACACCCCATCCCACATGAACAAGGTTTTTAAATTTTTTTAAAATTATCATGTCTGTGAGTGTTTTGTCTACATATTGCATTCATTCCTAGTTCCCACAGAGACCAGAAGAAGGCCAGAGAAGGCATTGGAGTGCTTGGAATTAGAGTTACAGAAACAGACAGATGTAAGCTAATTGTACCTGGGTCCTCTGGGGGGTGCAGTGGTTACGCTTAAATGCTCAGTCATTTCTCCAGCCCCGCAATAGGGATGTATCCTCAAGTTCTGGCAGGCAACCAGATCATTGGCCATAACATGTACTGCTAGGAGCATCTCTTAGACCATCAAACCACTCCAAAGGACGTTTCCTACACCTGGGAGAATTCTTTGTTCTAGAATCCTTGCTTCGAGTATAGGGCATTATTCCTCAAGGTGGGGTACATCCAATTAAACTATGAGTAATTCATATGTATGTGTATGTGTGTGTGTGTGTGTGTGTGTGTGTGTGTGTGTGTGTTTGTGATATAAATAATAGATCAACCTGTAGCTTTTCCAAACATCTATAGTATTATTCATTCCTTCACTCTCCTTCTGGCTTTCTTCCATATAATACTTTACCCTTCCATTCTCCTATCTAGTTAAGTCTACCCCCCAGTTTTCATTCCCCTCTTCATAGCATTGGTGTCCAAGTACACAGACAAGAAAATCAAAACAGATATTCTTTATTTCTGTCCTCTGTTCTTATTAGTTTTTTTATGTTTGTAAGGAAAATAATGTCTTTCATTATGACATTTTCAGATTTGTGTGTCTTCTTACTTTTTTCCTGCCCCTTCTCCCACCACACTCCCACATACCTAACTCCCTGTTTCTCCCTTGTTGATCCCTACCTCCACTCAAATAGTCCCTGTCCTAATCAGTTGAAAGCAGGACTTTCTACTAAAATTTCCATCCAAGGAAGTTCTTGTTATCATTATTCGTATGACCCATAGTGTGAGACAGCTCACAAGTCCATTGACTGATGAATGTTTAATTCAAAGGCTAAGTCTATACTATGTTTCCATTTGGTTGTTTTTGAAAAAAGGAGTAACAGAGCAACATGAGCTGGCTGAAATTAAAATCCTTCTCCCTCATGCCTGGCATGGCAAGCATGTGCTGCCAAATCCTGAAGTATGCAAAATATTGATGTGAAATTTTACAATGTAGTTTAACAAGGAGAGAACATTGCATGCCACAGAACAAGCTTTACAGCAAAAGAAGGATAGTGTACAATGTTTTATGATGCAACTCGAATAAAAGCATCAACTGCAAAGTGTTCTCACTGAAACAATAAAGCATGCGTCTCACCAACTGCATACTGCGCATTAGAAATTCAGTTTTTAATGGGATGTGATCAGGAGAAAGATATGGTGAAATACCAATTGAATAACTTCACAAGAAAAAAAAAACCCACTAACATCACCACCACCACCAACAACAACAACAAAACCCCCCAACTCATTCCTCAAATGAATGGAAAAAACAAAAATGAAAGGGGATTCATAGATTGAAAATGGAATCAGAAATATTTGGATCCTTGGGATCCATTAAACTCTGCTCACTAGACTTGGTGGAAATGCTTTCACATCTTAAGCTATCTCACCAGAACTTGGTTATTTACTGTGAAATCTTTATCAATTAGAGAATATGTAAAAGCAGACTTTCAAATTGTAAACTGAATGAGATAACCTATCCCTGTAATCCTAGCAATCCTGTGCATGAAGCAGGAGGATTCCCAAAGGTAGCTTATGTTACTTGGTAAAGTGGAGTTCAATCTGTGCATCATCGTCTGATCGTGACTGAAAAATAAGTAGACATTTGAATGTACAGCTTGGTATGTTTCATACACGTAATCATAAGATAAATGTTGGAATACTCCAGGAAAAGAAACAAAATGACAAAGAAATCATACTTGGTAAAATATTGGGTACGACGCTAGGGATGTAGGTCATTTGTTTGAGTGCTTGTTTCATAGGCACGACATTCCAGGTTTGATCCTCATTCCCTACATAACCTGGGGTAGACTGCATACACATGTAATCTCAGTGCTCTTAAAATGGAAAGAAGGATGAGAAATTCAAGGTCATAATCAGCTACATAACAAGTTTGAGAACCACAAGCGATTGTGGCTTAAAAAACAAATATCAGACCAAAAGCTTTTACTTTCTCTTAGGATTGGGATTAGCCCATGACTGAGGATTTCCTGAGCCTTATTGAGTTATGGCAGAAGCTCTCTGTACCATCAACTCCCCCCTACAAGGAAAATAAAAGTCAATTATTGTTGAAGCTGTTGGTGGTGCATGGAATTTTCCATTCTTGGTCTGTCTGCTTCATTTTAAAGTATACATGATAAACAGTGAATAAGAACAACCATACAGGGGTATAGGGTTGGTTCATCGGTTAAGAGCACTTTCTATTCGTGCAAAGCATCTGGGTTCCGTTTCTAGTACTCACAATGGGCAGTCCACAACTGGTTGTAATCCCAGTTTTAAGGGAACTAGTTTCTTCAGGCATCTGCATGCACATTGTGAACACAAATACCAGAAGGTACACATATATTCATGAAAAAAAGTCAGTTTTTAAAAAGAGAAACCGTACAATAATTTGAGTACATTGCTGAGAGAAATGACTGAAACTACTAAATCTAAAAGAGATGGCTATATTCAGACCTATTAGCTGGTTAATTATATGAGAGGAGATAGCTTTGTGTTTGTAAAAAATGTAGAAAGGCCAAAAGAGTGGTATATAGGAATATGTAATCTTTTAATCCTTCAGCATGGCTGCTCTAGGGTATGAGGAATGTTAGCAAACACCTTTAAACCCAATTCAGAAGGCAGTTGTGACACATGCCTTTAATCACAACTCTCAGGATGTAGAAGTAAGTAGTCAGACATAACACATACACACACACACACACACACACACACACACACACACACACATTGGGGGGTGGACCTTTGAACCTTTTAACAAGTCTGTATACAAAGTATACTAAGTCTGTATGCAGCTATAATGTGGATCTATTTGGAGAAGGGAATTTGGGGATTGTTTTGGTTTAGTTTGCGATTTTTTGAAACAGGATATCTCCATGCAGCCCTAGTTGTTCTGGAGCTCATTATGTAAGCTTCAAGTTCACAGAGACCTCTACTTCTACCCTTGTCTTGGACTCTGTCTCTGATTCTGCCTCTGCTAAATTCTGGGATTAAAGGAGTGTGCCACCATACTTGGCCAAGTGGACTGATGGGACTTTTTTGTTTGTTTCTTTGTTTTGAATGAGTACTTGTACACTCCCTTCTAATACCCTGTCAGATAAGGGGCTCAGTCCAGCTAGGGAAACATAAAAGTATAACTACTTTTTTTTCTGGTATTGCAGATGAAAACAAGGGCTTCATAGGTACAAGACTTGCACCCAACCTCTGAGCTACACCCCATACTGCTGTTTATAGCAAATCCCGTAATGGTGCTCTAGAAAAATTCAACCTGTTGTATTTCACGAGGTACTCTCGAACAGAAAGATATCCTATATCCATAAGTATGGGACTCACCAGCTATTTTTTTAACTAACTTCAGGGACAAAGGCTTAAATGACTAGAAAAATCCCATTAGTATCTTTGACTATAATCCTAAAGGGGTGTGACAGTACATTATGAAGTCACCAAGTCACAGCTCAAAAAGGTCAAGATCATCTCTGAAATAGAATGAGCCCCATTACTTTTGAGATTATGAACGAGCCCGAAGAGATTTGTGTTGTTGTTTTAAACATTAAAAAAACTTTTAAATCCCAGCACTAGGAAGGCAGAGGCAGGCAGATCTCTGAGTCTGAGGTCAGGACAACCAAGTCTATGTAGAGAGACCTTGGCTCAACCCCACCTCAAATACAAATAAAAATAATAAAAAATAAAATACTTAATAATTTTCAGTTCTAACATTGGAAAAATGTTTTGCACTATGGCAAAAAATATTCACTAATAATCTTTTTTTTCAGATCATAGAACTGTAGGAAAATCAGAGACTGATTTACATCCAATGTCACCCTTACACATCAAACAGAAATGAAGACTGAACACTGAATTCATGTATCAGGAGTGAATATTAGGATTGTTTGTATTTCCTTAGGGGTATTTTTACATATCATTACCATGTTCAGCACCAGCACTTAGCCCTCCATCCACATAGATGCTTATTGTTACAAAAACAGTCATGATTGGGAGTTCAAGAAGGAAGGAGTGCATTATTTGCTTCACATATAGTATTATTTAGGGATTTACTGGAACTACATTATTAAATGTACCTTATTAATAATAAATACCATGCCATCCACTGCAGATACATAAAATATCCAAAGCTGATTCTTTAGCTCAGGCCTAGATATGAAAAAGAAAGAAACTACATGTGTACAACACATGGGGCAGAACTCAGATAATGTTGCAGGACACATTTTGTATCATGTCACACAGAGTGCTGCGAGAGAAAATTATCAGTTACACGGGGGAAAAATAGACCCTCGGGCATACTTTTTGACATTTTTGACATTGTAGCTTAAATAACTCCGTGTGTCTGATCTGCCCGGATAAGAAATTATTTTCAGGTGTGAAAGGGAGCCAGGCATTAGTTTCTCAAAGTGTGTGTTTTGTGCACATGAGCAAAACTTTTTGGAAGAGATTATTTTCATGACTGAAATAATTGAGTTCATATTATTTCTTCCAAACAGAAACTACAGCATGTGGTCAGCCCTTGGATCTGGCTCCCAGCATCACAGGAAAACAATCACAATGACTTTCAGTGATCTGTCTATTTGTGTAGATCTCAACTAACATGTGTTCTAAACCTGTAAACTAAAATCTTCCTACATATTCTTGAAGAAGTACTCATGCATACTTAAATTTTCCATTAGGTAATCTAAACCTTAGAATTGACTAAGTTCTCTCCTCTAGACAGCTTATATTTTGAGGGAGGATACATAAAGTACAGGTTGTAACTTGGTATAGTGGCTACTGCTAGACATTTAACGTTTATATTGGTCTATTATCGCATTCAGCTGAAAAATAGTAAATCTATCAATGAAGGCCACATGAGCATATTGTGTTTCTCTGTCTACAATACTTTTCACTTCTTTTTTTTTAAGAGGGGAAAGTGAGTTGAAACACGGACTCATATTTAACACCAGATGTCTGAGGACTCACTTTGTGTCCTAATTGACCTCAAACTCATTTGTCTGAGTCGCTCAGTGCAGGGATTATAGGCATGAGCTGCCATTTCTGGCTTGATGGTTTCTTTCCAATAACATGCTCATTTTTCCTATCCTCTGCTTCTATGTGAAACACTATTCTCCACTTATTCATCCTCCAGTGGGACACTCCAGAAGGTTCTTTCCTCAAATCATGACATTCATGAGGGAATGGCATTCAGAAAATGGAATCAAGTATGACAAAAAACTCACTCAGGTTTGTAGGTTTATTCAATACCAGGTACTGACTATTGGGCCTCTCACAGGCAAAATACATATTCTATTATTTAAAACTGTTACTCTGAATCCCTAAAACTAGATCTTGTGTAGAGCATGCTGGCTTAAACTCTCCTTATAGATGAGGCAGGTTTTGAACTCCTGGTCCTGTTGCCACTACCACCCAAGTGCTGGGATTACAGATGTGTATAACCCTTTTCACCTTATATTTTTAAGTTATTTTATTATTTTAAATTTTGTGTGTGTGTGTGTCTGTGTGTGTCTGTGTGTGTCTGTGTGTAGGAATGTGCATATGTGTGCAGATACAAATAGAAGCCAGAAAAGATTGTCAGAAGTCCTGAATCTGGAGTTACAGAAGTTGTGAGCCGCTAGATATTGGTGCTAGGTAACAAACTCAAGAGTTACACAAATGTGGCAAGGGCTATTAACCACTGAGGCATTTCTCCAGCAGGCCCCTAGTGTTGGTTTTTAAGATAAAGTCTCTGAGACTCACTGAATAGGCTAGTTGGCTGGGCAGTAAGCACCAGGGACCTGCTTGTTACTGTCTCCATAGTGCTGGGCTAACAAATTCACCCCACATCCAGATTTCTCTCTCTAGCCTCTCATAAAATAGTTTTTTTAATGGCTCAAGGTAATGTAGCTCAATCCCATGCACTGCTGAAAATAAGAAAACGGATAGAACAAATAAATGTATATGATTTGTCATATTTATAGAATTACTGTGATGATTCAGTAGTACATACAAAGTTTCAAGAATATTAACTTGTTCACAGGAAGCTCTACTTAAAATGTTTGTTATAAGTCATGAGGGCAGGCAATTGTAAGATGGAAAGACTGATATAAGCAGCTAGAAGGATTGGAAAGAACACAACTCAACTGATCTAGGAAACAGTTACAGGGTATTGCAACAGGAATCTTCACAGATACTAAAGTTTATCATTTCCACTATAAATACCCTTCAAGGAAGAAAGAAATCATGTTCCTGATTTCTAAGTTTGCAGGATGGTTTCATCACCTTGCGATAAAGTACTGCTGTGGACTCGTTACCAGTAGATATTGGTAAAGTTATCATCGGTTGTACAAGATACTAGGTCATAGTCTTGATCTATGGGGAAGAAAGAGATGGTGGGAAAGACCTACATTTTGCAATAACACAAGGTGCAAGAAACTTCCAAGGCTCAGGCTTCTTAAGGTATAGCAAGCACATATAGCAAGAGTGCTTGATACGTAGTATGTGACAGAGGCATAACTGGATAATGTGTTTAAATAATAAAAAATGAGATGTAGTCAAACACTCTGTATCCCAGTGGTTCTCAACTTTTCTAAAGTTGCAATCCTAAAGGAGTTACACCTGTGGTAAATCCCAACAGTAAAATTGTTTTTGTTACTGTTTTATAACTGTAATTTTGCTACTGTTAGGAACCATAATGTAGATATCTGGTATGCAGATGATCTTGGGCGATCCCTGTGTAAGAATCAGTCACTCTCCAAAGGGATGATGAAGCACAAGATGAGAACTACTGCTCTAAGTTATGATCAGACATCTTTATAAGAGTCATCTTTTCCTTGTTTGAAGTTTGTACTTATTTGTATTAAATTGTTTCGAAAATCCACTAAAGCAACAGTAAAAAATCTTGAGGGTCACACACAGAGCTAAATTCTTTTCTGTATTACTTGTTTTTTGACACCATCACACTGTGTAGCCCTGACTGTTTTAAAGTCATAATTTTCCTGCTCAGATTCCAGAGTGCTGAGATTACTGCTGTATCTTGCAACACCCACCATCCATGATTTTTTTAAAGACTTATTTATGTATGTATGTATGTATGTATGATTGTTCTGTCTGCATGTACACATGCATGTCAGAAGGGGGCATCAGATCTCACTATAGATGGTTGTGCACAATTATTGTTGTTGGGAATTAAACTCAGGACCTTTGGAGGAGCATCCACAGGTCTTAAACACATAGTCATATCTACAGCCCAAAGATGTATTTATTCATGTATTTTATAAGTGCTTTATTTCCATGTACACCTGGATGTCAGAAGAGAGCATCAGATTCCAGTATAGATGGTTGTGAGCCACCATGTGATTTCTGGGAATTGAACTGAGGACAGCAGAAGAGCAGACACTGCTATTAACCACTTAGTCATCTCTCCAGTCCCTAATAAACACGTTTTATAGTGGGGAGGGCTAAGGATGGAGTCTAGTGCCTCATTCATTCATTGGAAGCTCTTTATCATAGTGCTGCACCACAGCCTTTCTTGTATGTTTTTCTATTTTGAGATTGAATCTCGTTATGTTGTGCAGACTGGCATAGAATTTGCTATTCTCCTGCCTTAGCCTTCCGAGTAGCTAGCTGAATTCATAGGCTTGTACTACAATGTCTAGTTTTATGATTTTATTTTTATATATTCAAAATTGAAAGATCCTATTTATCTTATTGATTGATGTACTTATTTGTTGGTTTGTGCCTTTGTGTG
Organism: Cricetomys ansorgei; assembly: GCA_026225945.1. Lineage (NCBI taxonomy): Eukaryota > Metazoa > Chordata > Mammalia > Rodentia > Nesomyidae > Cricetomys > Cricetomys ansorgei. The sequence continues at coordinate 451,785 of JAMJFZ010001286.1, forward strand.
TGGGCTGCAGGTCTGCAGTGTGTGCATGGAGGTCAGAGAACAACTTGTAGGAGTAATTTCTTACTTTGCACCACGTGGTTACCATGATCAAACTCAGGTTATCAAACACAACAGAAAGTGCATTTACCTGCTGACCCATCATGCTGACCATTATAATTTTTCTTTCTTTAAAAAAACAATTTACTTAATTCTACTTTATTTGAATTGGTGTGAGGGTATCAGAACCCCAGGAAGTGGAATTACAAACATTTGGGAGCTGCCATATGGGTGCTGGGAACTGAACCGTGGTCCTCTGGAAGAGTAGCCAGTGCTCTTAATCACTGAGCCATCTCTCCAGTCCCTATAATTTTTCTTAAAACAAATTTAAACCTTTGAGGCCTTTAAGGTAAAAGTTACCTCCCCTATACCAGTGTGTGTGTGTATGTATGAGTGATGATGAACTTGAGGCTTAAAGATATTTCCCTCATGAGGTAGAGAATGTCTCAATGGCTCTTCTTCCAGTGGACCAGGGTTCAATTCCAAGTACCCACATGGTGTCTCACAACAATCTGTACTTTCAGTTTCGGGGATACGATACACTCTTCTGGCAGATTCAGGCAACAGACACACAAGTGGTGCATCGATCTACCTGTGAGGAAAACACTCCTACACAGACAGTAACAACATAGGATAAAATGATGTTTCCTCTAACAGAAATAACTTCCACAATATTTGCATTTTTGTGCCATTATCCTGTGTGGGGTCTACAAAGCTATTCTAATAGAAGGATGAAGGCTTGGGTAGTTATGTGGAGGGGTACAAAGAGGTGATGTTGGTGAAAAGGATATATATTTAGTGTTAAATAGACAAAACGTAGTTAAGAATAGATAAATACAGAGCTAGCAGCTGGCTTGTTTGCTGGGTGCTTGGAATTAGAAGTCAGTGAGCACTGATGCTCAGAAAGATTGTTTCACCTGGTAACAGTGCTCTACAATTGATTGTAGTGGTGGTCATATGGAACTGTGAATGTGGTCAAACCATTACATTGTATATTTGCATGAGTCAATTGTATGTCTGTGCATTGGATTTCAACAAAGCCATAGGAGTAAAGTTAAAGCTTTAAAGAGAGAAGAGATCTTCCCCAGATATCATTACTGTCCAGTGGGAGAACGTGAACCAGAGATGATCTGCCCGGCTGTGACATTCACGTTCTTTGTATGACACGGCGCAGTTGCCCTTACTTGGCGTTATTGTGCTTCTCATCTTCTGTTAGATTCCCACTCTTAACAAGGTCATGATTAATGCAGCCTGGCTGGCTGGCATCCATTAAATCTACGACCGCCAAACTGGAGCTGATCGTCTTGACCTGTTATGAAAAAGGGAACAAACCTAAGAATTTTAGTATTTAAAGATTCACACATGCTTCTTTATGTAAGTCTGACCAAGGAAAGAAAATTCTTGCAATAAGCTCAAGAATAATTCTTACAAAGGAACCCAAAGTTGCCCTTAAAATAACTGATACCTATCTGGCAAACATAATGTATAAAAATCAGTATCCTGACCTTAAAACTCTGAAGGTAAGTTGTCGCTCCAGCTTCACTCAATGTTCAGTTCACCCGGTTACAATGATGTCATCATTTGCTTTCTGACCCTCTCCAAGATCTTCCAGAACATTAAGGGTATATCTAAGAGAATCAGCACAAGAAGTCACAATCTATTCCTTGCAGAAAAATGCAAATATCGGAAAGATGCCTCATGCACATTTCAGTCACAACTAAAGCTTTCATGGGGGCCAGCAAGATGGCTCAGTGGTAAAACAGCTGGATGCATGTGTCAGAAGATCTGAATTTTATTTCCAAATCCTACAGTCGATAGTGGAAATTGATTCCCAAAAGTTATCCTCTGACCTCCATCTGAGACAGCGCAAAGAACCTTCATATTCACTCACAAACATACACTTCAAATATCTGCATATCAATTATACTTACACAACATTAGCATACACACTACAAAATGCAACTTCATGCAAATAGAGCCTTACTATTATATTTATATGTATGTATGTATGTACATATATATGAAGGAGGGGTTGGGAAAAATAGCTCAGTTGGTACAGTGCTTGTGGTAGAAACACAAACATGAAGACCTGAGATCAATCCAAAGAACCTATTAAAAAATGGTCATGTTGGAATACATTTGGAATACTGTTGCTGGGCAAGTGGAGACAGCAGATTCTGGGGCTCACTGTCCAAACCACCTTGGTAAATAGCTAAGCCTGAATGACCATGAAAGGCTCTATCTGAGAGGACTGGACAGCTCTCAAAGGAGGTGGATGGTGTTCCTGAGCGTGATACCTATAGTCATCCTCTGTCCTCTGGTCTTTCTCTCTCACTCTACACACACACACACACACACACACACACACACATACACACACACACAAAGGTAGGAAACATACAGTGCATTCACTATGGAGGTGGCTCAGTGGGTAAAAACATTAGCACTGCAGCTCTACAGTTCAATGCCCTAAAACTAGGTAAAAAGCAAGATGTGCTAGATGTGCTCATGTCTATCTATACTGCCAGCATCTCTACAGCGAGGTGGATAGGAGAATCTATCTTGCAAGCCTGTCTCTCTGTGCTTTGACATGTGTGCCCTTGTGAGTACATATACACTTTCTCTCTTTCTCTCTCTTTCTCTGCTTAAATGTATAAGTATATTTTGCATTATTCTCATGGTGGTGGTGACTGGTACCTAGGCATAATGAATGCTTTTGGTGATATCGTTAAGAGAGGTATTTTCATTTTCTGAGGGGGAAGAAAATGTAGGGCTCAAAAAGGGGTGCTGAGAAACAGCAACATCTGGAAACGACAGAGCTTTTGCACTCATGAATTCACAGAGACCGTGGTTGCCTGCACAAAACCCACACAACATCAAGACACTCAAAATTCCAGCGAGGATGGAGGAAGGATCCATGAGGCCTCATTCCTAGTGCTGGCAGTTGATGCTACTGGGTGACAATTTTTATGATAAAGTGTGGTGCCAAATAGGTTCCTATCCTCCAAATGGATGGAACCACACTGTGTACATATGGGCAGATTCAATTAGACCTAGTGGGTTATACAAAACAAAAAAGCCATTTAAGTGGGAGGGGAAAGCAGGAGTTGGAAGAGCTAGCAGTGGGATTGGGTATTATTAAAGCTCATTGTTTACACTATGAAATTCTCAAAGAATTATTAAAAAATGTATCAGGATAAAGGACTCTTCAGTTTGTTAAAGAATTATGAAAAGGACAGCTATTTTTGTGTATGAGTGATCACATGTATGCCGTGGCTCATCTATGGAAGTCAGAGAACCACCTCTGTGAGACGGTCAGGTTGTCAATCTGGGTACAATCAGGTTTAATCACTGAGCCATCCTGCTGGCTCAGTTCTGCATTTTCAAATGGACACATGCACATGTTCACACTTCTGCCAACTATTTTACTTTCTAACTTTCTAACATATTTCTAACATTTTGGTTTGTTCCTCTAAGGCAAGGTCTCACTCTGTAGTTCAGGATGTCCTGGAAACTGACTATGTAGCCCAGGCTGTACTCAAAGTAGCCATTTCTGTGCCTCAGACTCCTAGATGCTGAGATTTCAAGGATGATTCATGATTCTGGGCTTCTGAGAATATTTACTTTATTTTGGGTTAACGGGGTAGCCTGTGTGTATGATAAGTTTACCTAACATACTGAGCTAGCACTCTAGCTCCTATGGCAATTTTAGTCAGTCAGCTACATTAGACCATCCAGAACCTTATTCAGTGACACTGCATCAGGCTTAAGTCTACTTGTCAGACTTCCGTAGGAGATTGACAATAACTACAGTTCTTCTCCCCAGCTCCCAATGAAGTAAGTATCTCTCACTGAAGATTCAACATACACTCAGAGTAAATTCATCTCCTAGTCTATGTACAATGAGCTTGTAAATGTGTTCCTTGAGCTAAATGATTTTGAATCAGGGAAAATATAGTAAGGGTGAATTCCTAGACCCGTATTACCCTGAAGCTCCTACGTCCCACACTGTGTACAATACCTTCTCATCAGCTGCCCAACTAAAGCCAATGTCAATGTTGGGTTGCCATCCTTCAGGTCTTGTCCTCCAAAGCCTACCACGGAGAATTTAGCTTGATGCTTCCCTAATTCGACTGCATAGGTGCAGTTTTCTAATTGTAAATGCAAAGAAGTAAATGAATGGTTAAAAATTGCCATTCGTTCAATGTGCATGCTCTCTCTCTATATATACATGTTTGTGTGTGTGTGTGTGTGTATACATGTGCATGTGCATGTTGTATAATGGTATGCATCTGTTCAAAATCCAAGATGCAATTTCTATCTTCAAGAAGCATCTTAGGGTCTAGAGCAGTGGTCCTCATCCTTCCTAATGCTATGACACTTAAATACAGTTCCTTATGTTGTGGTGACCCCCACCCCCCACAATAATGAAATTGTTTTTGTTGTTTATTCATAACTGCTACTATTATGAATCATAATGTAAGTGTCTGATATAAAGATGGTCTGAGGTCACCCTATGAAAGTCAAACCCTCCCCTAAAAGGGATTGTGACCCACAGGATGAGAACTGTTGGTCTAGAGGTTTGTAAAACAAAAGAACAAAATCAAGTAGATTCAATATTCTCTACCTTTTCATGTTGGCTCCCAACTTTGGGTATGGAGGCTTGTTAACTTTACTCCAGTCCACAGGAACTTTAATTCGTTCATATAACTGTAAGATTACCAGAGCATCTTGCAGGTCACTAAGGATTTGAAAGATAACTAAATCAGCGATTAGATATAGTAACACAAATCTAAGAAGACATAAAATCACAATAATCACGACTCATATTTTTCCAAATCAGTCTGTGTGGAAAATAGAGATAAGTTCATTCAGTTCACTTAAAAGTAAGAGCACAGCTGGACAAGGTATATATATATACCTTTAATCCCAGGCTGGAGAGGGGAAGGCAGTGTGATCTGTCTGAGAGGTCAGTCTGATCGATATAGCAAGTTCCAGGTCAGCCAGGGCTACACAGTGATACCCTGTCTTAAAAAATTAATAAGGATGTGTGATTAACACAGGATGAATAACCAGATTCCTACATGAAAGTCATATTACTTTCTTCTATATAAACAATTTATGGGGGGTCATAATATACTGAGAACATTCCTCCCCTCCCTGTTCCCACCCCCACCCCAACTAATTCTTTAAGTAATTTAATTATTTGTTTGCTTCCTTAGATTGTAAATTCCTCAGAGACAAAAGATAGGCCTATAGCAGGTGTTGAATATGCGGTATGAGGCTGAGGCTGAAGGGACAGCTGGGCAGTTAGGAACACACCATGTTCTTCTGGAAGATTGTACCCAGTTCCATTCCCAGCATCCATGTCGGGGGCTTCACATCTCTCTGTCCCTACAGCTCCAGGAGAATCATGCCCTCTTCTGGCCTCTGCAGACACTGCACTCATGTGACACACACAGAACAAGACTCCTTTCTTCCTTTCAATCTGTCTGATATACACCTCCATTCCAGTTCATGGCTTCTGGCTTCCTCTGGGCTAAGGTTAGAGCCCAGCTGGTAGACTGCTTACATAACATTCATGAAGTCATGGGTTTTATATCCAGCACTAAATTGATCAGCCAATGCATGACTATAATCTCAGCATTTGAAAGGGGAGGTGAAGGTATGGGGATGAGATATTTGTGGTCTTCCTAGGCCACACAGCAAATTACAGGTGAGCCTGGGCTAAGTGAGTCAAATGGGCTACATCTCAAAAATGATGATATGATAAAATGACAAAGTTGATGTCTCACTGGAGATATGGTCCAGCAAGGAAACCAGAGGTTGTAGGGATCATAGGTAGTCTGATACAGGTATTCTGGACTGTTTAAGAAATTGAAAGTACCTGTTCCCTTAAGTACTATCAAAACATTTACATATCCTATCACTTATAGCCAATGATCAGACAGAGAAAGAATTTGGGTTTTTGTGCATTTTGAAAATGATGATGGAAATTACTGATGCTTTCTAATACGAATACTGGTATAAATGAAACTTTTAGAGCTGTCATTATTTATGCTACATCCATTCATGATATTCATAACTTCATAATAGCAGTAGGGCAGCTTACGCATAGACATGGTTTATGTGAGGATTAAAACCAAGCGAGTTCATGCAGTTAAGAAAGGTTCTTTCTTCACGAGTTTCTCCTATTAAAACACACACAAAATGCATTCATTCATTACATGTCTTGTATAAATACATATAGCACCAATGTATGTATTCATTTATTTTATATGCTTTATTCTAATCTAATAATTACAACACGGAAGTATATCCCTCTGAATATGGACAACTGAAATACAATTACTAAAACTAACAGGTCCAATGCAGCGTGAATTTATATCTTTCTAATTAGAGGTTTCAAACTTGATCTACTTAGACATGGTGGTTCCTGTCTACAATCTCAGCCCCTCGTGAGGCTGAAGAAAGCATTATGCCAGGATTTCAAAGCCAGTATTGGGCTACATAGTACATCTCAGGCCAGCTTCAGGTACAGGGGGAGATGCTCTCTCACAACCACTTCCAGGGATCTGGGGAATGTAGCTCAGTTGTAGAGTGCTTGCCTAGAGGCCTTGAAGTTCTGGGTTCAATCTCTAGCACCTTTAAAAATGCATATGATACATGCAATCCCAGCACATGGAGGTAGGATGATCAGAAACGTAACAGGATTAGGAACTGTAACTACACAGTGAGTCTGAGGTCAGCCTGAGACACATCAAACACTGATCTCTAAAGAGTCCAATAGGTTGAAAAAAACTCAGAGAAACTAAACATGAAACTCTTTTCTCAAAATAAATAAAATAGGTTAAAAAAAAGATGATATAGCAGTAAACATTAAAGCAAAATATTTGTTTGCTAATTGGTTTCATGATAGGTGAACCTGGATTTTCAGCTTCTTGTTTGGTGCTAGCTATGCTAGGGAAGACCTCTGGCACTGAGCCCTACTCCCCAGCTAGATATTTGACTTGCAAATTTTGTTTCCATTAGCATTTCCATCCAGCAAGTTCCAGACTTTTCACACAGCATTGCATCTGCTTTTAGCAGGTTCTTGCAAAAGACAAACCGATAAAGCAACTCACCCGGTTGGAATTGTATCACTGTGGCCTCTGTGTTTGTTTGCTTTGTTGTTGTTATTGTTGTTGTGTTGTTTTTTTTTTAATGCTAAAGCCTGCACATTAGAATTAGAGAAACATTAAGTTACCTTCTACTAAAGTCCAGTCAGTGTCCTGGTTTTCAGGTTTAGTTAGTACTGGGCATTTATTAAAGAGGTTAGCTACAAAATCTAAGTTCAGTTTAGGGTTTCCACTGACAACATCAGCAGGAGTAACAAACTGTCTGCAACCTAGTTTATCTGTTTGTTGAAGGATACTTTTGGCTCTCTTCAAATCATCTGTTTCCTGTTGAAGTAAAAGAAGACATGCTTTAAAGACCATCACAAAAGGATATCAGTTGGTCCTAAAATCATGGGCTGGGCAAAGGATTCTACTGTCTTTCCGCAAACACAAGGCACTACTTACAGAATCCTTGTTGAATGCAAAAAAATGTGAGGTGTAAGGATATGTAGTATCAGTAATACCACTAGATGATGCTAAAAACACATACCTAAAGCCTGACTAATGCACTCCATATGGATTCTCTCTCAGACCAAATAGCAGACTGAAAGGAAGCAGTTACTCATCTTTTTCCGCCAGATGAAGATTTAACTTCAAGTATGAATAGCTTCAGAGAACTTCTCTCTTTCTTGTAGAAAATGTCTTATCTCTCCTGCCCCCATACGCCTGCCTGAACATGAAGAAGGAGGCTTTTGGATCCCTCGATCTTGACTACAGTTTGTTGTGAGCTACTTAAAGTCTGTTCCAGGAACAGCAATCTTGTCTGTTTAAGAACACCAAGCACTCTTAATAGCCCATCCATCTCTCCAGAACCTCATTTTTTACTTAAAGAAACATATCTGAAAAAAATATGTAAGCACAGGCTTGGAGTTAAAAGGGATGTTTGGAAAAGTCTAAGACACGTGCATGAAGATGGGAAGAAAGGTTTGTGGGGCAGATTGGAAGAAATCGGTGATATTTTGTAGGGATTTAAATGCTAAACAGATTGACATAGAACAACTTCTAGAGCCAGTGGGGGAACTCCTGTATGGATTTGGGAGAAGACACAAAGGGATGTACTAGGATTTGCAGGTGTGATGGTTCATCATGACTGTCAGCAGAGCTTGATTTTGAATGATATAGGACACACACCTCTGAGTATGCCTATAATTGTATTTGGAGAGAGGACAAGCTATCTCAGATAATTCCCTTAGTTTCATAGACTGGCCCTTTACCCTTACCAATGGTGCATAAGCCAGAGTGTTTATTTCCCTGTACTTGCTTCAAATGTTTTATCTCATTCATAAAATCCAGTACTACCATGATTATGGAACTCACAAATTATAAAACTACACAGGAATTCGACCCCCCCATACCCCCATCTGTCTGTGTTTCTGTGTCTCTTTTTCCATACACTGAGATCTCTCCCTCTCTCTCTCCCTCTCTCTCTCTTTCTCTGTTCTCTTTCGCAGAACCTCTCCCTATATCACCTTTTCCCTGTCACTACCTCTCTCCTATATACAATGCTAGCCAGAGAGTATCCAGGGCAAACCGGCCTGTCTGATGCTAGACCATACACTCTGTTCCCTTGGGAAATGCACACCACCACCCAACAGGAACCTCTCCTTCCTTCTAGGAGCTGAGAGAGATTCCACATGCCACCTCCACAAGCCTGAGAACTTCCAAGATGCAATCTAGAAACAGAACACTCTGGCTGCCTCCAGGAGTCAGCCAATACCTTGCTTTCCAACTCTCCCTCTCTCCGAATTCTCAACAATGCAGCCTCCCAGATGCTGCAAATGGAGCGATCTAGCTAGCTACCTTGGCCCAGGCCTGTTGTGAGTTCTTAGAGGTGCCAGGCCCATCATTCCAGGATGGGTCTTGCCACCTCACAGACTATTGCCACACCACCAGTCTGATCCGCAGGCCAGGACAAGTCACAGGCACTCACAGCCATCCAGGCCAGGATCTGTCCTTATCTCTTGCTCACCTGAGCTGCTGCTGAGGGATGGAGCCCCAAGGGTCTTCCCCTTCAAACTCACCTGTTACTTCCCCTTTTGCTCTGAGGTGAACCCCATGACTGCCACACACTATATGGAGCTGCCTCTGGGCTCCCTGGGACATACATTCCTCTCCAGTGGACACACCCTGTGTAAACACAACAGAAAAACCCACAAGCATGGCCATAATTTCCCAGGCCCACACAAACAAACAAAAATACCCACATACTCACAAGACTCTAACACAAATACAATACAAATAATACATAATAAAAATAATTACAAAAAAATACAAATAAACAAGGTCTTCTTGGACCCCAGACTGTTGTCTGTTCATTTTAAAGCATCATCTTACTAACCATTCTTCCACCCGAGATCCCTGGACAGGGAAGAGCAGGACAAGGGGCTTGTCCACCCTTCGACCTCGGTGTTAGTTCTTCCTAGAGGTTAGGAAAGGTGACATCATCAGCTGAACCCCCAAGTGGGCTACCTGCACAGGTGCTGGGCATCGCAGAGAGGGGGTTTGTTAGGGAAGGCAGGGTGCCCTTCATTATACACCCCACCCTGGCTGCTTCTACTAAGACTCACCCTGAGCCACACACAATCCTCCCAGGGGCCCACCGACTACACACAACCAGGTGGTCTCTGTCCTTTCTGTTGACACCCAGTCTGCTTTCATATGAGACTCTAGCATGTGGCTGGAGTGTAGATACATTTTCTGACAGTGCCTTGTCCCTCAACTTCACCTGCATTCCTACTCATACAGAACCCAATGTCCACACACAAAAAAACCAACAAACAACAACCAATACAGACAAAAAAGGGGGGAATAAAAATGAAATGCAAAGAAATAAATTAGGAAGGCAGGGAGAACTTGAGTCAGACAGAGGATAGGAGAGGAGAGAATGAGGAAGGCAGGGATGGAGTGAAATGGATAGATGTCCTTTGGTGACATTGGCTGTGTGGCCCTGACAGCCAGAGAGCAGCGCTGAACACTCTGGTGTGGGGTTGTGGGAGTGTGGGGGATGCCACTGTGTGAGTTGTGGGTGCTGCTGGGGAGCCTCAACCAAAAGCTAGGGGGCCCTCCACAGTGGGCTCGTGCACACTGGCGGGCTCCACTAGTTACACAGCCTCAACCCAGACACAGCCCCTGACCAGAGTCCCTGGCAGGGAGATCATCTCATCCAAGCAGACATGGCTGCAACATGACATGGGAGGAGGTGCTTCCCTCCTATAGCAGGCCAAGCCCTGTGGTCCCTGGCCACCTCTGGGGTTCGATGTGGCCTCCCAGGCTACGGGTCACCTGGACCCTGTTTTCTCCCATGGCTCTCCTGGGCAGCCAAGTCTCCTGGAGGGAAGACGCACTAGTCCTTCCTGTGCAGCCATGTCCAAGGTGGTACTTAGCCTGCTTGCTTCCATGTCCGGGAGCAGCACATGGACCTGCCTGTGGGATTATCATAACCTTTCTGCTTGATGGCAGTATGCACCAAGAAAGCCATCTACCTTATGCTTCGGTTCCACTCCCTTGAACCTTCCCTGAGCAAAAAACTTTTTGAGAAAAAAAGAAGAGCCATACACTGGCTCAGCTACCACTGGACCTCAAGATGGCTGCCAATGCTCTGGGTAGGGACTGGTCAGAGATGGACCTCCAAACTTGAACCTGGGAGGATCACAACCATTTGTGGTACTATGCAGGATGTTTAGGGGCTTCACGCCCCTGGAGGATGGGGCGGGTAAGATGGTAAGCCTAGGACCTGAGTGTAGCAGACCACACTGAGGAGCGGGGTAGGGGGATTGGGAGGTGGGGGCTCTTCTATTCTTATGCCATGCTACACTCCAAGTGATTCTGGGTGCCAGGAGTCCCTGAAGGACCTCCCTGATGACATCCCAGAGGGAAACCTAGGAGAAACCAATGGCAATCTGTACCCAAGGGGAAAACCCTTAGACTCAAAAAATGTGGATTCAGGAATCAGGGGACCAGGCGACCAGAGGACCAGCATACCAGGGGATGAGGGGACAAGGTGACCAAGAGCTGGGTCTTGACCCCTTCCTGCCTAGCAAGTATCCAGCTGATTTGGACTGAAGTACCCTGATCTCCAAGACCACTAGATCTGCCTTGCAGGATTGGGTGTGCCGACTCTGTGAGACCCTGGCCACAACCAGGCTCCCAGGTTCAGGCTACCTGCCAAGGACCCTCACCCTACCCTATGCTATCCCTTGGAAGCCTGACCCTTGGCTGGTAGGGCAGCAGGATCCTGGAGTAGAAGAGATCAGGACACACAGGGGAGTGTGAACAGACATCTTGGTCAGGAGAGAAGACCACCTGTCTGGAAGGGGTCCAGGTAAGCCCAGCAAGGCCTTCCCACCTGGCAGAAGGAGGCTCTGCTATGGAAGCAGAGCATTATGGAGACAGCTGTGTGCCCTTGGGAAGACTCCAGTCTCTGACTCTGATTGGAGATGAGAAGGTCCGCCCACAAACTCGACTCTTCTTAACCATGGATCCAGGAAGGTGCCCTCAGGTGCTCTGTTATTCCGGTTCAGAAAGGCTAAGGCCATCACCCCTGCCAGGGCCGGGGACATCCACAAACTCACCTGCAGAGGCAGGCCACACTAGAAGGATCCAGATGTGGCCACAAGGACATATCAAAACAAGAAAAAGGCCATCACATCTGTTGCCTTGCCTACCAGGCCCCAGCATGGGGCCCAGCCCACCTGTCTCCTAGGCATTGTCAGACAACCATTATGAACTCTCTCTGGGTGTCTCATGACCTCACTCCCTATCTCATCCCCACCCCCTCTACCCCATTCCACACCAACCAGCAGGCACCCCTCAGGATCCTCTGTTCCCTTTTCTGTCTGTAAACACCCAAATCACTCTCAGGCACATATGTGTCTTTCCCCTGCCTGTGGCTGGTGCTAGGCACACATGCAATTCAGAGGTTTCTAAAGACATACAAGGGGCCTCAGGGCACATAGACACAAGGCCCAACACAGTTCCCACTGGTCCCACCAGGGTGGCGTTCCTCTGTGACCTCCTCACAGGAAGCTCTCTCAAGGTGCCTTCATCTTTTCTCTCCAGGGGCCCATGTCCAAAACCCAGGGACCAGAGCCCACAGAGCACACATGTGAATCAGTGAGCTCCATCACCAGGCTACATGCAAAATAATACAAAACAATCAGCCTCACAAGCAGGGATTCTTCACCTCCACCCCCATCTGTCTCTGTCTCTCTCTCTGTCTTTCTCTCTCTCTCCTTCTTACTTCCCCACACTAAGATTTCTGACTCTCTTCTGTCTATCTCTCTCTCTTTCCCTCCCTCGTCTCTTTCTTAGACTCTCTCCCTATATCTCCCTTTCCCTCTCCCTACCTCTTTCCTATATACAGTGCCAGCCAGAGAGTATCCAGGGCAGACAGGCCTGTCTGACACCATACCATACACTCTGTTCCCTTGGAAAACACACAACAGGACCCAACAGGAACCTTTCCTTCCTTCTAGGAGTTGAGAGTCCAGACGCCACCTCCACATGCCTCAGAACTTCCAGGATGCCCTCTAGAAACAGACCACTTTACCTGCCTCCAGGAGGAGGCCCTATCCTTGCTTTCCAACTCTCCCTCTCTGCCCAGCCTCATGAAGATAGCCTCCCTGATGCTGAAAAAGGAGCTGGATAGCTAACTACCATAGACCAGGCCTGTTCCAAGTTCTCAGAGGTGCCAGACCCACCACTCGAGGATGGATCTTCCCACCTCCCATACCACTGCAATGCCACCAGTCTGATCTGCAGGCCACGCTGAGCCACAGGCACTAACAGCAATACCGGCAGGGATCGGTCCCTATCCCACCCCCACCTGAGCTGCTGATGAGGGATGGGCCCCCAGGGTCTTCCCCTTCAAACTCATGTGTTACTTCCCCTTTGCTCTGAACTAACCACCATGACTGCCACACACCTGGACCTCTATAGCGCTGCCTCTGTGCTCCCTGGGGCCTAACTTCCTATTCAGTGGACTTACCCCGTATAAACATAACAAAAACACCCACAAGCATCTCCAAAACCTCCAAGGCCCACACAAACCCATACTAATACACACACACGTGCAACACCCTAATTAAAAAAAAAAAAAAAAAACCACGGTCTTCTTTTAACCTAGAACATCATGTGTTCACTTTAGAGTGTTCTCTAACTAACCGTTTTTCCACCTGAGATCCCTGGACAAGGAAGAGCAGGACAAGAGGCTTGTCCAACATACGACCTGGGTGTTAGTTCTCTCTGGCAGTTTGGCAAGGTGACCTCGTCAGCTGAACCCCGAAGTGGGCTGCCTGCATAGGTGCTGGGCATTGCAGGTTTGAGGTTTGTTAGGTGAGGCAGGGCACCCTTCAGTCCACACCCCATTCTTGTTGCTTCTGCTAAGACCCACCCTGAGTCATACACAAGCCTGCCTTGGGCCCACCAACTACACACAACCAAGTGGCCTCTGTCCTTGCTGTTGACTCCTAGTCTGCTTCTAAGACTCTGGGCATGTGACTGTAGAGTAGATAAACTTGCTGACAGGGCCTTGTCCCTTTACTTCATCTGCAGTTCTTCTCAAACAGAACCCAATGTTGAAAAAAAAAATGCAACCAACAAATATGCAATACAATAAAAACGGGGGGAGGGGAATACAAATGAACTGCAAAGAAAGAAATTAGGACGGTAGAGAGAACTTGAGTCATACATAGAAGAGAGAGGAGATGAGGGAATGAGGAAGGCAGGGATGGAGTAAAATGGATACATGTCCATTGGTGACATTGGTTGTATGGCACTGACAGACTGAGAACAGCCCTGCAGAAACTCTAGGGTGGGGTTCTCAAGGTGTGGGGGAGGCCACTGTGTGAGCTGTGCTGCTGGGGAGGCTCAACCAAAAGCAAAGGAGGCCGTCCACAGTGGGCTAATGCACACTGGCAGGCTCCATTAGTTGCACAGCCCCAACCCAGACACAGCCCCTGACCCAGGGTCCCTGTCAAGGAGATCCTTTCATCTAAGCAGACATGGCTAACACAGGACCTTGGATGAGGTGTTTGAATCCTGGATCAGGTGAGGCCTGTGGTTCCTGGCTAGCTCTGGGGTGCCCTGTGCCCTCTCAGGCTATGGGTCACACTGACCCTGTTTTCTCCCATGGCTCTCCTGGGTGACCAAGTCTGCTGGAGAGAGATCCACTAGTCTTTCCTGTGCAGCCATGACCAAGGCAGTGCTTAGCCTGCTTGTTGTCATTTCCAGGAGTAGCCCAGGGACCTGCCGGAGGGATTAGCATAACCATTCCCCTTCTTGGCAGTAGTGCACCCAGACAGTTAATTATCTAGGGCTGTTTCCACTCCCTTGGCCCATCCTTGAGCAAAAAACTTTTCAAGAAAAAAGGAAGAACCACATACTGGCTCAGCTACCACTGGACTACATTTGGCTGCTAAGGCTCTGGGCAGAGACTGGTCAGAGACGGGGCTCCACCTCTGCACTTGAGGGGATACCAAATGTGTGTAGGTGTATTCAGGAGGATGAGGGGCTTCTCGCAACCGACGGATGGGGCAGGTAAGGTGGTGAGTGTATCAGACCACAGTGGGGAGCGGGGCGGGGATTGGGGCTGAGGAGATGGGGGCTCCTCAAATGCAATGCCATGCTATACTCTAAGTTATTCTCGGTGCCAGGGAATCCCTGAAGGTCCTCCCTGATGAGATCCCAGAGGGAATCCTAGGAGAACCCCATGGCAATAGGGACCACACGGGTACTAGGGGACCAGAAACTAGGAGCAGGGTACTGACCCCGTGCTGCCCAGCCAGGACCCACCTGCTTTGGATTGAACTTCCCCCATCTGAAAGACCACTAGAACTGCCTTGCAGGAACTTGGGTGTGCTGACTCTGTGGGACCCTGGCCACAACAAGGCTCCCAGGTCAAGGCTACCTGCCAAGGACCCTCACCCTACCTACCCAATCCCCTGGCAGCCTGACCCGTGGTTGGCATGGCAACAGGATCCTGGTGTAGCAGAGTTCAGGACACAGGGGAGGGTGGGCAGATGGCTTGGTCAGGAGAGAAGACCACCTGTCCAGAAGGGGTCCCAGGAAGCCCAGCAAGGACTTCCCACTTGGCAGAAGGAGGCTCCGCCATGGAAATAGAGCAGACAGCTGTGTGCCCTTGGGAGGTCTCCAGTCTCTGACTGATGGGAGATGAGGAGGGCCGCTCAAAAACTCTACTCTTCTTGTCCATGGATCCAGGAAGGTGCCCTCAGGTGCCCTGCCTACTGGGTTCAGATGGAGGCTGAGGCCATCACCTCCAGCAATGTTCACCAGGGGCCTTGGACATCCACAACCGCCTCTGCAGAGGCAGGCCGCCCAGGAAGGATCCTGATGTGGAGACAAGGACATATCAAAACCAGAAACATGCCATCTCATCTGCCCCCTTGCCTACCAGGCTCCAGCATGGGCCCCAGCCTACCCTTCTGCTAGGCATTGCCACGCAACCATTATGAGCTCTCTCTGGGTCTGTCCTGATCTCACTACCCCCTCAGTCCAACCCTTCATCTGCACCCCACACCAACCAGCAGGCACCCCTCAGGATCCTGAGTGCCCTTTCCTGTCTGCAAACACCCAAGTCACTCTCACACACATATGTGTCTTTCATCTGCCTGTGGCCGGGTCTAGGCACACATGCAACTCAGATCTCTCTGAAGACACTCAAGGGAACCCACGAGCACCTAGACACAAGGCACACCAGAGTTCTCACTGGTCCCACCAGGGTGGCCCTCCTCAGTGACCTCCTCACAGGAAGCTCACTCAAGGTGCCTTCATCTTTTCTTTCCAGTGGCCCACACCCAGGGCCCAGGGACCAGAGTCCACAGAGCACTCAAGTGAATCAAAAAGCTTGACCAACAGGCTGCATGCAAAATCATCAACAAAACAAACAGACTCACCAGCCTCAAATCCAAGGGTTCTGTCTGTGTCTCTCTGTCTGTCTCTATCTCTCTCTCTCTCTCTCACTCATCTTTCCCCATCCCTCTTCCTATATCTTCTTCTCCCTCTCCCTACCTCTCTCCTATACACTGCTAGCCAGGGAGTATCCAGGGCAGACAGGCTTGTCTGATACCAGACCAAACATCCTGTTCCCTTGGGAAACGTTATGCCACCACCCAACAGGAACCTTTCCTTCCTTCTAGGAGCTGACAGAGAGTCCAGAGGCCACCTCCACAGACCTGAGAACTTCCATGATGCGCTCTAGAAACAGACCACTTTGGCTGCCTCCAGAGTAGGCCCAGTTCTTGCTGTCTAACTCTCCATCTCTGCCAAGCCTCACCTACACTGCCTCCCTGATGCTGCAAAGGGAGCTTCCTAGCTAGTTACCTGGGGCCGGGCCTGTTCTGAAATCTCAGAGGTGCTAAGCCTGCCCCTCGAGGATGGATCTTGCCACCCCATACTATTGCCACGCCACGGGTCTGATCTGGAGGCCTGGCCGAGTCACAAGTACTCACAGCCATCCTGGCCAGGATCGGTCCCTATCTCACACCTATCTGAGCTGCTGCTTAGGGACGGGGCCAAAGGGTCTTCCCCTTCGAACTCACCTGTTCCTCAGCCCTTCGCTCTGAGCTGACCACCATGACTGGACCTCTATGGAGCTGCCTCTGGGCTCCCTGGGGCATATATCCCTCTCCAGTGAACTTACCCGTTAGAAACACAAACACTCATAAGCATGGCCTAAAACTCCCAGGCCCACACAAACATACAAAATACACACACACACACACACACAACACTCTAATACAAATAGACACAGACTTCTTGGACCCCAGACTGCCATCTGTTCATTTACGAGCGTCCTCTAACTAACTGTTCTTCCATACCGAGATCCCTGGACAAGGAAGAGAAGGACAAGGGGCTTTTCCACCCTTCGACCTGGGTATTAGGTCTCCCTTGCGGATAGGCAAGGAAACTTCATCAGCTGAACCCGTAAGTGGGCTGCCTGAAAAGATCTTGGGCATCACAGGGAGCGGGTTTGTTAGGGGAGGCAGGGTGCCCTTCAGTCCACACCCCACTCTGGCTGCATCTACTAAGACTCACCCAGAGCCACACAGAAGCCTGTCATTTGCCAAGTGACTACACACAACCAGGTGGTCTCTGTCCTTGCTGTGACTCCCAGTCTGCCTGTAAGACTCTGGGCATGTGGCTGTAAGATAGATAAATTTGCTGACAGGGCCTTGTCCCTCAACTTCATCTGCAGTCCTACTCAAACAGAACCCAATGTCCAAAGGACAAAAAGACTAACAAACAAACATCAATACAGAAAAAAAACAGGGGGAAGAAAAATGAACTGCAAAGAAACAAATTAGGAACGCAGAGAGAACTAGAGGCAGACATAGAGGAGAGAGGAGAGGAGGGAAAGAGTAAGGCAGGGATGGAGTGAAATGGATACATGTCCTTGGTGACATTGGCTGCCTGGCCCTGACAGCCTGAGAACAACCCTGAAGAGATTCTGGGTTAGGGTTGTGAGGATGTGAGGGCAATTTGAGCTGTGGGTGCTGCTGGCAAGCCTCAACCAAAAGCTAGTGGGCCCTCCACAGTGGGCTCCTGTACACTGGCAGGCTCCACTAGTTGCACAGCCTCAACCCAGACACAGCCCCTGACCCAAGGTCTCTGTCAGGGAGATCCTCTTATGCAGCAGACATGGCTGCAACAGGACCTGGGAGGAGGTGCTTTCCTGCTGGAGCAGGCCAAGCCCTGTGTTTGATGGCTTGCTCTGGGGCCTGATTGGCCCCTCAGGCCACGGGTCACCCACACCCTATTTTCTTCCATGGCTCTACAGGGATGCCAAGTCTGCTGGAGGGAGACCCATTAGTCCTTCCTGTAGAGCCATGACCTAGGCCGGGGCTAGGCATACATGCAACTCAGAGCTCTCTGAAGGCAGTCGAGGGAACACAGGAGCACCTAGACACAAGGTACAACACAGTTCTCACTGGTGCCACCTGGGTGACCCTCCTCCGTGACCTCTACACAGGAAGCTCTCTCAAGGTGCCTTCTCCTTTTCGCTCCAGGGACCCACGCCCAAGGCCCAGGGACCAGAGCCCACAGAGCACTGACCACCATGCTACATGCAAAATCATCAACAAAGTCAAACACATCCTCCAGTCTCACAAGCAAGGGTTCTGTCTGTGTCTGTGTATCTGTCTGTCTGTCTCTAGCTATCTCTCTTCTCTTTCCCCAACCCTCTACCTTTATCTCCTTTTCCCTCTCCTACCTCTCCTATATAAATTGCTATTCATAATATATAGGCCTTAGTAAATGTACACCAATTCCCAACAGGATGCTTTCCTTCCTTCCAGGTGCTGAGAGTCCAGAGGCTTACCTACACAGGACTGAGAACTTCCACGATGCCTCCTAGAAACAGACCACATTGGCTGCCTCTAAGAGTAGCCCCAGTCACGGGGCTTGTTCACCCTTCAACCTGGGTGTTAGTTCTCCCTGGATGTTATGCAAGGTGACCTAGTCAATAGAACCCAAGTATAGGCTTCCTGTATGGGGTTTTGGCATCAAAGTGATGGGGTTTCTTAGGGGAGGAATGGCAGCCTTCCATCCTCATTCCAACAACCCACCCCAACCCACCACCCCCTCACACAGATTGTCATTCACTCCTTCTTTTTATCTTTATCTCTATATATTTCTTTGTATCTTTGTCTCTTTTTCTGTCTTTGTCTCTGCTCAGTGTTTAAAATTCAATTTGTGACTTGCATATACCATTAAATCTTTTATTCTAAATATGTGCTTATATAAAATTTTAAAAGTGATTTCACTATTCAGTATTTATAAATTTCAAATGTGGTGTTTTCTTTTTAGCTTTTTGTGAAAAGTTTTATATGATACTTCCTTAAGACACTGAATGAAAATCTCAGTCTTTTATAGATTGGAAGACAAAATTTTCATGAGTCCATGTTTAAATTGAAGTTTTTTTTTAGACTTTGTAGTTTATATTTTTATCTTTCCTTTCCCCTTCTTCTTACTTAACTACCTCCTACACCATTCCCTTCTTCCTCCACTTGCTTCATCTTCTCCTTCTTAAAACAATATCTCGCCTTGTAGATCTAGCTATCTTTGTTCTCAATATTTAGACCAGAGCAACATAATCCCAAAATTACAGACCTCTTCTGATTTTTGCTTCCTGACTGCTGACATGAATGAACTGCAAAGGTCACACCAACAAAAAATCTTTAAAAAAATCAATCCATATGATTGTATGGAATACTGGTAGAATCATATTTACTGAGTATATTAAGGGCCCTTCATTCCATCATTAGCCATTAAGATGAGATTTAACTTTATTCGTATATATGTATTTTTATATATTCACATATATATTATATCTACACCCAAAATTCACAGTACTCTTGAACCCTATACTATCTCATTACACAAAACAAATAAAAGCAAGAAGGAATATCCAGGAAAGATAGAACAGAGAATGTATTTGGGTAAACCAGTTGTCATTGTATTGCAAAATGCACAATATAACCGGGCATCCAAGAATTGATCTAGGGTCAATGAGGTATCTCAGTTGGTAAAAGCACTCACTGGGTGATTCTGAACATCTAATTTTAGATCCTTGGAACCCCCAAAAAAGACAGAAGCTGGAGTGTACATATGTCTCCTTGGTTTTGTATATGGTGACAGGAATCAAAGAAGAGAGCAGAATGAACACTGAGATTGTAGGTCCGGTATCCTGGGGTGTTCAGTGAAGAGGTAGAAACAAGAGAGAGTGTCTCACACAAGGTCAAAGATGAGAACAAGCTCCCAACGGTAGTCTTCCAAATAACATGTACACCGTGTCTCGTGCACAGCACACACACACACTTCATAAACACATACACACACACACACACACACACACACACACCCTATCATCACCATACACGTACACACAAGTTTACAAAATAAGGCCTGGTGATGGTGGGACACACCTTTGATCCCAGCACTCTGGAAGCAGCAGCAGGTGTACAGCAGATCTTTGTGTTTTTCCAGGCCAGCCTGGTCTAAAGAGTGAGTTCTAGGACAGCTAGTGTTATATCAGATAAACCCTATCTCACATATATATATATATCTGTGAGTGTGTGTGTGTATAATATTCTACAGTTCTGGAGGTGTTATCATAGGTCTGTAATCTCAACATGCAGAAGAATATGCCGGGAGGATGTTGGATACAAGTCTCTTAGTTTAGAGGAAAGAAAAGTGAGAAGAGAACCAAAATCTACTCTGGAACTAATATCTGATCAATCAGCCTCACTAATCAGCTGGGAGCAAATACAACATTGAGAAATAAGTGTGGCTACTTCAGAAATTTGAAGTTCCAAGCCAGGTTCTCTGAAATAATGCTTGATAAACTATGTAGGGATGCAGAAACTAAATGGAAGATGAACACATTTTATTTGTTTTTGTATTAGGTCATCCCTTTATTTTTCTAGAGGAAGCTTGGGTTGTCCTGTTTGACTAAATACGCTGCAAAAAATATAGCTATAATTGAACATAATATTCATTGTGGTAAATATAGTAGGAACTATGGTATCTACCTGTTCAGCACTTGTAAGTTTTAAATACTGCTGCTTTGGAAATTTTCTGCTTCCTCAGTAACAAGAAATACAAGGTACATCGGAACACACACAAATACAGACTTAACACTACCATCAGTTAATTGGCATTTTGAACTATTTTTAAGTGCACGATTTGCTCAACTTTGACATACTCTGTGTTATTATAGACCTCGGTATCTGAAAATGATTTTTTATAGTTTCATTATTCCATTAATATTCCAGGGAGCATGTGATTCTGTGGCAGAGCGACTTTATTTGCATGAGCCAGGCCCTGGCATCCATAATCACTGCAGTAAAAATGACCAGAACCATAATTTCACATCTTCCCCAGTTCACAAAACTCTAGACCAATTAAAATGTGAATGATCACCAGGCAGTGGTGGTGCCTTTTCTTCCCAGTACAGGGGAGGCAATGGCAGATGAATCTGAGTTTGAGGCCACCCTGGTGTACACAGGGAGTTCCTGAGTACACAAAGTAAAAGATGTCTCAAACAAAAAACAAAGCAGGAAAAAGTGAACGGCCTTGAAATTTTCTGAGAGCATGCCAATGTACACGCACAAATGTTGCTTTTTGCTGTCTTTTTTTTTTTTTTTTTTTGGCCTGAAACGTCCATGATATCAACCCAAGTAGCAATGCACAAGGTAGCCACGTGCTTCAGCAATTCCTTAGCTGAAAACACCACAGCACCTTCAACTCCTGGCCAGCGGAGGCCGGAAGACTTAGGATGATGGTCACTGAGGGCTCTCCTGCACCACCAGCACCATCAGCATCTTCTGGCCCAGGGAAGTGCATCCGGATCCCCCACAAGACCCTCCCACGCAGGGTCTCCAGATGGTGCCCAGAGCATGAAACTCAGTGTCCCTAAACTCAAGATCGAGGCAAATCCACACGGTGCCTCCTCCCCTCGCTCGAGGTTTCCCTGTGCGCGCCAACACACAAGGCTCCCAGGCTCAGGGCCGCACATTCAGGAGGGAGGAGATAGGCCCTGCACTAGAGACCTCTAGTGTGACTAGAGTCACTAGATGACTGGTCTAGAGACACCAAGTCATCCCTCACCAGGCCAAGCAAGCCGTTAGGGAGTGGGGGTGGGGAGAATCTCACCTGGTTCCAGCCCGGCTGCCTTGGGGTCGAATCTCAGACAACTGGGGGCTAAGTGCCCCTCCTCAGCTTTCTCCCCACTCTCCAAGTCTTGTTGGGGGGAAGAAAGCTCCAGGAAGGGGAAGAGAGACCCAGACCCGAAGTGCTGGCTGCCAAGAAGATGAGCCATAGGTCCTAGCTCTACCCAAGAGTCTCAATGGGGCGGGAGGTTGGGCATGGGAAAGTCAGGTGGGAAACAGCTCCTCCTTGCTTAGTTGCTGAGAACCTGTTTGGTTCCATTAAGAGAGACAAACCATGACTGAAGGAACCCCATAACAGGGAATTTGCCATCCAAAAGTTTCCTAAGTATTAACGGTGCAAACAAGCTTAAATACACTTTAATAAGGAGTCAAGTTGGGTGACACCCCATCCCACAAGAACAGGGATTTTAAATTTTTTAAAAATTATCATGTCTGTTAGTGTTTTGTCTGCATACTACATTCATTCCTAGTGTCCACAGAGGCCAGATTAAAGCAAGAGAAGACATTGGAGTGCTTGGAATTAGAGTTACAGAAACAGACAGATGTGAGCTAATTGTACCTGGGTCCTCGGGGGGAGGCAGTGGTTACTCTGAAGTGCTCACTCATTTCTCCAGCCCAGCAATAGGGATGTATCCTCAAGTTCTCACAGGCAACCAGACCATTGGCCATAACATGTACTGCTACAAGGATCTCTTAGACCATCAAGCCACAAAACTCAAAAGGAACTTTTCTACACCTGGGAGAATTCTTTGTTCTAGAGTCCTTGCTTCAAGGATAGGGCATTATTCCTCAAGGTGGGGTACATCCAATTGATCTATGAGTAATGCATATGTATGTGTATATGTGTGTGTGCTGTGTGTGCGTGTGCTATAAATAATAGATCAGCCTGTATCTTTTACAAACATCTATAGTATTATTCATTCCTTCACTCTCCTTATGGCTTTCTACGCCATATAAGTTATCCTCCCATTCTCCTCCCTAGTTAAGTCTACCCCTTATTTTCCATTCCCCTCTTCATAGCATTGGTGTTCTAGTACACAGGCAAGAAAAACAAAACAGAGATTCTTTATTTCTGTGCTCTGTTCTTTAAGTTTGCAGAGAAATAATGTCTTTCAGTATGACATTTTCAGATTTGTGTGTCTTATTACTTTGTTAATGCCCCTTTTCCCATTACACCCCCACACCCCTGAATCCCTCTTTCTCACTTGTTGAGCCCCTTCCCTCAAATAGTCCCTCTCTCATTCAGGTGAAAGCAGGCCACTCTCCTAAATATTCCTTCCAAGAAAGTTCTTGTTATCATTATTCATATGACCTGAAGTGTGAGACAGCTCACACGTCCATTGACTGACAAATGTTTACTTCAAATGCTAAGTCTATATCATGTTTCCATTTGGTTGTTTCTGAAAGATGGAGTCACAGAGAAACATAAGCTGGCTGAACTTAAAATCCTTCTCGCTCATGTCTGGCCTGGCAAGACTGTGCTGCTAAATCCTGAAGTATGCAAAATATTGATGTGAAATTTTACAATGTAGTTTAAAGAGGAGAGAATATTACAAGCCACATATCAAGCTTTACAGAAAAGGAAGGACAGTGTACAATGTTTTATGATGCAACTAGAATAAAAGCATCAACTGCAAAGTATTCTCACTGAAACAATAAAGTTGGAATGTTACCAACTCCATAATGAGTACAAGAAATTCAATTTTTAATGGGATGTGTTCCACAGAACGATATGGTGAAATACTGATTGAATAACATCATAGGACAAAAAAAAATCAAAACAACCACCCCACTAACACCACCACCAACAACAACAGCAACAAAATCCTCCATCTCATTCCTCAAATGAATGGAAAAACAAAAATGAAAGGGGATTCATAGATTGAAAATGGAATCAGAAATCTTTGGATCCTTGGGATCCATTAAACTCAGCTCATTAGACTTGGTGGAAATGCCTTCACCTCTTAAACTATCTCACCAGACTTTGGTTATTTACTGTGAAATCTTTATCAATTAGAGAATACTTAAAAGCAGACCTATAACTTGTAAACTGAATGAGGTAACCCTTCCTTGTAGTCCTAGCACTCCTGTGCCTGAAGTAGGAGGATTCCCGAAGATAGCTTATGTTACATGGTAAATTGGAGTTCAGCCTGTGCAACATTGTCTGATCGTGACTCAAAATAAAGTAGACCTTTGAATGTACAGCTTGGCATGTTTCATACACGTAATCATAGGATACATGTTGAAATACTCCAGGAGAAGAAACAAAATGACAAAGATAACATATTGGTAAAATATTGGGTACTATGCTAGGGATGTAGGTAATTTGTCTGAGTGCTTGTTTCATAGGCATGACATTCTGGTTTTGATCCTCATTCCCTACATAACCTGGGGTAGATTCTGTACACCTGTAATCTCAGTTCTCTGAAGGTGGAAAGGATGAGAAATTCATGGTCATCATCAGCTACATAACAAGTTTGAGAACCACAAGAGATTGTGTCTTAAAAAACAAATATCAGACCAAAAGCTGTTACTTTCTCTTAGGATGGGGATTAGCCCATGACTAAAGATTTGCTGAGCCTTACTGAGTAGGACAGATCCCCTGTGCACTATCAACTCCCCTCTACAAGGGAAACAATAGTCAATTATTGTTGAAGCCTGTTGGTGGTGCATGGAATTTTCCATTCTTTGTCTGTCTTGTTCATTTTAAAGTATACATGATAAACAGTGAATTAGAATAACCATACATGGGCTATAGGGGTGGATCAGAGGTTAAGAGCACTTGCTACTCTTGCTAAGGATCTAGGTTCAGTTCCTAGGACTCAAATTGGGCAGTTCACAACTGGTTGTAATCCCAGTTCTAAGGGACCTAGTTTCTTCAGGCATCTGAATGCACATGGTGAACGCAAATACCAGAAGGTACACATTCTGTATACGTGAAAAATAAATCATTTTTTAAAAAGAGAAACCATACAGTAATTTGAGTACATTCTGAGAGAAATGGCTGAAACTACTAAAACTAAAAGACTTGGCTATATTCAAACGTATTAGCTAGTTAACTATATGAGAGGAGATAGATTTTTGTTTCTAAAGAATGTGGAAAGGCCAAAAAAGTGGTATAGAGAAATATTTAATCTTTTAATCCAACAGCATGGCTGCTCTAGGGTAGGAAAAAGGTTAACACAGGCCTTTAAACCCTATTCAGAAGGCAGTGGTGGCACATGCCTTTAATCCCAACTCTCAGGATGTAAAAGGAAGTAGTCACACATCACACACACACTGGGGGGGGGACCTTTGACCCTTTGAACAAACATACTAAGTCTGTATGCAGCTATAATGTGGAGAAGGGAATTTGGGGGTTGTTTTGGTTTAGTTTCCTATTTTTTAACAGGGTATCTCTATGCAGTCCTAGTTGTTCTAGAGCTCACTATGTAAGCTTCAAGTTTACATAGACCTGCCTCTACCTCCACCCTTGTCTTGGCCTCTGTCTCTGATTCTGCCTCAGCCAAGTGCTGGGATTAAATTTGTGTGCCACCACACTTGGCCAAGTGGACCAATTTTATTTTCATTTGTTTGTTTGTTTGTTTTGAATGAGTACTTGTATACTCCCTTCTAATACCCTCTCAGTTAAGGGGCTCAGTTCACCTTGGTAAACTGAAAAGCATAACTACTTTTTTTTTTTCTGGTGTTCAGATGAAAACAAGGTTTCATAGGTACATGACCGGCACCCTACTTCTGAGCTACACCCCTAGTGTTGTTTCTAAACACCCTCCTATTGGTGCTCTAGAAAAATTCAACATGTGGCTTTTCACGAGGTACCAATGAGCTACTTAAGAACATAAATATACCCTGTATCCATACGTATGGGGCTAACCAGCTATTTTTTTCACTAACTTCAGGGACAAAGGCTTAAATGACTAGAAAAATTCCCTCAGTATCTTTGACTATAATCCTAAAGGGGTACTACACTACATTATGAAGTAACCTAGTCATAGCTCCTAAAGGTCAAGATCATCTCTGAAACAGAATGCGGCCCATTACTTCTGAGTTTATGAAGGGGTCAGAAGAGTTTTGTGTGTTTCTTTTAAACATTAAAAAATACTTTTCAATCCCAGTACTAGGGAGGCAGAGGCAGGCAGATCTCTGAGTCTGACGTCAGGAGAGCAAAGGGTACACAGACAGACCCCGGCTCAATCCCACCTCAAATACAAATAAAAATAATAAAAAAATAAAATACTTGATAATTTTCAATTCTAGCATTGGAGAAATGTTTTGCACTATGGCAAAAATATTTACTAATAACCTTGTTTTTTTATCAGATCATGGAATTGTAGGAATATCAGACAGTGATTTACATCTAATGTCACCCTTAGACATCAAACCGAAATGAAGACTGAACACTGAATTCATGTATCAGCTGTGACAAATGGGATTGTATGTATTTGCATGGGGGCATTTTTCCAAATCACTACCATGTTCAGCACCAGCACTTAGCCCTACATCCACATATATTTTTTATTGTTTGTTTAATTTAAATAAATTATTCAAAAAATAATTTTAAAATTTAAAATTTTACAAAATAAAATAAATAATTTATTTTATTTACTTATTGTTACAAAAACAGTCATGACTGGGAGTTCAAGAAGGAAGGAGTGCTGTATTTGCTTCACATATAGTATTATTTAGGGATTTACTGTAACTACATTATTAAATGCACATTATTAATAATAAATACCATGCCATCCACTGCAGAAACATAAAATATCCAAAGCCCATTCCTTAGCTCAAGCCTAGATGTGGAAAAGAAAGAAACTAAATGTGTACAACACATGGAGCAGAACTCAGATAATGTTGCAGGACACATTTTGTATCATGTCACACTGAGTGTTGCGTGAGAGAAAATTATCAGCTACGTGGGGGAAAAATAGACCCTCATGCATACTTTTTGACATTTTTGACATTGTAGCTTAAATGACTCTAACATTGCAAAATATGTCACAATGTTTTGCTCATGGCTTTTGCTACATAGAAAAGGAGCTGAAGCAGAGGCTATTGAGGAGTGCTGCTTACTGGCTTGCTACTGGTGGCTTGCTCAGCCTACATTCTTATAGCAACTAGGACTACAAGCCCAAGGGTGGCACTACTTGAACCACAAGTAGTTCACTACTTGAATCTCTTTAACCTCACCATAGAGGGAGGCAGCCTGCGTTCACAAATAAAAGAGCTTGTTTTAATGAACTGCTTGCTTTAATTAATTTGGCCATGATGATTTGGCTCAGTGGTCTTCCTCTTACAATCTTTGGGATTAATACTACATAACTTTCTCTCTCTCTCTCTCTCTCTCTCTCTCTCTCTCTCTCTCTCTCTCTCTCTCTCACTCTCTCTCTCTCTCTCTCTATATATATATATATATATGTGTGTGTGTGTGTGTGTGTGTGTGTGTGTGTGTTTGTGTGTGTGTGTGTGTGTCTCTCTCTCTGCTTCATTGTTTCATGTGTCCTTGACAACTCTGACTGTTCTGGAACTCATTCTATAGATCATGTTGGCTTTGAATTCAGTGATCCACAGGCCTTTGTCTCCCTTCAAGAGTGCTGGTATTAAAGGCATATGCCACCACCACCAGAGCACTCACTATCTCTTTTCTGCTTCCCCCCTTGACATCTATGGAAGGGAAGCAAATTAGGTAAAATCTATTGTAGGCTCAATTGCTATTTAATGATATTCTTAGCTTTTGCATTAGTTCATTTCAAAAGGATTTCACTTGAGAGTCACAGGGATGTTAGTTCAGAGAGAGAGGCAGGCTCTTAATGGAGTAAAGACACCTCAAGATAATATCTCAGGACTTGTAACATTCCTGTTCTCCACAACCACCAGAAGTTCCAACCAGATAATTAGCTACATAGACTCTAAAAGGTTTGCACATCTCTCCAAAGCTTCGAACTTCAGTCTGTAGTCATAATATAGGAGTTAGTGCAACTGCAACATTGAGGACTGGCAATTTGTTTTGATACAAGGTTTTCTGGCAGATATCATCCAGTTTGTACTACGTATTTTTAGATGGACCAATTAGTTTCTAGGAAGTTTTAAATATGGCCCTCACTCATGTAAATATGACAGCTGTGATTATGTTCCCATACCTCACCTATATCAACACCTTTGCTGCATGACTAGAGCTTCTTATTCCAACTCTGGCCAGGAGAATACTGTCTGTCTTTCCTCTGTGTGTGCTACCTTGGAAGACCTCCTGTTGTTAGCAGAAGTAGACCTTAGTTTAGTTACTCCAGTGGTGTCTGATCTGAATCATCTTTCCACACGTTCCTGCTCTGTTAGTTTGTCAGAGAAGTAGTTGTCTAGGTGCTTTAAACACTTAATTAATGTCCTTATAGGTAAACCTTGGAAGCTCTGAAGTCACACCAAGGCCAGCTTTTCAATACAAAGAAGATTTGTTTCCCTGGAGGGACAGGGAGACTGCCTCTGGATCCAACCAAGTTGTACCAATGCAGAGTGCCATTTTCAAGGGCATTAGCTCAGGAATCGAAGAAGGGAAGGTGCGGTGGAAGAAGGGTTGGGGTGGCTGTCCTCAACTGGCTGGGATGTAAACAAAGGAGAGGAGAAGAAAAGCTTCTGGGGAAAGAGGATGCAGAGATGGGTGCTGTGGAGGGATTTCTGGGAGAGGGGCTTTGTATGCTTGTGTGTGGCTGAAATTTAAGTCATGTCTGACTGCTCTTCTGTGACCCATCGCCATCTTGGGGTTATGTGGGAGATGGTGGAGTTAGGACCAACAGACATAAAGCCATGAGACTGCTAAGATAAAATTGCCCAGCATCAATGGAGCTGCCACTCCAGACATCACCATATTACCATCGCTTCTGGAACATTTGGGCAAAAGAATGGTTTTCCCTGAGACAGGGTCTCCTGTAGTTCATGCTGGGCTGGAACTCACTATGGAGCCTAGGATGACTTCAAATTCCAGGTCTTCCTGCCTCTCTCTTTAAATTGTTGAAATTCCAGGCACACATCCTGTCTTAATCTGTCACTTTGGAGGTACAGTGATACCAATAGTTTTTGAGAATAAAGTTTGTGGTTCATAGGTCCTAAGAGAGAAGGTGGTCACACTGGGAAGCACTGAGGTAGCAGGGTCCATAAGAAGGGACGGGTTAGAGGGTTGTGGGGAAAAGCCTTTTGTTGTGATTCCTGCAGGTAGAAACCATTGCAGATGCGCCTCCCTTGCGAGACCTGCCTCCCTCTTGAGACCCACCCTCCGCGGTACAGGCTCCTCCCTCGCTACACCCTCTTTCCGCCGTACACCCTCTTCCTGCGCTTGACCCGCCTCCTGCTGGAAAACCGAATCCTGGGCCCGAACTGCCTCCCGCGTTAGAGCCACCTCCTGCGTAGTATCTCCTTGTGTGCTAGACCCGCCTCCGTCGCTGGACCCACCTCCTGCCGGAAACCCGCCTCCTGGGCCAACCTGCCTCCTGGGCCAGACCCTCCTTCTTCGCGAGACCCACCTCCTGCCGAGCGAGACCCGCCTCTTGTGCGAGAGCCGCCTTCCGCGCTAGACCCAGCTCCCGCGCTAGACTCGCCTACTGCACAACACCCTCCTCCGCGCTGGACCATCCTCCTACGGTAGACCTGCCTCCTGCGTTACACCCGCCTCTTGCCGGAAACCTGCCTCCTTCGCGAGACCCGCCTCCTCCGCGGTAACCGCCTCCTGCCGGAAACCCGCCTCCTGCCAGAGACCTCCTCCAGCTCCAGACTCTCCCCCAGCCACCTGTGTTGCATCATTGGCAGGGGAACTGTGCAGATTTCCCATAGAACACAGGTGGCTGGGCTGCACGCCCTCTCTGCACTGTGTCTCTCACCACTCTGTCCTTTCCTCTTAGCTCTCTCCCTCTCTTCCTCTTCTTGGTCCCACTCCCTATTTCTCTCCCATTGTGCAACTTCTGTCCCTCTGAAGGATCCTGTTCTATTCCAAATTCAATGTTCCTCTCCCCGCCCCATAAAAAATAAACTTTTGCTAAAACTCGCCAGCGTCCACACATCTAAACTCCACCCATCACCTCCATGCGTATAAAGAATTATTACAGAAAGGGGGTAAGGCTGGGTGAGGAGGTTGAAGATTGGCTGATGTGAGTGATTGAATGAACACGGGGGAGGGGGGTTTCAAGGGATGACTGCAGATATCAAGTAACGGGCCCTGGAGAGATTAGAGCTGTGGAAATACTGGTGCAAGGGATGTATGTGTGTGTGTGGGGGGAGGGGGTGAATTGACCACTAGTTACATTGCATTGAAAGGCCCAGGTTCAAGCAGTTGTTTATTGTCTTTTGGCAAAACCCGTCACCATCAGAATTACAACAGATAGGACAGCCTGATTAATGCAGGCTTAATTTGTTTTCCTTCCTGATGTCTGATTGAGAGGAGTCTCCTTTTGAAACCAGACCCATGGTTGGAAATGAAAGGTTAAAGGCGAATCTCAAGGCAGGAATTGTTTAAAGTGCCTTTTCTTACCCAGAGCTTATCCAGATATGGAAACCGAGGCCTCAGACAGGCCAAGGGGTCTCTGACTGCTGAACCACACCTGCAGCTTAGCAACTGGCTTTTGAAGACCATTGAACATGCAGAGCTTTCTGCCTCCATTCCGTGCACTCCCGACTACCCAGTATTCTTTCCACCTGAGGCTCCCTTGATGACCCCCTGGCAGCTGCTATGGACAGCCTTGTGTCCAAGCCCTGACTCAACAACCTCATGTATCCTTCACTCGTTCCCTGTGTAGGCAGAAGTAGAAAAACCAAAGAAGAGGGACAAGAGAACAACGGAGTCCATGAGGTTCTTTGTCCTGTCCAGACAGGTATTGTGGACTGGCCAGATCTCCCTCCCTGGAGCTCACCCATACCCCATGCTCCTGACATGGTCCCCCTCCAGCACCCTCTGGCTAGGTCCCACCCCTGTACCTGCCTGCAGACAGGTACCTGTCCTGGGTCATCAGTCTCCTGTAATCCCAGTGTGCTTTGGGCTCCACCTCTTTGGCCTTTCTCTTTCCTTCTAATTCTCTCCTCTCTCTTTGGCCTTTGTCTCCTCATTGCACCCCTCTCTGGTTCTCTCTGTCTCTCTCTCTCTGTCCCTCTCCTTCTTCCTCTGTTGTATCTCTCCCTTTCCCCCTCTCCCCTCTCTTTCTTTCTTCTTCCCTCCACTCAGTGGACACTCTGTGTCTCACCCCACCCCAATAAACCTCTTGCCAGAGACCCTAATGCCTATTATGTGGTGTTGTGGACTTTTCTTTAAGGTATCTGCATTTCAGGTCAGCAAGGAATATCACAAGGCCTCAGGGCCTTCCCCTGGATAGGGACAGCTTTGGGGAGCAAGGAAGCCACAGGCCACTGTCCACAGTCCCACCTCTTGGGAAATGGTAAGTACAGGAAGCTTTTGGCTCCTCCCAGGAAAAATTTACCCACAGAGACCCCTGAGCTGGGATTACACGTCTTCCCTGGTCTTCAGCAATCCTTTCCTGATTTTGCTTATCATTAACCTTAGGGAGTAATGACCATTCAAAGTCAAAAGCCTTTACACATCTCTTGGACTGACAAAGACCTAAACGGTTTTTCCAATGTGAAGCATGTATATGGGTTCTCTATTGCACAAATCCTTTGCTCACTCCTTGCTATAAAAGAATGCTTAGGTGAGAGACTTAGGAGAGAGGACTCAGCAGTTAAGAGCACTGACTGCTCTTCCACAGGACATGGGTTCAGTACCCAGCACTCATAACCTGGCACACAACCATTCATAACTCCAGTTCCAAGGGATCTAATTCACTTTTCTTCTCTCTGTGTGTACTGGGTACAGAGGAATACATGCAGACAAAACACAGATATGCATTTACACATTAAAAGTAGAGAGAGTAAGACAGAGGGAGAGACGTAGGGGAGAGAGAGAGCCTGCCAAAGAATGTGTGCATGGCAGGGAGAGAGAAAGAGAACAAGACAGTGAGCATGCAACCTAAGGATTGAGAATATAGTGGACTTGGTAGTGTGCATGAGCACAGAGCTTGGGTTAGGTACACAATACTGAGTGAAGTAAACATGATTGCACAAGTTTATGATTCCAGCATTTAACTGGTGGAGGCAGGTGGGTCAGAATTTCAAATGATCCCCAGTGACTTAGAGACCAGACAAGGCCAGGAAACCTTGTCTTAATAATTAATTAAAAATAATGTGTGTTTGTGGATGTGTATGTGTGTGTGTGTGTGTGAGTGTGTCGAGAGGGAGCGTCTGAAAGATGGCTTAGCTCTGACTTCTCACTTAGAGTAGCAAGTTTATGTTTCCAGCACCCACCATTGTGGCTCATAGCTTTCTTTAATAATTGTAATATATTCAAAAGGTCCTTTTCAAGCTTTAGTATATATAAACTAAGATCCCCCTCCTTCCCTCCTTCCCTCGCTTCTTTCCTCCCTCCCTCCCTTCCTTTCTGCCTTTCTGTTTTCCTCTCTTTCTCTCTTTCTTCCTGAGACATGTCTTAGAAATGGTATTCATTCTTCTGCCTTAGCTTCCCAAGTCAAACAACAGGTATGAGTTACCATGCTTATTCAAACTATTTTATAATTTTGGCATGTAACTAGATACTAGAAGGACTATACTTCATATTAAAACTTACAGAAAACCTTTCAAGTTTTGTGTGGTTGTCCCACCTCCACCCAGGAAGAATTCTGAAGAAGCCCATCTCATCTGCCCCCTTGCCTACCAGTCCCCGGCATGGTGCCCCTGTCCACCCGTCTCCTAGGCATTGCCAGGCAACCATTATGAGCTCTCTCTGGGTCTGTCCTGACCTCACTCTCCTCCTCAGCCGCACACCCTCACCCCCAACCCACACCAACCAGCAGGCACCCCTCAGGATCCTGGGTTCCCTTTCCTGTCTGCAAATACCCAAGTCACTCTCACACACATATGTCTTTCACCTGCCTGTTGCCGACGCTAGGCACACATGCAACTCAGACCTCTCTGAAGGCAGTGGAAGGGACTCAGGGTCACCTAGACACAAGGTACAACATTGTTCTCACTGGTCTCACCAGGGTGGCCCTCCTCAGTGACCTCCTCACAGGAAGCTCCCTCAAGGTGCCTTCATCTTTTCTCTGCAGGGACCCACCCCCAAGGCCCAGGGATGAGAGCCCACAGAGCACTAATGTGAATGAATGAGCTTGACCACCAGGCTACATGCTAATCAACAACAAAGTCAAACACATCCCCCTGCCTCACAAGCAGGGATTCTATCCTCCCCATCTCCAATTGCTTCTGTCTGTCTCTGAGTCTCTTTCCCTCTCTTTATTTCTCACTTCCCCATACCATGATATCTCTCTCTGTTTCCTTTCTTTCCCAGAGCCTCTCCAAGTATCTCCGTTTCCCTCTCCCTACCTCTCTCCTATATTCAGTGCTAGCCAGAGAGTATCCAGGGCAGACAGGCCTCCCTGATACCAGACAGTATATATCCTGTTCCCTAGGGAAAAGCACGACCAAGACCCAAACAGGAACTTTTCTGTCCTACCAGTAGCTGAGAGATAGTGCAGAGGCCCAACTCCACAGGCCTGAGAACTTCCACAATACCCACTAGAAACAGACCTCTTTGGCTGCCTCTAGGAAAAGGCCCAGTCTTTGCTCTCCAACTCCGCCTCTCTGACAAGTCTCCCTGACGCAGCCTCTCTGATGCTGCAAAGGGAGCTGACTAGCTTCCTTGGGACAAGTCTTTTCCGAGTGCTCTCAGTTCCCAGGCCCACCACTCAAGGATGGGTCTTGCCACCTCTCATTCACTGCAACACCACTGATCTGATCCGCAGGCCAGGCCTAGTCACTAGAACTCACAGAGATCCTGACCAGCATTGGTCCCTATCTCAGGCCCACCTGAGCTGTTGCTGTGGTACTTGGCCACAAGGGTCTTCCCCTTCAAACTCTTCTGTTACTTCCCCTTTTGCTCTGAGCTGACCACCATGACTGCTATACACCAGGACCTCTATTGCACTGCTTCTAAGCTCCCTGGGGCCTATCTTCCTTTCCAGTGGACTCACCAAGTGTAAACACAAATGCAAACACCCACACACATGGCCAAAAACTCCCAGGCCCACAGAAACACACACAAACACACACACACTCACAACACTCTAATACAAATAGACACAGTCTTCTTGGACCCCAGACTCCTTTCTGTTCCTTTGAGAGCATCCTCTAACTAACTGTACTTCCACCCGAGATCCCTGGACAGGGAAGGGCAGGACAAGGGGCTTGTCCATCCTTCAACAGGTGTGTTAGTTCTCCCTGGCGGTTAGGCATGGTGGCCTTGTCAGCTGAACCCACAAGTGGGCTGCCTGCACAGGTATTGGGCATCCTAGGGACAGTGTTTGTGAGGGAAGGCAGAGTGACCTTCAGTCCACGCAGAACTCTATCTGTGTCTACTAAGACTCACCCTGAGCCACAAGTCTGCCCTGGGCGCACTGAGGGCACAGAATCAGGTGGCCTCTATCCTTGCTGTGACTCCCACTCAGCTTGTAAGGCTCTGGGCATGTGACTGTAGTGTAGATAAATTTGCTGACAGGGCCTTGTCCTCAACTTCACCTTAGTTCTACTCAAACAGAACCCAATGTCCAAAGAACAAAAAAACCAACAAATAATAACCAATATAGACAAAAAATTAGGGGGAAGAAAAATGAACTGCAAAGACAGAAATTAGGAGTGCAGAGAGAACTTGAGGCAGACAGAGAAGATACAGGAGAGGAGGGAATGAGGAAGGCAGGGATGAGGTGAAATGGATAGATGTCCATGGGTGCCAATTTAATCACAGCCCTCAGGAGGCAGAGGCAGGAAGATTTCTGAGTTTAAGGCCAGCCTGGTCAACACAGTGTGCTCTAAGACAGCCAGGACTGCGTAGAGAAACCTTAAAAAACACAAACACAGAACCAAAAAGCCATTCCAAGTACAGTTCTTAGAATCGCAGACACCACAGAATGTTTCACACTTATGGACCCCACATCCTAATCACAATACATATGTAGAGCAGCAAGTGTGGCTGTAAGACACAATGCAATATAAAAACATAAAGATGACTTTGATGAAAAAAACTGAAGAAGAGTGTTAGATCAGCAGTTATTCCTCCACCTGTGGCTGAGAAATTCAGAAAAGTCTGGACAATTTTGTATGCCTCTGGGAGACAGGATCTTACTACACTGCCCTGGGTGCTTTATAACTTGCAGTGACTTGTGATCTTCCTTCCTCAGCCTTGTATGTGTTGGGATTACCATTGTGTACCCAGTGCCCAGCTCTGGCTGAAGATGTTTCTGATTGCCAC
This sequence comes from Cricetomys ansorgei, assembly GCA_026225945.1. Lineage (NCBI taxonomy): Eukaryota > Metazoa > Chordata > Mammalia > Rodentia > Nesomyidae > Cricetomys > Cricetomys ansorgei. The sequence goes on from JAMJFZ010001286.1 coordinate 486,989, forward strand.
TTCGGGATTCAGAGAAGATGTTCCTGGAATCCACTGGATAGAGGCCAAGGATGCCCGATAATATCCTACAGTTCATATGGCTTCCCTTGCTCTACTACGCAACATGGAATGCTGCCCCTCAAAATATAAACTGCGCTAAAGTTCAGTAACTCTGGGTTATAATGATATTGTGGGGGGCTGCTGTATAGAGAGAATAATCAAGGAAGACCATTGTGCTAAAGTTCTATTTGAATACAGATTGTGTGAGGCTAAGACAGACATGTGGAATAAAGTTTTCAGGTATGGGAAAGAGCCAGCACAGTGTGAGATGCGGAAGTGCATGTGGTGTGATCTGGAAACGGTGGAGATCAAGTCTGCCTCCAGCAGTAGGAGCAAAGGGGAAAGAGATAGTAAGGTCAATCAGGGGTTTTAGACACATGCTTCTAGATTGCAGTTCATGTTTTGAATTTTTATCCCAAGTGTGAAGTAAGTATGACTCATAGTTAATTTTTGGGAAATCACTAAAATATGAACTATTGAATGCTTGCTCTTTTGTTTGGAGGTATGAATTTGAGACAGGGTTTCACTACTATATTCTTGATTGGTCTTGTATTTTCAGTGATGCTCTTGTCTCTGCCACTCCAAATGCTGAGATGATAGACACATGTCACCATACCCTGCAAAAGCAGTAACCCTCTTATCTGAGAGCACTTCACTATTCATTTGGAGTCTGGTGAATGTTTGTCTTTTTTGTTGTTACCCAGGTCCTTAACCAGGGCTACCTGCTCAGCAAGGACTTCACCCTTATCTGAAGTAGTTCATTTAATTAAAAAGCTCATGAAAATGTGCATTTAGTTGTAATGTAGTGTATCTTTCCATTCCTACTGATTTTTGCACTTGTAAGAACTGAGCCCAGCATGCATGTCAAGTTCAACCTCTAGTACTGGACTCCTAGCTCTGGAGTCAGATTCTCTTAAATACTGATTACGATTTTTACTTAATTTCCATCCTGAAAGCTACTCTATTTGTGACTCTGGGTTTATGTGTATGTGGGTGTGCATGCCATGGCAGAGGACAGTTTGGGAGATTAGCATCTTTCCTTGCACCACGTGGGTTCTGGGAATCAAATTCTGCTCATTGGTTTGGCAGCAAGTGCCTTTACCTGGTGAACCATTTTGTCGGCTTTTATTTAATTGTATTAATTTTAATGTGTGTATATGGTAATGATGAATGGATTTTGAGACTTGTGCATGCTATATAAGTTTTCTGTCACTGAGTTATTAAAATATCCTCAGCCACATTTTTGTTTTGATTTTTTTCATTCTGAGACAGGATCACGTTAGTTACCTGGGCCAGCCTTGAACATATACTGAAGTCCAAGTAGGCTTAGAGCTTGTGGTCCTCCTGCTGTCATCTTCCAAAGAGCTGAGACCATAGGGCTGCAGGATGAGGCCCAAGACATATGTCAATACCTACTGAAGGTATGGGGATGTAGATGAATTTCTGGAGTAATTGCCTATTATGCATGAAGTTCTGGGTCCTGTCTTGTAATTCCATAAAACTGTGCATGTTGCTACATGCCAGTAATCCCAGGACTCACGTGGAGACAGATGGATCAGAAACTCAAGGTCATCCTAGGCTACATAGGGAGTTTGAGACCAGCCTGTGTTGTCTAAGTACCTATATAAAAAAATCTACTAGTTAAAATATCTGCATTTTTAAATCACCCATCCCAAGGTACCTGAAATTTGTGAAATCATTTATATTTCCTTCACTTAATTTATTTAGGGCATATCTTCACTTTAATTACATTGAACGTAAAAGAGTCAGGCACTAAATTCTTCTTTGTATATATGAACTATTTATATGTAGAAATGAAACCAGGGATATGTACAGTTGCTAAAGAGAACAAAGCAATTTGCATGGGACTGTGACAGAATTTGAGCAACTCTGGCATATAAACATTATGGATTTAGATATGTCTGCACCTGAGCATATATCAGTTTGTTTCTCCTACTTCCTTGATAAAGTTGATTTGGAGCTTGGTACTATGGATAAGTTCAGACATATTGTAAAGTACTCTGTTTAGTTGAAGGGACACACTATGGGAATAGTATAATAGAGGACCTAATTGGAAGTTGATACTAAATTGTACATCATGCCAGGTTGTAGTGTGCAACTCTGTGTTTTACGCAGTTTATAAGACTGCTTTTATCTCAGTCATACTCCAGATAAGAATACATGGAAATTTGGGAGACGGTGATGCCCGCCCTTAATCCTAGCACTTGGGAGATGGAGGCAGGCTGATCTCTGAGTTCAAGGCCAGCCTAAACTCCAGCCATGAGTTCAGGACAGCCAAAGTTAAATCAGAAAAACACTGTCTTGGAAAAAAATCACACAAAAAAGAATACATAGGAGTTCATAATGTCACCGTGAACAAAGTTTTGAATGATAGAAGTAGAAAAATCATGCTTAGTAAATTCAGATATAGGTGACAATTCTATACTACTTCTCATAACCTAAATACCATATTCTTACATCAGCAATTCTTCTTTTGAGAAACTCTCACCTATGTTTTGAGTGTGTCTTATTATCTCACAACGTCCTTTCTTTCTCTTAACTCTTTTGCTTAAAATCTTACAATCGAAACCTTAATATACTTCAACTCAAGTTCATAAAAATATTTTCCCTTTCAAGTCTTTTACGCTGATGTATTTTGTGTGAAGACATAAATGCGGCAACCTCATGCATGTGTAAGTCAAAGGACGTCTTGAGAAATCAGTTCTCTACTCCACCAGGTGTGTCCTGGGATTGAACTCAGGTTGGCAAGCTCGGCAGCACACACCTTTACCTACTAAACCACACTTACTGGTCCTATTCTTTCCTTTTAATGAATTTGTTTTTCCTTGCTGGGATGGAAATCAGTAACTTGCACATACTAGGCAAGCACACTGTTACTGAGCTATGCCCTGAGTGTCTGTGTGTGTGTGTGTGTGTGTGTGTGTGTGTGTGTGTGTGTGTTTGTTTTGAGACAAGGTCCAAATAGTCCAAACTGACCTTGATTCATGAGCCTCTGCCTCCTGAGTGTAGGGATTGTAGGAGTATATCACTACACTCAGCTATTCATTCATTCACTCACTCACTCAGCTAATTTATATATTATGAAGCAAAGTTGGAATTTCTTAAGAAGATATTTTACCACACTTTTTGTCTGTATCTTTTATTTTTCTACGTATATACATACATGTACTGGTATATATGTATGTGGAGGTCAGAGGTCAATATCGGGTGACTTCCTCAGACATTCCCCATTTTTCCTTTCTTTCCTTCTCTCACTCCCTCTCTTTTTCATCCTTTCCTTCCTTCTTTCTTTCCTCTTCCTCTTCTTTGACACAGGGTTTCTCTGCTTTCTGTTGTAACTCTGGCTGTCCGGGAACACACTCTGTAGACCAGGCTGTCCTTGAACTCATAGAGATTTGCCAGCTTCTGCTTCCCGAGTGATGGGATTAAAGGCATGCACCATCACAGTTCAGGTCCCCATTTCTTCTCAGTTTTAAAATTCACCCGTCCCTCCTAATGTGCACCCTGGCATATGTATGGAGCTAGTTATATCCTTCCACAATGTGATCCTGTGACTTGAACTCAGGCTATTAGGTTTGGCAGCAAATCTTCTACCTGCTTAGCTATCTTGCTGGCCAGAGATTTAAGCACAGACATTAAGGAAGGGAAAGAGATACTTAGGGGAAGGCCAGTATATATGGAGGACATGGGTGTGGTATTCTTAGGAATCACCAAAGCTCATATTTTCTGATACTTTTACAGAAAGAACTAACTTACTCACACTAATGTAAAAAATTATTGCCATCTCAGTATTTGACAGGATAATATCTTAAAATGTATTTTCCTTTTCTCTAACTTGTAAAAGAATATAAAGGTGAACAGAATTTATCCTTTCATTTTTTATTCCAGTTTAGACGTGGCATATAACACCAGGTATTCCATAGGTATTCTTTTGATATAATAAAGGCAGAAGAAAGACAGACTTTAAGCTAAATATTGAAAGAAAGTATAATGAATTCATAGCTCCAGGAAGCTGACCAAGGTCCTGAGAGTCTAGCTGGCCTTTTATTTCATGAGGTGGAAATGGAGGTTTAGATAGCAGACAACTGCTGTTGGCATAAATTCCCTCCGTAACAACCTCGCCTGAGCATTAATTAGAAGACAGTTCAGTGATGTGATTAAAACAATCTAGGAAGTAGCCACCCCAAAATATAACTAAGGTAAAATAACCACACTTTAAAAGTCGAATAGTAATAACATGATTTTAGTAAGAGAGAGGAAAACTTAAGGGGGGCACAAAAAATCTGTCATTTAACTACATTCCTCCTTATTAGGCTACACATTTCTTGACAAAGTTTCTTTAACATAAATCGCCTTATCTTTCAACACAAAGAACATGACATTCCACAGTGCCTTGCATATAGAGAGCTTTGGGAGTTATTCTGTTTGTAGAAACTAATTCTCAGACACTAACCAGAGGAAAAATGCTCTAATCCTAGATGAGCACTTTCAAAACAAAACTAAGCAGCAATGACCAACAAATACAGAAATAGCACCAAAAAGGATGGAATGCCAGTTCTCCAGGAAATCAAACCACAACAGAAATATCTCTTAAATAACATTTACTCTCCTTCCCTTTGTTCTAATCCTGTCCCCACCCAGCAGCCATCAGATCTATAATTTGGTTTTCCCAGTGACCACAACCACGAAAGAGGACCTAAATGAAGTGAGCTGAGATGGTTCTGTGGTCAGGTGTCTTCCCAATGATCAAGAACTAATTGCGTTTATCAAGAAGTGTTATGTAGCTGGGGGTCCTGGTGACTGCCTGTAGTCCCAGCTACCCAGCTACTGGAGTGGCTGATGCAGACGTGCCACTTAAGCTTCAAGTCCAAGGCCATCCTAGGAAACATAGTAAGATTCTTCCCCCAAATCCCAAAATACGAATCACTTGCAGCTTGTGTCACTCCCCAGGCACCCGAGTGCCCACTTCCTCACAGACACTGAGGCAGACCCAAATGAGAAAAGAAAAGAATCAGACACGACACATGGGTCTCAACTGAATCAACGGCTTTCAAATTCTTGTGAAACTTGGAATTCCTGGGGGAAATTTATCCTTTATCTTTCCAAAGATTAGAACGTGTCTCACCTTTCATTCATAAATTCTACTTGACTATCTTCCTACATTTTCTCACCAGATGCTAATCCTATTTACACTATGGCATTTTAGTGCTAGTATTAGCAAACCACATTGGGCTTTTATTGTACTTGTAAGTCAGAGGTTGGAAGAGAACGATTTCAATGCAATTAAGAAGGCAGAGAGAGCCTGAAAATGGCAGCAGCTAGCAATTAATTATACAAAAGCTCCCAGCAGGTAAGGACCTTTGACAACACAAAATAGTGTGTAATTATTTTCAAAGCATTTTATGCTAATTTTATTTTCAATCTCCAGTTCAAAAAAAAAACCAGAAACAACAGCAACAACAAAATAACAGTACTACATCCTTAAGCAGGCACAATGAGGTAAAATGCCTGACAATGAGGGAATACATGCTAGTTTTACCAACACCTATCTTACTAGTAACATTATTCACCCAAAGCTCAATACCATGATATAAACATAAAATTTTAATAAGATGTACATCTAAGAAACAGACCTAGATCAAAAGCAGCTTTAACTGGAATCTAAAATTGCAAACATCAGGCATGATGGCAGCTCTTTATTTTCTCATTAAAGCTGCCAAGACTCTGCAAAACATTTCTGGCTCATTCACTGCTTCAGCTATACAGTGGCATGAGGTAGGAGAGGCTTTGCATTCGGAAGACTCATCTCTCCTGCCATAACATTTTCAGGTGATTTAAATCATAAATGATTTACATACAGCATATCTTATTCACAACAGTCACAACACTTCTATGAGCATTTCAGGTCTGAAAATATGACCAGTATGAGTAGACTAACAAGCCATGGTGGTGGGTTGGGGTGCAGCCTAGCCACTGAACAAAGTGCTTACACAAAGAAAGGAGCTAACATTGAACAAATATACCAAGTGTTTTTAAAAAACAGTGAAAAGCATTACACTTGAAACAAAATCACTAGGAGGCACTCAAAACTGTACTAGACAGACTCATCTTTCATACTGGCTGCTGAATTAATCAGAAAAGAACCAATTGTTAGTTACAAGGAATTCACTCTCTGTCTGTTTCTCTTTCTCAGATGACACATGAAGAGTCACATCTGCATTTTGTTTTAAGGGAAATCTTATTATTCTCTTTTACCAATGATTAGTTTAAGTGCCAGTTACCTCCTTCAACACCCTTTTCCACAAGTAATCTCAAAGTAAATAAACTTATTATACAGCCATATTCCTGCAGAAGTTTGAATCACACCAAGAATGCATATCCTTAGAAGGAAATGTTTTCCCTCCCCTTGCATCCTGTTATTTAAGCTATTTTAAGTCCTTTGTCTGGAGAAAGCTGAGCAAGAATTCAACTGGTTTTGAGTTTAACTGCTGTTTTACACTACCCTTGCCTATGTGTTATGCACTATAATCCATCACTTCAAAAGCATCTTTAGGGGTACCACTTTGTCTTATAAATCTAACAGTAAGAGAGATGAGGACTTCCTTTGACCCCAGGTTGTGTGTGTGTGTATGTGTGTGTATGTGTGTGTGTGTGTGTTACTTTAACTTTCCTTGTGTTTGTCTAAATGCATAAATCTGGTTTTTTTCTTGTAAAGAGTATGAAACTGTGTGCCCACATATGCAATATATATGTAGCTTCTACATTAGCCCATTGTGGACAATGCTCATTACAATTTAAAAAGAAAATCAAGTTTAAAAAGAATTTCTTAGAAAGGCTGGAATTAAAAAGTTCAATTAGCTCAACCAATGTATTCTAAATATTTTCTAAATTAAAAAAAAAGATAATAAGAATTTAAAAGTATAAAATGAATTTACACAAACATATAATCCTGAAAGCCCATAAAAGATCACACAAACATTGATTTAAAGACTTGACCAGGGGCTAGAGAGATGTTTCAGTGATTAAAAATACTTGTTGCTCTTACAGAGTACTCAGATTCAGTTCCCAACAACCACCTAATAGCTTGCAACCATTTACAACTTCTGTTTCATGGAATCCAACACCTTCTTTTGACTTCCAAGGGTAACAGGCACACGTGGTGCACAGACATACATGTAGGCAACACACACATACACACACACACAAACACACACACACACACACACACAAATATTAGTAAATCTAAACGTTTTTTTAAAAAAAAGAACTGGCCAAAAATATTTGTATAGGAGCATGTATACATATACATTGTATATTACTCCCTAAAATCTAAGCAGGCCAAGCTGTCATTAGATATTAAAGTACTAAACTTAAGGAAAGGCTGCTACTAAATATCTCTAGGCATGTAGACATTTAAACTGTGCTTGGTCTTTCACAGCTTAAATCTCTTGAGGTAGCCCAGTTCAATAAACATAAAAGGACATTTAATAAGTCCCAGTTAAGGGTTGATTAGTGTTGTGGGTGATTTTAGTTATGGATAATGTTCCAGTACACTGTCCTTGTAGCACTGTGAAGGACTCACATCATACTGGTAAACAAAGGAGTGGCTATCCATCTCTCCACAAGAATAGGACATTCCTTAGCCTTAAGGCAGATGAAGGTTAGGCTCCATTAATTTGAATATTGGAGGGCTTAGTGGAGACAGAGAGGATTTGTAATAAAAATGAACTATGGCAAGGGCAGAGGAAAACAGACAGGAGAGACAGAAGAAGAAGCTAGCAAGCAAGAGGAGAACCAAGAGGAGAGCATGGGGTGAGGAAGCCTTGGAGTGAGCTCTCTGCCTAGAGGCCAGGGTATAGAATTCCCTGAGATTCAACATGGTTTGTGATTAATAAAGAGCACTGGAAAATTCAATGCTGGATTATCCTTAAGCGATCAAAAGCTAATTTAACAGACTAAAGCTTGCTAATATAGCATTCAAAAGTGGATTCCCAAAAGTGGCATCCACCTACATTTGAAGACTGGACTAGTCTAGAATCCCAACCCCAGGCAGTCAGAAATGTTTATAATCTTTTTTGTGTGTTACTAATACTTTGACTATAGTTTTCCACCTTCTGTCACTCTCCCCCTCTGCACATCTTTACACACAACTCTCATGGACATGTGCTTAGAGTCTTGGACAACACATGCTGGTCCTGTAGTTGTAAGGTTGCTAAGGCTATCCTTGAATTCCTCCTCTTCTTTCCCTACTTCCAAATTTTTGGAGTACAGACATGTACTGTGGGGGTCGGGACCCTTGCCCCGGGCCTAAGATTCAGGTCCCTAGTATAGAAAAAGACCAAAACAGCCAAATTTAGTCAGGCTTCTAAGAGCACCAAAATTGTGTAGGCCCAAGTCAGGGGCAGTGTGACCCTGGAGACTTCCCAGAGTTAAAGAAAAAAACCTTTTCTTGGACAGACCAAACGGCTTTGGGCTGGAGAGCTCCCCCTTCCCCCATAGACCACCCATGGCCTTGGGCAAAAGAGTTTCCTCCACCCAGTTGCCCAGAACCTTGAGCATGTATTCTTTTTAGAAGCCCACAACCTTGCTATATGTTAGCGCCAATCAGTTTAGAGGTTAACTGGCCCCTACCTATCAAAATGGGCAAGCAATTTGGGTACCAATCAATTTGTACCAACTTGGTCTGTGCCTACCAATTGTACAGCCTCCTAGCAACCACTTGGATAGTAAATAAAAAAGCCTGCTTTCTGCCCCTGGTGGTCACTTCTATCCTGCGTGTTAGAATGGCCCCAGTATACTGGAATAAATCCTCTTGCTTATTGCATCGATATCTCATCTGTGAGTCTCTGTGGGGGTGCAGCATTCTGGTTTGGGCCCTGGGGGTCCCAGTTCGGATCTCTGAGGTCCAACAGTATCACCATACCCACTTTATTTATTTATCTGTTCACTCACTCTTTTGTCCTGGTGTGGACGTAGAAGTGTGTGTGTGTGTGTGAGCGAGTGTGCCTAGGGCCATATATATATACTAAGCAACAGCTCTACCACTTATGAACAAAACTAGTCTCAGAGTTTTTTTTTTTTAATTTTTTATGTTTTAAAAAATAATTAAATAAATGTGCAGCACTGTAGTTTAATTCAACACTTAAAGTAAACTGGACTCAACTGCCCTGTTTTTTGTTACTGTGATCCAGTTTCTGTATACTAGACAATATCAAGTAACTAGAACAATTCAACTTTCTGGGCTGAGAGAAATCTGGTACACCTAAAATAACCAGAACCAAAATGTTTTGGCTTCATTTGGTGGGCAACCTCAATGGAATATACCCACACTATTCTTGGTAACTTGAGATCTCTCAGTAATTTGTGTTTCAAAAGTGCTGACTCCCTATTTACCAACGGTCACTAGAGCATGCTTTGGGGAAGAAAAACAGTCTGATCTTATTATTATTTTTAATATTTTTTAAAGAACGTACACGTGTGGGGTGACACATACACATGTGATCACAGCAGCCCACAGAGTTCAGTAGTCGGTGTCTGATTCCCTGAAGCTGAAGTTGCTGGAGGTTGTGAGTGCCCTATGTGGGTGCTGGGAATTGAACCTGGATCTTCTGCAAGAGCAGCAAGTAGTCTCAACCACTGCATCACTTTCAAACCCTCAAATTCCTAAAGGAAGTAGTGGTTGAAGGGCTAAAGCCAAACTGAGAGGATTTAAGTTACTCCAAAAGTCATTGTTGGAGGTAAGTTAAAATACAAAAATTAAAGTCTTAGAATATGAAAGTCATTCTATCTGGTAAATATACACATTGCAAACAAATGAAAAATATATTTATTTATTTTATGTTTTTTGAGACAGGGTCTCACCATGTAGTCCCGGTTGGTCTGGAATTCTCTGTCTAGACCATGATGACCTTTCACTCAAGGAAATGTGCCTGCCTCTGCCTCCCAAGTTGTAGGATTAGAGGTGTGTGTCACCACACCTGAACTGAAAACATATTTTAGAGGCAGGGTTTCCCTATCCAGTCTTGGCTAACCTGGCAACTGTTGGCATTTTTTTGCTTTGACCATCCTCCTACTAGGATTATAGAATGTAAGAATGATAAACAGCATGCCAAGTAAGTTTTATTCTCTTTAGAAAAACAAACAAAACTATGCAGCATTTAAATTAAAACAGAAACATTTTATGTGTGTGGCGGGAGGGCTCAGTTTCCACTAACCTAGAGGGAAATGCTGAGATAACTGTTGAGATAATTAAAATAATTACATTGGATTAGAGTTTAAAAGTAAACAGGGGCATAAAACAAGTGAAAGAACTTCAAATACTAATACCCAATTTATTACTAGTAAATTCAGTTTCAAAGCACTATTAATTGACTGAACAAAACCTGCAATTAGTCATAATTACAGAAATTTTCTCTGCACATTATGATTTTGATGAATTTTTAGACAGATAATCAAGGCTATTATGGAAAATGATTTCCGTATTCTGTCACAAATGAGGTGAGACAAAGCAGTCCTCTCTACTCTCCCCCACTACACCAAGTAGGAAACAATTATCCTTGCCAGGAAAATAAGTTTTAGAGCCTTTTTAATAAATAAGGGATCCTCAAATGAAAAAATAAATTCTACAACACCATTGACAGCTGCCTCAGGGCTCTGTAATTCCGTCTAGAATCTACAAAGAGGCTGAAAGCGGAGGAAAGATTCAGCGAGCATTTCAGTGAATTTCTGAAAGGCAGACTCTACCCAAGCATTTACCACACATATACCACCACCCAAGACACATACACAGACACCCACACACCTTTATGTGTTTCACGGTAATGGTCAAAAAACTTTAATAATAATAAATTCTTCAAAACTACAACCCTTTCAATGTATAACTGATAATGACAAAATCCCTGTACATTGAAAGACTGGTTATGGTTCCTTGAAATTCAACTAATCAAATATTTACCTAGAACGTATCATGTGTGTAACACTGTGGTAGATATTTAGAGGGGGAATACAAAGGATTAGTCTTAAGAACAGGCAGAAATATCGACCTCCAGAATTCTAATCAACAGCTTATAGGTTAGTAAGATGGGTATATGGAAACGTGTCTGGGATGGGATTCACTAAGTCTCCTGCCTATGCAATGCAAAGAGTTCCACAGTGGTAGGTTTCTGCTGTAGTTGCTGTTCTGGATTTTTTGCAGTCAGACCTCTAATTGATCCCTCACTTACTAAATATAATGTAACCATTTCCACCATGGCAATAACTGGTCAACTCTCTGTCATTATGTCTTAACAGAGCAGCTAAGCTGTTCAACTCATATAAAGTTCTACAAGTCCCATCAAGTAAATCATATCTGAATTAATGTTAATTATAAAAGAAACACTGAACATAAATATTCCTAAGAAGCCACACATGAGGGCAAGGCCTATGTTCAACAACAAGTATTTCTTTCAGGAGGTTAGGTATAGCAATTAAGCAATGCAACATTACTAGTCATGGGCACTACTTTAACATTCTATTCATAAAGAAAAAAGCTAGTCTGCTCCTAACACTGAAAGGTGAATGTAAGCAAAAGGCAAAGGTCAAAGGAAATGCATTCCTAAAACAGTTATGGTAAGAACAATCCCAAAAATACTGACTTAGGAGAAAATTTTAACAACAAAATAATCTCACCTCTTATGAGCAAGAACTTATTTGCTTTTTTCATCCTTTTTCATTTTTCATCAAATGAATATGTGATATGAACTCCCTTTCTCCCAGTGAGTGCTATCTACAGCCAGTTAATTTATTGCTTTGTAAAGCATACACATATTAAATTAAGATTCTGAGCAATTAAATCTTTTCTATATAGACTTACTATATGATATGAATAACTACTATTTTCTCCAAGATACACTTTTCTACTAATATTAATATTAAATGTTTTTATAACAAAATGTGGATCATGGACTAGGGATATGGTTCAGTTCATACAGAGTTTGTGTAATATGCATGAAGTCCTGTATTCAATACCCAGTACCACATTTAAACTTGCTGTAGTGGTAATGTCTGTAATCCCACCATTAGGGAAGTGCACGAAAAAGAATCAGTGTTTGAAATCATCATGGGGTATTCAGGAAATTTTTAAGCCCTACATGGGTGAAAAAGAAAGAAAGAAAGAAAGAACGAAAGAAAGAAAGAACGAAAGAAAGAAAGAAAGAAAGAAAGAAAGAAAGAAAGAAAGAGAGAGAGAGAGAGAGAGAGAGAGAGGAGAGGAAGGAAGGAAGGAAGGAAGGAAGGAAGGAAGGAAGGAAGGAAGGACGGAAGGACGGAAGGAAGGAAGGAAGGAAGGAAGGAAGGAAGGAAGGAAGGAAGAAGGGAGGGAGGGAGGGAGGAAGGGAGGGAAGGAAATAAGGAAGGAAGGAAGAAAGAAGGAAAGAAAGAAAGAAAGAAAGAAAGAAAGAGAAAAAATCAAAAGTAAGGTATTCTTTTTCCTTTTATATTAGTGATGTTTTTAGTGTAAGTTTAAGAGTAAATCAAATTTAATAAACCATTTAACTTTGCTTCATTTAGTATAGGCAAATGCTCAAAAGTCTTAGATCACCTTAAGCACATGTTATCTGGTGTGAGTGTATATATTGTTACTTAGTTCTCACTCTATTTCACGTTATCTTTTATAGAATTGACCATCACATAGAGTGTAAATACTATATATTGCTTCCAAAGACACTCACTTTTAAGGCACGTGATATGATGCCAAAAGATTAATAAAACCAAGCCTGGTGGTACAGGCCTGGTGCATTCTCCTCAGCTAATGGGGAAGCTAAGGAAAAAGGGTAGATAGCAAATTCAAGAGCTTACTGGGCTATGAAAGAAATCAATGAGTTTGGGCATCTTATTGAGCCCTTGTCTCAAAATCAAAAGTGAAAATGGAGCTGAGAATATAATTTATCGATAAGTTTGTTTAGTATGTATATATACAAACAAACATACAAAAAGAAAACATGTCATGAGTTTGGCACATGCCTATAATTCCCACGTATAGTGAAGGTAAGAGAATCACAAGTTTTGATCAGCCTGAGCAGCCCAGTGAAACTGTCTCAAAATATAGATGGCTGAGGAAGTATCTCAGTTGTAGAGCCCTTCCCTATTACGTATGAGGTTCTGGGTTCAATAACCTGTTCCATGGGAAACAATGTCATTCCAATGTGCCTTTGCCTCTTTGATTGATGCCATTCTTTAATTTATTGTTAGGAGGATGAACAATATACATAGTGAGCTCAAAGCTAGCCTGGGATAAAGAATGAGACTCCTTTCTCAACAAATAAATGCCACAGGAACAGTGAATTTCTTCTAATTCTTCAATGTTCGCTCCAAACAATCATCTCAGAAAATCATGATATTCAAAATAGTCTAACAACACATGTGCCATCAAAATCTCAAGTGCCACAAAAGCTCTGATTTAATGACTGAGGGTCTAGGCTAAAAATGCTTAACCATATTAAATAATAGATACAATTAAAATATTTTAAAAATTAAAAATTTATATGTATGTGTATACAACAATAATAAAATGATGAGGTCATGAATTTGAGAGAAAATGTGAGGGACATGGAAGGAGCCAGATAAGAGAGAAAAGGTGTGGAAATGATATAAAATACTTATGTAGAAACACTAATAAAATTTATGATATATTTCTTCATTTGTGTGTGTGTGTGTGTGTGTGTGTGTGTGTGTGTCTGTGTGTGTATGTGTGTGTAGGTCAGAGGACAACCCTCCCACCATGTGGGTTCCTGGGACTGAATTCAGGTAAGTACCATTAACTGCCGAACTATGACTGCTTGAAATAATGCAATTTTCTCTGTAACTTTTACAACTTTATCCATCTAGTTTGGGTTTGGTCTTTTGAGCCAGTATCACTGAGTTGCTCAGGCTAAGGCTGATTCATGACATTTTGAAGAGCTGTAGCATTAAGAACAAGTAAAAATGCCTTCCCTAATGTTATAGCATAAAATGTACTCACCAACTTTTGCAAAGGCCTCTTTGAGTTCATCAAGCTCATATTTGGAAATCTGAATGGTCACCATCTCCTCCATGGAAAGATCTAAAGGAGAGCACATAGTTCAGTCTTCAAATATGTTTGAATATGTTTGTTAAGAATACATAGCATTAGCATCCTCACTAAACTATAAAGATGCTAAGTAGAGCTGCAGAGTACCACAACAACCTAAGTAGGTGACCAGGCAGCTACACCCACAGTAAGGAAAATGAACAAATGGCAATTCCTCATTTCTCAAATGCTACATAGACAAAACGATGTTTGAATCTATCTTTTTAAGGGTAAAGTTTTAAAATTTTAAAAATTACATTTATCCATTTGTGTATTTGTCTGTGTGTGTGTGTGTGTGTATGCACGTGTGTGCATGTGTGCAAGTAGAAGATAGAGGAGATCTACTGCCATAGTCCTCTCGTCATCCTGTGGATCCCAGGAATGGAACTCAGGTGGTCTCCCTTGTTGGCAAATTCATCCTTCCAAGGATAAAATCTTAAGCTAGATAATAAGGGAATGAGGAAGGAGCAAAGCACAAGAAAGCAATGCATAACAGAAATTCTTGTTTGTTTTGTGGCAAAATGTAGGTCAAAATCATTTGACTAACAAGACCTGTAAAATAAATCAGAGATTTCAAACAGCACGCTGATACCTATCAATCACTCTTCTTAAAGGAGAAATAAAACGGAACCAGTCAAAACAAATGTATTTTGTTTTGATGAAGAATCCACACAAGAATATGTTAACATACACATACTATGTTAAATTGGAGATATTAAATGCTAGTTATATTTTAAAATATTTTAATACTAATAATTAAAACACACACGCACATGCACATATATAAATACATAGTAATAAGAAGAGAAGAAAAAAAAGTCACCAATTTGATAGGTAATGTGGAGGAAATGGGGACAGACAGAGGGAGGAAAGGGAAATGAGAAATGTTCTCATTAAATTATGATCTCACAAAAATGGCTTAAAAATAGTAAAGTAATATCTCAGTTAGACATCAACTTTGTCATTTTATTGTATCACCATATTGAGAGGGCCTCATATATCCCGGGCTCAGTTGTAACTTGCTGTGTGGCCTAGGAAGACCATGAACTTCTCATCCCCATACCTTCACCTCCCCTTTCAAATGCTGAGATTATAGGCATGAATTGGCTGATCAGTTCAGTGCTGTAAATCAAACCTGTGGCTTCAGGAATGCTAAGTAAACAGTCTATCAACTGGGCTATATCCCAAGCCCAGAGTAGGCCAGAAGCCAAGAATTGGAAAGGAGATGGACACCAGAGAGGTTGGAAGGAGGAAAGGGAAATTATATGATTATATTTTAATTAAAAAAAATTAAATACATGTAAAAAGTGCAGGGCCAGCTGTGTTGGCATACACCTTCAATTCTAGCACCTGGGAGGCAGAGTTAGGCAGATCACTATGAGTTCAAGGCCATATTGGTCCACCTAGCAAGTTCTATATAGCTAAGGCTATATAGCAAGACCCTGTCTCAAACAAACAATCTTGACACAAAATAAAGCAGCAACTTTGTTTAAAAATAATGAAATGATTTTTACAAATAATTCTCTGTACCTGAGTGGTAATAATTCTAAACTTATTGTATGCATCATAAAAAGGATGTTTAATAGTGCCAATCACAAAAATCTTAAATAGGAATAATTATAATTTTACTTACATATTTTTAAGGAATCATTTTGTTTTGTTTTGAATTGGGGTGTCAGTCTGTAGCACTGGGTGGACTGGAACTCCCTACATATACCCAGCTGACCACATACATTTGACAATTCTCCCACCTCACAGCTTTCCTATTTTAATCCTTCATCATGTTGCAATTACAGGCTTATGCTACCATGCCCAGCCAATCATGTATTTTCACCAAAAATTATTACAAATTTCTATGAATTATATATGTAGAACAATGTCACAAACAGCTCATGAGAGAGAAAAATCTAAAACATCTGGGTTGACCTCTATCTTGAAAGGTCCTTTCTAGTTTGGGCAGTTTGAATCAATAATGATTTTAAATATGTCAGTTAAAAAATTCCAAGCAACAAAAAAGTAACCTCTAAACTTGTTTCCTTCATATACTACATATCATTTTTGTTTAAAAAGAAGCAGCAAAAATACGAAAGAAAATAAGAAGAGTCAAGCCCAGACATAGACCACCCCTGCACACCATCCCTATTACAGGTGACAGGAATGTGCAACACTCTGTTCTATTTCTTCTTTTTCAAGTCCCTCCTCAACAAGCCTTTCAGGCTCCTTTTCATTCTCACACTATATTGTAAAAATATTCTATTATTCTTTCTGAAAAGTATAACTTGTGTGCAGTGTCTGCAGCGGCCAGAAGAGGGCACTATTCCCCTGAGGTACTAGGAACATGCAGTTGTGAAGGCCTCAACATGGGTGAGTGCTGGGAATGGAACTGTGTACAATCTTCCAGAAGAGCATTGTGTGCTCCTAACTGTCCTGCCATCTAACTGTGTAGCCCTCGATGACCTGGAACTTTCTATATAGATCAGACTGACCTCTCACACAGAGAGATTGCCCTGCCTTCCCAGCCTGGGATTAAAGGTATATATATATATATATATATATATATATATATATATATATACCTTGCCAGCTGTGCTCACTTACTTATAAGTGAACTGAATGATCTTAGCTTTATTTTCAACACAGGATGATTTAGAAAAATATGAGTGTGATTATTGTGACTTTATGTCTTGTTGGATTTGTATTACAATTTCTAATCACTGGTGAAGTTATCTTTCAAATCCTTAGTGACCTGCAAGTTGCTCTGGTAATCTTACAGTTATATGAATGAATTACGGTTCTTGTAGACTGGAGTAAATTTAACAAGCCTCCATACCCAAAGTTGGGAGCAAACATGAAAAAGGTAGAGAATATTGAATCTTCTTGATTTCGTTCTTTTGTTTTACAAACCTCTAGACCAACAATTCTCAACCTGTGGTTCACAATCCCTTATAGGGGAGGGGTTGTCTTTCATAGGGTGACCTCAGACCATCTGCATATCAGATAATTACATTATGATTTATAATAGTAGCAGTCATGAATAAACAAAAAAATCAATTTCATTATTGTAATAGGAGGGGGCCACCACAACATGAGGAAATGTATTAAAGGGTCGTGTCATTAGGAAGGTTGAGGACCACTGCTCTAGACCCTAAGCTGCTTCTAGAGGATAGAAACTGCATCTTGGTTTTGAGTAAATACATACCATTATACAACATGCCCATGCACATGTACACACACACACACACACACACACACACACACACACACACACGTATACATATACATATAGAGAAAGCATGCACATTGAACGAATGGCAATTTTTAACCATTCTATTTACTTCTTTGCACTTACAATCAGAAAAATGCAACTATGCAGTCGAATTAGGGAAGAATCCAGCTAAATTCTCCGTGGTTGGCTTTGGAGGAAAAGACCTGAAGGATGGCAACACAACCTTGACACTGGCTTTCTGTGGCAGCTGATGAGAAGGTATTGTGCACAGTGTGGGATGTTGAAGCTTCAGAATAATACAGGTCTATGAATTCACCCTTACTATATTTTACCTGATTTAAAAACATTTAGTTCAAGGAACACATTTGAAGCTCATTGTACATAGACTAGGAGATGAATTTGCTCTAAGTGTATGTTGAATCTTCAGTGGGAGATACTTACTTCATTGAGAGTTGGGGACAAGAAGCGTAGTTATTTTCAGTCTCTCACAGAATTCTGACAAGTAGATTTAAGCCTGATGTAGTGTCACTGAATAAGGTAATGTATGGTCTAATGTAGCTAACTGACTAAAATTGCCATAGGAGCTAGAGCGCTAGCTCAGTAGGTTAGGTTAACTTTTCATACACACAGGCTACACCCGTTAACCCAAAATAAAGTAAAAATTCTCAGAAGCCCAGAATCATGCATCATCCTTGAAATCTCAGCACCTAGGAGTCTGAGGCACGGAAATGGCTACTTTGAGTCCAGCCTGGGATACATAGTGAGTTTCCAGGACATCCTGAACTACAGAGTGAGACTTTGCCTCAGAGGAACAAACCAAAATGTTAGAAATATGTTAGAAACTTCGAAAGTAAAATAGTTGGCAGAAGTGTGAACATGTGCATGTGTCCATTTGAAAATACAGAACAGAGCCAGCAGGGTGGCTCAGTGGTTAAACACGATTGTACCCAGATTGACAATCTGACCGTCTCACAGAGGTGGTTCTCTGACTTCCATACATGAGCCACGGCATACATGTGATCACACATACACAAAAATAGCTGTCCTTTTTATAATTCTTTAACAAACTGAAGAGTCCTTTATCCTGATACATTTTTTAATAATTCTTTGAGAATTTCATAGTGTAAACAATGAGCTTTAATAATACCCAATTCCACTGCTAGCTCTTCCAACTCCTGCTTTCCCCTCCCACTTAAATGGCTTTTTTGTTTTGTATAACCCACTAGGTCTAATTGAATCTGCCCATATGTACACAGTGTGGTTCCATCCATTTGGAGGATAGGAACCTATTTGGCAAAATGCATTATCATAAAAATTGTCACCCAGTAGCATCAACTGCCAGCACTAGGAATGAGGCCTCATGGATCCTTCCTCCATCCTTGCTGGAATTTTGAGTGTCTTGATGTTGTGTGGGTTTTGTGCAGGCAACCACGGCCTCTGTGAACTCATGAGTGCAAAAGCCCTGTCGTTTCCAGATGTTGCTGTTTCTCAGCACCCCTTTTTGAGCTCTGACCCCTACACTCTTTCTTCCCCCTCAGAAAATGAAAACACATCTCTTAACGATATCACCAAAAGCATTCATTATGCCTAGGTACCAGTCACCATGACCATGAGAATAATGCAAAATATACTTATACATTTAAGCAGAGAGAGAGAGAAAGAGAAAGTGTGGGTGTACTGGCAAGGGCACACATGTCAAAGCACAGAGAGACAGGCTTGCAAGATGGATTCTCCTATCCACCTTGCTGTACAGATGCTGGCAGTGTAGATAGACATGAGGACAACTAGCACATCTAGCTTTTTACCTAGTTTTAGGGCATTGAACTGTAGGTCTGCAGTGCTAGTGTTTTTACCCACTGAGCCACCTCCATAGTGAATGCACTGTGTGTTTCCTACCTCAGTGTGTGTCTTTGTGTGTGTGTGTGTGTGTGTGTGTGTGTGTGTGTGTGTGTGTGTAGAGAGAGAGAGTGAGAAAGACCAGAGGACAGAGGATGACCATAGGTATCATGCTCAAGAACACCATCCACCTCCTTTGAGAGATGTCCAGTCCTGTCAGATAGAGACTTTCATGGGCACTCAGGCTTAGCTATTTACCAAAGTGGGTTGGCCAGTGAACACCAGAATCTGCTGTCTCCACCCACCTAGCAACAGAATTCCAAATGCATTCCAAAATGACCATTTTTTAATAGGTCCTTGGGATTGAGCTCAGGTCTTCATGATTGTGTTTGTACCACAAGCACTGTACCAACTGAGCTATTTTTCCCAATCCCTCCTTCATATATATGTAATACATACGTACCTATAAATATAATAGTATGGCTCTAATTGCATGAAGTTGTGTTTGTTAGTGTACATGCTAATTTTGTGTAAGTATAATTGATATGCAGATATTTGAAGTGTATATTCGTGAGTGAGTATGAAGGTTCTTAGCACTGTCTCAGATGGAAGTCAGAGGATAACCTTTGGAAATCAATTTCCACTATCCACTGTAGGATCTGGAAATAAAATTCAGGTCTTCTGACACATGCATCCAGCTCTTTTACCACTGGGCCATCTTGCCGGCCACCATAAAATTTTTAGTTGTGACTGAAATGTGCATGAGGCATCTTTCTGATATTTGCATTTTTCTTCATGGAATAGATTGTGACTTTCTTGTTCTGATTCTCTTAGATATACCCTTAATGTTCTGGAATATCTTGGAGAAGGTCAGAAAGCAAATGGTGACATCATTGTAACCCGGTGAACTGAACATTGAGTGAAGCTGGAAAGTCATTTTCCATTCAGAGTTTTAAGGTCCGGGTACTGATTATTATACATTATGTTTGCTAGATAGGTATCAGTTATTTTAAGGGCAACTTTGGGGTTCTTTGTAAGAATTATTCTTGAGCTAATGGCAAGAATTTTTCTTTCCTTGTTCAGACTTACATAAAGAAGCATGTGTTAATTTGTAAATACTAAAATTCTTAGGTGTGTTCTCTTTTTCATAAAAGGACAAGACAATCAGCTCCAGTTTGGCAGTCATAGATTTAATGGATGCCAGCAAGCCAGGCTGCATTAATCATGACATTGTTAAGAGCGGGATTCTAACAGAAGATGACATGCAGTATAACGCCAAGTAAGGGCAACTGTGTCGTGTCATACAAAGAAAGTGAATGTCACAGCCAGGTAAATCCTCTCTGGTTCATGTTCTCTCACTGGACAGTGATGACATCCGGGGAAGATCTCTTCTTTCTTTAAGGCTTTAACTTTACTCCTAATGGCTTTGTTGAGATCCAGTGCACAGAAATACAATTGACTCATGGAAATATACAATGTAATGGTTTGACCACGTTCACAGCTCTATATGACCACCACTACAATCAATTGTAGAGCACTGTTACCAGATGAAACAGAACCTTTCTGAGCATCAGTGCTCACTGATTTCTACTTCCAAGCACCCAGCAAACAAGCCAGCTTCTAGCTCTGTATTTGCCTATTCTTAACTATGTTTTCTCTATTTAACACTAAATATATATCCTTTTCACCAACATCTCCTCTTTGTACCTCTCCACATACCCAAACTTCCATCCTTCTGTAAGAAGAGCTTTGTAAAGCCCACACAGGATAATGACATAAAAATGCAAATATAGTGGGATGTTATTTCTGTTAGGGGAAACATCATTTTATCCTATGTTGTTATTGTCTGTGTATTAGTGTTTTCCTCACAGGTAGGTCAATGCACCACTTGTGTGTCTGGTGCCTGAATAGGCCAGAAGAGTGTGTTGTATCCCGAAACTGAAATTAGAGATTGTTGTGAGACACCATGTGGGTATTTGAAATTGAACCTTTGTCCACTGAAAGAACAGCCAGTGAGCCATCTCTCTACCTCATGAGGGAAATATCTTTGAGCCTCAAGTTCATTATCACACATACATACACACACACACAGGGGTGGGGGAGGTAACTTGTACCTTAAAGGCTCAAAGGCTTAAATTTGTTGTTAGAAAAATTATAGGGACTGGAGAGATGGCTCAGTGGTTAAGAGCACTGGCTACTCTTAAAGAGGACCACAGTTCAGTTCCCAGCACCCATATGGAAGCTCACAAATGTCTGTAACTCCAGTTCCTGGGGTTTTAATACCCTCACACCAATTCAAATAAAGTAGAATTAAGTAAATTGATTTTTTAAAGAAAGAAAAATTATAATGGTAAGCATGATGGGTCAGCAGATAAATGCACTTACTGCAGCATTTGCTAACCTGAGTTTGATCATGATACCCACATGGTGCAAAGTAAGAACTTACTCCTACAAGTTGTTCTCTGACCTCCATGCACACACTGCAGACCTGCATGCCACACACACAGGCACAAACAAACAAAAAAATAAGTAGATCAATCAATATATAAATAGGATCTTTCAATTTTGAATATATGAAAATGAAATCATAAAACTAGACATTGTAGTTCAAGCCAATAAATTCAGATAGCTACTCAGAAGGCTAAAGCAGGAAAATTGAAATTTCTCGGCCAGTCCGCCCAACATAACGAGATTCAATCCCAAAATAGAAAAACATACAAGAAAGGCTGTGGTGCAGCACCATGGTAAAGAGCTTGCTATGAATGAATGAGGCACTGGGCTCCCTCCTTAGCCCTCCCCACTATAAGACATATGTATTAGGGACTGGAGAGATGACTAAGTGGTTAAGAGCACTGTCTGCTCTTCTGCTGTCCTGAGTTCAATTCCGAGAAATCACATGGTGGCTCACAACCATCTATCATGGAATCTGATGCTCTCTTCTGACATCCAGGTGTACATGGAAATAAAGCACTCATAAGATACATGAATAAATACATCTTTGGGCTGGATAGATGACTTTGTGCTTAAGAGCTCTGGCTGCTCTGCCAAAGGTCCTGAGTTTAATTCCCAGCAAGCACATGGTGGCTCACAACCATCTATGGTGAGATCAGATGCCCCCTTCTGGCATGCATGTGTACATGCAGACAGAACACTCATACATACATCCATAAATAAATAAGTCTTAAAGAAAATCATGGATTGTGGGTGTTCGAGATACAGCAGTAATTTCAGCACTCTGCCATATTAGCAGGAAAATTATGACTTTAAAGACAGTCAGGGCTACACGATGTGACGCTGTCAAAAAACAAGGAATTAAAAAAAGAATTTAGAACTGTGTGTGACCTTCAAGATTTTTTACTCTTACTTAAGTGGATTTTTGAAACAATTTAATACAAATAAGTACAAACTTCAAACAAGGAAAAGATGACCCTTATAAAGATGTCTGATCATAACTTAGAGCAGTAGTTCTCATCTTGTGCTTCGTCATCCCTTTGGAGAGTGACTGATTCTTAAACAGGGATCGCCCAAGATCATCTGCATACCAGATATCTACATTATGATTCATAACAGTAGCAAAATTACAGTTTTGAAACAGTAACATAAACAATTTTACTGTTGGGGTTTACCACAGGTGGAACTCCTTTAGGATTGCAACTTTAGAAAAGTTGAGAACCACTGGGCTGCAGAGTGTTTGACTACATCTCTTTTTTTAATTATTTAAACACATTATCCAGTTATGCCTCTGTCAAATACTATGTATCAAGCACTCTTGCTATATGTGCTTGCTATACCTTAA
Organism: Cricetomys ansorgei; assembly: GCA_026225945.1. Classification (NCBI taxonomy): domain Eukaryota; kingdom Metazoa; phylum Chordata; class Mammalia; order Rodentia; family Nesomyidae; genus Cricetomys; species Cricetomys ansorgei. The sequence continues at coordinate 509,990 of JAMJFZ010001286.1, forward strand.
GAAGCCTGAGCTTTGGATGTTTCTTGCATCTTGTGTTATTGCAAAATGTAGGTCTTTCTCACCATCTCTTTCTTCCCCAAAGATCAAGACTATGACCTAGTATCATGGACAACCAATGATAACTTTATCAATATCTACTGGTAACGAGTCCACAGCAGTACTTTATCGCAAGGTGATAAAACCATCCTGCAAACTTAGAAATCAGGAACATGGTTTCTTTCTTCCTTGAAGGGTATTTATAGTGGAAATGATAAACTTTAGTATCTGTGAAGATTCCTGTTGCAATACCATGTAACTGTTTCCTAGATCAGTTGAGGTGTGATCTTTCTAATCTTTCTAGCTGCTTATTTCAGTCTTTCCATCTTACAGTTGCCTGACCTTGGCCCAGCAACTCTGTATTGCATGAAGTCCTCACCTCTACCTCTTGTTTCAATATTCAGAAGTACCTGTTTTATCAACCGAAGCACTTGAATTTCACACATGGCACATAAGAATTGGGAGCTAATATACACGTCTCTCAGTCCCATCCCTAGCACAATACACACAAAAGAAAAGTATCTGTGGGGGTCTGAGTCCAGCTCTAGTTCCTGCGAAGGGTTCCTCAGCTTCCACGAAGGAGGATAAAAAATCGAAACTATGACAAGTGAGCACAGTATCTCACTCTTCTACGGGACCCTTAGTTGGCAAGCTTAAAGCTCTTTCAATAAGACACATAGAATACGTCTTATGGTGATTATGACACGCAGGAGCGTTTCTTTCATACTAAGATAAAGATAAAGAAAAGCAAAGACTAAAATCAAAGGAAATAACAATGTGCACATTAAGGGAATAAAACAAAGTTTCTCTAAGCTAGCAATCCAACTCTCTAGGCCTTGCAATCTATTCTCCTCAGTTAGTTCAGTCCTCTCATCTCTCCTGTCTGTCTGTCTCTGTCTCTATGTCCATTGCCTTCAACCTCGTCCTCGTCCTCGCCCTCGTACATTCTTCTCGTCTCGCTCTCTCTTTCCTCCTCTTGATCATCATTCTTTTCTGACCAAGACTTTTCTGTAGCTTAAGTAGCTCTGCAGGAATGTTTATCTAAGGGTTGCAGGTGTCAGGCATATCTCAAACAGGAACCAATGGGAAAGGTGTCTCTCCTCTTTACAGCTGCAGGCTTCAAAGTTACTCAGTTATCACCAAAGAGAAAATGATACAATGATTAATTAGTGGATGGTAGTGATGTCACTGCTGATTGCCATTTGCCTTGCACAGATAATTCAGGGTGCCATGAAGTGTCCAAGGGAGGATTTTATGGTTTTTTAGTTCCTTGGTATGTATTTATTCTTCAGGGTCAAAACTCTAAATTTCTAGTCTTATCTGGTGGCCTGGGTAGTTTGAAGGCTTTTTCTTTCTTTAAGTCCTGGGAATGTTTACTTTTAAGTTGGTGCAGCCTTGCTCTATTCTTTGTTAGTGAAGAGCTAATTGTCTGCTTGTCTTTCCAGGTGCACTAACTGTCTAACTAAGCTCTCTGGTTTCCATCTATTAAGGCTTATCTCTTCCTGGGAAGATCAGCATTTACTCCAGGAATAGCTTTATGATGCACTTGGAATAAACCTGGGTTGCTCTCAAGTTCCAGGACTTGGAAGTCTGGATGTGTTTACAATTTACTTCTGAATAGCATGGCTGTGTTTCATTCCAGCCCACAGTGGACAGCTCAGGGATTAATTTTGATATTACTATTAGGCTATGCAGATCTTATTCTTGATGAGAAAATGTATGTCACCATACAGTAAAGATAAGAAAGGGGCAAAGCAGTTAAGGAATTCCAGTTCCTGACAGCGGATGCCCATGAATCTTGTCAAGCTGAAGATTCCATAGTCTGGGTAACCTGGATCCCAACATATCTGTTATAAGAGAAATTCATAATTGATTATGCAGTCAACCTGGCTAATTACACATAACACACACACACACACACACAAATTCGTTTTTATACGCAGTCAGTGCTTCAAGCTTTTTTTTCCACTTCACATTTGAAAGAAATGAGTAAACAAAGCCCAAAATAATAGATTGTAAAAATCTAATATAACTTGAGACTGAGGAGAAGGAGGCTCAGCAATTCAAAGTACTTGCTGGTCCTGCAAAGGACCTGGGTTCAGTTTGCAGCACCCACATGGTGGCTCACAGCCACCTATAACTATTTCCAGGGGATCTAAGTCCCTCTTCTGACATCTCTGGTCACCAGGAAAACATGTGGTGCACATATATATGTGCAGGCAAAACACTAATATGAAAAAAATAAAATAAATCTCATGTTTTGATTTAGTACGAATTAAAACTTCAGACCAAATCTACAGTAGAAGACAAATGAGAAATTATTAATTTGTACTTTCTGTTTTTTTGAGAACAAAGTCTCTCTGTGTGGCTCTTACTGCTTTCAAACTCTCAGGTACACCCCTGCTCCTGCCTCTGTCCGTGCTCCTGCCCCGGCCTCTGCCTCCAGAGACCTAGCATTATAGGATTATAAGCATGTGCCACCATGCCCAGATCACCGATTTGTTTTTTCCCCCTCTCATTGGAAATAGATTCTTTTCTCACATAATATATCCCAATGCTGGTCTCCCTCACCTTTAACCCTTCCAGTGTCTTCCTATCGCCTCTCATCCCAATCCACTCCTTTTCTGTATTTCATTAAAAATGAAATGGTTTCTAAGAGATTCTTACTTTCAATGCAGAAATTTTGTATTCCAGCCACCACAGTATATAAGAGGAGATAAATGTCTTATGTTGTGTCCTTGGTACCAGAGAGGTGACTCAGTTGTTAAGAGAATTGGCTGTTCTTCCAGAGGACCTGGGTTCAGGTTCCCGCACTTATGGGGCAGTTCACAACTGTCTGTAACTTTAGTTCCAGGGGACCTGACACCTTCACAACAGGCATATACACCAAAGCACAAAAAGTAAAACCAAATAAATCCATTTGAAAACAATGCAGAGGTTTCCTTGACAAACAAGACTCTCATCTTGAGTTTTGCTTCCTCAAAAACTAGATATGCAATGTCCATGGCTAGAAGAATTGGAGCCTGAGTATACACTCTCCCTGAAGACATTGTCGAACTGAAACCCAAGATGGTCATGACCGTGTTAGCCTGTTTGATGGGCAGCAGGGTGAAGAGAGTGTAAAATAACCAATACGAATAATACCAACTTTACTGGCAGGTGCATGATTAACAAGTCAGCTATTCCCAAATGAAGTGCTTATGGCTTAAGGAACTCTCGGTCATTTAAAAGACTTTAGTTTTGATTAACAAGACTAGCTCATGACACCATGACAGCCTTTGGGGAAAAGGTTTAGTAATGAGCAACTCCTATTTCCCATACAGTTGGGTCTGTTTAGCACACCTGAACTATGCTCACACAGCCAACCATTTGCTCTCTCCTTTCGAAATGCAGCCCTTGACTTTTCACATCCTTACGGATTTTCTCTGTGTGTATCCTTTCCCTCGTAGGATATCCATCTCTTGAGACTTAGATGGGTAGATAGGAAGACTATCACCTCTTCAATTTGCTTTCCAAGGTCTACCAGTTCTTACTGGAGAACTGTGGTCAGATACTATGTGGAGGTGAGTGACCTTTGCTTACTTTGTAGTGCTGAAAATTTGCTGGAGTAACTGTGCAGAATGCACTAGAAACTTTTCCTGTCCTTTTATTCTTAAAATCAGTATCTTTTTACAGTAATCTTTCCACATGATTATTTTTTGTATGTTTAGGAATATTTTGGTTACACTCAAGAAGTCTTCTGATTTGCTACTTTAAGGGGGTTTTCAAGTAACTAAACAAGCATAAACTATAGGTGGAGGAAAATGGACCATAAGCTTTCATTTTCCCCTCACACCCAGGCTCAAATCAAATGAAATGTTTTATCTTCAATAAGTCAGTTCTATATATGCTTATTTCTTTTAAAAACCTTGATCACAAACGTCTCTGTCGATCTAAAATGCTGTTAAATATGACACTTTAGAGGAAAGAGTTCAGAATTTAGATGGAGATTTGATAAGCAAATTGTGCTAAGTGTACCATATATTTTTTAATTTTACACCTATAACAAGGAAGTGTGGTCACTAAAAAGGGACAGCCATGTACGCCAGACTTGATGTACTATTGCTTTCTCAAGCTCTTTGCTATAGGTTTCAAGATCATTATGCTAATCTAACTCTGAGAATTGATATAATCTGGTTAGCAACATAGTAGTCCAAATAAATGCATTTGCATAATAATGAATGTCTCGATTTTTGGTTTTGTTTTGTTTTAAAGGCTTCTTTATATTCCTATTTGTGCATGTTCTGTGTGAATGGTGCCATGTGTGGGGAAAGCCATGGCCAATAGAGAAGGCATTGATTCTACTGGATCTGGAGTTACAGTCAGTTACAGTCTACTTGATGAGGGTGCTGGATACCAAACTTGGGTCCTCTGAAAGGGCAGCAAGTGCACTTAATGGCTGAGCCATCTCACCACCTTGTTGCTTTTTGTTTTTAATATAGATCCCCGTGGGTAGTTCAGGATGGTCTTCACCTTGGGTCCTTCCACTTCAGCTTCCCTAGTGCTGGTTGTGCAGGCATGCTTCACCATGGTTACCCTGATTCTCCTCTTGGAATTTCTGTCCCAAAGTGGAATGGCAATGTGGACCTGCATTTCTTCCTTTTTCTGTTATATTCTATAAAATCAACTGTATTTGATTTGAGGGCTGAATTGGAGGGGTGGGACTAAGAAGAGTACAAATAAATTTTACATGTAATGATTTCCTCTAATTTACCTGATTTCCTTCGGTACATAGGAGAAAAAGTATAACATTAAAAAGGTGCTGGTTTCAATCCCTGATCCCTGAAAAAACATTATCTACTCCTTCTTTTCCACTCTCCCTTCATCTTTAATCTTTTCATGTACAGACTCTGAAATTGGAAAATGTGACTTGTCAGGGAGGAGAAATGACTAAGGTTTTCTTAACCTCTGTACAGTTATCACTGCGGCTTGATAATTCTCTCTGACAGAGTGTAAGATGGGCCATCCTGCACACTGTAGGGGGTATAGAAGCATCATGCAGCCTCTGACTTCTGGATGTCAGTGCCATGCTCCTGGTTGTATCCACCAAGATTCTCTCCATCCACGGCCTGTTGCTCCCTGGGATTCAACATGAGCCTTAGCTGACATCCACACGAAACTTGAAAGGTTTTCTGTGATTTTTAACATGAAGTATAGTCCTTCTAGGATCTAATTACATGACAACATTATAAAATAGTTTGCATAAGCATGGTGATATATACCTATTGTGACACTTGGGAAGCTGAGGCAGAAGAATGAATACCATTTCTAAGACATGTCTCAGGAAGAAAGAGAGAAAGAGAGGAAAACAGAAAGGAAGGAAAAAAGGGAGGGAGGGAAGGAAGGAACCGAGGGCGGGAGGGTGGGAGGGAGGGAAACCTTAGTTTATATACGCTAAAGCTTGAAAAGGACTTTTTGAATATATCATAATTATTAAAGACAGCTATGAGCCACAATGGTGGGTGCTGGAAACATAAACTTGCTACTCTAGGGGTGAGCAATCAGAGCTAAGCCATCGTTCAGACGCTCCCTCTCAACACACACACACACACACAGACACACACACACACACACAAACACACATTACTTTTAATTAATTATTAAGACAAGGTTTCCTGGCCTTGTCTGGTCTCTAAGTCACTGGGGATCATTTGAAATTCTGACCCTCCTGCCTCCACCAGTTAAATGCTGGAATCATAAACTTGTGCAATCATGTTTACTTCACTCAGTATTGTGTACCTAACCCAAGCTCTGTGCTCATGCACACTACCAAGTCCACTATATTCTCAATCCTTAGGTTGCATGCTCACTGTCTTGTTCTCTTTCTCTCTCCCTGCCATGCACACACTCTCTGGAGGACTCTCTCTCTCCCCTACCTCTCTCCTTCTGTCTTACTCTCTCTCCTTTTAATGTGTAAATGCATATCTGTGTTTTGTCTGCATGTATGCCTCTGTACCCAGAACACACAGAGAGAAGAAAAGTGATTTAGATCCCCTGGAACTGGAGTTATGAATGGTTGTGTGCCAGGTTATGAGTGCTGGGTACTGACCCCATGTCCTGTGGAAGAGCAGTCAGTGCTCTTAACTGCTGAGTCCTCTCTTCAGCTCACCTAAGCATTCTTTTATAGCAAGGAGTGAACAAAGGATTTGTGCTACGGAGAACCCATATACATGCTTCACATTGGAAAAACCGTTTAGGTCCATGTCAGTCCAAGAAATGTGTAACGGCTTTTGGGTTTGAATGGTCATTACTCCCTAAGGTTAATGATAAGCAAAATCAGGAAAGGATTGCTGAAGACCAGGGAAGACGTGTAATCCCAGCTCAGGGGTCTCTGTGGGTAAATTTTTCCTGGGAGGAGCCCAAAGCTCCCTGTACTTACCACTTCCCAAGAGGTAAGACTGTGGACAGTTGCCTGTGGCTTCCCTGCTCCCCAAAGCTGTCCCTCTCCAGGGGAAGGCCCTGAGGCCTTGTGACATTCCTTGCTGACCTGAAATGCAGATACCTTAAAGAAACGTCCACAACACCACATAACAGGCATTAGGGTCTCTGGAAAGGTGTTTATTGGGGTGGGGTGAGACACAGAGTGTCCGCTGAGTGGAGGAAAGAAGAAAAAAAGAGAGGGGAGAGGGGGAAAGGGAGAGAGACAACAGAGGAAGAAGGAGAGGGACAGAGAGAGAGAGACAGAGAGAACCAGAGAGGGGTGCAATGAGGAGACAAAGGCCAAAGAGAGAGGAGAGAATTAGAAGGAAAGAGAAAGGCCAAAGAGGTGGAGCCCAAAGCACACTGGGATTACAGGAGACTGATGACCCAGGTCAGGTACCTGTCTGCAGGCAGGTACAGGGTTGGTACCTGGCCAGAGGGTGCTGGAGGGGGATCAGGTCAGGAGCGTGGGGGATGGGCGACCTCCAGGGAGGGAGCTCTGGCCAGTCCACAATACCTGTCTGGACAGGACAAAGCACCTCATGGACTCCGTTGTTCTCTTGTCCCTCTTCTTTGGTTTTTCTACTTCTGCCTACACAGGGAACGAGTGAAGGATACATGAGGTTGTTGAGTCAGGGCTTGGACACAAGGCTGGTCATAGCAGCTGCCATGGGGTCATCAAGGGAACCTCAGCTGGAAAGAATACTGGGTTGTGGGGAGTGTATGGAATGGAGGCAGAAAGCTCTGCGTGTTCAGTGGTCCTTAAAAGCTATTTGCTAAGCTGCAGGTGTGGTTCAGCAGTCAGAGCCCCCTTGGCCTTTCTGAGGCCTGGGTTTCCATATCTGGATAAGCTCTGGCACTTTAAACCATTCCTGCCTTGGGATTTGCCGTTAACCTTTTATTTTCTACCATAGGTCTGGTTTCAAAAGGAGACTCCTCAATCAGACATCAGGAAGGAAAACAAATTAAGCCTGCATTAATCAGGCTGTCCTATCTGTTGTAATTGTGATGGTATGACCTCATAGGGATTTGCTGATCCCAGAGACAATCCCTATCCAAGGTCTAAAGACAGTAAACAACTGCTGGAGCCTGGGCCTTTCACATGCAATCTAACTAATGGTCAATTCACACATACACACACACACATCCCTTGCACCAGTATTTCCACAGCCCTAATCTCAACAGGGCCAGTTACTTGATATCTGCAATCATCCCTTGAAACCGCCCCCTCCCTCGTGCTCGTTCAATCACTCACATTAGCCAATCTTCAACCTCCTCACCCAGCCTTGCCCCCTTTCTGTAATAATTCTTTAATACACATGGAGGCGATGTGTGGACTTTAGATGTGTGGACGCTGGCGAGTTTTAGCAAAGTTTAATTTTTTTCAGGGAGGGAAGAGGGGAGGAACACTGAATTTGGAGTAGAACAGGACCCTTCAGAGGGACAGAAGCTGTACAGTGGGAGAGAAATAGGGAGTGGGACCAAGAAGAGAAGAGAAGGAGAGAGCAAGAGGACAGTACAGAGGGGTGAGATGCACAGTGCAGAGAGAGCATGAAGCCCACCCACCTGGTTTCTGTGGGACATCTGCACAGTTCCACTGCTGATGACACAACACAGGTGGTTGGGGGAGAGTCTGGAGCTGGAGGTCTCTGGCAGGAGGCGGGTCTAGCGAAGGAGGAGCATCTAGCACAGGAGGCGGGTCTGGCCAAGGAGGCGGATCTGCCACAGGAGGCGGGTTTCCGGCTGGAGGCGGGTCTAGCGCAGGAGGCGGGTGAAGCACAGGAGGCGGGTCTCGCGCAGGAGACGGGTATAGCACAGGAGGCGGGTTTAGCGCGGAAGGCTGGTTTCCGGCAGGTGGCTGGTCTCGCGCGGGAGGCGGGTCTCGCTGGACGCGGGTTTGCAACACTTTCTACCTGCAGGAATCACAAAAAAAGGCTTTTCCCACAACCCTCTAACCCGTCCCTTCTTATGGACCCTGCTACCTCAGTGCTTCCCAGTGTGACCACTTTCTCTCTTAGGACCTATGAACCACAAACTTTTTTCTCAAAAACTATTGGTCTCAGTGTACCGCCAAAGTGATAGATTAAGACAGGATGTGTGCCTGTAATTTCATCAGTTTAAAGAGAGAGGCAGGAAGACCTGGATTTTGAAGTCATCCTAGGCTCCATAGTGAGTTCCAGCCCAGCATGAACTACAGGAGACCCTGTCTCAGGGAAAACCATTCTTTTGGTCAAATGTGCTAGAAGCGATGGTAATATGGTGATGTCTGGAGTGGATGCTCCATGGATGCTGGGCAATTTTATCTTAGCAGTCTCTTGGCTTTGTGTCTGTTGGTCCCAACTCCACCATCTCCCACATAACCCCAATATGGCAATGGGTCACAGAAAAGCAGTCAGACATGAGTTAAATTTCAGCCACACACACACAAAGCCCCTCTCTCAGAAATCCCTCCACAGCCCCCATCTCTGCATCCTCTTTCCCCAGAAGCTTCCCTTCTCCTCTCCTTTGTTTACATCCAGGCCAGTTAGGGACAGCCACCTCAACCCTTCTTCCACCACACCTTCCCTTCTTCCATTCCTGAGTTAATGTCCTTGAAAATGGCATTCTGTATTGGTACAACTTTGCTGGATCCAGAGGCAGACCCCCGTTCCTCCAGGGAAACAAATTGCCTTTGTACTCAGAATCTGGCCTTGGTGTGACTTCAGAGCTTACGAGATTTACCTATAAGGACAGTAATTAAGTGTTTAACGCACCTAGACAACTACTTCTCTGACTGACAGACTAGGAACATGTGGAAAGATGATTCAGATCAGACACCACTGAAGTAACTAAACTAAGGTCTACTTCTGCTAACAACACAGAAGGAGGTCTTCCAAGGTAGCACACAGAGAGGAAAGAGGCACAGCACTCTCCTGGCAAGAGGTGGAATAAGAAGCTCTCTTCATGCAGCAAAGGTGTTGATATAGGTGGGGTATGGGAACATAATCACAGCTGTCATATTTGCATGAGTGAGTGTCATACATCACACTTTCTAGAAATTAATTGGTCCATCTATAAATAGGTAGTACAAACTGGGTGGTATATGCCAGAAAGACTTGTATCAAAACAAAGTGCCCTTCCTCAATGTTGCAGTTGCACTAACTCCTATATTATGAATGCAGACTGAAGTTCGAAGCTTTGATGAGATGTGCAAACCCATGTTCAAGAGTCTATGTAGCTAATTAGCTGGTTGGAACTTCTGGTGGTTGTGGAGACCAAATGTTACAAGTCCTGAGACATTATCTGGCACTGTCTTTACTCCATTAAGAGCCTGCCTCTCTCTGAACTAACATCCCTGTGATTCTCAAGTGAAATCCTTTTGGAATGACCTAATGCAAAGGCTAAGAATATCATTAAATAGCAATTGAACCTACAATAAATTTTACCCAATGTGCTTGCTCTTTATAGGTGTCAAGCGGGGAAGTGGGGGTATGTGACAACGAGCACTCTGGTGGTAGTGGTACATGCCTTTAATACTAACACACTGCAAGGGATACAGAGGCTTGTGGATCGCTGAATTCAAAGGCTGCATGATCTATAGAGTTAGTTCCAGAACAGTCAGAGCTGTCCAGGACACATGAAAAAAATTGAAAAAGGGAGAGACAGACAGAGAGACAGACAGAGAGACACACACAGAGAGAGAGAGAGAGAGAGAGAGAGAGAGAGAGAGAGTGGTATGCAGTATTAATCCCAAAGATTGGAAGAGAAAGACAACTGAGCTAAATCATCATGGCCAAATTAATTAAAAGAAGTAGTTAATTAAAACAAGCCTTTTTATTTGTGAACACAGGCTGCCTCACCCTGTGGTGAGGATCAAGAGTTTCAAGTAGTGAACTCTTTGAGGTTCCAGTAGTGCCACCCTTAGGCTTGTAGTCCTGGGTGCTATAAGAAAGTAGAATGAGCAAGCCACCAGCGGCAAGCCAGTAAGAGGCACTCCTCCATAGCCTCTATTTCAGCTCCTCTTCTATATAGACAAAGCCATCTGTCCTTGAGCAGGACATCTCGACATATTCTGCAATATTGGAATTAAACGCTTGAACAACTACTCATAACTTATAACAAACATTTTAAGTAGACCTTCCTGTGAACAAGTTAATATTCTTGACACTTTATACGTATTACTAAATCATCACATTAATTCTAGAAATATGACAAATAATATATGTTTATATACATTTATTTGTTCTATCCATTTACTTATTTTCAGCAGTACTTGGGATTGAGCTATATTACCTTGAGCCATATAAAAAATTATTTTATGAGAGGCTAGAGAGAGAAATCTGGAAGTGGGGTGAATTTGTTAGCCCAGCACTATGGAGACAGTAACAAGCATATCCCTGGGGCTTACCGCCCAGCCAACCTAGCCTATTCAGTGAGTTCCAGAGACCTTATCTCAAAAATCAAGATTAGGGGCATGATGGGGAAATGCCTCAGTGCGTAATAGCACTTGCCATATTTGCATAACTCTTGAGTTTGTTACCTAGCACCAATATTTAGCAGCTCACAACTTCTGTAACTCCAGATTCAGGATTTCTGACAATCACTTCTGGCTTCTAAGTGTATCTGCACACAAATGCACATTCCTACACACAGACACACACACACACACACACAAACACACACACAATTTAAAGTAATAAAATAATTTAAAAATATAAGGTGGGAAGGGTGATACACACCTGTAATCCCAGCACTTGGGAGGTAGAGGCAACAGAACCAGGAGTTCAAAACCAGGCTCAGCTATAAAGAGAGTTTAAGGCCATCCTGCTCTACACGAGATCTAGTTTCAGGGATTCAGAGTAACAAATTAAATGGTAGAATATGTATTTTGCCTGTGAGAGGCCCAGTAGTCATTGCCTTGTGTTGAATAAACCTCCAAAAATGAGTGAGATTTTTGTCATACTTGATTCCGTTTTCATGAATGCCATTCCCTCATGAATGTAAGGAGTTGAGGAAAGAACCTTCTGGAATGTCCCACGGGAGGATGAACAAGTGGAGAATAGTGTTTCACATAGAAGCAGAGGATAGGAAAAATGAGCATCTTATTTGAAAGAAATCATCGAGCCAGAAATGGAAGCTCACGCCTATAATCCCAGCAATGAGAGACTCAGATAAATAAGTTTGAGGTCAGTTTTGGACACAAAGTGAGTTCTCAGACATCTAGTGTTAAATATGAGGCCCTGTTTCAACTCACTTCCGCCTCTTAATAAAAAAGAAGTGAAAAGTATTGTAGACAGAGAAACACAATCGGCTCATGTGGCCTTCATTGATAACTTTAATACTTTTCAGCTGATTGCCATAATAGGCCAATTTAAGTGATAAATGGCTAGAGGTAGCCACTACACCAAGTTACAACTTGTACTTTCTGTATCCTCCCTCAAAATATAAGCTATCTAGAGGAGAGAACTTAGTCAATTCTAAGGTTTAGATTGCCTAATGGAAAATTGAAGTATGCATGAATACTTCTTCAAGAATATGTAGGAAGATTTTAGTTTACAGGTTTAGAACACATGTTAGTTGAGATCTACACAAATATACATATCAATAAAACTCATTGTAATTGTTTTCTTTTGATGCTGGGAGTCAAATTCAAGGGCAACCTCATACTTTAGTTTCTGTTTGGAAGAAATAATATGAACTCAATTATCTCAGTCATGAAAATAATCTCTTCCAAAAAGTTTTGCTCATGTGCACAAAACACACACTTTGAGAAACTAATGCCTGGCTCTCTTCCACACATGAAAATAATTTCTAACCCAGGCAGATCACACACACAGAGTTATTTAAACTACAATGTCAAAAATGTCAAAAGTATGCCCGAGAATCTATTTTTCCCCGTGTAACTGATAATTTTCTCTCGAAGCACTCTGTGTGACATGATAAAAATGTTTCCTGCAACATTATCTGAGTTCTGCCCCATGTATTGTACACGTTTAGTTTCTTTCTTTTTCATATCTAGGCCTGAGCTAAAGAATCGTCTTTGGATATTTTATGTATCTGCAGTGGATGGCATGGTATTTATTATTAATAAGGTACATTTAATAATGTAGTTCCAGTAAATCCCTAAATAATACTTTATGTGAAGCAAATAATGCACTCCTTCCTTCTTGAACTCCCAGTCATGACTGTTTTTGTAACAATAAAGCATCTATGTGGATGGAGGGCTAAGCACTGGTGCTGAACATGGTAATGATATGGAAAAATACCCCCAAGGAAATACAAACAATCCTGATAGTCACTCCTGATACAGGAATTCAGTGTTCAGTCTTCATTTCTGTTTGATGTGTAAGGGTGACATTGGATGTAAATCAGTCTCTGAGTTTCCTACGGTTCTATGATCTGAAAAAAAAAAGATTATTAGTGAATATTTTTTGCCATAGTGCAAAACATTTTTCCAATGTTAGAACTGAAAATTATTAAGTATTTTATTCTTTATTATTTTTATTTGTATTTGAGGTGGGGTTGAGCCAGGGTCTGTGTATGTAGCCTTGGCTGTCCTAACCTCAGACTCAGAGATCTGCCTGCCTCTGCCTTTCTAGTGCTGGGATTAAAAAGTTTTCTTGACGTTTAAAACAACAACACAAAACGCTTCGGGCTCGTTCATAACCTCAAAAGTAATGGGGCTCATTCTATTTCAGAGATGATCTTTACCTTTTGGAGCTATGACTTGGTGACTTCATAATGTATTGTCACACCCCTTTAGGATTATAGTCAAAGATACTGACGCGAGTTTTCTAGTCATTTAAGCCTTTTTCCCTGAAGATAGTGAAAAAAATAGCTGGTAAGCCCCATACGTATGGATACAGGATACCTTTCTGTTCATAAGTAGCTCATTGGTACCTCGTGAAATACACCAGGTTGAATTTTTCTAGAGCACCATCACCAGAGTGGCTATAAACAACATTATGGGGTATAGCTCAGTGCTAGGTGCAAGTCTTGTACCTATGAAGCCCTTGTTTTCATCCGCAACACTGGGAAAAAATGTAGTTATACTTTTTGGTTTACCAAGCTGGAGTGAGCCCCTTAACCTAGAGGGTGGTAGAAGAGAGTATAAAAGGACTCATTCAAAACAAACAAACAAACAAAAATCGGTCAATTTGACCAAGTGTGGTGGCACACACCTTTAATCCGAGCACATGGCAGAGGCACAATCAGAGACAGGGGCCAGGCCAAGGGCAGATGTAGAGGCAGGTCTCTGTGAAATTGAAGCTTTCATAGTGAGCTCCAGAGCAGCTAGGGCTGCATAGAGATATCCTATTTCAAAAAATCTCAAACTAAACCAAAACAACCCCCAAATTCCCTTCTCCAAATACATCCACATTATAGCTGCATAAAGACATAGTATGTTTGTTCAAAGTGTCAAAGGTCCTCCCCCAGTGTGTGTGTGTGATGTGGGACTACTCCCTTTTACATCCTGAGAGTTGGGATTAAAGGCATGTGTCACCACTGCATTCTGAATTGGGTTGAAAGGTGTTTGCTAACATTCCTCTACCTAGAGCAGCCATGCTGCTGGATTTAAAGATTAAATATTCCTATACATCACTTTTCTGGCCTTTCTACTTTCCTTAAAAACACAAAGCTATCTTCTCTCATATGATTTACCAGCTAATTGGTGTGAATATAGCCAACTCTTTTAGTTTCAGTAGTTTCAGCCATTTCTCTCAGCAATGTACTCAAATTACTATATGATTTCTCTTTTTAAAAAATGATTTATTTTTCATGTATATATGTGTACCTTTTGGTATTTGTGTTCACCATGTGCATGAAGATGCCTTAAGAAACTAGTTCTCTTAGAACTGGGATTACAACGAGTTGTGGACTGCCCAGTGTGGGTGCTAGGAACTGAACCCAGATGCTTTGCAAGAGTAGCAAGTGCTCTTAACCTCTGAACCATCCCTATAGCCCCTGTGTGATTATTCTTATACACTGTTTATCATGTATACTTTAAAGTGAAGCAGACAGACCATGAATGGAAAATTCCATGCACCACCAACAAGCTTCAACAATAATTGACTTTCGTTTCCCTAGTAGTGGGGAGTTGATGGTGCAGAGAGCTTCTTCCATGACTCAGTAAGGCTTAGGAAATCTTCAGTCATGGACTAATCCCCATCATAAGAGAAACTAACAACTTCTGGTCTGATATTTGTTTTATAAGACACAATATCTTGTGCTTCTCAAACTTGTTATGTAGCTCATGATGACCATGAATTTCTCATCCTTCTTTCCACCTTCAGAACACTGAGATTACAGGTGTACACAATGCAGCCCAGGTTATGTAAGGAATGAGGATCAAACCCAGAATGTCATGCTTATGAGACAAGCACTCAGACAAATGACCTACATCCTTCGCATAGTACCCAATATTTTACCAAGTATTTTTTTTTGTCATTTTGTTTCTTTTTCTGGAGTATTTTAACATGTATCTTATGAGTACGTGTATGAAACATACCAAGCTGTACATTCAAATGTCTACTTAATTTTGAGTCACAATCAGATGATGTTGCACAGACTTAACTCCAATTTACCATGTAACATAAGCTCTCTTTGGGAATCCTTCTGCTTCAGGCACAGGAGTGCTAGGATTACAAGGAATGGTTACCTCATTCAGTTTACAATTCATAAGTCTGCTTTTACGTATTCTCTATTTGGTAAAGATTTCACAGTAAATAACCAAAGTCTGGCAAAATAGCTTAAGAGGCGAAGGCATTTGCCAGCAAGTCTAATGAGCTGAGTTTAATGGATCCCAAGGATCCACATATTTCTGGTTCCATTTTCAATCTATGAATCCCCTTTCATTTTTGTTTTTCCATTCATTTGAGGAATGAGATGGAGATTTTTGGTGTTGGTGTTGGTGGTGGTGATGTTAGTGGGGTGGTTGATTTGGTTTTTTTTTGTCCTGTGAAGTTATTCAATCAGTATTTCACCATATTTTCTGCTGAAAACATCCCATTAAAAATGGAATTTCTAGTAGTCAGTATGGAGTTGGTGAGATGCAGGCTTTATTGTTTCAGTGGGAACACTTTGCAGTTGATGCTTTTATTCTAGTTGCATCATACAAAACTGTACACTGTCCTTCTTTTGCTGTAAAGCTTGGTCTGTGGCTTGCAATATTCTCTCCTCTTCAAACTATATTTTAAAAATTCACATCAATATTTTGCATACTTCAAGATTTGGCAGCACAGGCTTGCCAGGCCCGGCATGAATGAGAAGTATTTTAAGTTCAGGCAGCTCATGTTGCTCTGTGACTCCTTGTTTCAGAAACAACCAAATGGAAACATGGCATAGACTTAGCATTTCAATTAAACATTCATCAGTCAATGGACATGTGAGCTGTCTCACACTTTGGGTAATATGAATAACGATAACAAGAACTTCCTTGGAAGATATTTTTAGTAGAATGACCTGCTTTCACCTGAATGGGAGAGGGATTATTTGAGTGGAGGTAGGCGCTCAACAAGGGAAAAAGAGGGAGTCAGGGGTATGGGGGTGTAGTGGGAGAAGGGGCATGAACAAAGTAAGAAGACACACAAATCTGAAAATGTCATAATGAAAGACATTATTTTCCTTGCAAACTTAAAAAAAACTAATAAGAACAGAGCACAGAAATTAAGAATATCTGTTTTGGTTTTTTTGTATGTGTACTAGGACACCAGTGCAATTAAGAGGGGAATGGAAAATGGGGGATTGACTTAAGTAGGGAGGAGAATGGGAGGGTAATGTATTATAGGATAGAAAGCCAGAAGGAGAGTGAAGGAATGAATAATACTATAGATGTTTGTAAAAGCTATAGGCTGATCTATTATTTATAGCACACGCACACACACACACACACACACACACACATATACACATACATATGCATTACTCATAGTTTAATTGGATGAACCCCCCACCTTGAGGAATAATGCCCTATCGTTGAAGCAAGGAATCTAAAATAAAGAATTCTCCCAGGTTTAGGAAACTTCCTGTTGAGTTTTGTGGTTTGATGGTCTAAGAGATCCTCCTAGCAGTACATGTTATGGCCAATGGTCTGGTTGCCTTCCAGAACTTGAGGATACACCCCTATTGCTAGGCTGGATAAATCACTGAGAACTTAAGCGTAACCACTGCCCCCCCCCAGAGGACCCGGTACAATTAGCTCACATCTGTCTGTTTCTGTAACTCTAGTTCTAAGCACTCCAATGTCTTCTCTGGCCTTGATCTGGCCGCTGTGGACACTAGGAGTGAATGTAGTATGCAGACAAAGCACTCACAGACATGATAATTTTTTAAAAAATTAAAATCCCTGTTCTTGTGGGATGGGGTGTCACCCAACTTGACTCCTTATTAAAGTGTATTTAAGCTTGTTTTCACCGTTAATACTTAGGAGACTTTTGGATGGCAAATTTCCTGTTATGGGGTTCCTTCAGTCATGGTTTGTCTCTCTTAATGGAACCAAACAGTTTCTCAGCCACTAAGCAAGGAGGACTTTCCCATGCCCAACCTCCAGCCCTTTGAGACTCTGGGGCGGAGCTAGGACCAATGACTCATCCTCTTGGCGGCCAGCACTCGGGGTCTGGGTCTCTCTTCCCCTTCCTGGAATGTTCTTCCCCCCAACCAAGACTGGGAGAGTGGGGAGAAAGCTGAGGAGGGTCGCTTAGCCCCCAGTTGTCTGAGATTCGACCCGGAGACAGCCGTTCGGGGATCAGGTTAGATTCTCCCCACCCCCACGCCCTAATGGCTTGCTTGGCATGGTGAGGGATGACTTGGTGTCTCTAGACCAGTCATCTAGTGACTAGAGGTCTCTAGTGCAGGTCTCCCCTCCCTCCTGAGTGTGCGACCCTGAGCCTGGGAGCCTTCTGTGTTGGCGTGCACAGGAAAACCTCGGGCGAGGGGAGGAGGCACCTGCGTGGATTTGCCTCGCTCTGGAGTTTAGGGACGCTGAGTTCAATGCTCTGGGCACCATCTGGAGACCCTGCGTGGGAGGGCTTCCTGTTACCCGTATGCACTTCCCTGGGCCAGAAGATGCTGATGGTGCTGGTGGTGCAGGACAGACCTCAGTGACAATCATCCTAAGTGTTCCCTCCTCCCTTGGCCAGAAGCTGTGGTGTTTTCAGCTAAGGAATTGCTGAAGCACTTGGTTGCCTTGTGCATTGCTACTTGGAATCATTTCATGGATGTTTCAGACCAAAAAAAAAAAAAGACAGCAAAAAGCTACATTTGTGTCTGTTCATTGGCATGCTCTCACAAAATTTCAAGGCCGTTCATTTTTTTCATGCTTTGTTTTTTGTTTGAGACACGTTTTCCTCTGTGTACTCAGAAACTCCCTGTGTACACCAGGGTGGCTTCAAACTCAGATTCAGCTGCCATTGCCTCCCCCATACTAGGACGAAAAGACACCACCACTGCCTGGTGGTCATTCACATTTTAATTGGTCTAGAGTTTTGTGTACTAGGGAAGATATGAAATAATGGTTCTGGTCATTTTTACTGCAGTGATTATGGATCCCACGGCCTGACTCGTGCAAATAAAGACACTGCCACAGAATCACATACTCCCTGGAATATTAAAGGAATAATGAAACTTTAAAAAAAAAATTTCAGATACCGAAGTGTATAATAACACAGAGTATGTCAAAGTTGAGCAAATCATGCACTTAAAAATAGTTAAAAATGCTAATTAACAGATGGTAGTGTTAAGTCTGTATTTGTGTGTTTTCCGATGTACCTTGTATTTCTTGTTAATGAGGAAGCAGGAAATTTCCAAAGCAGCATTATTTAAAACTTACACATGCTGAACAAGTAGATACCATAGTTCTTACTGTTTTTACCACAATGAATATTATGTTCAAATATAGCCACTTTTTTTTTTGCTGTGTTCTGAGTCAAACAGGACAACCCAAGCTTCCTGTAGAAAAATAAAGGGATGACCTAATACAAAAACCAATAAAACGTGTTCACTTTCTATTTAGTTTCTGCATTCCTACATAGTTTATCAGGCATTATTTCAGTGAACCAGGCATGGAACTTCAAATTTCTGAAACAGCCACACTTATTTCTCAAGGTTGTATTTGCTCCCAGCTGGTCTGTGAGATTAATTGATCAAATATTAGTTCCAGTGTAGATTTTGGTTCCCTTCTCACTTTTCTTTCCTGCAAACTTAGAAACTTGTATCCAACATTCTCCTGCCGTATTCTTCTGCATGTTGAGATTACAGACCTATGCTAACACATCCAGAACTGTAGAATAATATATCTATACACAGTCACACACACACACACACACACACACACACACATTCGAGACAGGGTTTCTCTCATATAATTCTACTTTTCCTAGAACTCAGTCTGTAGACAAGGATGGCCTGGAAAATAGAGATATCCACCAGCTGCTGCCTCTAGAGTGCTGGGAATAAAGGTGTGTCCCACCATCACCTGGCCTTATTTTTTAAACTTGTGTGTACGTGTATGATGATGATTGTGTGTGTGTGTGTGTGTGTGTGTGTATGTGTTTATTAAGTGTGTGTGTGTGCTGTGTGTGAGACACGGTTTACATGTTATTTGGAAGACTACCATTGGGAGCTTGTTCTCATCTTTGTCCTTGTGTTAGACACTCTCTCTTGTTTCTACCTCTGCACTGAACACCCTACTATAGGAGGCCTACAATCTCAGTGTTCATTCTGCTCTCTTCTTCGATTCATGTCACCATATACAAAACCAAGGAGACATATGTACACTACAGCTTCTGTCTTTTTTGTGGGTTCCAAGGATCTAAAATTATGTTTTTAACCACACAGTTAGTGCTTTTACCAACTGAGATACCTCACTGACCCTAGATAAATTCTTGGATGCCCTGTTATATTGCCCAATTTGTAATACAATGACAACTGGTTTAGCCAAATACATTCTCTGTTCTATCTTTCCTGCACATTCCTGCTTCTATATTTCTTATGTGTAATGAAATGGTTTAGGGTTCAAAATTACTTTGAATTTTGGGTGTAGATAGAATATTTGTGTGCATATATAAATATATATATATGAATAAAGTTAAATCTCACCTTAATGGCTAATGATGGAATGAAGGGCCCTTTATATACTAAGTAAAAATGATCCTACCCGTAATCTATGCAATTATATGTATTGATTTTTTTTAATGTTTTTTGTTGGGGTAACCTGTGCAATTCATTCATGTCAGCAGTCAGGAGGCAAAAATCGGAAGAGGTCTGTAATTTTGGGATTTTGGTGTTCTGAATATTGAGATCAAAGGTAGTCAGAGCTATGTGGCGAGATATTGTTTTAAGAAGGAGAAGAAGAAGCAAGTGGAGGAAGAAGGGAATGGTGAAGGAGGTAGTAAGTAAGAAGAAGGGGAAAGGAAAGATAAAAATACAAACAACAAAGTCTAAAAAATAAACTTCAATATAAACATGGACTCACAAAAATTCTCTATTCCAAGACCTTGAAGGATGTTATTACAAGTAAGCATTAAAAGACCCAGATTTTCATTTAGTGTCTTAAGGATGTATCATATAGAACTGTTCACAAAAAGCTAAAAAGAAAGCCACCACATTTGAAATTTATAAATACAGAATAGCAAAATCACTTTTATAATATTATATATACACATATTCAGTATAAAGGATTTAATAGTATATGCAATTCAGAAATGGAATTTTAAACACTGAGCAGAGACAGAGACAGAAAAAGAAAAAAAGATACACAGAAATATAAAGCAATAAAGATAGAAAGAAGGGGTGAATGATAATCTGTGTGAATGGGTAGTGGGATGTGAGTGGGTTGTTGGAATGAGGTGGATGGAAAGGTACCATAACTCCCCTAACAAACCATGAATGTGATGCCAAATCTCATGCAGGCAGCCTACTCTTGTGTTCTATAGGGCAGGGGCCACAGAGTTATGTTGAAGCAGGAGCGGTCCTTGCCCCCTAGGGCTAGCAGGAAACGCAGAGACTCCTTTACTCTTGAAGAAGTGGAAGCTGCTAACTCAGTAAACAGATTGGCAGAATGTCTGCCTGCCTCATGGTGAATCATACACCTTTGATTCTGCAAACAGCCATGAATATTGTATGGAGGTTGGCCAAGTGGGCCTCTCCCCCTGCCATGCTAATTAAGGCTTCCCTGCTCAAAGGGAGAAGCCACACCCTTATGAGGAATGTTATTTATTGGGGTAAGCCCTTTGAATAAACGAGTTCGGTTCCATCAGACGCCGGCTCCATCTCGTGTCTCTGTTCTAAGCAAGCGGGGTCAGGCGGCACCACATGGTCCAAGGAACCCATGCCCAAGCGTCCTGGTGCTTCTCCACGACTTTCAGCTTGAGCCTCTCCCCCCTGACCAGGGCGGAGAACCAAGCAGCCTTCTAGCCAGCTCTGGGCTGGGATAGGGCTGTGGCAGATTATACTGGGGAAAACAAGAAATAAGAATGACAGCTGGCAAGCCAACGTTCGATCTACAGGCGGAGTGGGTGAGAACTCCCCTCTTAACACACACACACACACACACACACACACACATACCAGCAGGGGTTCAGAGGGGTAACACATTTATCATTTATTTAGCTCCAGATACAAGAGCTACCACCTGCGATCTCCATCAGGGATCGGGCAACTTTCTAAGCCTTTCCAAACTTTTCTCTTTGGCTCATCTGTGATGTGGGACGTGTATAGTGGAGAAGCAACTGACCTCAGCCAGGCCAGGGCTACCCTCTGGTGGTCGAGTTAAGGCTTCCACACTCACTGCATAGACCCCGACTGCCCATTCTTGGGTTACAGAAAGCCTTCTATCTAGAAATCTCTTTCATCAAAGCAAAAACTGGACACACGACTGTCCAAGTAAAAGCTCTTAGAGTGGTCACCAGATCTGAATGTTGTGGCAAGGCTTCTGGCTTTGAGCATGGGAGAATCCCGTAAGCCCACTCAGTGGGATTAAGAATGTTGTCCCTTATTCAAGTCAGTTCTGTTCTTTTTCTATCAATGGGAAACAGCAAATCAGCCCATAAATAATCTTGTTTCAAGCTTAAGGTGCCACCGTGGTAGGAAAGGGAGACTTTAAAAATGAAGCCATGTGGCAGACTTCAGTCTGAGACTAAGACTATGCAACAACTCAGGCTGTAGCCACAGCTTTTACCACGAGGGGAAACAGTTACATTACAAAAATGTGTGCCCGATTTAAACGTGGTGGATCAGACCGTTTGCTTCTTAGCGCAGATTTCTTCCCCAGCCTCCTGCTGTGGATTCACAAACGGTTCCTACATTCACAATCTTACAGAGAATTAGCACAGTGGCTGAGGCTAACAGGGAGCCAGTAGACTAGGAATCTCTTCTTCAAGGGTCATATTTACAGCTTAAATGCTCAGCAAGACTGGAGAGAGACATGCATTTTACTTTTTCTCTAACAATGGTGCAATCTTTAGATGTTCTATCCCTTAAATTTTCTTTCCAATGTGCAGAGGCGTTTGGACAGCTTCTAGCACAGCAGCGGAGAAATCGGCAGCCTTGCGAGACAGGGTGTCTGGGTACGCCATATTAAAGCAATCTATAATCCAAAAATTTGTGCGCATTCTCACATGTGCTTGGGAGAGAGCACATAGGTGCCTCCTCCCAGAGGGTTTGAAAAAGAAGGTCTTTATGTAAATATCCCATGAGGGCGGAAGAAGCTTCAAGCTGGGACCGGATGGCCCGTCCATCCTAAAAGCCGATTGGACGGTCACAGGTCGCCTCTAATCTCTACAGAGATGGGCAACTATGCCTGTCTCCTTCAAATAGTGGTTGGTCAAACCGTTCATGCCTGTGACGTCCACATAGACTCTGCCATGTTGGACCTCCGCAAGTCCTCCTGTCCGCAGAAAGCCGGAAGAATCCAAGCAGCAGATCCCTTCCCCCACGCAAGCTGCCTTCACGCACAGAGGTGTTAATTTTAAACAAAAAGCAGTAGGCTACCGCCATTTTGCAGACAAAATCCACAGCGTGGGTCGCTCTGCGGGACCTAGAGCTGTGCGATCCGCTCCAGCAGCGTGGTCCCAGCGGCTGAGGCCACGCCCTGCTACCAGCCGCTTTTCTCAGAGGAAAAAATCACGCAGGTTTAAAAAACAACCCTGACAACTGTCTTTCAAAGTTGATGGCTCAAATTCACAATTCACCTGGGTAGATTAAAATCAGGTGGTTTAAATTTATCAAAATCATATTGCAACTGAGTTTATTATCAAAATATTCTAACTTTAAACAACATTGATTGGCTTATTCAATATGCTAGGAGTTTTTAAGCTTTATTCAGCCCTCTGGCCTATATAGGTACTCAATCCAACTAATATAAAGGAATTAGGTTATAAAAATAATCCAAAGATGGTTGAATTCCAACGGTTACAGTTTAATTAATATTTGCTTCACTTCAGACACTAATGCTGTTTTATAAACAACAAAACAGTCACATAAATAACACTAAAGAACTGAGACCTTCTGGTTGAACACCGAGAAGTTTCCCAAATGGCTATTAAAAGCCAGTGTCATGGTTACAAAATAAAAAATCTCCATTGGCTATCTCCAAGAAATAAACAAAAAGGTTTTCTGTAATATCGAACCAGCTCTATCAACAGGTAAAATGCCTTTGGCTCAAAAAGCCTAGGTGTCACAGGTCTTAATCTCATCTCTTCTTAAGCTTGCCAGTGCCTCCCCACCAGAGGGATAACTCAGGAGACAGGTCCAACCAGTGGCAGCACCGCTGGACACTCCATTATTGGAGTCAATAAAAATAAAAGAATGGGGTATTCTCCTCCCAAGAGGAAAGGGTTTCTATCTCCCTACAGAGGTCTGCTATCCTGATGTCACAACAAATCCACACAGATCCAAGAGAGCAGATGACTCTGTTCAGAAGAAAGAAGAACCAGACTTCACTTCAAGGCCAGTGATAACTGAAAAAATATTTCCCCTCAGGAATCTTATACCCAAAGAGAAACTTCAGCATGTAGGCTTGATCAGCGAAACTTCAGTCATGCCCATCTGGCTAACTCAAACGCCAAATAACCACTTCATTTCCACAGGTTCCACTTCGTGACCATCCAAAAAATAATATTTGGGTCCCAGCAAAAAATGCCAACTGAGGAAGAGGACAAGATACCCTTTAGGGGAACAACACCCAAGAAGTGGTATCCACAAACCCTTCCCCCTTTCTATACTCACAGGAGTGGCTGGAATATCACTCCAGCCTGGCATCTAACTTTTCACTCTCTATCAGAGAAGCCAAGACTGGTAAAATTCTCTAATATTAACAAACTTAAACTTCTTTACAGGAAATCACAAGAAGATGGTCTCAATATCTCCACTCAGAGACACCTGTCTCTCTGAGTCTCACTCAATTCTCAAAACCCTAATACCTATATAAAATCTTCTGATGCTATACCTTGCATCTCAACTTATTTCTTAAATCTAGGCCTAATCAAGGCTTTCTCTTCTTTGGTACCAAAGACCTAACAATCCCGGTACCAAATTTCTTCTCCTGGATTTCAAATCCTTCAAAGATCATCCACAGGTTTCCAAGATCCTGAAACAAGAACTAAAGACAGCCCTTCCCCCCACCCAAGGAGACCAGATGAAGACAGCGCCATTCAGAGACCAGCTGAAGACATTGCTATCCAGAGACCAGCTGAGGACAACACCATCCAGAGATCAGCTGAAGACAACACCATCCAGCGACCAACGGCTGATCAATGGAGCTGCAGCTCTGCAGTTCCACACCTGGACAGAACTTGTGGGGTGGGGCAGATGAATAAAGTGACTCTGGGCTGGGAATTACAAGTTACCTACCCCACTCTAAGAATACCAATTACACCATTCCCACAGAGGCAGAGAGAATGCCCCAAAATTTTCAAATGAGATATAATGAACCTTCATTTTTTTAAACAAAAACAAAAAGAGGAGATGTAGGGCTCCGGGCCACAGGGTTAAGTTGAAACACGAGTGATCCTCACACCCTGGGGCTAGCAGGACACTCAGAGACTCCTTTACTCTTGAAGCCCTGCTAACTCAGTAAACAGATTGGCAGAATGTCTGCCTGCCTTGTGGCGAATCATACACCTTTGCCTCTGCAAAAAGCCATAAATATTGTATGGAGGTTGGCCAAGTGGGCCTTTCCCAGTGCCATGCTAATTAAGTCTTCCCTGCTTGAGGGGAGAAGTCACGCCCTTATGAGGATAGGTTATCTATTGGGAAGAGCCCCTTCAATAAACGAGTTAGGTTCCATCAGACGCTGTCTCCTTCTCCTGTTTGTTTGTTCTCAGTAAGTGGGGTTAGGCAACACCACGTGGCCTGAGGAACCCACGTCCCAAGCGTCCCTGGTGCTTCTCCACAGCTTTCAGCTTGAGCTTCTCACCCCTGGCCTGGGAGGAGAACCTACTGGTATTCCAGTCAGCTGCGGGCTGGGATAGGGCTGTGGCAGAATGTGCCAAGGAAGACTGAGAAAAAAGAAAAACAACAGGGTTCTATTGGCTAGGTCACCTTGCATAGCATCGAGGGAGAACTAACACCGAGATTGAAGGGTTTACAAGCCCCGTGTCTGGTGCTAACCTTGGAGGCAGCCAAAGTAGTCTAGGGGCCATCTTAGAAGTGCTCAGGCCTGTGGAGATAGCGTCTGGACTCTCTGTCAGCTGCTAGAAAGAAGGAAAGTTTCCTGTTGGGTGGTGGCATGCTTTTCCCAAGGGAACAGGATGTATGGTCTGGTATCAGACAGGCCTGCCTACCCTGGATACTCTCTGGGTAGCACTGTATATAGGAGAGAGGTAGGGAGAAGGAAAGGGAGATGTAAGGAGAGGTTCTGAGAAAGAGAGGATGGGGCAGGAATATCTCGGTCTGGGGAAGTGATAAGAAGAGAGATACAAAGAGACACAGAGAGAAACAGAGACAGATGGGGGTGCGGGGTAGAATCCCTGTTTGTGATGCTAGGTTATGTGTTTGAGTTTTTGTTGATTAGCACGTAGCCTGTTGGTCAAGCTCATTCATTCACATGAGTGCTCTGGGCGCTCTGGTCCCTGGGTCTTGGGTGTCGACCCCTATTCAGATAAGATGAACGCACCTTGATGGAGCTTCCTGAAAAGAGGTCACTGAGGAGGGCCACCCTGGTGGGACCAGTGAGAACTGTGTTGTACCTTTTGTCTAGGATCTCCTGGGTCCTCGAGACTGTGTTCATAGAGCTCTGAGTTGCATGTGTGTCTAGACCCGGCCACAGGCAGGTGAAACACACATATGTGCGTGAGAGTGACTTAGGTGTTTGCAGACAGGAAAGGGTACCCAGGATCCTGAGGGATGCCTGCTGGTTGGTGTGGGATAGGGGTGAGTGAGTGGGGGCTGATGGCAGGACTGAGGACATGACAGACCCAGAGAGAGCTCATAATGTTTGCCTGGCAGTGCCTAGGAGATGGGTGGGGCTGGGGCCCCTGCCTGGGCCTGGTAGGCAAAGGGGCAGATGAGATGTCATGTTTCTGGTTTTGATATGTCCTTGTCTCCACATATGGATCCTTCCTGGTTGGCTTACCTCTGCAGGTGAGGTTGTGAATGTCTCAGACCCCTGATAACCCCTGCCAGGGGTGATGGTTTCAGCCTCCATCGGAACCCAGTAGGCAGGGCACCTAAGTGCACCTTCCTGGATCCATGGAGAAGAAGTCAAGTTTATAGGGGTCTTTGTCATCTCCCATCAATCAACGTCAGAGACTGGAGCCCTCCCAAGTACACACAGCTGTCTGTTCTGCTTCCATGGGTGAGCCACTTTCTGCCAGGTCGAAAGGCCTTGCTGGGCTTCCTAGGACCCCATCAGGAGGGGTGGTCTTCTCTCCTGACCAAGGCATCTGCCCTCCCTCCGCTGTGTCCTGATCTCTGCTACAACAGGATCCTGCTGCCCTACCAGCCAAGTGTCAGGCTGCCAGGGGATGGGGTAGGGTAGGGTGAGGGTCCTTGGCAGATAGCCTTGACCTGGGAGCCTGGTTTTGACGAGGGTCCCACAGAATCAGCACACCCAAGTCCTGCAAGGCAGCTCTAGTGGTCATGCAGATGGGGATAGTTCAGTCCAAAGCACTTGGATCTTGGCTGGGCAGCAAGGGGTCAAGACCGAGCCCGTGGTCCCCTGTTCCCTAAGTCCACGTTTTTTGTCTCTGAGGGTGCTTCCATGTGGTCCTCATTGCCATGGGCTTCTCCTAGGATTCCCTCTGGGATATCATCAGGGACGACTTCCAGGGACTCCCTGGCACCCAGAATGGCTGGGTGTGTAGCATGGCTTTGCACTTGAGGGCCTTCCACATCCCCAGTTTTCCCCCCTCCCCACCATACTCCACATTGTGATCTTCTACACTGCGGTCCTAGGCTCTAGAGGTAACCCGCCCCATTCCCCCAGTGTTGAGAAGCCCCTCACCCTCCTGCATACACCCTACACAGTTGGTATCCACCAGGAACAGGATTGAAGCACCATCTCTGACCAGTCCCTGCCCAGAGACTTGGTGGCCATCTTGGAGTCCAGTGGTAGCTGTGCCACACTTTGGTTCTTACTTTTTTCGTGAAAAGTTTTTTGCTCATGGAAGGGTGGAGGGAGTGTAACCAGAACCCGAGTTAGTTGACTTTCTAGGTGCACTACTACCATCAAGCTGAATGGTTACGCTGATCCCACCAGCAGGTCCCTGTGCTGCTACTGGACATGATGGCAAGCAGGGTAAGCATCGCCTTGCTCATAGCTGCACAGGAAGGACTAGTGTGTCTCCCTCCAGCAGACTTGGCTGCCCAGGAGAGCCATGGGAGAAAACAGGGTCCAGGTGACCCGTGTCCTTGGAGGCCACAGCTTTCCCCAGAGCTAGCCAGGAATCACAGGGCTTGGCCTGCCCCTAGAGGGAAGCACCTCCTTCCAGGTCCTGTGGCAGCCATGTTTGCTTGGATGAGAGAATCTTCCTACCAGGGACCCTGTGTCAGGGACTGTGTCTGGGTTGAGACTGTGCAACTAATGGAGCCCGACAGTGTGCATGAGCCCGCTGTGGAGGACCCCCGAGCTTTTGATTGAGTCTCACCAGCAGCACCGAGAGCTCACACAGTGACCTCCCCCACAGCCCAACAACCCCACCACAGTATCTGTTTAAGGCTATTCTCAGGCTGTCAGTGCCACACAGCCAATGTCACCAAAGAACCTCCATCCATTTCAATTCATCCTTGCCTTCCTCATTCCCTCCTCTCCTCTCCCTTCTATGTCTGCCTCAAGTTCTCTCTGCCTTCCTAATTTCTTTCTTTGCAGTTCATTTTTGTTCCCTTTTTTTCTTAAATATTTTGATTTTTTTGTTCATTGGTTGGTGTTTTTGTTCTTAGGACATTGGGTTCTGTTTGAGTAGGACTGCAGTTGAAGTTGAGGGGCAAGGGCCTGGCAGCAAATGTATATACACTACAGCCACATGCCCAGAGTCTTAGAAGCAGACTGGGATTTACAGAAAGGACAGAGGTCATCTGGTTGTGTGTTGTCGGTGGGCCCAAGGCAGGCTTGTGTGTGGTTCAGGGTGAGTCTTAGTAGAAGCAGTCAGAGTGGAGTGTGGACTGAAGGGCAAACTGCCTCCCGTAACAGACCCCCTCCCTGCGATTCCAACACTTAAGCAGGCAGCCCTCTTGTGGATTCAGCTGATGGGGTCACCTTGTCTAACCGCCAGGGAGAAGCAACACTCAGGTTGAAGGGTGGACAAGCCCCTGTTGTGTCATGGAACCCAATGGCATAGGGTATATGGTCTGTCATCAGACAGGCCTGTCTGTCCTGGATACTCTCTGTCTAGCACTGTATATAGCAGAGAGGTAGGGAGAGGGAAATGGTGATGTAGGGAGAGGGTCAAGCTCATTCATTCACATGAGTGCTCTGTGGGCTCTGGTCCCTGGGCGTGGGTCCTGGAGAGAAGAGATGAAGGCACCTTGAGAGAGCTTCCTGTGAGGAGGTCACTAAGGAGGGCCACCCTGGTGGGACCAGTGAGAAGTGTATTGTGTCTTGTGTCTAGGTGCCCGTGGGCCCCTCAACTGTTTTCAGAAAGCTCTGAGCTGCTTGTGTGCCTAGCCCCGGCCACAGGCAGGTGAAAGAAACATGTGCCTGAGAGTGACTTGGGTGTTTGCAGACAGTAAAGGGCACCCAGTATCCTGATGGGTGCCCGCTAGTTGGTGTGGATTGGGGGAGAGTGGGTGGGGCTGACGGGGGAAATGAGGTTATGACAGACCCATAGAGAGCTCATAAAGGTTGCCTGGTAATGCCTAGGAGACGGGTAGGCTGTGGCCCCATGACGGGGCCTGGTAGGCAAGGGGACAGATGTGATGGCCTGTTTCTACTTTCGACATTTCCTTGTATCCACATCAGGATCCTTCCTAGGTGGCTTGCTTTTACAGGTGAGGTTGTGGTTGTCACAGGCCCTGATATCCCCTGCAAGGGGTGATGGTCTCAGCCTGCATCTGTACCCCGATGGCATGGTATCTATCACATCTCCCTGGATCCATCGTCATGAAATGTGAAGTTTTTGGGTGGTCCTTCTCATCTCCCATAGTGGTCAGGACTCAGAGATAACAATCTGGAGCCCTCCCAAGTGCACACTGCTGGTTCTGCAATTGTATTGCTCAGTCTTCGAAATCCCCCTCATCTAGTACAACTAGGAGATCAGTTTTTTTTTCCACAGGCAAGGAGCCTTATAGTGCTGAGCAAATCATCTCCCTAGCATCTGGCACTATACAAGAGATTTAGTTTCTGAGATAACTCCCTTTGTGAATTTTTAAAGTATGCAGTGGATCTCTTTGAGTGGTCCGAACTTCGGTTCAGGATCGGCTAGTTAAGTGCTAAGAAGTAACAAAAACCTCTGGGAAAGGGAGCACTTGCTATTAAACAGATTTCTGTAATAGCCAGTAATTGACATTGAATCGAGGAGCAGTCAGTGCCTTCATCATTAGGTGCTTTGCGCTTTTCATTCCTACCTGGTATTGTATCCTGAGTCAAATCTTTTGACTCTGTAAATATGGTTTATTGGGATATAATATCCATCAGGTTCATGCATCTAATTGAATATATCAGTGATGTAAGGTCCCACAATAATTAGTGTAATGAGAAAGTTCAAATGCCTTGTATAGGCTGACATAGTTACTATCTAGAGGAATCCTTCAAATGACAAAAGGACCAATCATCAATTTTATTTCATACTCCCCTGTTAGTAATGGTTTTTCTTTAAGCAAGTTTTCTATCATATTGCCAACTTAATGAATCTGAGTCTATTTGTCCTCAACAGGTAACTTTTTGGTATCACAATAAGCACTGTACATGCCATGTCCTCAGTCCTAGGGAGTTTTCTTTTGAGTAACAATTCCAGCCTGATGAAATGGGGCGTTGTAATCTCTTAGACTGCTTCCTGCTGAAACTGATCATCATAGTCAGGGGCCCCCAGAACGCCATGAAAGAGTTCAAAGCTGGGGGGTTTCAGCAGTGGCGTTCATCTAGTTTACTGATCCAGTTGAGTGAATAGGTGTGGTCACATCAGTTGGACTGGCCATCATCTCTCAGCAAGTCCAGGACTCACAGCACATGAAGCAGTTTGATTCCCAGATGATGTCTCTTAGCCAAATGGTAATCTGTTGTAAAAACTAGAGACAGAAGTTAAAGTTTAAGGAAGCTAACATTTGGAACTTTAAGTATTGAAATTCATAAGTAGAAAAAACAGCTAATAGATGTCTGTTAAACAGCCAATGAGAAACACCTTAGACTTGAGAGTATGAAGGCACTTAAAAACATAAGTTTTTTAGGGACTTTATAGTGGACCATAAATTACACAACACAAAATCCATATGTTAGTCAGTTAATATTTTTTTACAGAGTACAATATCATAAAATGTTCTCAAATAACCAAAACCAGGTTAATAAAAATAAAATACAAAAACATGCTATATACCACATAGACAAAATCTGTCATTTTTAAGTGTAGAGAATGGTTCTTGGCTTCCTCTAGCAACAAGGTATGATTTTATATATTCAGAAGAGAAAGGGAAAGCCAAGCAAGCCTCTAGACCTGGATAAATTTGGATAAAAACAAAATCTGTCACCTTATCAGATGTATCCAGGATTTTGATGTTATAACTCTGAAGCTTTAAAATTTTTAAATCACTCTCTTATACCTTTTAAGTTTTATCTGTATATCTTAAACTACCATTTCAGACCATCACACAACTTACTTAGGCTTTCACATCCACAGACATTTAAACTTTCACATCTTTTTAAACCTCAATTCTTTTTTAAACCCTCATATCTTTTTTTAAGACCTTCAATGTTTTTTTTCAAATCTGACCATTTACCAGAGACAAGAACTGTTATTACTGAGAGCAGTAACTTTATGGTAAGGTAGTTTAAGTGAAGGGACTGTAAATGTTACATCTAAATCCTGTTTGTCCTTTAATATGGAGTCTGTAAGCAAGACAATTTGTAGCCTGAGAGGGAGGAGCAGCTTGTCTGTTGCTGTTCAAATAACGGAGTTAAAGTGAGCCATCAAAGCCATCAGAGATCTGGGAATACTAAATTATAGCAAAAAGTATAGCTCAATTATCCTGTGTCAATTAAAATGACAGAGATTTACCCATACCTAGACGGTTGATCCCAGACTTTACATGTTCTCTGCAACCTTATTGAGAACAGAGACCTCAAGGTAATGGCACTCTTCAATTACCAGGCCAGTTTTTCAGTTACCAGACCAGAAGGTATCTTTTTTGTAGAAAAAGACTCAGAGGGATCGGTCTCTACTCTGTCCATCCAAAGCAGGGCCATCAACTCTATAATGTCCTATTTTGTCCACAGTTTAGGAAGGTAGAAGGCAATTGAGGCATTGGGCAGTTTTGCCCAGTGGTCCATCATCACAATATGGGTGAGGTTGTTCTGTACACATTTGCCTTCTCTGGAGGTGTTGGGGGTCACTGTTAGGATCTGGTGTCTCTGCTTGTATAACTCAATTAAAAGCCATATTCATCAGATCTCTGAGGTGTGAGGACCATCTATCACGTCTCTCTGTGTTAACCAAACTTTGCCTATTTTTATAGATGCCAGTCACAGGCCTAACAAAGAAAACATATACAGGAGACCATGTAAAGCTTATTTTTGTAAGGAACTAGAATATCTATTAGGTGACTGACAATTAACTTGTATGTTCTAATTATCAATTTATTGTATTTAATAAGTTAGTGGCTTTTTAGCTATCCTTGATAGATTTTAGCCCTAAAAAAGTAATTTCTGAATTGAAGCTCCTGTTGAAAACAAAACTTTTAACTTCTAACTATAATTTACAGAGAGATTGGGAACTTTCCTGTCCTTTTTATAGTGTACGATTACAGATTTTTTTCAACACCATTACAGAGCATTATAATTTTTATCCTCTTTTAATTATTAAAATAACTAAGGCTTAACAAAGTTAGCAAAGACAAGCAGATAAACAAACATCTTTATACCTGAATAGACCTTACATAAGCAGAGACATATTTCAAGTCAGTGGTTCTCAATCTTTTTAATGCTGTGACCCCTGTAACTCATTTTTCATGTTTCAGTGATCTCCAGTCTTAAAATTACAACTCCAATATGATCTGAAATGTAAACGTCTAATATTTAGATGGTATGAGACCATCCCCACCAGAAAGGAATGAGAATAGTTGTTTTAAGTTTTTTGTTTTTGTTTTCCGAACTACTTAGGCCATTGTAAACATTTTAGAAACTTAAAATGTCCTATAGCCTTGTAAATTTAAATACCTTAAAAGCTGTTTCTAGAAATATCAGTTTTAAATTTTAGCTTTTTGTAAAATTCCAAACTTCTTAAAGTAGTTTAAAATCTCCCAAGTATTGTTGCTTGTAATATCAAAAATACAGCTCCTTTTTTTTAACTTTTACATTTTAAAAAGCAAAACTAAGTCCCATTGTGTAATGTACATTTCTCTTGTTGTACTCTCAGCCTCATTCTGTCTTTTAGGCCTAAGCCAGGTGCTACACTAGAGCTCAGATATCACATGTCCCCTCAATCTCTAAAACTGCACGTTCTTTTACAAATAAACTTTAGGTGTTTCTACTTATTTTGTTTTAATCCTTTTAGTCTTAAACCGAAAAATTTGGCTACCAGCACAAGGTACATTCCTGTATATTGAATGCACAGAGGTATAGCTTTAATATCTTATTAAACACTTAAAAATCTAAACTTTATAAACTTTATAAAGGTTTTAGGATAGAAAAACACCATATAAAACTATGTTAATCTAGAATATCTTAGATCTGCTGTCTTTTTGATGGGTACCTCCCCATGTGGATGCCTCCATTAAGATAGCGGTGAAGTCAAGTGTCATTTGTCCTCTTTGACCCCAGTAAAGACTTCTTGAAGAACTTCATGAAGACTTCATGAAGAACATGACTTCAAGATATAGTCTGCAATTCAGCAAAGACAACAATGGTAACCTAAAGCATCTACCTCTTTTTGCAATCTTAAATTTCTTGTGAGCTTCAGGAAGTTGACTTGCATCCACCTCCCACAGGTCAGACTCCAGACTTCAGTTTTTCCATCTGCCCCTTCATGAGACTATGATTTATCTCTCTCTTCCCTGGACTTGGGAACCCTTCCCCTCACCACTGCCAAGACCATGGTCCTAAAAGTTCCAAATGTAAGAGTTTCCTAAACTTTTACCTCTGTTCCAAGCATATTTTTTAACAAATTTCTATTCAGCTGATAGACACTGCCTCAAATCAGATCTGCGCTCAAGTTACAAGCCCTAGCCTTGCTGAGAGCTGATATAGACCAGACCAGTTCAGCAGATGTCATTCCTGTCCACTCAGCTGGATCAGTGAACTGGATGCTTCTGATGAATACCCCATTTCCTGACCCCGTCCCCAGGTTTTGACTAAATTAACAGCTTCCTGGGACTCCTGACTTACAATGCCACAATCTCAACAGGAAGCAGTAAGAGAATATGATGGCCCATTCACCCCGGCTGAAATCTTTAGTCAAAAGAAAACTCCCTGATATTGGGGACATAATAACTTGTTAACTTTTATGGCTATTGTCATATCAAAAGAGGTACTTATTTAAAGGCCAAATAGAACTAGATCTATCAACAGATAGATCCATCAACTCAGATGGTTCCATCTAATGTCAGCTATCAAAGAGCTTACATCACTATTGCCCTAATTGGATGCAGCAAATTGTCCACTCTTGATTTTTTGGTTCACTCACAGACCCTGGACAAGTAAAACAACTTGCCCCAATTCCTACCTTACCAGACGGGCTCCTGATTACCTTTTAAAAAAAAAGGGGTGATGAGGCCCATGAATATCCCTAACACTGGATGGAGTCTGACTGACAGAGTTAAAGACACTGTGGCTAAGGAATTTTTGGCTCATCAGCTATCTTGCTCCCCTTCTTTGCTGTAATGGCGACAAAAAGCCTTTCATCAGTAATAGTATCTATGTGGCCTACCTGAGCTGGTTGTTGTTGGCTGAGAAAGGGATGCAGCCATTTTACTTGAAAATCCTGAAGGCTTTTAAGTCCTGGCATATGCAGGAGCTACTTATGTACACTGCTAGCATATCGTAAAAGACATCCCTGGGGTGGATGTCGGTACTCCCAGGAAGAGATAAATAAGCCTTTAACTGATAGAAGCTAAAAGGAAAATTAGCACACCGAGATGAATGAATAAATCGGCACCAAAAGAGCTGAAAGTAACCAACAGGCACATCCAACCATTAATGGGTCATTGTGTCAAATGTTTTTTGAAATAATCGCAGAGCTTGCAGGCTGCAGGAGGAAGGGCACGGGCTCCATCTTAAACTGACGCCTTCATATCAAGATGACTCCTGATGAGACATGATTGGCATCTGCTTGTGGACTATCATCTACGTATCAAACTGGCTCCTTCCAAGACTTGACTGACGTTTGCATACCTTAAAAGGTGCTTCAGCCTTTTAAGTTACATAAAAGACTTTTTCTGTGGCAGCCTCCTTCGATGTGACTTTCCCCTTGGCAATGTTCATTATCATTCTCTCTTTCCCCTTTTCTCTTCTTAATAAGTATACTGTTAATTTTTCTATTCTATTAATGCATTTTATTTCTGAAGCATTCTGTATGTGTCATTTTCAAAGCTGGAAAAGTGTGCCATATTGGGTCCCATACAGGAATGAACTACTGTGTTCATTTGTCATAACTTTCGTTGTTTTTCCTCCTTCATGGAGACTGAGGAAACTGTGCAGACTAGAGCTGGACTTGACTGCCACAAGGGGAGAATGTTGTGAATTTCCCAGAGCTGCCTAGAGATCCTTGGAGCTCAGCAAGCCCCAAAACTCCCAACAATCCCACTCTCTGACCTATTACTGCCCGTTGAACCCTGTACCTGACCCCAGAAAGGTATCTGTCCTGCATCATAATTTCCATATAACCTCGTGGACTTTGGAATTTTTGTCTCTTTCTCTTTTGCCTTTCTTTATTTACCTTTCTTTCTCTCTCCCTCTTTCTCTCTGTCTACAGGGTCCTGTTCTACCCGATTCAGTGTCCCTCCCCTGTACCTAATATACCTTTCTTACAAAACTCACCAGTATGCATCTAAACTCCATCTATCACCTTCTGTGTGTATAAAAATTTACAACACCTACCTGTAGAAATCACAGCAAAGGCATTTTCCTACAACTTCTTAGCTCCTTCCTTCTGCATATCAAACCCCCGTACCTCAGTGCTTCCCACTGTGGCCAACTTCTCCCTTAGAACCTATGAACCACACACTGTAGTCTCAAGAATTGCCATCTCATGAACACATACATTTGTTTTAATCTGTGATCTTGTTGGGCTCATGCTAATAGCTCCAAGTAGACACTGAGAGATATGTGTATGTCCATAAAAATCAATTTATTTTCCACGGGTTATATACTGACATCAGAGCTATTCAATTAAAAAAACATGGCAACCTCGAAAGCTGGCCATGTGGTGCCTTTTCAACCAAATAGGTGGTACCAGTGGGATCCTTCTGATTGGTTAGGATCTGAAAACGTGACTGGCTGTCATCTTGGGAGGAAGCCAGGGGCTTCCGGTAAAGTGAGTACTTGACAGTAAGCATAGAGGCAAGGTCAGTGCCATCTACCACTAGTGGGTGCTGGTCCTCTCAATCTGTTGCTGTGAGGTGACACCATGCCCAAACAGCTCTTATAAAAGTAATGTAACTGGGGCTTGCTTGGAGTTTTAGAAGGTAGTCTGATAGAAATGGGCATGACACCATGCTCTAGAGTCTCAGGCAAAAGCTTTATTGAGGTGGGGCAAGACACAAAGTGTCTGCTTTGGAATGGGGAAGGAAAGAGACAGTAGGAGTCTGCCAGGTTGTCTTATAAAGGGATGGTGGGTTGTTTGAAGCATGCACATACGTCTAACACCTGTCCACAGGTGAAAGTGTGATTCAGCAATGGCAAGGTAATTGGAGTTAGGGTAGGGTATGGGGAGTGGGTGAAGCCATTGAAGTTGTAATAGGGTGTGGGGTTGTGTGAGTTCCAGGGAACAGGGGTCTTGGAATATGGCCAAGCAAGTTTCTGAAATGTTGTCAGGCAGCTTTGGGTAATTCATAATACAGTTCATCATGTGCATTGCAGGAAGCATGGAGGCACATAGGCAGGCATGGTGCTGGTGGAGAAGTAGAGAGTTATTTATCCAGATACACAGGCTGCATAAAGATAGAGACTCTCTGTTGACCAAGAATTCTAATCTAAGAGCCTATAAGAGGCAGTCTTATACAAACCATATTCCACTCCCCAGTCCTCTTAGGCTTGTAGCCTTAGAATAATGCAGTAATGCATTTAATACAATTTCAAAAGTCCCCATATTCTATCACAGTCTCAATATGGTTTAAATGTCTAAAGATCAAAGTCTCTTCTGAGGGTCAAGGCAATCTTTTAAGTACAACCACTGCAAAAGCAAAATCAAAAAGAATATCACATATTTCCAACATACTATGGCATAGAATATATATTAACATTTCAAAAGGGAGGAAAGGGATCATAGTGAGGAAATATTGGACCAAAGTAAGATGTAAAATTGTCAGGGCAAACTCCAAACTCTGCTCTCCATATCTGATGTCAAAGCTCACTTCAGCCCTCCAATTTCTTGCAGCTTTATTGAATGAAACACACTTCTCTCTCTTGGGTTGGTCCCACTGCCTGTTAGTGGCTCCCCTTGGCAAACATCCCATGACAGTGGCATCTCCCACATCTTGGGGTCTCCAAAGTAGTCCAGTCTTCACCTTCACAGATTTATACAATAGCCTCTCAGCACATTCATGCAGGAGCAGCCTTGAAAAACACCTGGTCTTAGTGACTGGTGCCATACCTGGCCTGGTGGTCCTGGCTTCTATAAGAAAGCAGGGCGAACAAAGACATAGAAGCAAACCAGTGAGCAGCACTCTTCCATGCATCAGTCCCTGCCTCCAGAATTCTGCCTGGCTTGAGTTCCTGTCCTGACTTTCTTCAATTATGAACAGTGCTGTGAAAGTATAAGTGGAAAAATCCTTTCCTCTCTTAGTTTCATTGGTTGTCTTGTTCCACAAAGCAATATTAACTCTTAGTAAGACAACCATTAATCCAAAAATCTTCAACATAGCCTAAGTCAGATTTTTTGCACAAAGGCAAAAAGTAACCACATTATTTGACAAAAGATCACAAGAAAGGTCTCTAGGCCCCTTATTAATATTTTCCCCTTTGAAAATTCTTGAGCTGCAACATTATAATATACATTGCTCTCAGCTTCACTATCTTCCATGTTCCAATTACTGTGGACCATTAGGCCCCACTTAAACATTAAACTGCTTTCCTAATCCAAAGTCCCAAAGACCTCATTTAGAAAAGCAGTAGCATGGTCAGGGCTGTCACAACAATAATACACTTGTAGGTAAAAACTTCAGTCCTAGTGACTGTTCTATTGCTGTGAAGAAACACCAGGATCAAGGCAGATATTATAAAAGAAAGCATTTAATTGGGGCTTACTTATACTTTCAACGATGTACTGTATTTTCATCATGGAGGTAGACATGGTGATAGAGAACTACCTGAGAGTTCTACACCCAGATCTGCAGCCATCAGGAAGAGAGCTCTGTGCTTAGAATGGGCACCTGAAACTTCAGGGTCCACCCCACTGACACATTTTCTTCTGCAAAGCTGTTACTTCCTAATCCTTTCAAATAGTCAGACCCTGGTGACCAAGTTTTCACATCTATGAGCCCCAAG
The DNA here is from genome assembly GCA_026225945.1 of Cricetomys ansorgei. Lineage (NCBI taxonomy): Eukaryota > Metazoa > Chordata > Mammalia > Rodentia > Nesomyidae > Cricetomys > Cricetomys ansorgei. The sequence goes on from JAMJFZ010001286.1 coordinate 547,746, forward strand.
GGCCAATCTCAGTTAATGCTCCACACCCATAGACATAAATAACTTTGAATTTTGCTTTTTTGAGGCAGGGTTTCTCTTTCGTAACTCTAGCTGGCTTTGAACTCACTCAGTAGACTGGGATGGCCTCAGACTCAGATATCTATCTGTCTCTGCTGGGATTCAAGACCTGTACCACCACAGCCCAACATAAATAACTTTTTAAAAGATCATTTGCTTCTCTCATAACAACTTATAGAATAATTCCGGCCCCCTTCCTCCCCTACCTCCACTCTCCAAGCTATCCCCAAATCCCCCATCACCACCCACAAACATCCCCTTGCTCTCCCCACTACCCCCAGGGTAACAGCACAATCAAGCATGTGGCATAGTGGGATGACAAGAGGCCAAGTACCAATCCTTACACCAAGGGTGGGCCAGGCAATCAAGGAAGAGAAAAAGAGTCTCAAGGGCAGGTAAAATAGTCAGAGACATCCCCCTTCCAGCCTGGAGAAGTTTTTCAGGGACACCAATCCAAACAGCCATGAGATATATTTAGGGGCTCCTACATGTTCTGAGTCTATGGCTTCAGTCTTTGTGGACCCCGAAAAGTGATGCTCAGTTTTTCCTTCTGATGTCACCAGCCCATATGGTTTCTGCCATCCCTTCTCTCCTTTTTCCATGTGGTTTCTGATCTCTGCATGATGTTTGGCCCTGGGCCTCTCCAGATGCTCCTCTTAGCTGCAGATGGATGCCTCTCTGGTAAGGACTGGGTTAGATCCTGATATATGAGCAGAACATGACATCATTAGAAATTGTCTCCTGTTATCCAGTTCCTGTCCTGTCCTGCAGTTTCAGGCAGGGGCTCCCTCCTTTTGTATGGGGTTCTGCCTTACTGTTGTCAGTATGAGTCTTGCAGGGTAGATAGGCCATAAGTTGGAGGTTTTGTGGCTGGCATGGTGTTCCAGTCTTAGCACTGGAAGACTTGCCTGACCACAGAAGATAGCCTATTCAGGCTCTCTATCTCTGATTACTAGGGATCCTTGCTAGAATTTCATAGATTCAGTCAGTTTACATTACACTGGTTCTGCTGATTGCCCGTAATCTTCTCCTACTTCCTGTCATCTGTTCATATATTTTCTCCATTCATTCCTCGCCTCCTCTGGTCCACTCTGTTTCCACTCATATCCTCCCACACCCTACCTGTACCCTCTGTTCAATTTCCACTTTATAAGGGAGAGCCCTGTGTTCCAACTGTATCCTTTCTTGTTGTGTAGTTTTCTATGTCTGTGGATACTAATATCATTTGCTTAGCAGTTAGTATCCACATATGATTACATACCATGTCTGTCTTTCTGCCAATGGGTTACTTCACTCGGGACCCTTTTTTCCTAGTTCCATCTATTTGCCTGCAAAGTTGATGTCATCTTTTTAAATACCATGAGAGGTCATTTGAGTTATTGATCTTAGCCATTCTGACCACTGTAGCAAGTAATCTCAAAGTGGTTTTGATGTACATTTCCTGAATGGCTGAGGATGCCAAATATTTCTTGAGTTGTTTCTCAGCCATTTGAGATTCCTCTTGAGAATTCTTTGTTCAGAATTATTCCCCACTTTATAATTAGATTGTTTTCTTGATACCTAGTCTCTTGAGTTCTGTAGTCCCAGGGTTTGGAATCTTTCTTCCACTTGCGTGTTCCAGCCACAGGTACCCATGGGCCGGATCCAGGCAGACGGATGAAGTGGGGAGGACACAGAGTGGCAGGGCGGCCATGAGTTTATAGCGTCCTGCCTTGTCCTTGGTGGACCTCTGGTGAGTCAGATGAGTACAGACACTTGGGACGTGCTTCAGGGAGCATCTCTATTTTAATGCGATCTGTAGGGTACATTTATAATGCCACAAGTAGGGGAGGGTCTTTGGTACCCAGGATTGGGATACATTTGTTAAGACGAAGATATTAGAGTAGCCTTAATTTCAAGGGGAACTCAGGTCTTACAAGGGCACCTTCTGCAGAAGGTGTGGTAACACAGGGAAAAAGAGGAAGACAACTTATCAGTAATGGATGACTCATCCTTAGGCTTCCATCTACATGGCAGATAAGCAAGAACCAAGCAACATTCCTTTGCTTCTGTGAAGCAGGCAATATTTAATATTAAGCTGGGTTCTGGCCAGGGCTAAAATGAGGAGTAGCCGAACGCCTACCATTCTCATCTCCTGGGTTGATGTGGGGTTGCAAACCAGCTTCAACCCACTCCTAGCTCTATGACAGTCCCACAGACTTCTTTGTATATTTTGAGTATTAGCCCTCTATCAAAAGTGGAGTTGGTGAAGATATTTTTCACATTCTCTTGGCTGCCGTTTTGTCTTGTTGACAGTGTCCTTTGCCTTACAGAAGCTTTTCAGTTCATGAGGTCCCACTTATTAATCATTGATCTTACTGCTTGAGCTATTAGTGTTCTGTGGAGGAGGTTGTCTCCTGTACTAATATGATCAAGGTTCTTCCCCTCTTTCTCTTCTATCATGTTCAGTTTGTCTGGTTTTATGTTGAAGTCTTTGATCAACTTGGACTGGGTACAATCCCATTCTCTCACTTGACTGCACTGTGGACTCTTGACACCAGTCCATGGAACTTGGAGAGAATACACTAGGATAATTTCCTGTGAATATGCGCAGATATTTGTTAGTAAGAGACCTGGAGGGCAGGTGTGGTGATGAGCTGTGTCTAGGCATCCTGGTTGGACCAGTAAGAATTTTGTATTCTGCCTTATGTCTTAGTGCACATGGCTTCACTCGGATGTCTTTAGAGAGCTCTGAGTTGCATTTGTCCATAGCCCAGGCCACAGATAGGTGGGTGCTCACAGAGGATGCAGAAGGATACATGCCTGCGAGAGACATGGGACTTTGGAGCCAGGAAAGGGAGCCAAGTGACCAGAATGGTGCCTGGTTGATGGGGTGGGTTGTTGGAGAGAGGTTGTGACTGTAGTGGGTCAACAGCATGTGGAGTTTATAGTCCATGGACAAGCCCGAATCCCAGGGCTCCTTCCTTGTGGTGGGCTCCTCCCCCACATAATCCTTTGTACTTACTCAGCTGGGGTTGTGGGCTGGGATTCAGTCCTGTGTCCCTCAGTATTTTACAGCTTGGTCTCCGTAGACTCATTGTGTGGAGGGAACTCCACCTCAGCCCTGCCCCCTTGTGAAGCCAGCCCTCCTGCTGTTGCCTCCTCCAGGTGTCCAGCAGTGAAGCTGCCTCAGCCTGCCATGGGCTTCCTCACAGTGGGTCCTGCAGGTGGTCATGGCAGCAGGTGGACCTTAGTGAGGACTGGGCTGCTGACTGCCTACTCCAGGCCCAAAATAGCCTCAAACTGCCATCTGTGTTTCTGACAGGGAGCAAATAAGTCTTTTCCCAGCAGACTGGCCCCTGCTGCTGCCAGCTGCCTTTAGGAGCAGCTGCATGGTTGCCTCACTATCCTGCTGGGGACTCTGTGGCCCCAGCTGCCACCTCCTGTGCCCACCATGAGCTCCAAATATCACAGAAATCCTTAGCTCAGGTTGGGATATTTCCCTTCAGAGTTGGGAAGAATAGTAGAGTAGAGTCGGATTACAACATTGTAAGACTCTAGCTCAGCTGATGAAGCCTTCTCTCCCTCAGAGCTTCAACAGCGGTGTGGCTTCTGGCTTCCCAAACATCAGAATACCTTTCCCAGCCTAAGGATTGTGTGGTACTTGTGGTCCGACTGCCAGGGAACCTTCCTCTCAGAGAGTTGTAAATACTTCCCCTGGGGACACTTTCCCACCTCAGAGCATTGTGGTTCCAGGCTTCCCATTGAGGACACTTTCCCTACCTCAGAGTTGTATGGTTCCTGCGCCCCCAACTGCCAGGGCCTCTCTTTTGTCAAAGCTGTGTGCTTCCTGGAATCCCAAATGCCAGGCCACTTTTCCATTTTTGTCCAAGTTGAATAAAGACACTAACAATGACAGACTTGGAGATCATATTGGTTGCCTGGAAATGCTTAAGAGATGGTTAGTCTTGGGACACAGGCCCAGGGCCTTATGGTAGGCAAGTGCGATGGTGAGAAGAAATGTTCCTTGTTTTGATATGTCCTTGGCTCCACATCAGGGTCCTTCCTGGGTGGCCTCTGCAGGTCAAGTTGTAGATGTCCCAGGCACCTGGTGACCCATGTTGGGGGTGATGGGCCTCAGCCTCCAACTGAACCTGGATGGCAGGGCAGCTGAAGGCACTTTTCAAGAGTTTATTATTACCCTTTTTGAGTTCAATGAAAGATATTTTATGTCTTTTGAAAACTTCCTTGAATTTCTTGGTAAAGTTATTATTGTTCTTTAAAGTTCTGTGTCCTAGCATTTGAAGTATGTGAACTTCCTCTCAGAGACTCATTGGTTTTATAGGGATGGGTGCAGCAATTTGATACGTAGCACTAGATGGAAAGCCATCGAAATGCATATTTGTATGTAGTAACATTGTATGGAATGAGCTAGTTGTATTTAATATATACATAATATAATAATATATAATATTTCATATACATATATATGTATATATATATATATATATATATCAAGAAAAAAGGAGTTTTTGAAATTCATTTTACTACCAATAGGAAGCATTCCTCTCCTCATGGACTAAGCCTTCAAGAGTCCTACCTCCTTATTGTTGAGACCTACCATGCTGTTCAGAAAAGATGTACCCTATCACTTTTCCCCAGAGAAAACCATGTGATTGCTGTCATCTCTATCTATGAGCCACATCCTGCAGAAACTCTTTAATGATGGAAGCTGAGATCCCCAAGGACTTTCCTCTTCTGAGTTCTCACCATCACATGGCCAGGTACAACACTGAACTGACTTGCCATAGTCTATAGTGTTCCCAGAAAATGATCTGGGCCACCTCACCATGAACTTCTACAACATTCTCCTGATATTATCAGAATCTGATTTTGTGGCATCCTGTGTCCACCTGGGTTCCTGAAGGGTTTGGTCATTAGAGGGTATCCTATAGTCTTGGGGCATTCAGCTGTGGCTCTTGCAAAAGATCATCCCAGCTCACAGCTTAAGACTCTCACACGTGCAGGGGCATCCAACTTCTCCCTACCAACATACATACATGCATACACACAAAAACACAAACACACACTTCTCCCTCTCTCTTCCTCTCCCCTCATTTTCCACAGGAAATTGCACATGGATCACTTTTGTAGTTTCCCTTCCATATAAACTGAGCCCACATGTGCCTGTGTCTTCTTTTTGACAAAATAAAGTATACTTTACACATTTTTCCAATGAAACAGTTTCTATGCCTTCTTTTGATTTTTTAAAAAAATTATGAGAAATTTTGTATGTAAGTAATGATCGTCAAATGGAATGGGTGTAGGCTCCTACCTGCTCTCTCCTCCCTCTGTGAGTGTGCTCCAGGGGGCCTTTGCCTTACTACCTGGTGCTCCTCCCCTACCCGAACTGCCGCTGTCCTGCCATCTGTATTTCTGCTGTGGAACAAACCTGACTTTACTCAGCAGCCTGGCCCTTTTGGACTTGCTGCTTGCCTCCCTCACTATCGTGCTGGGGATCCCAGGTACCCAGCCAAGAACCCTTTCACCCCCCTGAGCCTTAAATGATGCTGAGGATGACTGAGGTGCCAACACATTTACCATTTGTGGGAATTTAGCTCTGCGAGCCTGGAGACCTCTGTAGTTTGAGACACCCCCACTCCCCCATAGGAAAACTCCCACCGAACTCCAGCTGATTACAGGGTATCCCAATCTGGCAGAGAAGCTCAGAAGCAGTCCAAACTAACACAAATAGACCCAAGCTGGGACACTCAACCCTCTCCAGATTCCAATTAAGGATAAACAATCCCAACAATCACAGGCAACTCTCCCTAGTACACTGTATAAAGAGAAGCTTTCTACACTCTGCTCAGTACGGGCACAATAGGGGTCTGCTGCCTTCTTCACAGGTGGAGCCAGCCATAAAAAGAAGCGAATAAAAGAAGCAGTGATGAGAAGAGAAGAATAGAAGAACACTTCAGCTCAGCCAGAACATATCAGCTCAGCTGGGGATATTTCCCTTCAGAGCTGCAACACTGGGGAGGCTCTTTCCCTCAGAGTGAGCAGAGCTGATCGGAGCAGAGTTGCTAGACTATAACACAGAAGCTCAGATGGAAAGCCTTCCTCACCTCAGTGCTATGAGAGTTGTGTGCTTCCTGGAATTCCAAATGTCAGGATACCTTTCCCATTGGGGAGACCTTCCCCACCTTTGAGCTCTGTGGTTTCTGGGCTCCTGAATGCCAGACCAATTTTCCATCTCTGTTTGAGCAGAATAAAAACACTAACAGTGGGAAACTTTTAGAGTATGTGCATTGTAGTGCAAATTACCACTAGCTTTGGCATGCCCAGAGAGCAGTTCCCCTTTCTCCTTCCAGGTGTGTTTCTGGGCTAAACCTAGGTGGGTGAGAAGACTGTCCTCTGATATTGTGTAGAGTCAAAGCACTCCCTTAGTTGTGTCATATTTCATGCCATTTCCTCCCTGGTATTTTCAGCCTCCTCTCCTATACCTTCTTCTTTGCTCAGCTTGGTTTTTTATTTTTCTTCCTCCTCACCTCTAATGCCTCGATACTTAGCCCAGGCTGGCCTCCAGCTTGCCACAGTCTTCCTCAGTCTCCAAAGTGCTAGGAGTAAACAAATACATCCTGGGACCTGCTTAATATTTGCATTCTTTGGCTAAGAAACAATCAAGTTTAAAGAGTTTTTCACTTTCTCCTTCTCTTTTTTTTTTTCCTTTTATTTTTCTTGAGATAGGATTTTCCTGAGTAGCCCTAACTGATCTTAAACTCAAGAACTTCTGTTATGCCCAGCATTCATATACTTAAAGACCACCAAGCAGTCTGATCTGATGCAGAACACACAAGGTCTCTTTATTTAGGCTAATTCGTGTTAGGGCAGCACACCTCTCTGACGCAGCAGAAATGATGTGAGCCACGAACAAAGGAAGAGTAAGGTTTATATAGGAAAAATGATACAAGCAGGGCATTACATTACATGCTTTGGCGTTACAGGATTGGTTCATTGGAGTTAATTTTTGAACAGATTGGTTGATCTTAGCTGGGTCTAGGGGCTAGCGGGAAGATGGGTAATGGGCAGGATGTCCTGCTATCTAGAGCTTGTAAAAGCAAGGCTGAGACTTTCTGATAGGCTCCTTTCCCAGAAGTGAGGGAGTATGCACCTCCAGGCATGGCAATTTTATGTGGGGTGAAGATCACTAGGTCTTAAAGGTAATTAAGCAAGCTTTTAGGTAAGTCCCCTGGCCGGAGGCAATGGTCAGTGTCCCTTGCACGTACTTAGGTTAATCAACAGTTAGTCAACTCCGGTACCATTGTAACAGGGCTGGAGTTGAGTAAACACTGAGCACTTTTCTTTTCTTATAGTTATTTTGATTTCATTGGGATACTGCTGTCTCTGGGTTCCCCTTATCCGGTGATTACACAGGGGGTTTTGCCCTGCTGGACTCAATGTTCCCTAGAGGAAGGGGAGGGAAATGTGGGGAAATACAATTAAGTTCTGTTTCTTTGTTGACAAATATCTAGAATGGAGTTATTTTTTAAACCGTCACACTTCCATTTCTAAAGACTGGGATTTCAAGCATTGGTCACCAAGCTTGCTTGGCTTTGCAACCTTTACTTTCATTTTCAGTATACTCTTAGATGACTGTTCCATTTTACTATCTTTATTTTAAAATTTATTGATTATCTTGTATAAGATTATGAAGAATGTCCCTGCTTTACAATACTAGGTGCAAATTCCTTCCTTAGGTGGAATCACACATGTTTCGGTTACCCCCATAAAATAAGTGCCAATACTGCACCATTGGTCATATCTGGTCTGGCTGATCGTTGCTGTGCTTCATGTTTTTTAGCGAGGGGACTGTGTTTCGTGGGCTTTACAGTCCGAGTGCTGATATCTTTTCTCCTGCAGCAGACTGGTAGCCCCTCCCAACACTATGACGTCTAGGCATGAGGGAGGAGACTTTCAGGTCAGAACCCCCTTCCTATACTCAACTCTGTGAATGAAATGTATGCTATCTTCACCAGTGTGTTGTTGTTCATGTTTTTGTTTGTTTGTTTGTTTGTATGTTTGGTTTGTGTGTTTGGTTTGTGTGGTTTGAAGTTTTTGAGACAGAGTCTTGCTGTGTATTCATAGCTGGCCTGCAACCCTCTATAAATAGCAGGCTGGCCTTGAACAATGAGACATTCACCTTCCTCTGTGATCATGCACTGAAATTAAAGTTGTGTGGTGCTACTCAGAAAGGACAGGGATTTTATATTTTAAAAGTTAATATTTATGTCATAGATGTTGTTTAATAGCTTCATATGGGTTTCTGAGTAGCCTTAGGACTGGAGAAGAGATTAACAGAAAGAGTTAGCAGTTTGCCAATTACGGCCCTTCATCTGGTAAAGCATGCCTCCTGACCTCATTACCAAGTACCCAGCCAGCCACTAAACACAGTCACCACCATTGTCTCTGCTTCCTGCTCCTGACTGCCTTCGGTTTACCTGCCTCCTCTCAGCGTGACAAGGCACCTCTGAGGATACACAAATAAGTAAACAGCCTCCAATTCAAGCACAACAGGCCCTGCAGATCTGCTGCAGTGCTTGTCACCATTGAAAGCAAAGGAAGGTGGGTAAAATTATTAGACATCAGTGCAGATCTCCCACTGCCTATGATACCAGCGGTGGGTACAAGTCTCAGTGGAGAGCTTCACAGTTCAATCGAACCAAACCTTCGGAAACATTCTGTATTTCAAATGCCCTGTGGAGTACACACTTAGTAGATGGCTTGGAATTTAACAGTAGCAGCTAAGGAAAAAGGGTCTTACTATATAGTCCCCACTAACTCAGGAAGTTTGTTGTGAGATTGAGTCTCCTAGGCATGTCATAAGCTACACCCAGGAAGTCTCACCAACATAAGTGCTAAACATGCACTGAACAAGAACAACAACAATAGATTTGCTACTTTGGACAGGATAGAGTCCCAACGAGGCCTCTGGTCTACACAAAGAACTATAGGCAGCAAAGGAACAGAGCACTGAGAGTGGTAGAAATAATCTTTCCCAAAGAAGACCTAACTGATTGGTTATCCTATACCCAATTGTCAGCCCTGAAAGTATGGAAGTATCATGACATTGATGTAGTTGTCATTATGTGAAGTAATCAGGTTGTATTTATGTATTTAGAAATATACATATACTCTGTCACAAAGCTATGGAGGAGTACAGTATCACCTGAAATGAGATGTGGTATGCATATACATGTTTGTATATAACAACAACTAATGAAAGAAAGAGGACATGAATTTGAAAGAGAACAAGGAAGCCTATATTACAGGGCTTCTACAGAGGAGAGTGAAAGGGGAAATGGTACATTAATGAAATAGAATTTAAGAAAACAATATAAAGAAACATGAATCTAGGTGTTGTTTCTGTGATAAAATAAACAGGATTGATAAAAACTTGGGCCACTTAAACAAAAGAGAGGAGCCATATTAACATAATCAGAAATGAACAGAATAACATTACAGTAGATACCAAATAAACTCAAACTATTTTAAGGGAATGTGTTAAATTAATTTTCAATTGCTTATTATGAGTCCATCATTGAATTTTCTCTAAGATTTTTATTAATTTCAAGTCATGTCAGTTTTCAGGGTTTCAATACCTGGGTGGCTAGGCAGAGACTTCATTCCATGTTTCTCCTCCTGCTTCTCTTCCTGCTAGTCCTCCCTGACCCAGCCCTAGGTGCTCTTTCATTCCAAATCCTCCCTGTATCCAGCCAGCGCCCCAATACACAAATTAATGGAGCCTAACATTCATCTGCTTGAAGTTTAAGGAATGCCCTTTTTGTATGGAGAACTGGGTAGCCACTCCATTGTTTACAGGTAGGAAGTGAATCCTTTACATGCCAGAAGGACAGCTTACAGGAGTATTATTTTCAACTATAAAATATCCCACAACAGGAATGCTCTTCAATCCTCATTCTATTAAGTTGAAAAACCTAAAATAAATGGACTAATTTCTAAATTCAAAGAAGCCACCAAAATTAACCAAGAAGTCAAAAACCTAAAGAGATGTATAATAAATGAGGAAATTGAAGTAGTAATAAAAGCCTCCCAGTGGTAAAAAAGGAAGAAAGAAAGAAAAAAAGGAAAAAGGGAAATAAATCTAGATCCAGATGGATTCATATCAAAATTCTATGTAGAAGACATTCAAAAAGATCTACACCCCATTCTCCTTTAACTATAGAAAACAATAGAAACAAACAGCACACTGCCAAACTTCTATGAATCCAGTATCTCACCAAGACACAAACCAGGTGAAGACACAGCAATAAATCAGGCTAGAAGCCAATGACCCTGAGGAACATATATTTTAAAATGATCAATAAAATACTTGCAAACAGAATACAGACAAACAACAAAAAGATTGCTTTTAATGCCTGCCTTTCTATGTGAAGCATAATTGAGAAGATATTTTTTTTCTGTTTATGTGTGTCTTTGTGTGTAGGGTCTGAGTGCACACACATGTGAATACAGCTCCAGAAGAGAGCATGGGGTGTACAATCTTCTGATTCTCATCATTCTCACATTTAAGCATTCATGACAATAGTAATGATATCTTGTACCCTTGGGAATGAGAATTTTCATAACCCTTTAAGTAAGCTTTAAAACACAGCATTGATTGGGACCACTGAGATGGTTAAGTGGTCTTTTCAAATCATCAATGTTTGATCTCCAAAATGCAAATGATAGAGGAAGAGAAAAGTAATGGCAATATCTACTTCTGACTTTCATATGTATATTATGGCACATGCATAGATAGATAGATAGATAGATAGATAGATAGATAGATAGATAGATAGACAGATAGATAGATAGATAGATGGAAACATGTATACCTACATAAATACATATATAGATGAAAGAGAGTTAAATAGATTGATGCAATGGATTGGTAAACTAAACATTAAAAACATGCTGCCCATTCCTTCTCACACACACACTGAGCATAGTTTGCTATCCTCAAATAAGACATAATGTTTGGATTTTCAAACTACCCAGCCATCTACATGTACACACAACAAACTCTAAATTTCTTGCTCAATGCTCGAATTACATTGACTTGATTAGTATCTGGACTTTCCTTTGTTTCTGGCTATTTTCAGGTTTTTCACCCTGAAACACTTCCTTGCACTTAGTTATTGCTCAGTTATTTCTTGTATGCCTTATTGACAGTTATTACCCACTACACAGCAATGCTATTGAGGTTATTTATGCTCTTAGAGATGTCAGGCATACATTCAAACTTCTGAGATACAGGGTTTTAAGACAGAATCTTTTAAGAAAGAATCTTCCTAAGGACATCAAATGAAATTGTTGTCAGGTTGAAAACTTAACAAAGCACAAGAAACAGTGTTGCACAGAACATATATATTCATTTGAATATGACATTGATTTAAGTAATTATATTTGTCAAATAGGATTACATAGAGATATTTGTTTGAAAACAAAACTGAAGAAAATATCCATACATTGTGATTTCAAAACAGAATAGAAAACGTTAAACATTCAAGAAATTGGTTGCTGCTTTTTAATACCAGTAGATGATTAACATAACAAGAAAATATCAAGACGTCCTCTTCTAAACTTCAAATAAAACACGAGGAAGAAGAAGAAGAAGAAGAAGAAGAAGAAGAAGAAGAAGAAGAAGAAGAAGAAGAAGAAGAAGAAGAAGAAGAAGAAGAAGAAGAAGAAAACAGCAATAGTGTAAACAACAACTAAATTAACAAGAAGAAAGTAACCATATCATCTCTGGCATCTTCAAGAGGATATGCAGCAATCTCAACATTGTTCTAAGAGTACGGGTGGAGTTTGTTAGCCCCACAGTCAGCCATCCAGATCTGGGCAAAATGTTGGGACTGTTCCATTTCTGATGACTGCCCTGCAGACTGATGACTGGCATTCCAGTGTCTCCTTCTGGCTTTTGAGCTCAGGGAACTCAAACCTGAGGGGAGGAAAGTTATAATGATGTACAAAACAACCCCCAAGGCCCCTTTGATCACAATATGTGAATATGAGGTCTCTTTGATCCAAGTGGGAAAGCCTGACACCTGTGTGGTCAGAAGATAAAACCAGAGGCCATTTGGATAAGGGAGTTAGTATAGATACCCTACTTAACGGGAAAGGGATGTCTGAAGTTTCCTTGGCATTAGATAAAGATTGAAGATACCATTAGTCAGAAAGAGTATGTGGGAGACACCCTTGTTCAATGGGAATATCATTGAAAGCCTCATATTCAGACCTTGAAAGCCTTTCCACACAAGATAGAAAGTATGACGAGGGAGCAATGGGTCAGAGGTTTATAGTCTGAGGCTTTGCAAGTGGCATGGGGAAGAATGGAGAGTCCAAGAGCTATGGAGAAAATGCAACATCCCCCCACCCACCCAGGGACAGAGGGTAAATATTAGAGGGCATCTTGAGGACAGAGTGGAAATTTGAGGCCTCTTGATAGAGGTAAACTAGTATGTTTGGTTGGATAGAGCTGGAAATTTGCATACCCTCTAATTGACATTAGACGAAAGACCCAGCCCACCTCAGACATTGGAGCACATTCCAGATACTGCCTTTTCAGCTTCCAGTTCGTCTTCAGAAAACTGATCTGTCCACGGTAGTGAACATGTGGTAGGTTAGGAATCAGTCTGAGTGTTTGTCCAGATGTCTGGCTGATAGTCCCAAGCTGGTTCTCCTTCTCAAGCATATGTTCAGCTGCTCAAATCTAGGTGTGAATGAAGGTGGCCACATCATATTGGTTTCTACCTTGAGGCTGTGGGCTTAGATTCTGGCCTCTACTCACTACTTCTGGGCTCTGGTACTTTGAGCTATGTTTGCCTGGATGAGGCATTGGGTGACAAACAATGTTCTAGAACCTCAAGTTTAGGTGGAGAATGTCAGAGGTCCCTGAATCAGAGGAGGAAAAATGAGGTCTGTCATTGCCAGAAAGGCACATTTGAAGTCCACTCAGGCAATAAGAGAAGATCTTAGATCCTCTGGTAAAGAGGATGCAGTAGATCACAACCCTTTTTGTCGTAATAGAATGATCTGAGGCACGATTATTTAGACATAGTAAGCTCACTGCCACAGGGCATGTTCAGAAGGCCTGTGAGCCCAATGAACGTTGATGAACTGTTGTTCTCTATTTGAACAGGTAGGTCTGCAATCCCTTTATTCACAAGGAAAATAGTCAGGGGATATTGGAGAAGAGGGCTTAGCCTGAAAGCCATTTCAGAAAAAGAGGATACTCTGAGTTGTCTTTGGGTAGGTGGGGTAAATCCAATTTTCCTATAGGCAGAAGAGGAAATTTGGCTGACCCTCTGGGGAGAGGTGACAGATTCAAGACTCCCCAAGTAGAAGCATGAGGTACGAGGTCCCTGGAGTGAAGGGAATAATCTTAGGCTCTCTTGGTCATATATTTAGGTACAATTGGGCAGAAGGTGAAGGTTGAATGATACCTTGAGAAGTACAGGAAGGTACAGACATTCACTCCTCCATCAGCTCCCAACTTGAAATCACAATCTAGAGTACACAACTTCTGAATGTCCATGGTAGGCATAGCAGCCATCTTAGACATCTTCTAAGCGGCTTCATGGAAGTAGTCACTAGCAGTAGTCTTTGGTCAGATGAGATAAGCCTCAAGTATCAGTGCATACACATTCCTCTGCATATACGGCAGGTGTTCCATATTTTAGCGACCAGAATGTAGACAGTGGTCTGAATTACCCCATCTTGCTACTCTCGTATTCTAAGACCTCAGCCCAGAATACCTGGAGCTGTCTTTGGTCAGGTTAGTAATATCCATGCTACCAAAATTAGAGTTTGCAGGTATGAAACCCACTGGGCAGATGGTGAATATGTGGGATTGTATTCATTACAGAAATCAGGTCTGAGGCAGTCTTTATTGATGTGAATGTCTAAATCTCCCAATGTAAGCTGAATGCAGGACCTGGGCACCATTGGATAAAGGTAGAAGGGGACTGTCATGCACTTCCTCAGAGCAAAAATGTGGCAGACTCCATTGGTCTAGGGAAAAGTTCTAAGCAACTTGGTTGTAGGTGGAATTTCTGAGACTTATTGTACAAAGTTGAATGTCTGCACCCATACACCCATTTGTCAGAGGGGTAAAGTCACTGGCTAGGTTCAATGAAATAGGAAAGCCCATTATGTTCCATTGGGCATAAAGTCACTACCTCGTGGACAGAGGAAGGTCCGCTGCTCCCCAATCAGTTTCCAACTCTATTTCAGTGTTTACAATATCCTTATGTCGCGGGCTGTGGGCCAGGCAGTAGTCATTGCATCTTCCCACAGGTCAGACAGTTATACTTACTCTAATAAGCCTTTGGTCAGATGAGTTAAGCCCAAGACCCCTTTGTTCAGAAGGGTAATGTCTTAGCCTGTATGTAGCAGGAAGAAAGTTGGCAGCATTCCTAAACAATTGGGAATGACTGAGTCATATATACTCAATACAGAAAGGCAAATGGCTCATTACAAAGACCAGGTAGGTCTGAGTGTAGTTCTCTTTGTGAAAGAGAGGACATTTTCTGACAAACTTGTGCATTAGGGAAAGGTTTCCTTGCGTGATGGAGAGAGGGGTGAAGCTTCAGTCCTTTATGAGTAGAAGTGGAGTGTCTGTGGCCTCCACAGGCAGAGGGTGAGGGTCCGGAGTCCCTGTATGAAAGCAAGAAATTTTCAACTACATGTCCAGAGGATGTGAATTTGAGGAGCATTGAAAGAAAGGGAGTGTCCCTCATGCCTATTTCAGATAAGGTGTTGGATATGGGAAACATTCAAGTAGAAGTTGAATTTCAGGGTCCTCTTTGATCACACAGGGAAAGATTGACTCCTTCTTGGTGAGAGAGGGTAATTATTGATGACCTTTTTGACTGAAAGTGGGAAGTTTGAGGTCTAGGGGAAGGTCCAGATGAGACCTCCGGATCTTATGGTTTAGATATCATTTCCTTTTGTTTACAGAGGGTGCATTTGATGACTAAGGAACACAAATTGATGATCTACAGCAATGGTGTTAGGAAATGGAAGGCTGAAGAAGACTTGGAGACAGTAGAAAAGTTACAAACCACTTAGGGAGAGGGGAGTGTTTCAGCCTACTTTGTACAGTGCAGGAAGAACTTCATCACAGTTTAGAAGATTCACATCTTCAGGCACACTGTGATACCCTGGCAGCAATGTGAGTATTGTTTCTTGGCCACGATTGGCAGTTCTCAGGCTCTAAGTCTTATTGAAGATAATTGTCAGATACATGAGTATGAACATAAAGGGTGGAACCTCTTCATTTTGGTGACTGGTGAGAAGAACAGATGACCTAAGTTACAGGCTCTCTGAATTCAGAGCAGAGTAAAGTGAAGTCTCTTTGGTCGTACATGTATTTTCCTAGTGGCCATCATTAGAGGCAACTATCTAAGGTCTTCCTGTAGAGGGACAGATTCACATGTTGTGTGCTCTGAGGATGCTTTCCTCCTGCTCCCTTTGGGCAAAATGAAATTCTCAGATTCCTACAGTAAAAACCTGTCATTCTTATGATTCACCTTGGACAGAGACGGAAGGCCAGGGGTATTATTTGTAAGAGCGGAAAAGCCCTAAGTCCTCTCTAACCAAAGGCAATTTCTGATGACCTTTTATCAAAAGAGGATGGTGTGACATGCCGTGAGAAGAAGGACACTTTGAGGATCCCGTATTCAGAAAGGGGAAACTTCTGAGGTCACTCTGAACTGCTGTGCTTAGAGATAAAGTATGTGTTCATGTTTAACCAAATAGCAAAATTCAATCACCCTATTGTGCAGAAGCTACAGACCTAGCTTACAAGGGGTAGTGGAGGAAGTCAATGGTACTGTATATAACTTGGTTCCAACTCTTCTTCTCTGATCCCCCTATCCATACATTTATGGAGTGTTGAGGAGGAATAAGTAGCAGTTAGGATATTCTCCCAACAGGACGAGTGCTAGTCTGAACTTTGAGGCTTGCTCAAGGTTGTGCTGATCTGTGCAGATCCATAAAAGAAAGATGGCAACATTGCATTGTTGACAACCACCTTCTAGGCAGATTGCATGAGTGTTAATTTTTGCTTTCTATGTGTGCCTTTCTATGTGTGTCTATGTGTGTCTTTGGTAGTCATCTTCAACAATGTTTGGCACTAATGCATTGCTATTAAGAGGGTAAATTTTATGGTCACCCTGGAAAGCGGGGGTGCTCTAGGGCCTCCTAAGTTCAGAATCTGCACCTGAAGTTCCTATGTCTTTATTAAGAAGGAAATAAGATCCACATTGGCCATAAGTGTCAGTTCTGAGTTCCCTTTCATCACTGTGGCATGGGCCTGACACACAGGCTGGAGTGGGATTCAGTAGTCCTCATGGTTGAAGGAAGTAATCCTTGCCTCCTTTTGCAGTATACTGGACTGCATGTGGGTGCATTTGATTCTCAATTTACAGAGGGAGTGGCCTAAGTAATACTTGTTCAGTGGACTCTTTAGTCCAAAACCAATGACCGAGGCTCACTCACTAACAAAACATTTGAGGGTTTTCCCCACAAAATGAGTACTTGGGACCACATTGGGCAAAACAGAAGCTCTGCACTAGGCTTTTTGTGGAAGGGAAGTACGAAAATCTGTTCAATGACATATAAAGGAGTGAGGCAACTTGGGAAGAGATGAACCACTGGGTCCCCTCTGAGGAAGGCAAAAATCTGAGACTGGGTTGAACAAAAGTAAGGACTGGGAAACACTTGGGGGAGAAGGGCTCTGCCCCCCACCATTCTGTTGAAGGTGACGATCCCTCTATCCTTTCTCAGTGAGGGACGGTGCCATCACTTCAGCTTCCACGTCTTCTTAGTGTACAGAATTTCCACATCAAGGATTGAACCTGAGGGAATTCAGGATACAACCTCAGTCTTCTCCAAACTGCCTGTTTGGCTGTACCTAGCAAGGTTGCCTCCTTCAGTTTGTCCTCATGTGTCCATATCTGTATTGTATTGAAGAGCATGGCATTGCATCCAGTCACATGGGACCTCTGGAACACTGTATTTCCTAACTAACAAGGTCAAAGGTGAACTGTTTAAATCTCTCTTATTTAGAGTAGCATTTGTGGAAGGTAATTCAAAGACATTAAGGGTTCTTGAGGATTCATTAAATAACACTCCAATATATGATGCAATATTATACAAATGGCACGTCTAATGTCCCTTGGACACCAAAGAAATGTCTGAGTCGCATTGGGTCAAGAACGCAGTTCTTATTCCCCCTTGCACAGGTGGGTAGTGTCTAAGGCTACATTGCTAATCGAGGAAAGTACTGAAGAAAATTCTGACTCAGGGAAATACTGATGACCACTGCAATAAACAAGGAAAGTGTCAGATCTCTTGGTGACATGGAAGTTCTGAGAACCTATTCTTTGAATGGGAAGTTCTGGACAAAGGAGAAATCCTGAATATCTTTGCTCACAGAGTGGAGGTTTCCAGCCTTTTTGGCAAATTACAGAGATCCTCTTCACTCATGGACAGAAGGGGAAGGTTCTGGGTTATCTTGGATGAAGGTTCAGGCTCTGACTCACTAACTTCCAAAAATGTTCCCATTGTAAACATGCATACCTTATGAGAGTCTAGGCGGCTGTCACAACAATCTTCCAACAGGAGGAGTGGGTATCCAAGTATTGATGTTTCCTGAAGGTTGAATTCAGTTGCACATATCTGTTAATAAAAGAAACGGATGCTGCATTTTTTTGACCAAGTTTGAGGAAGACAGCATGAGAATTGGTTTCAGCTTTCTCTCTTCTGGCCTATGATCTAAAAGCGGCAGGTGTGGGCACCTATGGGTTGCATATGTGTTAGTGTGCTTGTCTGGGTCAGAGAGGTTACTTCTTAATTATCTTAGAAGGAGCATAGATGAGGTCACCATGGACTGAAAGGAAGCTCTGATGGTTCTGTAGACATAAGGGTAGACCTGAAGCCCCTTAGAGAAGATGGTAGAGATATGAGACATTCCCTGGAAACAGTGGGCAATTCGGAAAGCCTTTTTAACTGAATTTGATTTCGCAGACCTCCTTTTGAAGAAACTGAATGTCTGAAATCCTCTTGCTGGGTGGAGGTAGATAATTGATTCACAATCCTATTGGGAAGATTGGGAATGCTTGATTCTTTTGTGTACAGAGTGAATGATTTAGGGAACCCTGGGTCTGAAAACATTATAATGATAAGAGAAAAGACTCTGAGCTACTTTATAGGAATGGGAACATATGTGGAACTTAGAACACAAAATAAGTGATTTAGGAGTAGTGGACAAATGGGGTCTTGGGAAACCTGTGTGTTAGGAGAGGTATGATTTCCTGTTCAATGAGGTGCGAAGTAACAAGTTCACCTCGGCTCTGAGACCTTTGAAAGATGAAAAATCTGAGGCCTTGTTGGAAAAAGAGGACAGAATCTCATCCAAGCCGATGATGAAGGCACCATATATACTTTGGTTGTAGCTGACGATCACTGGTACCTTATTCAGTGGAGAAGTTCCCACCACTCCTCATGAGCCTTCCCCTCTTCTTGAGTTTTCTCTCTCTTGGTAGGTTTTCCTCCTTGTAGGAGAGACAAGGCTGTGACCTATGCCTTCTCCCCAAGGCCCAGATGACTGTCCCTGGCTAGGTTGCTCCCTCTAGTTTGTGTTCAGCTGTGCAGGTCTGCAAATAAAAATCGAAGTCTTTCCTTTTCTATTGACTGTCTTGAAGGCAGATGACATGTATTCTATGACTTGATTGCTTAACTTGGTCTATGGAACCACAGTCCAGAGTGGATTGCTGCTCCTTGTTTATAGAGGGAGTTTCCCACAGACCTATGTCAGATTAGTTAGTTGTGAGACCTTTGTAGTCACAAGTGGGAAGGTCGTAGTCCTCATTCCTGAAAGGCAGAATGTGCTGGGATGGTAGAGAAGAGCAGGGCAGTCCCAGATTTCCCCAGGCAGAAGATGGAACTCCCAGGTTTCCTTGGGGATTGAAATAAATGCAGAAAATAACTTAACCAGTCCAAATATTCTCACAGTCCAGAGTACACATGTGGTCTGTGACTCTGAGGCTTACTTGCCAAAGTCAGAGCATTTTTTTACATGAAGAACGGCATTCTCTGCTTCTGTGTCCTCAGAGAGCATCACATCAGCAGCAGACAGGGCAACAAAGATGGGAGTGACCTCTGCACTGCAAGGCAATCAATCACCTTAAAGGTAGAATGTGTTAGATAAGTGCTCAGATTTCACTGGCATGCCTGAAGACACTGATTCAGGGTGATCTGAAATCCCTTGGTCATGTTGCTTGCCTGGCCACCCAGGTCAAAAGGGGAGGATTAAGACCTCATCTAGAGGACTAGATCTGACTTTTCCACAGATAGAAGAGGATTCTTGGAGTAAGCCATTGTCAGAGGGTGTTGATATGAAATTTCCTTGAGAAAAAGATAAAGAGCTGAGTGAGTTTTCATGTCACTCTTCTTCTCAGAAGAACTTGTATTATGCCCCTTGAAATGAAAAGATGGGTCTAGAGTCTGCTTGATCAAAGAAACTAAAATGTATCTACCCTCCTTTACAGAGTATGTGTATGTCAGACGTTTTTTCAAGGAATCAATAGTGGGCTCCTAGCTTTCCTAGGATTGAAGGAAAAATCTGTGAGCTATTTATTAAGAATAATGTCTGAAACCCACTGCAGAATATCAGTCTGTAGTGCCCCGCACTGAATAGAAATATCTAAACCTCTTTTTGGCAAACTGGAAAGATCCAGGGCTTCCTTTGTTTCAGGAGAAAGATCTCCTGCCTCCTTACCCACAGGTAGCAATAGTGAGTACCCCTGAGAAGTGTGTGTGTGGGGGGTTGTTTCTGTGGCCCATATATTGGAGGATTTGGTCAAAGTTTGTAAAGTCCATACCATTCTAAGCATAGGTCAAATAGGCTCCCATACCTCATAAGGTGCTGGCATAGGTCCAACTTCCAACTCTTCTTTACATATTAGGATATCCATATTTTTAGCTGGATCTACAAGAGAAGAAGCCTCAATACCAGGATTCATGAACAGCTTGGGTAGGTGTCCCCAGCATTGTTGCCTCATAAAAATTGTGTTCAGCTAACCAGAACTGAGCAGTGCTGATTATCCCACACCATGTCTGGTGAGTTTATTCAAGGAAGTGGGCTGGGTTCCAACATTTGCTTTGTCTTCTTAACTTAGGCAACTCTAAGCACAGTGAACCATGCCCCTTGGTCATAAGTGAAATATCCCTTTTGACCTTGTTAGGAGGGAAATGTTCTTGGTTCAAAGAGTAAAGTTTTATGTCACAAGTCATTAGGAAAAAATATCAATGTTTGGACATGAAAATCCCAGATCTTGTTGGGCAGAGGGTGAATGTCCCTGCTTACCTTCTTTAGGGGAAGAAGGTCCAGGCGCTCTCTTTTCAGTCTCCACATCCTCATTGAATACTAGGAAATCCTTATCTCTGTGGCCTCCAGTTGCAGGTTTGACAGCAACCTGAGAGTTTTACTTAGAGGCTGGTTCATAGTCCCTTGTTCTGTTCTCTCCACAAAAACACAATAAGCTACACAAGTGTGGATATGGAGGATAGCGACTTTTCTGGTGAGCAGCTTCAAACAGATAGAATTGGACCTAGGCTATGGTTTTAATTCTTCTGCCATAGGCCTTCAATCCAGAGTTCTCTGAGGTTTGGTTGGTGGTCAATAATGTATTTCCTAGCCCATCAGGCCTGAGGGAGGAGCTCTGGTCTCTCTTAATTGGATGTTAGAACACAGTCTGCCATGAACAGAATAAAAAGCCCCTATGCTTTCTGTTTCACATGGAGTTAGTATCAAGCATGCTTCAGCAAAGACTGAATATATGAAACACTCCCTCCCTTCTGTCGCTTGGTCAGTTCTGAAGCTTGTTTCATCAGGGGAGTTTGTCTCAGACTCCTCAAGCATAGACAAAGAATAAGGTCTACTTGTTTAAAGAGGGTAAGGTAGGCAGCCCCCTTTAGTATACCATGAAATTGGAGGTTTCTATGGACAAAAGAAATAGGCCTAAGGCCCTCTAGAAGATGTTCCTACAAGGTGTGAGGCACCCTTAATTAATGAGTTAGTTTAGGTCTGAGGGGGCATATGCGAGACCTACTGGAGTTATTAGGTGGAGATTTGAATTGTCCAGGTTCTGGAAGATAAAGGTCCATTGTGACTTTGCCAAAACTATAGTGCACATTGATTCCAATGGGAATATTCATGTCCTTCTTGGGATATTGGAGAGTTCTGAGGCCACTTGCTTCCCATATCATATGGGTCAGGGCCCGTCTTATCATTGAGGAGGTGTGTGGCACCCTTGTTCTGAAGTGGTAAAACTGAGATCCATTTGAAGAGTTAGTGAATATCTGAGGTCTCCTGGTTCTGAAAGGAAAAGGGGGTCCCTTCCCCTTTAACTGTGGGGAATATCTGAAGTCCTTGATATTGAGGTGGATGATCTTAAAGTCCTTGCATTATTGGGATTAGTTGTAAGGTACATTGGTTCTAGATAGATAATGTTGAGGCCACATTGGCCCACTGGGGAAGATGTGGGGGCTCCTGGTTCTGAAGGGACAGATCAGAAGCTCCCTTGGACTGTAAGGAAGGTTGCAATACTCCTGGATCTGACACCTGCCTGAGAACTCTTGGAGAGTATTTGACTTTTGGTTCAGAGGGAGTGTGACTGAGTCCCTGCTGAACCACTGAGAATGATTTGAGCTCCATGCTAGTTACTGATATAATGGGCATTCTCCTGGTTCTGACAGAATAAGTGTGAGGCCACTTTCTTAGAGACAAGATTTGGAGGGCCCTTGGAGACAGTGAGAAACTTTGAGGCATCCACAGACAAAGAGACAAAATTGAGGATACCATTCTTCAGAGCCAAAAAGGCTCAATGTGTCTTGGTAAAAGCACTAGGCTTTATAGTCACCTGAGAATCAAGGGGAAGATCAAGGGTCATCTTGGGTTTAGAGAAGACCTGAATATTTCCATATCTGTTATTCATGGGAATCTAGAACATCCCTGTCATGCAGGACTGGCAGGTGTGTTCTTAATCAGGATAGGAGACAGTTCCCACCTAGGTCTCCTCATCAGTTCAGCTGCCTACTTCTGAACATGACAAACATCTTTCTTCATCTGTGTTTACCAAGTGTAAGGCTGTCTCCTGGGTTTCAGGCTCTGATGGATACTGTGAGGCACTGAAACCTCACACTTCAGTGTCCTGTTTTTTTAGTCAGAAGTCATGAGTTCAGAGGTTAGAATAAGAAGCACCCAGAGGCTCTTAGGCAGGGGAAGTTGTTCTGTAACCGGTTCGGTCAGATGAATTACGTCTATGATCACACTGGTCAGAAAGAGTCCATGGTTTTCTCTATGAGATGTGAATCATATAGATGTACTTCTAGGTAGAATGTGTGACCCACTATTATTCATAAGGGAAACATCTGCATATCTCTTAGTCATAGGGACCTCACTGTGCTTCTGAGGCAGCCAGGTATAATAGTCAAATATTGAGAGATATTTGATATGAAGGAAGAGTTCTAAACTTCGTTGATCACGTAGGGCAGAGAGTGGGAAAATAGGGGGGGTGGCTAGTGGAGAAACCTGAAGATACTATGGTAAGAGAGAGTAGTTCTCAGGCTCTCCTCTTGAGATGGGCTGCTTTAGAGGTTCCATTTCACAGACAGGGAAGGTCTGATGCCTCTTTGGAGAGAACAGAGAGCTTGGGGACTTCCCACGGCATAAGTTGCAGTTCTGACCCTCTCTTGATGAGACAGCAACATTCTACACTCAGAATGTTGATAAATATAGCGTGTCTGAGGCCTGAGTTGTTAGAAGCACCATATCTGTGGTCCCGTCTTTCAGGTTGAAAGCCTCTGAGGCTCCCATGAACAGGGGGCGCATGTCTGCTCTCCTCTTGGTGAGAATAGGCAAGGCCCTTTTGGCCAGATTGAGAAGGTCTGATACCTCCTTGAGGGGAGAGGACGGAACTCAAGCTCCCTTTCTGCAGTGGGATCCTATTTAGACCACACGGGGCTCTATTTGAATATCTGTGGCCATGGAAATTAGAAGGGTCACATAATGTCCTCCCGTATTCATACTGGAAGTCTGGGTCACTCTCTTCATAAGAGAGGGAGGATCTCAAGTCCACTAGTGGAGACAGGGTATGTCTGAAGTTTCCTTGGATAAAAGGGTATGTTTTGGCAGTCCTTTTTGGTATTGGTGAATGTATGATTCCAAACTGAACAGGTAGCACAGCCCAAGGTCCTCCATTGAGACTACCAGAAGGCTTCTAACCATCTTGCACAAAAAGTTCATCTCTAGAGCCGTCCTTGGTAGAAACAGGGTGTACGACATCTCTTTGGGGTGATGAAAGTTTGTCAAACCTATGGGAACTGTCTCCTTCAGGAGATGAATTGATGTCTTCATGAGCTGCTGGAGAAGTTTCAGCGGCCCTTTGGTTAGATCGGTGATGCCTTAGTCTTCTCCCAGCAGAACTACAATGACTGCAAGTCTTACAGGGAGAGGGGGGATGTCTGAGTTTCCCTTGATGTGAGCAAGTAGTTCCAAAGCCCCATTCAGTAGAGGTAGAAGGTGCTATGCTCTCTTGTTGAGGGGTTTTGTCTTATGGCCCATGTTAGAAGATGAGGAACGTCTGCAATCTTTTTTTGACAAAGAGGGGGGTTTGCAGTCCTTCTTCAGTTTAGTTTTTGTAGACTTGGAACATCTAGGTGTGCCTTGAGAAGATGAGGGATGTCTGAGGCCCTCTCCATGAGATCGTGAGGATCTGTGGCTTACCTTGAGGGAAGAAGTCAGGAGGATCTCCTGGGGCTAACTTTTAAGCCTTACACTACTTTTGTCAGAAATGGAAGCTCTGTCCCCCTTTTTGGAAGAATGACAATGTTCATAACCCTCATGTTCCAATGGGACATGTTTTAGTCCTTATTGGCCATAAATAGCATATCTGGATGTTGTTTTGTTTGACTTAGAATGTCTGTGGATGCCTTGGGCATAGGGAGAACATTTTCGAAGTTCTGTAGGAGAGGGAGTAGATCTGGGGCTCGATTGTGCTAATGTTGGGGATAGGGAACTTCTTTGAGAACTAGAGGTAGGACTTAAGTCTGTGTGGAGACACATGGAAGATGTATGCATAATTTTGAAAGAAGGGATAGATTGTAAGTCTTCAAGTTCTGCCAGGGAATATCTGATGTTCCCTTCAGCAAACGGGACATGTCTCAATATCTTTCTGGGAGAACAGGAAAGTCTGGGGCTTATTTTGGAATAAGGTGAATGTCGTGGGCAATCTTCATGACAAGGGATAGGAATAAAGTCACCATGTGCATAAATAGACATTCCCAGAAACTCTGTTGAAAAGGAAGGCCCCACATCCTCTAGGGTCCCTCAGGAAGATGCTGATATATCGTTGATTTCTTGGGTAGATGGGAAAGGTTCTAATATCTCAGGAGTAAGTTAGTAAGGGTGCACAGTCTGCACTGAAGGAGGTGGAAATCATAGAGAATCTTGGACAGGTGGTGGAGGTTGTATAATCCCATGGGTAGAAGATAATATTTCTAGAGTGCTTTGCGAATGTCACAATGTTCCTCGTGTCCCCTCAGAAGATTCAGAAAGTCTAATATCTTCTGGATCAGACAACAAATGTACTGAAGCCTGTTCGTCCAAACAAGGCCTTGCACCCTCTCGGTCTGACAAGTAATCATATTCAGTAGGTGTTGAATATTCAAGAGATTCATGTGATAAGGTGGACAGGCCCAGAGTCTCTTGTGAAGATAGTGAATTTCCTACATAGGTTTGCTGATTGGATGAATCTTGCAGAGTCACTTTTGAACCTGAAGACACTCCCTGAGAACTTTGGTTTGTCAGGGAATGTTTTAAAGGCCCCATTTCAGATGGGGCAGGTTTCACAGACTCTTGGACAGATGGAGAAGGTGCTCGCCTTTACGGGACAATGTTGATGGTCCCAGAGTCACTTGTTCAGATATGGAAGGGCCCACATCACTGTGGACAGATGTTGAAAGTGTCATTGTGTCTATGAGAGATGACAAATAGTGTAGAGTACTTGATTCAGATTCTGAAAGTTTAGAAACCTCTTCGGAAGACGGCAAGAATTCTGATGTCTTTAGTGTAAATTGGGAAGGATCCAGAGTCCCCTCTGAAGGAGTCTGAAGTCCTAGAACACCTTTATCTGATGGTTCTATAGTGCCTTGGGCAGATGGTGGTGTTTCTAGAACACCTTGGGTAGATGGTGATGCTCCTATAGGACCTTGTGAAGACTGAGAAAATCCAAGATCTCCTGGAGTTGATGCTGAATGGGATAAAGCCTCTTGGGCTAAAGAAGGGCCTAGATTAACTTGGGAAGATGTGGAAGTTCCTGGAGACCCTTCAGTGGGATTTGAATATCCTAGGTGCTCTTGGGTTGATGCGATGGATCCCAGAGTGCCTTGGGTAGATGGTGAATCTCTTATATACACGTTATCCTGTTGTGAAGGACCTAGAGACCGTTTAGCAGATACAGACAATTCCGGACGCATTAGGGCAAATAATAAAGATTCCAAGGTCCCAGGAACAGATGAAGTATGTCCCAGTGAACCTTTAGATTATGGAGAAGTTTGAGGAAGTTCCTGGAGAGGCGTTGGTAATCCCTGAAATTGTTGGTCAGATTTGTAAGGGCACTCAGGAGAGTGGGCAGATATTGAAAGCCCCATAGTTCGTGGGAGAGGTGACAAAGTTTGTAGAGTCCCTGAGGACGATTCTGAAATTTTACAAACCTCTTGGGGAGACGGAGAATGTTCTGCCAATTCTGGGGGAAATTGGGAATGTCGGAGATACCCTTGAGAGTTGGACTGACATTGTATAGCCCCTTGTGTGGCTGGTGAAGTTGCTACCATTCCCTGGGCAGAAGGTGATGTTTCTAGAGTTACTTAGGAAGATGGCAAAGTTCCCGGTACGCCCCAACCAGAGAGAGAAAGTCCAGCTTCTGGGACAGACTTGAACTGTGCTACAGCCCCTTGATCATAAGAAGAGTGTAGCTTGTGGAAACATATAAATTTTCCTGGAGACCCTTTAGCAAATGGTGAATGTCCTAGTGTATGTGTTGCAGATGTAGACAGTCTCAGACTCCCTTGTGTAGATGACGAACGTCCTTCATACCCTTGCTCAGGTTGTGACTGTACTAGAGTCATTTGTGCAGTTTCAGAGGCTTTCTACCAGCCCTGGTGTGGGATGGACTGTTTCATAGTGCGTGGGGCAGATGGGGTAGGTCCCAGAGACTCTTGCTGAAACAGAGAGTGTTCCAGAGAAGTACGGGGAGATGTTGATGATTCTATTGACTTCTGTGAAGGTGTGGACAGTACCAGATTATTTTGCAAAGGTCTGGAATGGCCTCCCGCATCTTGGAGGGAAGAAATGACATGCCTTGGAGCCACTGAGGCAGATGGCACGTTTGCTACAAGATCTAAGGTAGGCATTGCAGTTGCTACTTGGGCAGTTGGCAATACTATTATTTCTCCCTGAGAAAATTGGGAAGATTCCTCAATTTGCAGGGAAGGGGACATGAGCCTCAGATGAACTTGGGTACATGGCAAAGGTTGTTTATGCCCCTGGGTAGCTGATGAAAGTTTCATAGCCCTTTGGACAGATGTTGATGTTCCTAGAACTGTTTGGGCAGACAAGGGATGTCTCAGACATGATGAGACAGATGGAGACACTCCTATGTCCACTTGGGCAGAAGAAGCAGATCCTAGAGTCATTGGAGTAGGTGTTAAAGTTCCCACATCCCTTATTTCATAATTGGACATTCCTAATTTGCCTGGTATATGAGTAGACTTTTCCAGAGTTCCCTGTGAAGACAAGCTAGGACCTCCAGTTTCTTGGATAGATAGCAAAGGTCCTGAACTCACTTGCACAGATAAGGACATTACAAAGGGCCTAGGACAGATGATGTAGGTCGTAGACTAGCTTTACCAGATAAAGAAATCACCGTGTGCCTCCTGGAAGAAGGCATAGATCCTGATGAGTCTGAAGCAAATGGATGGATTTGATCAAACTTCTGGCCAGATTGCAAAACCCATGAGGTCCCTGCAAAGAAGTAGAGGGTCCTACAGTACCTTGTGTAGGTTTGGAGAGATAAAGCATCCCTTCTGCAGATAGGGAAGGCACCAAAAGATCTTGGGAAGAAGGTGAAGAACTCAGGTTCGCCTGAATAGATATGAAAGTTTCCAGAAGCCCTTCATTGGGGACCATACATGCTGGCATAGATGAATAAACTTTGCCAGCAACTGGTGCAGATGATGAACATGCAGGAGTTTTCAATGGAGATGTCAAAGTTTCTAGAGAACCTTTTGCAGATAAAGATATTCCTGTAGACCCTTGGATGGATTTCAAAGTTCCTACCATCTTTTGGCCACTGTGCATATATCCTTGGGAGACAGGGGTACATCGTGAATGGGGTCCTGTGACCTGTGCAGAAGTATACTGTGCCCCTGTAGCTTGTGTAGATGGGAAAAGGCTTGACTGCCCTAGGACAGATGGAGAATGTCCTAGAACGCTTTGCTTTGATTTTGGAAGACTATATTTCCTGGTGTAGACAGGCAGGGACCCATAACTTCTTGAGAAGGAGTTACTTGACTCCCTCGTTTAAGGAAAGGCCAAGAGACTCTGGGACACAAGCTGGATATGCTGTAGACCCTACTGTAGATGGGGAAGTTTGGCAGGTCTCTGATACAGTTGACAAGTGCCCATGACTCTTCTGGGTAGAGTCAAGTGTTCCTAGGAGGCCTACAGAAGTGGTCAAGGACTCTGTAGTTTCTTTGGGTGTTATTGAAGGACCAAGAGAACACAAGGCAGACAGAGTATGTTCTAGAGGCCAATGAGCAGAAGGTATAAGTGCTGGCTCATTTATGGCATGTGGTGAAAGTACCCCAGACTCTTTATTCCATGAAGGCTCTCTAGCATCGGTGGTACCTGGAGAGATTTCCACATGTGGTACCACATGTGGCATATGCCCAAGAATTATTTGGGCAGGATGAGATGTTCCCAGATCTACAGAGGAAGACTCCAAAGGATCAACATTTCCTTTGAGTGATGAAAAGGGACACAGAGTCCCTTCTGCACTTATGGAGAGTTCCAGCGGCCCACCAACATGTAGCCAAGGTTTTGGATTCCCTGCAGAAAATGTGTAAGTTTCTTGAGAACCTGGTGCAGATGGTGTATGTGTTCCAGTCGTTAGTGTAGATGGTAAAGGTCCTGGAGTGCTCTGTTTAGATTGGGAAGGATCAAGAAATCCTGAAGCAGATGGTGAATGTTGTAAAGAATCTTGGACAGACTAAGAAGTTCATTTAGGCTTCCAGGAAGAGTTCAGAGATTTGTTTGCTCCTAGATCTCAAATTGATGTTGCTAGAGCCCTTGCAGCAGGTGCAGATAGTTTCAGAGCCCATTGGGAAGATGGAGAACATTCCATAGTCCTGTCTAAAGCCTGGGAAGTCCTGGAATTCCCCTTTGCAAATAATAAAATCCCGAGAGGCCTGTGATGAGATAGAAAAGATCCTAATAGCACCTGAGTGTTTGGGGTAGAACTCAGAGTTCCTGAAGTTGATGCCAAAGGTGCTACATTCTGTTGTGCAGATGTGGACTGTCCCAGTGTGTTGTGTCCATGTTGAAAATGCCCAGAAGTACTGTGGGAGTATTGGTGTTGTCCTAAAATCCCATGGAATGTGGTGAAGGTTCTAGAGAACTTTGCATGCATGGCAAAGGATATTGTACAGGGAAAGTTCACTCTGCAGCTGTGTAAGATTTTTCAGCCCCTTGAGAACATACCAAAGTTCCTAGATCCAGTGGAATTGACAAAGGATGCTCCTGAGCAACAGGTGCAGATGGTGAATGTTCTACATGCCCTGGCGAAGACAAAATATGTCCTTGAGATTTGGGGCTAGATAGGCGAGGTCCTGCGGCCCTTGGGCAAAATGTTGAACTTTGCATAGCATGTTGAGCAGATGCAGACTATCTTGGATCCTGCTGGGAAGAAGCTTTAATATTCATATCTCTTTGTTCAGATGACTCAGTTCCTACTGTGCCTTGTGCAGGAGGGGGCAGCTTTAGAGACCCTTGGGCCGATTGGGAAGGTCCCGGAGGCACTTGGGCAGATGAACAAGATCCTAGAGTACATTGTGCAGTTAAGTAAATTACCAGAGGCACTTAGGTAGATGAAAAACTTCTTAGTTCCATCTGGGCACTGTTGTTAGATCCCAGAGTTCTTGAGGCAGAAGTGGAATGTCTTTCAGTACCCTGTGCAGATGTGGGCTGTCCCCAAGTGGTTTGTGCATAAAGGGAAGGGTGTCTATACACCTGAGCAGTTGATGAAGATTTTTCAGACCCCTGTGCAGATGTATTTGATTCTGTGGATTCTTGCATATTTGAGCAAGCCCTCTCAGTTTTTTTCAAAGATGGGAAAGTGGCTGGACTTGTTTCTGTTTGTGGGTACTGTCCAAGATGCCTTGGGGCATGGGACAATGTTCCTCTAAGCCTTGGGACACATGGAGACATTCCATGAGCATCTGAGGCAGAAGACAAATGCCTAACAGTGCCCTGGGTAGATTCATATGATCGCCAGATCTCTTGGGAAGATGATGAATGTTGTAGAGATTGTTGAGTCTCTGTGGGAGAAGGACCTCCAGTTTTCTGGGCACATAAGCAAAGCTGTGTAGATAGCAAATGTGCTAGGTCATTGACTGATAAAGAAGATTCCTGAGATTGTCAATCAGAGACTGAATATACTCTAGGCCCAGAGGCCATTGTCAAAGGGCCTGAAGACCCTTTGGCACATGGTGAATTATCCTGAGAATCCAGAATGCATGGTAATTTCCTAGGCTTACTTTGGAAATATTCTATTCCTCCCAGAATCACTGGAGAAGATATTGAATATTTTAGAGAACCCTGGGCTAAATGACAAAGAACCCAGAGTCCCTTGAATAGACATAGAATGTTCCAGAGGCCCTTGATTTGATAGCAAATTGGGTTGACCTCCTGGAGTAGTTTGGGGAGGTTTCTAAGCACCTGGTACAGATGATGAAGGTTTCACAGCCCCGGGGGAAGATAACAAAGTTTTTTGCAGTCCCTGGTTAGATGAAGAAGGTTCGAGATCCTCTTCAGCCGATGGTGAATGTTTCAAAGGAATCTGGATTGGCAGACAATGTCTAGACACCTCCTGGAAAGAATTGAAATGGTTTGTGTGTCTTTGATCAGATGTAAAATTTTGTAGAGTCCCATTCCCGGATATGGATAGCCCTTGAGATCCTGTAGCAGACAGAGGAAGTCGAGGGGCCCCTTGGGTAGAGGGCAGCATTCCAGACTTCCAATGGTCATATGGACCTCGAGAACCCTGAGCAGATGGACACAGTCCCAAAGCCCCTTCATCAGATATAGAGGATGCCACTCCCTCTTGAGCACAAGGGGAAAGTGCTGCAGATGGATTATGTAATGAGGAAAGGCCTAAAGGCTCTGGAGAAAATGGAGAAATTTCTGTAGTTCCAAGGGCAGACGGAGAAGATACCACATCCCTCCCTTTAGTTGAAAGATGCCCAAGAATATTTCCAGCAGGCAAGGATGGTCCTGGAATCCCTCTGGAAGAAGTGGAAAGTTGTACGTGCCCTACCTTAGATGGCAAAGGACACGGAGTCTGCTTGGAATGTGTATCAGTTTACAGAGGCTCTTGTGCAGCTAGCAAAGGTTCTAGGGCCTGTGGAGTAGATGTAGAAGGTTCTTGTACATGTGATGGAGATGGTGAATCATCTCTACTTTCTCGGGCAGATAATAAAGAGTGTTGAGATTGGTAGGCAGAGGAGGAAGGTTCCAAAGCCTCTGTGGCAAAAGGTGAATGTGAAGAATGAGGGTCAGTTCTTTTGGCTCCTGTGTCAGATGGAGAAATACCTCCATCTTCTCCGACATATGACAAATGCCCAAGATTCCTATGTTCTGATTCAGATCATCTCACAGCTCCTGGAGAAGATACCAGAACTCCTAGAAGCTCTTGGGTAGATTGTGAAGGATCCAATAGTCCCTCTTTTGATATGGATATTTTAGCAGCTGCTTTAGCAGATTGCAATTGATCTAGAGATTTTAGGGTTGGTGAACAAGGTGGACAAGCACCTGGTCCACGTGTTGAATGTCCTGTAGTTTCTGGAGATTGCAAAGTCCTTTGAATGCCAATGTGAGGTTGGGAAGTCCCTAGAGGCTCTGGGGCAGACAGTGCATATTGCCGAGGGCCCTATTTCGGAAGAGAAGCTCTGGAATCCTCTCATAAAGAACTAGAGGTTTTCCCCTGTCTTTCAGGTAATGATACATTCCCTCCTGCTGCTTTTGTAGATGGGGACAGTTCCAAAGCCCATTGGCTCAAGAGGAAATGTTCCAAGGCCCCTTGAGAAGATGACAGTGTTCCTAATTTCACCTGTCCTAATGACTTTTGTGCAAATGGCTTAGGTCCTAGGGACCCTGTGGTAGAGGAAGAAGATGCCACAATGCCTTCAGCGGACTCTGAGTGCTCTCGTGTCTTATATGTTATTGAGGAATACCCTAAAATTTTCGAGCAGATACAAAAGATCCTGGAGTCCCTGAAATATTGGGAGAACATTCCAGAACAATTTGTGAAGGTGTCAAATTCCTGGATTTCTCCTTGGCAAATTGGCAAGGCCCCAAATTCCCTAATTAACATGGTAAATGTTCTGCAGCCTCTTGGGTAGATATTGACTGACCCAGAGACACTGTTGCAGGTATGGAATATTTGTCAGGGTCTTTGTCAGACAGCTTTTGTCCAAGAACCCTTGGATCAGATGGAGCAGATTCCACACCACATGTGGTAGAAGGAGCCTTAGAGTTAGATGGAGATTTTTAAGAGCTACTTGGGCAGCTGTCAGAGATCCATGAGGTTCCTGGTCAGTTGGGGGAAATTCAGAGACTTTACACTCGGTGTCACCTGTTCCAAAGCACCTTGGGTGCCTTGAAAATGTCTGACAGCCTCTTGGGAGGATGCAGGCTTTTTCAGAGCCACTAGAAGTAGTTTCAAAGGTTGTATAGTACCCTTTTTAAAGGAGGACAGTTGTGGAGATATTTTGTCAGACAAGGAATTTCCCACAGCCACTTGAGTAGGGACCAAATGTTTGAGATTTCTTTGCACAGGGGAGGAAATTCCCATAGGATTCTTTTGAGATAGCATGTGTCCTGCAATCCCTAATTCCTTAGCCAAACATCCCATGGATCGAGGATCATGTGAGTATGTCCCCATATCCACTTCCACGGATGTCTTTGATCCTAGGGTCCCCTGGGAAGACAGAGAAAGTATCGTATCTCCCTGATGAGGCAGAGCATGTTCAAGAGTTTCTTGTGTGATTGTGGAGTGTTTCAGAGACGCTTGTGTAGACTGCGGATGTTCCACAAGCCCTTGAGCAAAGTGCAAAGTTCCTACACTCCCTTTTGAGGATGAAAGTCTTCCATGATACCATGGGGGAGATGGTGTTGAAACTACAGTCCCTAAGCCATATTGGGATGTCTCTAAAATGCGATGAATTTGTTTCCCATGGGTTGGCATCTCCTGAGACAATAGAGAAAGGCCCAGAGGCTCTGGATGCAGTGGCAAGGGTCCGGGAGCCTCAAAGGCTGAAAGGGAAATTTCCAGGGTTGTTTGTGCAGATGGCTAAGGTCCTATCATACCTTGTGCAGATTGGCAAGTTTCCACTCTCTTTGGAAGGATAACAAAGGTCCACAAGCACCCTGGGTAGGTGGTGAAGTACCATCAGTCCTCTGGTTATGTGTGGAAGTATCCCTAATGTGTTGGGACTGCAACAAATGTTCTTTTACCCCAGGTGAGCATGAAGAATTTTTCCAATTTCCCTGGGAAGGGGCAGATTGTCCTACACTTTATTGTACTGATGCAGAAAGTCCCAGATATCCTGGGAGGTTAGGAAAATGTACTGAATACCATAGTGAAGGTGAGGTTGTTTCCTGACACCTTTGGGAAGATGGCACAGGTTCTATTTTTCCCGGGGTAGATTGGAGACAGGACGGAGCTACAGGGATAGATGGTGAATGTTTACGAGACCCTTGGAAGTGGGAAGTGCCTAAATACCCCTGCTTAGATGGTGATGGAGCTGAAGACCCAGGGGTTGGATCTGGTAAATGTTCTCCAGTAACAAAGCATGAGAGAGAAGGATCTTGAGATGCTTTGGAAGTCATGAGAGGTATCTGATCTCAGTGTGCTGAAGGCACAAGTCCTAGAGAACTTTGTAGAGATGGGGACTTTCCCTTGGGTCCTTGGGCAAATAGGGAAAATCTTCCAGCTCGAAGGTGAGATTTCAAAGGTGAGGAAGTACCTTGAGAATGGCGGAAATGTTCTGGAGCCTTTGACAGAGATTGAGAAAATCTCTCAAGCCCTGGGGAAGATGGTGAAGGTCCTCAGGACTCTGGGACAGACTGAGAACTCCCTTTAGACTCCTGGGATGGTACGGAATGTCCAACAGTCCGTGGGATAGTCGGACAAGATTCCATAATCCCTTGGTCAGATGTGGAACACTCCAGGGTCCTTTGTGCAGTTACTGAAGGTGTGGGCTCGTTTGAGGAGTAATTGTAGCTGTTGATGTTTTTTTACAGAAGTTCAAGATGCACACCTTTTTGCACAAGGAAGGGGTATGAAGCTGTGGTCTTCAGATGGGGAAGTCCCTAAGTTTCCTTGGTCAGGAGATCACCTCTAAACCTCTTTTTGCTAAAAAATAGGATGTCTTGGGTGTAACAGGGTATACGGAAAATGTCTAATATCTCCCTCCTTTGAAGGCATATGTATGAAATCCTCTCCTCCAGATGGGAAAGCACCTTGGTGAGATGTGGTAGATCCTAGCGCCTCTTGCTCTAATGCAGAAAGTGGTAATTTGTCCTGTGTACACATTCTGGCTTCAGAATTTGAGGATTGTACTAAAGCATGCTCTGTAGGTTTGCTCTCTGCTAGAGCACCATGGGAATGTGTGGAATGTTTATGAGCCTCTTGGGACATGTTGGGAAGCTACTAGTTCTCTGTGATATGTGGGAGGTTCAAGAAAAATTTCTCCAGATGGAGAAGATGAAGGTTGGGAAGGTCCTGTGGGTCCTTGTGTACAGGTGGAATCCAAGGAATTCCCCTCTTTAGATGTGCAAGAATCTGCACACTCTTGTGTACGTGTGTCTCATACCATAACACCTTGATCACTGAGGGTTGGATCCGGAACTCCCTGTGCTGGTGGTATACGTCCTAGAGCACCATTTGTAGATGTGTCACATCCAAAAGCCACTTCTAAAGATGGGGATGAGTCTAGAAGGGCTTTTGCAGGTGTATCCTGTCCCACATGCCCACTGTGAGACAGGGTAGAGCCCAGAGAGTCCTGGACAGGTGCGGAGTATTCTGGTATTCCTGCTGTATATGTGGGAATCGCAAGGGCTTCCTCTACAGATGTGGAAATACCTAGAGACTCCTGGGGGAGTAGGGAAGGTTGTTTGATCTGATCACTCTGGGCAGATGTGGAATTTGCACAGCCCAGTTTGAGGGTGTCATCACGTTTTTGGCTCCCTGAGACCTGGTCACAAGTCAGCAGGGTCCTTTTGGGTGGCAGGGGATATTTGGAGTTCTCTTGGTCTGATAGAGACACTGTGAGTTTCCCTTGTTCAGAGGGAGCATGTCTCATTCTCCTTTTCCTAGAACGGGAAAGTCCAGGGTTCCTTGTCATAAGAGGAGAATGTTTGAGTCTCCTTTTATGAGAGCCATGAGGGAGAGTAGGTCTTTTACACTGTTCTGTTGATGTGGACAATTCTAGAATCCCTTTGGCAGTTTGGGATGGACTCAGAACCTCTGGGGATGAAGGTGAAGTTGGCTGAGCCCTTTGTGTATCTATAGAGGACCCAAGAGCCCCTTGGGCAGTCACAGGAGTTTCTACCATGTCTTGTGTATGCAGGCAATGCTCTAGAGCCCCTTTTGAAGATGGCAAAGGTCCCTGAGCCCCAGTTGTAGATATGGAATGTTTTGTTTCTGCTTGGGCAGCCTTGAGCAATGTGGGGCTCACCAGGGGAATAGTGGTGGGGCTTAGGACCCATTGGGCTGTAAGGGGAGATCTGACCCCATGTGTTAATGATGGAAGATATGTAGAGCACTCTTGGTTTAATGCGGAAGTTCTGATATCCTCTTGGTCAGGAGGGTCAGGACTCAAGCTCACTTTAGCAGAAGTTGATTGCTCAGGGCCCCTTGGGGAACCGGGAGGACACCTTTGAATTACTTCATGAGAGGGAGTAGCCCTGAATCCCCCTTCATATCAAAGGTGTTAAACTCTCTTGAGGTGAGGTGGTAGAACTTTCACCGTTTGGGCGATGTGAGGAAAAGTCCTACTTTTGGAGAATCAGGTTTGCAGGTCCCTTTTTCTGGTGGGACCCACTGGAGAGTCCCTTGGACAGAGGGACCTTGTTTAAAACTCTTTGTGGGAACATTGGAATGACTGGGGACCCCTGGGATAGAGGATGAACTGTTGAAACCACTCTCTGGAAAGGAGACAGGTCTGATGTCCCCCTCAACACAAGTGGAAGGTCTCTGGGATGCCTGGGTAGATGTGAAATGTCCCATAGACCCTTGCACACCTTTGAATTCTCCTGGAAACTCCTGGGTAGATACGGAGAGTCCCTGAACATCTTGGGAAGGAGCAGAAGATAGTGAAGACTGCAGGAACCCTTGAACACATGGGAAATTTCCCAGTCTACATTGGTCAGCAGTAGACTCAGCTGAAGATGGTCGAGGCACTGTGTCATCTTCTTTGACCTGTTCACTGGCATCCCAAGCACCATGTCTTGAAGATTTTGCAGAGACACTGATGCTGGTCTGGCCACAGTCCATAGGCTCTTCTGACACGGTAGACATAGTCAGGCCTCTTTTCTCCTTCTCAGGTAGGAGTACAATATGTGAGGCCTCTCTTTTCTGGAGACAGGCTGTAAGGCAGATTGTCTGGGTTCCCTGCTCAGTATGCTAATCCTGCCCTCAGGAACCTTCTGAGAAAGAGGAACTTGTCTTTCCTTGCCCTCTTTCAGCTCCTGCAGCTCCTTCACGGGTCTTGGTTCTTCTTACTGGCTAAAGAGTTTATAAGGGCTGTGAGATTCTGCGGCCTCTCTGCAGTACGGGAGTCAGGGACTTTGAATCTCTGGTCCTCATAGGGCTTCTGGCACCTGAACTTGTGCCGGGCCATTCAAAGCATGCCCAGAGGAGTTAAGTCCCTTAAGTCCTTCTTACAAGGAGCTGGGGTGTCTTACTCCCGTCGGATGCCAGTACAAGGGGTCAGAGGCTGGGGTGGCAGAGAAAACATTGGGGTGTCATTCTTAGGTTGGGGGACAATAAAAGGGGACCCAGGTAGGGGAGGCTGGGAAACCTGTGGTCTATTGTCCAAGGGTAAGTTCCTGGCTAGTTGGCCTGTTTCTACATGTCTACTCGCCATTTAGTCAATAAGGTAGTTAATTGTGGAGTAAAACGGACACAAGGGGCAGCAACGTACTTGCCAATGGTGACCTCCTGCAAGCAGTTGTTAAAGCCTTCGACAGGCGCAGGGAATAAACTTCCCAATGGTGACTCACAGAAATAGTTAAAGCCCTCGCAAGGGGCAGCAAATGCACTTGCCAGTGGTGACTCATGGCAAGCGGT
Organism: Cricetomys ansorgei; assembly: GCA_026225945.1. Taxonomy (NCBI): domain Eukaryota; kingdom Metazoa; phylum Chordata; class Mammalia; order Rodentia; family Nesomyidae; genus Cricetomys; species Cricetomys ansorgei. The sequence continues at coordinate 584,543 of JAMJFZ010001286.1, forward strand.
AGTTAAAGCCCTCCCAAGGGGCAGCAAATGCGCTTGCCATTGGTGACTCTCAGCAATAGTTAAAGCCCTCAGAAGGGGCAGCGAATGCACTTGCCAGTGGTGACTCGCGGCAAGCAGTAGTAAAAGCCCACACAAAGGGCAGCAAATGTACTTGCCAGTGGTGACTCCTGGCAAGCTGTAGTTAAACCCCTCGCAAGGGGCAACAAATGTACTTGCCAGTGGTGATTCTCAGCAATAGTTAAACCCTCGCATGTGTCAGCAATGTACTTGCCAGTGGTGACTCACGGCAAGCGGTGGTAAAAGCCCTCGCAAGGGGAGGCAAATGTACTTGCCAGTGGTGACCCGTGGCGAGCCGTATGTAAACCCCTCGCAAGGGGCAGTAATGTATTTGCCACTGTTGAGTAGCGGCAAGCTGTAGTTTAACCGCTCGCAAGGGGCAACAATGTACTTTCCAGTGCTGACCCGAGGTAAGCCGTATGTAAACCCCTCGCAAGGGGCAGTGAATGTACTTGCCACTGGTGACTCTCAGCAAGCTGTAGTTAGATAATCAGTAGCCTTTGAGGGTGACTCTTCTTTCAGAGAGCTGCAGACACGTTGGGTACCCGGAGCTCACAGAACTCTAGTTGCAGTTGGCCTTAGGACGCAGTCAAAGTTCGAGTGGGGCGTTTTGGATGATTGTCCTCGGGCCTGCACGGGCCTGTTCCCAGAACAGTCACCCTGCAGGTCTGCATGCAGTGTAAGGGCAAACAGCCAAGGCTTCTAAATGAGAGGGAAGCCGCGGACCCTCTTCTCAAGGGTCAAGACTGCTAGCTAGCCCGGAGCCCACAGTTAGAGGCCACGAAAATGGATTGTGCAAGTGTCAACATGATTGCGAGTGACAGAGGTGCTTGTGAGAGTGTGTTCTATGATGCTTGCTGCAACAGGTTTGGACCCTCTGTCATAAAGACATCAGTGTTGCACTGATGTCTGTTGGAGCCTCAGCAATGAGTAAGAAAGGGTGATCCAGATCCTCGCTCCTCAGAAACTATGGGTGCCAGGCCATCCCTGGCTTATCGCTAGAAAAATAAACAGCACTAGTCTTTCAATAGAGCACAGAAAAATCATGGAAATGATATATTTCATATATTATTCTGTTTATAAGAGTGGCCTATCCCAGGCTTTCCTAGCTAAATTGGAGACAACTACTGTGTTCATCTTCCTGTATGCTGAAAGCCATCTCTAGACTACCTAGTAATTCTCAATTCAGTATTAGTATTGCGTGAATAGAAGTTCTATTCCTGGGTCACAGGATAAGGACAAGGACAAGAATCTCCTTCAAGTACTAATTCAACTTGTTTTTCACATACTCTTATCTGCTTTTTTGGTTAAGTTCTCTGATTCAGAACACAGACACTGTTGGAGGTGGACCCTATGGGCTTAGAGTCAGTTGCTTTGTCTATCAAGTTTACATGTTGGGTCCCTTAAACATTTACATACTTGGGTTATGTATGGAAGGTTGTATCATTCTCCCAAGACACAGTATGGCTAATGGCTCATATTAGAGGCTGTGCATGGGACTGTTACTTTCATTTCACTAAGGAAGCTGTAGTTCCACAGAATGATTTTGAAGCCCTAAGTTAAGATGATTCTTTGAAAAAAGAAAGATAGGAAAGTAGCTTGTGAATAGCTAAAAACGAAGCTTAAAACGCAGAAAAGTTATGTGTGTCTGTTTATATTGCTTCTTCTTGTAGACTTTTTACATGTACAGGTGAAGGTAAGGCCCAAGCAGCAGAGGCACGACCTTGTAAAAGGAGGACTTTTCCTTCCATGGTTACCCTGTCCCATGCCTCTGCTGGTGCCAATACCCATACTAAGATGGGCACGGTAGATCTGAGTACTACCGGGTCCGTCTTAGGAGAGAATGGCAAGTTCTAAGCCATCATATGCAGTCAACTATGTCTTCTCAAAGAGTGAGAACTTGTTATCTGACCATGGAAAAATCTTTTTTACAGTAAAAAGTCAATTGGTAGTAGCCTAATGGCCTTGGCAAATAGATTCCAAATCCTGCAAAAGGCCGTTAGTCCTTGGCCGGGCCTTGATTTGCCTGATTTAGCTATGGTGGTGGACCTGTATGGGTTTCACTTGAATGGCATCCACCAGTTCTTTTATAAAATTGGTCAGTTTTTTAAAGCCCAGGTCCCAAAAGATATAAAAAGATATTAAAAGTAAGCCTATCAGATCCTAGCAGAGAAGGTAGGAGAGTTGTTTGTAAACGGGAAGTGAAATGCCAGTTTTGGAACCAGTTCTGCTCTTGCTGCCTTTGCCTTTTGGGCTTTTCTAAAACTCTTCCTGATTTCAGCCATAAAAACAGCATTTCTCCCTGAGAGCAGCACAAAGCCCATCCTGCTTGAAGAGAATTCGAAGCCTCTCCTATTCTGCAGGAAAACCTCAGCAAGTGAGGAATGGGAGATGACAGATTCCAGGTGTTCCAGGTCTTCCTCAATTGACAGGCAGAGATGTGAGTAATGCTTGTTGGATAAAACAAGAGAGGTTATTCCCACCCCGGGTCCCGTGGCTCCCAGGCCTAGAAGAACTGCCAGAGGACAGAAATAGGCTCTCTTTTTGTTCTTAAAAGAGGCTGTGGTCATTTTTCGAGTCCCATGCTAGGGAGAACTGCTCTTCTGTATACTACTTTAATCTTGTTATAAGCTGTACGAAGATGCAGTGTGTGGTTTATTTTGTTTTAAGGAATTTATCAAATATACAGGAAGAAAAGCCATCACTACAGGCCCACGGAGTGTCATTGAGGGGCAAGAGATATGAATTATCTGGGAGGGTAGCAAGGTTTGTCATGGTGATATCACACAAGTGTTTTAGTGACATGGGTTTGTCTCCCAGGCAAAGGCCGTTTTGCTGTGACCAACTGTAAGGTTAGTTTTGAGGAGCTTTCTTCCTGAATGTCTGACGCCCCCTTTTTTATTTTTTCAAGCATATTTTTGAGCATGCAGCATGCTCTTTCAACAATCCCCTGTCCTTGAGGATTGTAGGGGATGCCAATAGTATGGGTAATATGAAATTGTAAGTATCAATAGTCCTATGTAGAAACTTTAAATTACCAAATTCAGTAACATCCATCTGCCACATTAAACTAGGCTTTAATCTTCCAGGATTTCTTATATACTGAGTTACTCCATGATGCTGTGGGCATGAGATGCATTATTTAACAATTTGACGAGTTGCATCTCTGATAACATTAAATTGTTTTTTAAGACTTTGACTATTTTGATGATGCATAGTGTGGTAAGCTGAGCCCTGGGTGCTGGTTTGAAACACAAAGCATCCCACATTTTAAAAAGATCCGTTTCTGCTCTGGCCTTAATGGACAGAGTATGGACAATGTCAGATAGCCCAAACCTGCTCAGTTTGAGAAACTGCCCTTCCAACTAACACAACCCTATTGCTTCCTCATTCCACATTTCTACCCTTGTAGATGACACAGGAGGTCCTAGAGAGAATATCACAGCACCTTGCACTTCCTTATCCCTCACTCTGGGACATTCCAACATTACCTAGGAATTCTAGATAGACCAGACTAGTCACATGCCACATAAGTTTACCATAGATACCTGCTTACGAATTGCCCGTTCTTCTCCCCATTTCGAAAATTGTATAAATACTGGTACTATGTGTTCAATAAATCGAGGGTTTTGACCAGACAGACTGTCTGTCTTTCAGTCCTCTCGCCGCTGCCCAGATCCCATTCCCACGCCTTCTCCTAGGGTCAAGGTTGAAGATCCCGAGGGCCAGGATAGCATAGCATGCAATTATAGTCCAAGTTCCAATTGGTTAGAACTGCTGTTGGTAGATAACATATTTGCAGATCATTCTTGATTATAATCTAACTTCTGAAATAATGTAGGACTATGGAAAGCCATACCTTGAGGAAGAACTTCCCAAAGATAACTTTCCATAAGATCTTTGAAATTAATATAAGGTATGCTCAAAAGCAAATCTTTTACAATCATCAGGATCAAAAGAAATAGTGTAAAAATATCTTTTTATGATCGCTAATGATTTTATAAGTATCTATAGGAATAGCAGCAAGAGTGGGCAGCCCAGATAGTAAGACTCCCACTAATTCTATGGTCTCATTCACTTTTCTCAAATCCTGTCATAATCTCTGTGTCCCAGATTACCTTTTTAAGAACAAAAATAGAATTCCATCTGTCTGTATTTAGCGATCACTATTCCACTCACACAGGAGTGTAGCATCTGCATAGGACAGGTTGGTTGGTAGCTTCTGCTAAAAATATCCTTAAGCCATCTCATAAAGGTCTTTGAGAAGGAGTTAAAGGTTACTGATACTTTGACCCTTAAGACCCAAACCTTGATAGATAAACACTATTTTATCTCTGGGGCTATATAGGTATACTCCCATTTCTATTGTAACATCACTTTCCTATGAATTTATAGGTAATCTTTAATTATGCAAGTATGAAATGTTCCCTGATGCCTTTTAGCATCCTTCCAATTTAGAATATCACTTTGTTCCAGGTTTTGGTTCTGTCCTATCCTTGTTAGATATTAACTTGTAAAAGTAATTCCTGAATTGAAACTGCTGTTAAAAACAAAACTTTTAACTTATAACTATAATTTATAATTTATAGAGAGACTGCAAATTTTAAAAACATGTATTTAAAATACCTTAAAAAGTCTGTTTCCTTAACGTTTATACTTGCAAGATTCCCAGTTTTAGAAGTAATTAAAGCCTTTCAGCTGTGTGCCTGCAGCACAACAAATGAAGTTCCTCTATTGTAATGTACATTCCTTCTGTCACACCTCAGAGGCAGTCTGCCTTCCAGGCCGGTCCGAATCGGCTCTGGTGCAGCGGCAGTTCAGCTATCTTAAAAATCCACTCTTATTTTTAGTATAGAAAAAACCATCATGTGACCTCTCAATCTCTAAAGACAGCCAGGTTGTTTACTCAAAACTCACCTGCCTTGATTTACTTTGTTTTAGTCTCGTAACTCTCACACTGAAAAAATTTGGCTGCGCACAGAGACATAGCTTTGATACCTCATTAAACACTGTTCTCAAAAGTCCCCTTATTTTTAGCATAGTAAAATACCATACAAAATCCAATTTAATTTAAAATATCTGAGATCTGTTGTCTCCTTGAATGGCAACATGCAACTACCTCCATTTAAATGCTGGTGAAGTCACATGGCATTCATACTCTTTGTCCCTGGAAGAAATGGCAGCATCCATGTGGTCATTCTGCCAGCCACACGGCCACTTCCTTGATTTCTATGGTCTTATGAAGCAAAGGCTGTTCTGTTAAAGATGTTCGTTGAAACATCCTTTCCCATTTGTAGACATAGCTATCAGAGCTGTATAATTCAAACCGTCTCCACCATCTAAATCAGAATCCAAATAGTGATCTTGTGGGGTTCGGGACCCATGCCCTGGGCCTAAGATTCAGTTCTCTAGTATAGAAAAAGACCAAATCAGCCAAACTTTAGTCAGCCTTCTAAGAACACCAAAATTGTGCAGGCCCAAGTCAGGGGCAATGTGACCCAGAAGAGTTTCCAAAACTGAAGTAAGAGAAACAATTTCTGCAAGAAAAACATTTTCTAAGACAAACAAGACGACCTTGGGCTAAAGAGTTCCCTCCACTTAGTTGACCAGAATCTTGAGATTGTTTTCTTTTTAGGATCCTGGGACATTGCTATATACCAACACCAATCAGTTTAAAGGTTAACTGCCCCCTTCCTATCAGGATGAAGAACAGTTCGGAGACCAATCAACATGTACCAACTTGGTTTGTGCCAGCAACCGTTTGGACTGTTAATAAAAACGCTTGCTTTTTGCTCCTTGGGGCTGCTTCTATCCTGCATGTTAGAACGGTCCCAGTGCACTGGAATAAATCCTCTTGCTTTTTGCATCGATATCCTGTCCATGAGTCTCTGTGGGGGTACGGTGTCAGGGTTCCGATCTCTGACAAACTTGCTCTCTGTTTCAGACTCATCTCTGAATATGATTCATGATTATCTATGTGTTCTCTAAAAAACATAACTTCCTCAGTATTTTTAGCCTTTTTTCTATTGCCACTCTGCAGACTCTCCACTCTCTAAGCTTTCCATAATCAATCTCCATATATAAGAAATATCAACAGGTACATTCTGTCCATCACCTTTTTCATGGTACTGTTGTAATTCCTCACCTAATTTTAGTCAAGTCTGCAGATGGTCTGGGTTCCCTGCTCAGTGTGCTAATCTTGCCCTCAGGAACCTTCGGAGAAAGAGGAACTTGTCTTTCCTTGTCCTCTTTCAGCTCCTGCAGCTCCTTCATGGGGTCTTGGTTCTTCTTACTGGCTGAAGAGTTTATAAGGGCTGTGAGATTCCGCAGCCTCTCTGCAGTACGGGAGTCAGGGACTTTGAATCTCTGGTCCTCATAGGGCTTCTGGCACCTGAACTTCTGAGGGGCCATTCGAAGAATCCCCAGAGGAGTTAAGTCCCTTAAGTCCTTCCTCCAAGGAGCTGGGGTGTCATACTCCCGTCGGATGCCAGTAAAAGGGTCCCATGCAGGGGTGTCAGGGAAAACTGTGCGGTGTCATTCTTAGGTTGGGGGACACAAAAAGGGTTCCCAGGACGGGAAGGCCTGGAAACCTGTGGACTATTGTCTGAGGGTAAGTTCCTGGCTAGTTGGCCTATTTCTACAGGTTTACATGCCATTTAGTCAATAAGGTATTAGTCGTGGAGTAAAACGGACACAAGGGGCAGCAACGTACTTGCCAATGGTGACCCGCGGCAAGCGGTTGATAAAGCGTCGACAGGCACAGCGAATGCACTTGCCAATGGTGATTCTCAGCAATAGTTAAAGCCCTCGCAAGGGGCAGCAAATGTACTTGCCAGTGGTGACTCCCGGCAAGGTGTAGTTAAAGCCCTCGCAAGGGGCAGCGAATGCACTTGCCAATGGTGATTCTCAGCAATAGTTAATGCCCTCGCAAGGGGCAGCAAATGTACTTGCCACTGGTGACCCCCGGCAAGCCGTATGTAAACCCCTCACAATGGTTAGCGAATGTACTTGCCACTGGTGACTTGCATCAAGCTGTAGTTAAACCCCTCACAAGGGGCAGTGAATGTACTTGCCAATGGTGACTGGCAGCAAGCTGCAGCTAAACCCTCGCAATGGTCAGCGAATGTACTTGCCAGTGATGACTCGCAGAAGGCTGTAGTTAAACCCCTCGCAAGGGTCAGCGAATGTACTTGCCAGTGGTGACCCGCGGAAAGCCGTATATAAACACCGCGCAAGAGGCAGCGAATGTACTTGCCAGTGGTGACCCGCGGCAAGCCATATGTAAAACCCCTCGCAAGGGGCAGCAATGTACTTGCAAATGGTGACCCACGGCAAGCCATATGTAAATCCCTCGCAAGGGGCAGTCAATATACTTGCCACTGGTGACTCGCAGCAAGCTGTAGTTAGATAATCAGTAGCCTTTGAGGGCGACTCTTCTTTCCGAGCACTGTAGACACGTCCGGTAGCCGGAGCTCACAGAACTCGAGTGGCAGTTGGCCTTAGGACGCAGTCAAATTTCGAGTGGGGCGTTTTGGATGATTGTCCTTGGGCCTGCACCCGCCAGTCCCGAGATCAGTCACCCTGCAGGTCTGCATGCAGTGTAAGGGCAAACAGCCAAGGCTTCTAAAGAAGAGGGAAGCCGGGGACCCTCTTCCTTAGGGTCAAGAGTGCTAGCTAGCCTGGACCACACAGTTAGAGGCCATGAAAATGGATTGTGCAAGAGGCAATATGATTGGGAGTGACAGGGGTGCTTACAAGACTGTGTTCTACTATGCTTCCTGAAAGAGGACTAGACCCTCGTCATAAAGACATCAGTGTTGCACTGATGTCTGTCTGTTGGATCCTCAGCAATGAATAAGAAAGGGTGATCCAGATCCTCGCTCCTCAGAGACTGTGGGGGGCCAGGCCATCACTTGGTTATTGCTAGAAAAAGAAACAGCAGTTAGTCTTTCAATAGAGCACAGAAAAATCATGGAAATGATATATTTCATATATTATTCTGTTTATAAGAGTGGCCTATCCTAGGCTTTCCTAGCTAAATTGGAGACAACTACTGTGTTCATCTTCCTGTATGCTGAAAGCCATCTCTAGACTACCTAGTAATTCTCAATTCAGTATTAGTATTGCATGAATACAAGTTCTATTCCTGGGTCACAGGATAAGGACAAGGACAAGAATCTCCTTCAAGTACTAATTCAAGTTGTTTTTCACATACTCTTATCTGCTTTTTTGGTTAAGTTCTCAGATTCAGAACACAGACACTGTTGGAGGTGGACCCTATGGGCTTAGAGTCAGTTGCTTTGTCTATCAAGTTTACATGTTGGGTCCCTTAAACATTTACATACTTGGGTTGATAATGGAAGGTCGTATCATTCTCCCAAGACACAGTATGGCTAATGGCTCATATTAGAGGCTGCACATGGGACTTTTACTTTCATTTCATTAAGGAAGCTGCAATTCCAAGAATGATTTTGAAGCCCTCAGTTAAGAAGATTATTTGAAAAAAGAAAAATAGAAAATTAGCTTGTGAATAGCTCAAACGAAGCTTAAAAAGCAGAAAAGTTATGTGTGTCTGTTTATATTGCTTCTTCTTGTAGCCTTTTTACTTGTACAGTTGAAGGTAAGGGCCAAGCAGGAGAGTCACGACCTTATAAAAGAAGTGTGTCTGTGAATTCCTCAGAAAGGAACCATAAGGTTAAAAGCAGAAGCTTCGAAGGAATATCAGGAACAAAATAAGGAGCAAGGTAGTCTGATGATTTCAACCTATGAGAAATGATTAAGGATGGTTTAGAAGAACTTCTAGAGACAGAAGTAGTCAGAATAACAACAAGAAATAAGGCTGAATATATTGTGGAGGTTGTATTTTAAAAGAGGTGGAATGATGATCAATTAGATCCAGGAGATGAATTTGGTTTAGAAAAAGTGAGGCTGCCAGATACCATGATAAAAGGACAGCCTTCCTTTCAGAAAGTTGTAGGAATTAAGGAGCCAGTACATTTTAATGCTTCTAATAGACCATATAGAAATTCAAGCCACCTCCACCCCCATGTAGCTCTGACTGCCACCCATACAGGAATCTGTGGTTGCTGTCTACACAGCCGCTCCAGCTGCTGCCATTAGAGTTCTGGCACGGCCACAGCTGATAGCATAATCTCAGTCATTGATGCAGCTAAGCTGTTGGGAGAGCCACAGCCACTGAGTCAGCTTTAGCTGATGGTTTGGTCCCCGCCTCCGATGAAGCTAAAGCTACCAGCTTGGCCACAGTCTGGGGGACAGCCATGACTGTTAGCACAGCCTACAACCACAAGCATAGCTTCGACCACTGAGATCACTGCAGATGCTCGAGCAGATTAGCTGCCATCAGAGCCATAGCTGCCTGTGAAGTCACAGCAGCTGATGGAGCCTCAGTAACATTCCAGCCGCTGGCGCAGTCCTCACCTCTGCAGCTTATGCAAAGCTAAAGTAACAATCTAGCTTCTGCTTCTACCAAGAAGGCACAATTAAAATCTGTTCCACCTGAACTAAATAATAAATTGTTTAGAAATGCTATGAGGTTTACAGGTCTGAGGTTGTGTAAGTCTAAGTGATTGGTAAAGGTCAGAAGAAATGATTTAAAATGTATATACGTGTTTTTGTAAAGTTCTGAGAAAAGGATCCTACTATTAGCAGGAACAAATTCAAGATTTTAAATTTCTTTTAGATATAGATTTTAAGTAATTCACACTGGCAATATATCTGATATTTTGGATAATGGAAAGTGCTTCCAGTTTCTCTTCCAATACCATTGAATAAAAACTAAAGGTTATACTTCATTAACACTGGCATGAATGCTGTCCTGAAAATTCAGAGAGCTCTGCTTTTTTCCTGGGTGCACCCTTTCTTTAAAACTTATTTCCTTTTTCTCAGGCCTGATTAATTTTTGATGACCATCAATTGTCAATGACTTGATTTAGTTGTCCTGTCTGTTCTTATTTGTGTATGGATAGTGTCTAAATGTGTGAGAATGTATGTATGTTCTGTGCTCATTTCAATATCATTGTCCTGAATACTAGAAGGTTAAAATCTAGGGCAGGTTTACCTTGGAAATGGTTTATGCTGCAATCTTAGAAGAGAGACTTGTAGCAGTTTTTGCTACTAGCCAGACTTCCAGAATGGTTTATGCATTGTCCCTGTCATCTCTGTATCCATTTGCGCACATGGCTACAGAGATAGCCATTTTTAAAAGACACACGCTGAACTTTTTCGGATTTCTCCTTAAGCAGACAGGTGGTAAAAAAGCAACAGATCATCCTCAGAGAAGTTCTGAGGTTTCTCTGTTCTTCTAGGATTGCTTTGTCTCTAAAAGGTTCTTCTATCTGTGTGTGTGTATGTGTGTGTGGACTGCAATGTGTTTTTCTGGTGTAAATCTAAAAAGAGAACACTGAATTAGAACTTATTACATGTAGTTGATAATCATCTCGACTACCACATGTGTGAAGTGGACTACATGGAGTACGTGGACTACAAGTTTGGCTGCTTTGGATTTTTTCTATACTAGAGACCTGATTCTTAGGCCCAGGGCGAGAGTCCCAACCCCTACAAGATCACTATTTGAATTCTTATCTAGATGGTAGAGACGGTTTGAATTATACAGCTCTGATAGCTATGTCTAGAAATATGGAAAGGATGTTTCAAGGAATATCTTTAACAGAACAGCCTTTGCTTCATAAGACCATAGAAATCAAGGAAGTGGCCGTGTGGCTGGCAGAATGACCACATGGATGCTGCCATTTCTTTCAGGGTCAAAGAGGACGAATGCCATGTGACTTCACCACCATTTAAATGGAAGTAGTTGCATGTTGCCATTCAAGGAGACAACAGATCTCAGATATTTTAAATTAAATTGGATTTTGTATGGTATTTTACTATGCTAAAAAATAAGGGGATTTTTGAGAACAGTGTTTAATGAGGTACCAAAGCTATGTCTCTGTGCGCAGCCAAATTTTTTTCAGTGTGAGAGTTACGAGACTAAAACAAAGTAAATCAAGGCAGGTGAGTTTTGAGTAAACAACCTGGCTGTCTTTAGAGATTGAGAGGTCACATGATGGTTTTTTCTATACTAAAAATAAGAGTGGATTTTTAAGATACTGAACTGCCGCTGCACCAGAGCCGATTCGGACCGCCTGGAAGGCAGACTGCCTCTGAGGGTGTGACAGAAGGAATGTACATTACAATAGAGGAACTTCATTTGTTGTGCTGCAGGCACACAGCTGAAAGGCTTTAATTACTTCTAAAACTGGGAATCTTGCAAGTATAAACGTTAAGGAAACAGACTTTTTAAGGTATTTTAAATACATGTTTTTAAAATTTGCAGTCTCTCTATAAATTATAAATTATAGTTATAAGTTAAAAGTTTTGTTTTTAACAGCAGTTTCAATTCAGGAATTACTTTTACAAGTTAATATCTAACAAGGATAGGACAGAACCAAAACCTGGAACAAAGTGATATTCTAAATTGGAAGGATGCTAAAAGGCATCAGGGAACATTTCATACTTGCATAATTAAAGATTACCTATAAATTCATAGGAAAGTGATGTTACAATAGAAATGGGAGTATACCTATATAACCCCAGAGATAAAATAGTGTTTATCTATCAAGGTTTGGGTCTTAAGGGACAAAGTATGCAGTAACCTTTAACTCCTTCTCAAAGACCTTTATGAGATGGCTTAAGGATATTTTTAGCAGAAGCTACCAACCAACCTGTCCTATGCAGATGCTACACTCCTGTGTGAGTGGAATAGTGATCGCTAAATACAGACAGATGGAATTCTATTTTTGTTCTTAAAAATGTAATCTGGGACACAGAGATTATGACAGGATTTGAGAAAAGTGAATGAGACCATAGAATTAGTGGGAGTCTTACTATCTGGGCTGCCCACTCTTGCTGCTATTCCTATAGATACTTATAAAATCATTAGCGATCATAAAAAAATTATTTTTACACTATTTCTTTTGATCATGATGATTGTAAAAGATTTGCTTTTGAGCACACTTTATATTAATTTCAAAGATCTTATGGAAAGTTATCTTTGGGAAGTTCTTCCTCAAGGTATGGCTTTCCATAGTCCTACATTATTTCAGACGTTAGATTATAATCAAGAATGACCTGTAAATATCTGCAGTTCTACCCAATTGGAACTTGGAATAAAATTGCATGCTATGCTATCCTGGCCATCGGGATCTTCTACCTTGGCCCTAGCAGAGGGCATGGGAATGGGTTATGGGCAGGGGCGAGAGGAGTGAAAGGCAGACAGTCTGTCTGGTCAAGCCCTCAATTTATTGAACACATAGTACCAGTATTTATACAATTTTCGAAAATGGGGAAAAGAACGGGCAATGCGTAAGCAAGTATCTATAGTGGCATGGGACTAGTCTAGTCTATATAGTATTCCTATGTAATGTTGGAATATACCAGAGTGAGCGATAAGGAAGTGCATGGAGCTGTGAGAATCTCTCCAGGGCTTCTTGTGTCATCTACAAAGGTGGAAACATGGAATGAGGAAGCAGTAGGGTTGTGTTAGTTGGAAGGGCAGTTTCTCAGAACTGAGCAGCTTCGGGCTATCTGACCTTGTCTGTACTCTGTCCATTAAGGCCAGAGCAGAATCGGATCTTTTTAAAAGGTGGGGTGCTTTGTGTTTCAAGCCAACATCCAGGGTCCGCTTACCACACTATGCATCATCAAAATAGTCAAAGTCTTCAAAAACAATTTAATATTAACAGAGATGCATCTTCAAATTGTTAAACAATGCATCTCATGCCCAAAGCATAATGTAGTACCTCAGTATGGAGTAAATCCTGATAGCTTAAAGCCTAGTCAAATGTGGCAAACGGATGTTACTGAATTTGGTAATTTAAAGTTTCTACATAGGACTATTGATACTTAAATTGCAGATTACCCATACTATTGGCATCCCCTACAATCCTCAAGGACAGGGGATTGTTGAAAGAGCATGCTGCATGCTCAAAAATATGCTTGAATAAATAAAAAAGGGGGAGTCAGACATTCAGGAAGAAAGCTCCTCAAAACTAACCTTACAGTTGTTCTTAGGAAAAGGCCTTTGTCTGGGAGACGTGCCCAGATCACTAAAACACTTGTATGATATCGCCATAACAAACCTTTCTACCCTACCAGATAATTCATATCTCTTGCCCATCAATGACACTCCGTGGGCCTGTAGTGATGGCTTTTCCCCCTGCATATTTGATAAATTCCTTAAAACAAAACAAACCACACACTGCATCTTCGTACAGCTTTTACCAAGATTAAAGTATTATATAGAAGAGCAGTTCTCCCGAGCATGGGACGCGAAAAATGACCACGGCCTCTTTTAAGAACAAAAAGAGAGCCTATTTGTGTCCTCTGGTAGTTCTCCTAGGCCTGGAAGCCACGGGACCCAGGGTGGGAATAACCTCTCTTGTTTTATCCAATAAGCATTACTCAGATCTCTGCCTTTTAATTGAGGAAGACGTGGAACACCTGGCATCTGCCATCTCCCATTCCTCACTTGCTGAAGTTTTCCTGCAGAATAGGAGAGGCTTCGAATTCTCTTCAAGCAGGATGGGCTTTGTGCTGCTCTCAGGGAGAAATGCTGTTTTTGTGGCTGAAATCAGGGAGAGTTTTAGAAAAGCCCAAAACGCAAAGGCAGCAAGAGCAGAACTGGTTCCAAAACTGGTATTTCACCTCCCCTTTACAAACAACTATCCTACTTTGTCTGCTAGGATCTGATAGGCTTACTTTTAATATCTTTTTATATCTTTTGGGCCCTGGGCTTTAAGACACTGACCAATTTTATAAAACAACAGGTGGATCCCATTCAAGTGAAACCCATGCAGGTCCACTACCATAGGCTAAATCAGGCCAATCAAGTCCTGGCCAAGGACTAACGGCCTTTTGCAGGATTTGGAATCTATTTGCTAAGGCCAATAGGCTATTACCAATTGGCTTTGTACTGTAAAAAAGATTTTTCCATGGTCAGATAACAAGTTCTCAGTCTTTGAGAAGACAATGTGGACTGCATATGACGGTTTAGAACTTTCACTCTCTCCTAAGACAGAACCCAGTAGTACTCAGATCTACAGTGCCCATATTAGTATGGGTAGAGGCACCAGCAGAGGCCCATGGAAGGAAAAGTCCTCCAATTGAAATGGTACCTATCCTTCAGGTCATGTACTCCATGCCAACCAGGGAGAATTCAGCTAGATGCTTCCCTAACTCAACTGCATAGTTGATGTTTTCTAACTGTAAATGCACAAAGTAAAGGAATGGTTAAATATCCCCATTTGCTCAATATGCATTCTCTCTCTCTCTCTACCCTCCCCCCTCTGTATGTTCATGTTGTGTAATGATATATATCTGCAAGAAAACCAAGATGCAGTTTCTATCCTCAAGAAGCAGCTTAGGGCTAGAGCAGTGGTTCTCAACCTTCCTAATGCTATGACCCTTTAATACAGTTCCTCGTGTTGTGGTGGCCCCTCCCACCACAACAATAAAATTATTTTTATTGTTTATTCATAACTGCAACCCTGCTACTATTATGGATCATAATGTAATTATCAGATATGCAGATGGTCTTAGGTCCCCCTATGAAAGTCAACCCCTCCCACAAAAGGGTTGTGACCCACAGGTTGAGAATTGTTGGTCTAGAGGTTTGTAAAAGAAAAGAATGGAATCAAGAAGATTCAATATTGTCTACCTTTTCATGTTGGCTCCCAATTTTGGGTATGGAGGCTTGTTAATTTGACTCCAGTCCACAGGAACTTTAATTCACTCATATAACTGTAAGATTACCAGAGCATCTTGCAGGTCACTAATGATTTTAAAGATAATTTCATCCATGATTAGAAATAGTAACACAAATCCAATAAGACATAAAGTCACAATAATCAGACTCATATTTTTCTAAATCAGTCTGTGTTGAAAAAAGAGCTAAGATCATTCAGTTCACAAAAAAGTAAGTGAGAACAGCTGGGCAAGGTATATATACCTTTAATTCCAGGCTGGGAAGGGGAAGGCAGGACGATCTCTCTGAGTGAGAGGTCAGTCTGATCTATATAGCCACTTCCAGGTCAACAAGGACTACACAGTGAGACCCTGTCTTAAAACATTAATAAGGATGTGTGCTTAACACAGGATGAAAACCGAGAGCCCTACATGAAAGCCATATTACTTTCTTTTTTTGAAACAATTTTTTGAAGGTCATAATATAATGATAACCATTCCTCCCCTCCCTGTTCCCACCCCCACCCCCCCTAATACTTTAAGTCATATTTAATTATTTGTTTGCTTCCCTAGATTGTAAATTTCTCAGACACAAAACCTTGGCTTATAGCAGATGTTGAAAATACGGTATGAGGCTGAGG